>CM038142.1:196866042-197474573 GCA_021437245.1 Aegilops speltoides | reverse complement strand
CATCATTCTAAATCCAATTTACTCTGAACCATGTAGACATACTCAGCATCTATATTCAACTAGAATCACCTACTTAAATCCAAATCTCTTGTCCAACGAGGATTCCTACATGTTCCCCCAAGTCATTTACGTAATATCAACTGTCTCCTATCAATATCCCATGCCTAAGTTAAATCCAAATACTTCCAAGAATTTCAGCTTGTGATCATAATTGTCCTATTAAATCCAATTTACTAAGAGGTAATGAAAGCTATGCTAATCTATACTCATGATCCCACCAAGTTCATCTACCAACATCAAAGCCTCATAATCCACCGAATAGTCTCATATAATTCCTCAAGTCATTGATATAAACTCATCAAGTCATTTGTCCTCTATTCATATATCCTCAGATTGGTCCTCCCTATGGCATCGTCAGTTTTGGTGCTATCTTAGGATGATAATGTGCTCGTTCACTATGTCCATTAGTTCCCTAATGAGCCCAGTGATAAGCAAGGTTACGAAGGCTTAACAGGTTCGCTTGTAATTCTGTGGGTTAGGCACTTGGTTAAGGATTCGAGCTGGGGTATCTCGTGAAGTGTCGAAGGGACTAGGAATGGGTTTCTAATCTTGAGGGTTGAACATAATTCTACAAGGTTGCATTTGGTCGAGGAGGTTGTAGCAAAAAGTCTTCAGTGCTTGTTGGTTCCCGAGGTGGAATCCTTGGTGCGTATCGTCTTGTCTTAAGTTGAGGAAAGAGATGAGGGGGAAAAGTAGCATAGAGGAGGGAAATGCCTAAAGGGGTTCTATAGTGCAAGTGCAAACAAACAGGGGCAAGAAGGGCCAAACAGAATTTCTTTAAGATAGGTGATATAGTCGCATACATGATGCCTAAGGCAAAAGTGCAACTTATATCAAAACACAAATAGATAAGAACAAGCAACACTCAACATGGTTTCATTTGAACCATCACATGGACTCGACTGCGCATAGGGGGTACACGACTCATCCTACCCTAGGGGTCCTCGGATTCAGTTGTCGGGCTTGCTTCTTCACTTTGAGAGGAAGGCGTTCGTTCTTCATCTTCTAGGTTCTCCTGGGTGCCAATGGACATGCGACAGTCGGTTGCTTGTTGGGACACATCCTATTAATATGCCCGAGCTCACCACACCCGTGACATGTGACAGAAGCAAAAGGGTTGCTATTCAGTCTTGGGTATTGTCGTCGGGGGCCTGACGGTAATCCTCTATGAGGTGGGTATGGAAATTCATTCCTATGCCTTTTGCGTGGGGTTTGGTTGTGAGCTTTCTGAAGTTCCTTGATTTGCTACTCCTGATTAAAAACGTGGGCTTCTAGGGCAGTGATTTGCTGTTCTTGCTCGACCCCCTTCTTATTCTCGAGGCAGTGGAGGTGCAGAAGTGAAGGGAGATCTTGGCGAGCCTTAAGAAATGCTTCAGTAAGGTGGCGTAGAAGGTAGTCTCCTGCGTTGACGAAACAGATTTGGTACTTGAGGGTTGGATCCTCGTCTTCTGGGGAAATCATCACTTGAGTCGGAGCTCCAAATCCGCTCTTGCCAGGTAGGTAGCGGGTGGCATGTTCTTCTTTCATTTCTGGAAGGAGATTTCGAAGACGGAGGAGTGCTTCGTATGCCACTTGCTGAATGGCTAGGTCTCTTGTTGGCATAGGTGGTGCAACGAAGAACCACCCCTGAGGTGAGGTCTTGGCAGGCACAAAAACCTTGGCGTAGAACTCCTTCTCGAACACATCATTTTCCGGTTAAATGCGAGGTGTATATGGGCGCAAGGGATAGTGGCATTATTGGAGGCAATCTCTTAGGAGGGATGGAAATCCTGTCGTAAGGAGTCTCAAGGGGGCGACGGCCATCTACAAAGGTTGAATGGAGAGGTCAAATAAGGGCAATATATTTTGGGTCGGGTAAGCTTTTAGAAAAGATGAGAAGTTTAGATGTTCTCAAGCTAACTAACGTCCATGCTAACTAAGGCTTCCTAGAGTCAGGATGGCTCTGATACCAGCTCTGTGGGGACCCCGACTCATAAGTCGAGATCACCGAATGCTGCGTGTCTGATGATCCCGAGATCAATGCTCACTTGAACACACAGAACCTGAATAACAAGAGTCTTACATCCATACATACCGTCTTACACAAATTAGGACCATTATGGTCAATTCTTACATTGATAAAGCCTTAAGGGCTGAACATCAAATGAAACACAAGCAGTGGAAATCTTCGTCGATAAGTAGAACCCATGCCACTGCCTTAACCCTACGAGCATTACATTGGGAAGCGTCCTAGTTCGCATGTTCTTCTCCAAAGAACTCTTCTTGAACTCGGTTCTTCCATTCCTGGTCAATTAAATAACCAGTGGCAAGCCAATGAGTACTTTGAATGTACTTGCAAGCAACCCATGTTTTGGTTCAAGATACAACAATGCATGATATAGGTAAATTTTTGCATAAAGCTAGTTTTGAGTGCAATGACATGTTCAACAACTTTGTAAGACATGCATCAAGAGAATTCAAGTAACCATGAGGACAGAGTTCTGAGATATCAACATAAATAGAGTGGGCACCAACCCAACTCAATCATGTCAAGTCCCTTGACTTGACCCAAGTCGTTTTATCAACACACACACATGGTTTGCAAACATGTGGATGTAGCCCAAGAGCGGTTACCCAACTGTCCTTGACCATGGACACGGCTATTCGAATAGTTTTACACTCTACAGAGGTTGCACACTTTACCCACAAGATCTGGGGAACTTCCGTGTCATCCACGACCCGCGATACCTCAAGTACCCGGGGTAAGCACCCTGAGGGAGTCCTGGACTAGGGGGTGTCCGGACAGCCGGACTATCATTATCCGCCGGACTCCAAGACTACTAAGATAGAAGATTGAAGACTCCGGCTCGTGTCCGGATGGTACTTTCCTTTGCGTGGAAGGCAAGCTTGGCAATACGGATATGTAGATCTCCTACCATTGTAACCGACTCTGTGTAACCCTAGCCTCCCCCGGTGTCTATCTAAACCGGAGGGCTTTAGTCCGTAGGACAACATACATTACAACAATCATACCATAGGCTAGCTTTTAGGGTTTAGCTTCCTTGATCTCGTGGTAGATCTACTCTTGTACTACCCATATCATCAATATTAATCAAGCGGGACGTGGGTTTTACCTCCATCAAGAGGGCCGAACACAGGTAAAACATTGTGTCCCTTGTCTCATGTTACCATCCGCCTAGACGCACAGCATTCGGGACCCCCTACCGAGATCCGCGGTTTGACACCGACATTGGTGCTTTCATTGAGAGTTCCTCGTGTCGTCACCGATATGCTTGATGGCATCTTCAACCAACAACGCTGTCCTAGGTGAGACTTTTCTCCCGGACAGATCTTAAGATTCGGCGGCCCGCTGCGGGCAATTCACTTTTCCATCTGGAGCAGATCGAAGCTACGCCCTGGCCGTCGGTCAGATTTGGAAGCTTAAACTTCACGGCCGATGTCGCGGAGACTTGATCTTGACGGACTCGAGCCTGGCCAGCGCGCCGCCTTGTGGCAGCGGGCATGATCTTGCTCGCCGCGAGCAGTGCCACGGTAGCGCACCGGATCCGCTCCGGCCATTAGCCCGAGCCGATCGCCTATATCGAGGGCGGTGGATAAGCGCCATACAGGGGCTTCAACATCTACGGCGATGGAGCGAACACCGATCTTGTCCCCGCGAAACTTCGTGATTCGGCGCGGACTCCTCGCCGGACTCCGAACCTCCGCGCCCTACCAATCAATCCGGATTGGGCGCGGTTATGGAATTCACCGCGCGGACATCTTTCAATACTCGCCTTTTGGCGATATCCTGAATTCACTAAAGCATCTCTCGTTATCGGGAGAGTCTGGCGGACTATGGCGGGGCGGTTGAAATACGGACGACGAAGAAATTGAGCCCACCCACCACCCACTTTGTAGCCATTGTCGATGATCTAACCGACATGCTAGACTACGACTCCAACGACATCGGCGCTATGGGCGGCGATGCCGGAGATTTAACAGAACCAGCGCCTACGAGGCTTTGAAGACCACCTCGTCATCGACATATATATGGTGGACACCCCAAAAGACGGGGATGGCGAAGAAGCAGCGGAGGCAGATTCTCCAAAGAAGCAGCCCAAACGCCGACGTCACCGGCGCCGCTCTAAATCCCGCCACAGCAAAAATGGAGATTCCGGCACGGGAGATAATAATACTCCAGAGAACGCCGAAGACAATCCCCTCCAGCAAGACTCAGCGTAGGAGGATGCAGAAGCCAGCCCCCACGAGAGGGCGGCAGACGAAGGGGTTGAGGATGATAACTATATGCCTCCCTCCGAAGACGAAGCAAGCCTCAACGATGATGAATTCATCGTACTCGAGGATCCCATCGAACAAGAGCGCTTCAAGCGCGGGCTTATCGCCACGACAAACAGCCTAAAAAAAGCAGCAACAGCTCCAAGCTGATCAAGATCTGGCTGGCGATCGATGGACCGAGGTCCTCGCGGCAAGAGTATAAACTTCGAGCGCCCTCAAAAGTTACCCAAGGCGCAAAGGCGCTCCCGATTAGAGGAGGAAGAATACATACCTTCATCACCAGCGCACGATATGGCTGACCGACCACCCCGTGGTCGTGACAGAGAGGAATCCAGGCCCCCAGCCAAGACAGTACCCCGGCATCGTTCCAAAAGTACAAAGCCAAGAGGGAACGCGCTGGACTTGCGAGACATATTGGAGGACAAGGCAATGCAATCCAGATCCATCTACGGATCACGTGGGTGCCCTACGACCCACGACGAATACCGTAGCGCCGGATACAATAACCCCGGCCGGGCCGAACACAGCAGACATCGCTCTCTCGAGCTGCGTCGTGATATTGCTCAATACAAGGGTGCCGCACACCCTCTATGCTTCACTGACGAAGTAATGGATCATCAGATCCCCGAAGGGTTTAAACCCGTAAACATCGAATCTTATGATGGCACAAAAGACCCCGCGGTTTGGATCAAAGATTATCTTCTCCACATCCACATGGCCCGCGGTGATGACCTCCATGCCATTAAGTATCTCCCACTCAAGCTTAAGGGACCAGCTCGGCATTGGCTAAACAGCTTGCCTGCAGAGTCAATTGGGTGCTGGGAGGACCTAGAAGCCGCATTCCTCGGCAACTTCCAGGGCACGTACGTGCGACCACCAGACGTCGATGACCTAAGCCACATTATTCAGCAGCAGACGAATCGGCGGACAATTACGGACACGGTTCTTGACAAAGAAAAACCAAATCGTCGACTGTGCGGATGTAGAGGCCCTTGCAGCCTTCAAACATAACATCCGGGACGAATGGCTAGCCCGGCACCTGGGGCAGGAAAAGCCGAAATCCAAGGCAGCCCTCACATCGTTAATGACCCACTTTTGCGCGGGAGAGGACAGCTGGCTAGCCCGTAGCAACAACCTCCGTAAAAATTCTGGCAGTCTGGATACCAAGGACAACAACGGCAGGTCACGTCGAAACAAAAACAAGCGCCGCGTGCTTGGCGGCGATAAGGAGGATCTGGCGGTCAATGCGGATTCGAGGCTCTAAACCCGGTCGTGGAAGAAGCCATTCAAAAGAACCACTCGGGTCCGTCAATCTGGACCGAATACTCGACCGCTTATGCGGATACATGGCACCTCTAAAAAGCCAGCTAACCACACCAATAGAGATTGCTGGGTGTTCAAGCAGGCCGCAAGTTAATTGCGAAAACAATGACAAGGGCTAAACAGACAACGACGAGGAAGAGACCCGATTGTCGAACAACGAGAGACGAAGGGTTTCCCCCACAAGTGCGGACGGTGAATATGATATCTGCGACCCACATACCCAAGAGGGAGAGGAAACGCGCACTCAGGGACGTCTATGCGATGGAGCCAATCGCCCCAAAGTTCAATCCAAGGTCCTCTTGTCCGATCACTTTCGATCGAAGAGACCATCCGACCAGCATACGCCATGGTGGATTCGCTGCATTGGTTTTAGACCCAATCGTCGATGGATTTCACCTCACAAGAGTCCTGATGGACGGTGGTAGTAGTGTGAACCTGCTTTATCAGGATACAGTGCGCAAAATGGGCATAGACCCATCAAGGATTAAACCTACAAAGACAACCTTTAAAGGTGTCATCCAGAGTGGAGGCCAACTGTATGCAGGCTCGATCCTGCTGGAAGTAGTCTTGAGACCCGGATAATTTCGGGCGAAGAGTTAATCTTGACATAGTCCCGTTCGCAGCGGCTATCACGCCTGCTTGGGCGAACCGCGTTTGCAAAATTCAGCGGTGCCGCATTATGCATACCTAAAGCTCAAAGTGCAGGCCCTCGTGGAGTCATTACGGTCAATGGGAAAAGCAGAGCGCTCCTCCGAGCGGAGGAACATCTGGCGGCTCATGGCGAATCTGAGCAGCCTTCTAAGGCAATTCTCAAGTCCGGCAGTTAAAAGGCCGGATACAGCAAAGCGTGCCCGGAGCAATGCCAACCAAGACCACCTGGCGCGATCAGAGCACACGTAGCAATGCAGTCCCAACCCTCGCCCGCGCATCATCGCAAGAATAACACTCCGCGTACACCATTACGCTTTGGAGATACCATGGGCACAGGGGAGGGGGCACGATCGCAACGGACCCAGAGTGCGGTTCGACCACACCGGGGGCTCACAAGTGTGCCCCCCTTTTTTGATTTTATTTTTCTTCTTCTTTTATGTACATAGGACTCTGCTTACCAGAAGCCCTGTCCGGCGGCGAACCTGCCGAACTCATGATGCAACAGTCAGGGACTAAAGAAGGCCGCGACGAACATTTAGGTGGTCTCAATTACGAGCATTAAATTTGATTATATACACCAAGTCTGCAGCTCATCCCTGGAGGGGGACATGTTTATTGAGTCCAAATCCCTTGCTTACCGCACTATTTGTATTAGTCCGCTCTACTAGCAGACTTTCTTTCATAAATAATGCAGCACCGTTTTATTGCAATTGCGTTATCTTTTATATATATGTTCATTATATGACATCTTGCACCCGTATATTTTGGTACGGCCGAATACGCCAGGGGCTTCTGTTCTCCAAATTATGGTGTGATAAAGTCCGAACACTTTCACAAGTGCGGCACCCCGAACTTATAGCATTATATGAATCGGCTCCGAATCATGTCTTGGGTCAATAGTTGGGTTTGCCCGGCTCCCACGTTTTGGTGCCTTATGTTCCGTTCTGTCGGCTAAGGTGGCATTGGGAGAACCACTGCGATTGCGCCCCGGTTGAGCCGGGCTAACGCCTCAGTGGAGAAAGCTAAAACTGACTGGCATGATAAGGCGAGAGACTGGTCGCTGTTCGAGAGGTTTTTCGGGTCATAAAGACTCACGCCGCCGGCGAAGTTCGGATAATGTCCGATGAAGGCGTGGATAGCGCCCGGATTCGGTCTTCGAATACCGGGGCTTCGCCTAAATTGAAAATTATAGAATTCTATGGCTAAGTGAGAGTGTTCAAGCATTATAAGTCCGGTTGCCTTGTTTGTCGTGTTGGCGCCTCCTAGATGGACCCAAAATGGGAACAAGAGTGCTCAAGTTTATCCGAACACCCCAAGCACTTGCGGCTTGGGGCGGAAGCCAACGACTTGCCATCTCTCGATTTTACAAATGGCCGCCTGAAGGTAATATTTTAAATTAAAAAGCGTTGCTCATGGCGCATATGAGCGAAGTTTTCAGCGCCTGAGGTAAATACACAATGAGTTCACTCAAAGATTACATTTGGGAGCACTCATCTACAATATCGCAGCTCCCTTCAGACAATTTTATAATACTTCTCGGTGCGATACTCCTTGCCCGGCGGTGGAGTGCGTGAGCTTCTCCGCATCGGTTTGCCCCATTGCACCTTTATGCGGGCAAGGGCCCGACAGCGCCTTCAATACTGGCGGGCGCTTGACTACATCCAGCCGGGCATGCATCCACCAGCCACCGCGACGAGGCCAAAGTAGCTCCAGGGCATGGCCTGTCGAGCCTGGCCGGACTATGAGGCCCTTCATGGCCTCCTCAGCTACCTTATGGAGTTCGACCAGCTGCTTCAGCTGGTCGCTTGGGGGCACCAGATGGCCGGCCTCAGAGTACTGAGACCAGAAGACCTTCTCCGTCGAGATCCACTCCTCGCCATGATAGAATGCGGCGGCATCGACGCACTCTTCTGGCAGATCTGCAAGCGCCTCGAGAGCTCGAATTCGGGTAAGTGTCGGGTAGTTCACATTAACATGCACGCTTTGCATGAAAAATGCCTTACCGCCGCTATCTTCTTTATGTCCTCAATTTCTGAAGGGCCTTATGGGCCTCGGCCTTGGCGGACTTGGCACTTTCAAGAGCCGAGGCAAGCTCGGATTCTCGAGTCTTGGAGTCACGCTCCAAACTCTCATGCTTTTCCATGAGAGCACGGAGCTCTTGCCGAACTTCCGCCACCGTGCCTCTTGCTTTTCTCCTCAGCCCGTTCAGCGACCGCTGCTCGCCCAGAGACAACATCCTTCGGGCTGCCACCTCGTTAGTGGCCCTGCAATACACATATTATCCTTGTTAATTTTATTTGCAACCAAAATCCTTTTACAGAAGGTACTTATTCAAAGTGGTGTTACTCACCTTCTTTTTCCTCGAGCTGCCTCTTGGCATGGCCGAGCTCTTGCTCGGACCGCTCGAGATCCTTCTTCAGCACCTCGACCTCCGCCGTTAATGCGGCAGAGGTCAGCAGCGCAGCCTGCAAACCCATATTGACATATTTTAGGCAACCCTGCGTATATCTTGTTAGATCCTCAGTCCGGCTTTTCTTTCCGAACACCGAACTAAGCATCGAGGCTCTGTCTATGCGGTATTACATTACATAATTTTAACTTCTTACCTCAAAGCCTGTTAGAAGGCTGCTGCAGGCTTTGGTCAGCCCGCTCTTAGCGAGCTGAACCTTCTCAATCACCGCACTCATGATAGTGCGGTGTTCTTCCTCGATGGAAGCGCCTTTAAGCGCCTCCAACAGGTTATCCGGCGCCTCTGGTTGGACGGAGGCCGCCGGTGTCACGGTCCTGCCCTTCTTTCGAAGGGGCCGCTTGTCGGACTCTGGAACCACTGCTGGTTCCGATGTAGAGTCCGGCACAAAGTCCGGAGGCTGCGGCGACGGCGCCTCGAGCCTCCTCTGATGGGTCCCTCTCTGGGATCCCACCTCGGCATCCTCGTCGGCGCGTGGGGTAGAGGCAGTCGGGATGGAATTCACATCCGACGAGGCCAGTGACCCGCTTGATGAAGCGGGAAGATCATCATCGGCCGGACTACGGACAGAACGCGGCATTAGAAGGACACCACGCGACGTAAAAGAAATTACACACCAAGGATCCAGATACTTACAATCTTGCCGGACGCCTGGCCCTTGGAGGCCACTCATCCTCGCCAACGTTGATATTGGTGAAACTGTCCGGGGGGATAGTTCTCCCCCTCTTGGACCCTTCGGCCTCCCCGATTGGGGAAGCCTTCCTCTTCTTCTCTCCCTCCTCCGGGAGAGAATACTCCTCCTCCTCGTCTTCTGGGGAGGAGTCCTCGTCGTCGTCGGGCCTTTGATTCTGAGGAACTCTTCGAGTCCCGTGGCCACCTTCTTGGCCTTCTTCTCGGCACCACGTGCGGTCTGCGGAACCAGCAGCCTCTGATGGCGGGCGTTCACTGGGTCTTCGGCATGGGGCCGGGCTGATAAGCAGCAGCCTTCTCCATCCATTCTGTCAAAGGAAGTGGCGAATGAAATCCACTACAAGTTAATTTAATTATCACAAGTGTCCCGTAATGGGGTTGAATCACTTACCTTGTCAGTTGGACACTGCGAGCTGAATCCGCGATCTTCCGTCGCGGATGCGGGGGCTTCGGCGCCCTTGAACAGCACCCTCCAGGCGCCTTCCTATGTTGTATCGAAGAGCCCACTTAGCGCCTGGTGCTGTTCCGGATTAAACTCCCACAAATTGAATGCCCGTTCTTGGCATGGGAGAATCCGCCGGATGAGCATGACTTGGACCACGTCGACAAGCCGGAGCCTATTGCTCACCATCTTCTTGATGCAGGCTCGGAGTCCCGTCACCTCCACCGGATTGCCCCACTGCAAGCCCTTCTCTTTCCAGGAGGTGAGCTGCGTGGGGATGCCAGATCTAAACTCGGGGGCCGCCGCCCATGTGGGCTTGCGCGGCTCGGTGATGTAGAACCACCCCGATTGCCACCCCTTGACGGAGTCCACAAAGGTCCCTTCAAGCCATGGGACGTTGGGCAACTTGCCCAACATGGCGCCTCCGCATTCCGCTTGTGGGGGAGGAAGACGACCCTCTTATGAGGCCCAGGGGTAGGGATGAGCTGCCCCTCGTCAGGCAGCCGATGCGCGATATCGCTGGAATGGTATCCGGCGTCGCGCAGCTTGGTGATGTCCTCCTCCTTAGCGGTGGAGGCTAACCATTTACCTCCGCTCCGGACATATTCGGAGAAGGTCGGCGAGATCATAAGCTTGGGCGTTGGAGCTTGAGTGCGCGGAGATGGATAAGCAAAGGAGGAAGAAGGCGTAGGTGAGAAGGTGAATCCTTATCCCTTATATATAGGCGAACGAAAACTATACGTCCCCCACCGGCCTGGTAAACCTCGCTTATCTCCCAAGCGCCACCATCAATGGCGCGGTTGGGTTACCCACGTCCGTAATGATGAGGATCCTGGAATAAGGGGAACACGATCTCTGCTTCGACAAGACGCGCCAAGGAAACCGCTTTGCTAAACGTGCTGAGGTGGTATAGTAAAAAACGATTCAAACAAAAGCTTGGTTGCGGTGTGATGTCACGCCGCATAATACGTCAGCAGATTGAGCTAGTGTATATTTTATTCTCTCTACGGTGGAATGTGGAAATTATTTTTGCAGAGCCGGACACTATCCTGGTGTTCATGATCTTCTCTGGATTATTCAAGGGAGGAACCCGCCTTGCAACGCCGAACATTATGCACCCCAGACTTATCGTCATTGAAGACTGGTTCAGGGGCTCTTGAGGAGTCTGGACTAGGGGTGTCGGACAGCAGGACTATCATTATCCGCGGACTCCAAGACTACGAAGATAGAAGATTGAAGACTCCGGCTCGTGTCCGGATGGTACTTTCCTTGGCGTGGAAGGCAAGCTTGGCAATACGGATATGTAGATCTCCTACCATTGTCACCGACTCTGTGTAACCCTAGCCTCCCCCAGTGTCTATATAAACCGGAGGGCTTTAGTCCGTAGGACAACATACATTACAACAATCATACCATAGGCTAGCTTTTAGGGTTTAGCCTCCTTGATCTCGTGGTAGATCTACTCTTGTACTACCCATATCATCAATATTAATCAAGCAGGACGTAGGGTTTTACCTCCATCGAGAGGGCCCAAACCTGGGTAAAACATTGTGTCCCTTGTCTCCTATTACCATCCGCCTAGACGCACAGTTCGGGACTCCCTACCCGAGATCCGCCGGTTTTGACACCGACACACCCGATCACTATCTTTCCCTAGAAGACACTAACAAGGAGTCCACTCGTTGTTCCGTATCCTCACGATGTACATCATACGAGACTCACTCGAGATCGTAACATCCGAGAGGGGACACATCGGTGTATCCGGTGCCCTGTGAAAACAGTCATGGCCACCCTACAGCACGACCCGTCCAGAGAGAGCACCAACTCTCCCCGTCACTAATGTAATGCGGGCTCCAAGCTAGTATCAGCCTAGGTATTCAATAATGCCCTTTCCCGTACAAGGGTAGAGTGGTTGTGCATGTAAGGTTGGAATAACGGTCGCAACTTAAACCAATCCGTTTTGAAAACAACACACACTTGCCTCGGTACACCACTTCGTCATCAAGTGGCTACCCAACTCATCATCTCCCCGGGCATAAGTGGCACCCGGCGGGGTTTTCGAAAAGTCTTTTGAAAATACTTTGTCTCCTTCACCATGCATATTCCCGTCCCTTTTTGCGTAGCACTACTTTAGCATCCTATCTACTCCCACCATCATAACCCTCATAAGAAGGTAGGGTTATGCACAATGCAAGTATCAACGAGGAAGTACGGTGGCAACCATCAAAGTGGATACCACCTCATCTTGACTCCGTTGCAACAACAATATGGTGCTATATGACATGCATAAAAAGGTTTCATCGACATGGTCAAAGGGCTGCTTGCCTGGCTCAACAAAGTCTTCTGGGTCTTCAAAGTCTTCTGGTCCAACTCCTTCGTCAGCAACGCAATCTATCGTCGCAAAATAATAACGGGAAAAATAAAGCAATAATAAAACAGAAAAACCAAAGTGCTCAGAAAAATGTCAACTCATTTTTGTTAAATACTAGGGTGAAAACTAAGAAGTGGAAAATTTCTAGTTTTGGATTTGGAGTAGCAGAATAAGAGAAATGGATTTACAAAGGCATATTTAAATGCTTAAAATCACATTTAAATATTTATAGTGCAGAAAAGGTTGTTGGATTTGAATGGAAGTTGCACCATTAAATAGGTTGCAATATTTTAGGAATTTAGGAATTGGAATTAATTTATTTGGACATTTATTTTATCCTGTGGAATATTTGGAAAAGTGACAGAAAAAGAAAAGGAAAAGGGCCCTGTGCCTGCTGGGCCAGAACAGCCGCAGGGCAGCAGGCCTAGCAGAGCGGCCCAGCAGCCTTGGTGCACTGCGCCGCCGAGTTCAAACCTCACGGGCGGGGCCCAGGCATCAGGATGTGAGGCTGACTGACGGGCCCCACGGCCGTCGTCGTCAACCCTGGGTCAGAGAGGGCGGCGAGCTCCCCGGCGAAGATGCGGGGCACGGCGAGCTTGGACAAGGGCAGGGACGGACTCAATGTCGTGTCGCCGTTCGAGTGGAGGTGGTGGATGTCACCGGAGTTGCCTGGTTCTCCGGCGACGAGGTCTCGCAGCGGAGAAGCTTCGGGCGTCGACGGTTCCGGCCGTTTCCAGCAGCTACAGAGAGGGGAAACAAGTGGGAAAGGATCAGAGGGCTGCAGGGGTTCCAGATTGAGGCCAAGAAGGAGCGGGGGAGGCCTATACCTTGCGAACTCCGGCGAGCCGAAGCGGCGGAGCTCGAGCTCAATCTCGAGCTCGGGCGGCTCTGGAGGTGAACTGGGGGTGCAGGGGAATGATTTGGGGAGTGAGAGGACGAGTGGTGAGGAGAGGAGGGCTCCGGGAGTCCCTTAAATAGGCGAACGATGAGGTCCCATAGACCCGTGCGCCGGCGAGCTCACGCTCGTCGCTGCAGGGCTTGGGGGAAGAGGGCGTGGTGTTTGGGGTGTTCCTGGATGTCGACTATGTCGGGAGAGATAGAGAGAGGGAGTGGGGAGAGGTCAGAGGCGCGCGCGTGTGAGCCGCGCCATTTGCGCGCTCGGGCGGCCGGTGTTTGCTAGTGCGGAGGCGCGGGGAGGAGGAGAGAGGAAGGGGACAGAGGTGTGGCGTGTCACAGACGTCGAGGCGCTTGTCGTCAGGGCTACTGGGTGGCCGAGGTGGCGGGAGGCGGTTGGAAGGGGCGGCTCTGATCTTGAGGATCAGATGGCAGCTCAGAGCGCCTAAATAGCTGCATGGCCATTCTTTATGCAATGTGGGCGCGCCCAAAGGTGTCTGGTAGCTCAAGGGTGGAGTAAAGAAGTAGGGTGGTGCATTGGATGCCATGGATGGCCACTGGAGTGAGGAGGAAGGTGAGGAAGTGGGGTACAGGGCTGTCCAGAGGGGTAAATGAGGTGGTTTCACCCCTCAATCATTGAGCTGAGATGCAGCCATTGTTACTGGAGGTAGAGGAGGACTAGGAGAAGATGTGGTAAAAAGATGAGCTCAAGTAGAATAGTTTTAGTGGTCAAAATGGTGATTTTTGAAAAGTGGCAGAAGGTGTTTGATAACGGTTTTGGCAAGCAAATGATTTCTAATTGCCATGAGACTCCATAGGGTGAAATGACACATATAATTAGCGCCCTCCACCAATTTGGAGCTTATTTGGGCAAAGTTGCCAATGCAACTTTTGTAAACCCTAGAAATGAGCAGAAATAGACTTGTGTAGATCTAGTTGAGCAAATCACTTCTCCTTGATGCACCACTTGCTGTAGTGGCCTCACTTGGTCATGTGAACATGCTCACGAAAGTTGGTGTCAAGGAGAGAAAGTTGGTAGTACAAAGTTGATCAAATATGATTCTGGTCAGAGAGGGTTTTGGGTCATTTTGGTGAACAAAAAAGACTTTAATTGACATGAGGCTTTGCAAGGTGATCACAATATGTATTTGTGACTTGCTGGATTTTTCTTGGATTTTTGTGAAAATATTTCCTGTAGAAATATTTCAAATCCTTGAAATGGGCAGAATTGGTTTTGGGAGGTTTTGTCCAATATTTTGAACATGACCATGTGTTGAAACTCTTATATATGGAAAATATATGTCCTTGAGTTTCCTGATTTTTGTCAAATATTTTGAAACAATAAAATAATTTTTCCCTATTAAAGACAATTTCTGGCCTTAAGAAAAAGCTTTTGAATAAAATAGAAAAATAACTTTTAACATAATATTTTTGTGGTTTATGGGAGTCCTACATCTAATAGGATTCAAATATACCTTTTGAAATATTTTTCATACCCCAAATCAAGTACTTGCAGTGCAAACCTCAATTTAGGGGTTTTTCGAAAACTAATTTTTGAAAATACTTTTTGGCCAAATTATTTTTGTAAGATAATACTATATTGCTCTATACACATGGCATGATCATTGGGAAGAAGTTTGGGCAAGGAGATGAAGTATATAAGATGGAGTTGTGTTGACTTTAAAGAGCACTTAAAAATCACAGAGAGAAAACGAACTCCAAAATAAAAAGCGAAATAATGCAAAAGTTTTTGTTGGTCCAAATTTTCATGCTTTAATAATGCAAATGAATTGTTACAAAATGCAGGGTGTGACAATTTCTTCTTCTTCTTGTAATCAGAATCATATTCCTTGCTCTTCTTCTTCTTCTCATTGTCCCACTTTGGACACTCAGATATGTAGTGACCAGGTTTCTTGCACTTGTGGCAGGTTCTCTTCTTGTGGTCATGGGTCGAAGGTTCATCATTCCTTGAGCTGGATCGTGAAGACTTTCTGAAGCCTTTCTTCTTGGTGAATTTTTGGAACTTCTTCACAACCATAGCAAGTTCCTTTCCAATGTCTTCAGGATCATCAGAACTGCAGTCAGATTCTTCTTCAGATGAGGAAACAACTTTTTCCTTCAAAGCGCGAGTTCGGCCATAGTTGGGACCATAGATATCTCTTTTCTCAGAAAGTTGGAACTCATCTGTGTTGAGCCTCTCAAGTATATCAGACGGATCGAGTGTCTTGAAGTCAGGACGTTCTTGTATCATGAGGGCAAGGGTGTCAAAGGAGCTGTCAAGTGATCTCAGTAGTGTCTTGACGATTTCATGCTTGGTAATCTCAGGTGCGCCGAGAGCTTGAAGCTCATTTGTGATGCCAATGAGGAGATCAAATGTGAGCTGGACATTTTCATTGTCGTTTTCCTTGAAGCGGTAGAAGAGGTTGCGAAGAACACTGATCCAATGATCTATCTGGGTTGAGACGCCTTCGTTGACCTTGGATAGCTAGTCCCAGACTAGTTTTGACGTTTCCAGAGCACTCACATGGCCATACTGTCCTTTGGTCAGATGACCACAGATAATGTTCTTGGCAGTAGAGTCCAGTTGAATGAACTTCTTGACATCAGTAGGGGTGACACCTTCACCAGTTTTGGGAAGGCCGTTCTTGATGACATACCAGAGGTCGACATCAATGGCTTCAAGATGCATACGCATCTTATTCTTCCAGTAGGGATATTCAGTTCCATCGAACACGGGGCAAGCAGCGGAGACTTTAATTATCCCTGCAGTCGACATAGCTAAAACTCCAGGTGGTTAAACCGAATCACACAGAACAAGGGAGTACCTTGCTCTGATACCAATTGAAAGTGCTAGTTATCGACTAGAGGGGGAGGGTGAATAGGCGATTTTTATGGAAGTCTTCAAAACTTGGAAGTTTCGAAGACAAACAAGAGAAATGACCTAATTGATATGCAGCGGAGGATAAACTACAATAAGCAAGCCATAGTCAAGTATGCAATGATGTGAAAGAATAGGACTAATAGCAGCTAAGTAGTAAGGATTAGGATGGAAGATAGTATGAAGCCAATCAACGATAGTAGTCAAGTAATGAAGTCAAATAAGTACGACAGATAAGCAATGACTTCACGAAGACAAACTCTAAGTAAAGGATGGGAACGGATAGAACCAGTCACTTGTTGAAGACACAGGATTTGTTGGACCAGTTCTTCACCTTATTCAACTCAGAAGACCGTGTCTTCACCTTATTCCCCTTGAGCTAAGGACACACAGTCCTCGCCCAATCACTCTGGTAAGTCTTCAAGGTAAACTTCCGAACCTTCACAGACTTTGTTCACCGGCAATCCACAATGTCTCTTGGATGCTCAGAACGCGACGCCTAACCGGCTGGAGGATTCACAGTCCTCAAGTGTAATAAGTCTTCAGGTCACACAGACAGAAAGACTTCAGTGATGCCTAACACTCTTTGGCTCTCGATGTTTGGGCATGGTCCTCGCAAGGATTTCTCTCTCTCAATGGCTACGAGGTGGGTTGCGCTCAAACGACAAAAGCCGTGCACTAACTCTGAGCAGCCACAAATTTATGGTGTAGGGGGTGGGCTATTTATAGCCACAAGGCAACCGACCTGATATGTCTGAAATGACCCTGGGTCACTAAGGAACTGACACGTGTTCCGACGGTCAGATTTCAAACACACACGGCAACTTTACTTGGGCTACGAGCAAAGCTGACTCATCCAGCTCTGGATAAGATTTGCTCTCATAGTCTTCGCTCGAAGACATAGGATTTGGGTTGAGAATCACTTCGGTCATTCTGATTTAGTTCACTTGGACCCCACTTAACAGTACTGTGGTTCCTATGACTCAACAAAGAAGAAAAGGAAACAGCGAAACAACACAGTCCTCGCGCTTCATAGTCTTCACTCAATGTCTTCTCATGTCATAGTCTTCATGTCGTGGGAATGAACACCTATGGGGCCGGCAGACCGGGCCCCTTACGGTTCGGCGGGGAGCAGAGATCGCATGAAGAGCGGATCGAGGCGAACACACGTGCGATTTACCCAGCTTCGGAGCTCTCCGGAGAGATAATACTCCTACTGCTGCTTGTCTGATTGTATTGAGTTCTTGCTTGAGAGTGCGAGTGTTTTCGGTTTGAATGCTTGAACCCTCTCTCGTTAGCATGGGCCTCCTTTTATATGCTCAAGGGTCACCGATGTGGCAACGAGACAAGGGTAAACGGAAAGGAATTGTGGTTGGTACAACTACTTGTACAAATGTATCATACCTAACCGGCGGCGGGGACAAAAGCATTAAATGCACGTCTGTGTCACCCAAAGCGGTGCAAGAAAAGGACCGTCGGGCGCCACCGCCGCCACGATGGCCATCTTGTCATCTCTCTTGCCACCTCGCACCGCTAGCTGCCTGACCTCTTGCCACGCGTGCATGGGAAGGTCGAGGCGACACGTTGGTGGATGTCTTTGGAGCACGGTCTGAGTGGTAGCTTCGCTTGTGACAAGCGCCTTGCCATGATCGTTGTCTTGTCGGGTCCGGAAGCTTGTCGCTTACCGGGTCTTGCCGAGACGCGCGGTGCGTCGCGGCAAGTTCCTTGAGATGCCTTGGTTGGCCTTCCCGGCAAGCTCCTCTTGCCGGGGTCTTGTCTCCTCGTCTTGAACACTTTGTTCTTGAATGGCTCCAAAGGAACCACGGAGGACCTTGGCGGTCACCGGCAAGCCTTGCCGCTGGCGCTGCGTTGCCGTGCACAAGTTCAGGATACTAAGGTACCCCTACTTTTGTACACCGGCAGAGCCCCGGCTTGGGCCACCACGGTCTTGGCGCTGTTGGGCGGGCCCAAAAGCAGGCACGGCACGCGGCCTGGGTTACGCCGTATCTTACTCCGTATCCACCGCGCCCTCCCCTAACGGCACGCGTCGAATGCGGCATCGTGGGATCGATCGTGGGTGGTTCTTTATTCGGAAAAGCAGAACGTCCGCCCCTCCCTCTTTATAAGCAGGGGAAACAAGGGCAGTTCGCCCACCTCGCCAGTTGCTAATCCAATCTCAGAAATCTCCGCCGCTCCCCCTTTCTTCCAAAGTCGAAAGAGAGCAGCACTCCGCCCCCCATCGCCGCCGGCACCACCAACGCCTTCGAGCTCCCCCTTTCTTCCAAAGCCGGGAAGGGTGTGAAGTTGGCCGAGGCGCTGCGGCTCGAGGCGCTGCGAAGGAGCGGGCAACCTTCCCGAGCTCGCCGCGAAGGAGCTGAGGGAGTGGTACTACCTCTTCTGGTCGACGGAGACGCGAGCGCATCCGCACACGAAGGTACTCTCCGCCGCGGCTTCGGAACAGGCTCTGAATGGATATCCGTTCTTCGCACTGTTCTTCTACTGCGGGCTCTGCCCGCCTTTTTCTGAGTTCTTCTGTGATATCATGAACACCTACGGGTTCCACCTCCTTGCTTTCACCCCCAATGCTGTTCTGACCATGGCAGTTTTCGCACATCTCTGCGAAAACTTTGTCGGAGTCCATCCAAATGTAGCCCTTTTCTGCCACTTCTTTATGCCTCGGGTTGAGAGAGGGGAGCCCCTATCCGGCGGAATCGCCTGGATCTCGAGAGCCGACAAGAAGGAAGCGTATTTGGAAGGAGAGCTCCGCAGCAAGTGGGAGGAGTGGAGAGCAGAATGGTGCTGGATTGTTGAGGAGAACCCGCAGCCATTCACCACCCAGCGCCAAGCCCCAGTAGTGTGCGGAAACGATTGGAGCGCCCTGGCCCCGGAAGATGATAGGCTGAAGATCGCCGTCACCCGGATCTTGCGCCTCAGGCTTGCCGGGCTCACTGTAGGCGCTGTTGGGGCGGATTTTCTTCGCCGCCGCATCGCCCGCCTACAAGAGAGGAGGAGACCCGCCTGGGAGTTCGGGGGTTCGGCGGATATCATGAGGCTGCGCCCGGGCCTCAATTTCAACTTCACTGTCATGCAGCTGGACGCAATGCTCAAGGAATTGTTCAAGCACGACCCTCAACATCCCGAATGGTTCAGGTTGCCGATAGGTGTCGTTCCGCTGTGCAACAATTCCTCGCTCGACCGCATCCATGCCATGATGCCGCTGTGCGACTCGCATGGACTTGTCCCAACTTTTGCAAGAGCCTGCGGATGACGTCGTGCAGCAGTTCTTCGGCGGCCTGGTGGAGGTGGCGGTCCGCTCCGACGAGCAGAGAAGCCTCACCCGCGACACCACCGATGCGGAGATGCGGCGCATCGCCACCAGGGCGGAAGAGGCGGCGGCAGCGGCTGCCGCGGGCGAGTTTGGATTCACCATGGAGGAGGCAGAGGCAGCAGAGGCGGCAAGCCTTGCCGATTGAGATGAGCTTGCCGGAGAGCTTGCCGGCGAGGGAGAGCTTGCCGAGCCTGAAGCCGAGTCGAGCGAGCCCGCCGAGGGTGCGAGCGGCCCGGCATCTTCAAGCGGCTTGCCGCAGGCAGAGCCCCCAGCGCAGCCCCCAGCTCCACCAAGAAGGCGTCTCCGCGGTCGGGGGCGAGCGAAGCGGCGAGCGGGTCAACAGCCGTCGCGCCGCGCGACACGCTCCACCGCGACAAGCGACGTTGCCGCGGGAGCGCCTCACGTCGCTGCGGCAACTGGAGCGGGGTCTTCCCGGACCACCGCCACTGCCCCCGCCAAGCGGTCAAGGGAACCTACTCCTCCGCCTCGTCGCGCCGAAGGTGGGCCGGACTTCGACCTCTCCGCGCTCAGCTCCGACGATGAAGAAGAAGAGTAAGAATCTCTGTTGTACTTGTAGTTCTTCAATTCTTGTTGTTTTGTCTTGTATCTGATTTGCTTTACTTTGAACTCATTCCTTTTCAGGACCCTGGCCCAGAGAGCGGCGAAGAGAGCCAAGACTCCGGTGATCGTCATCGAGGACGAGCCCACCGTGACAGCAGGGGGCGCGCCCGAGACCACCTTGCCGGACCCGGCAATCATTCCCCAAAGCAGCCCCCAGCGCAGCTCCCAGCGTAAGTAGATGGTTTACTTTCTGCTGTTAGGCGCGCATGGGTGCTCTTTATTTGCTGACGTCTGGCTGTTGGTTTGTGTAGGAGCAGAGCAGCCTCACCAGAGTGCAGGAAGCCGCCCGAGATGCTATCTGCCGACTCGCCCGCCAAGGAGGATTCCCGGCAAGGGCGTTCTCCGCAAGGAGAAGTCTCGGCAAGGGCAGTTCTCCGACAAGGGACGGTTGTCCGGCAAGGACAACACCAGCGACCCCGGTGGTGGAGCCCATATCAGAGATTCGGTCTGAGTAACCCTTCTTGCTTGAAAACTTCCTTGTGTTCTTCTTCTTGATCTTCTTTTGGATATTTGCTTGACTTTTCTCTCTTTTCTCGGACGTCCGATCCATCTTCTACCGAGCCGATGGAGACCGAGGCCACCGGCGAGAGAAGCAGCAGCAAGCAACACCGGCAACGCCGCCGCCACGAAGAAGGAGCTGGCGTGATGAGCTCGCCGCGAAGAGGCCGTAAAGCTGCCGCCGCAGAGTGGCGAGGATCGGCGATCGCCGCGACCACGAGGGCGCGGGGCGCAAGGCGCTACGCCGACCGCCGATCCCTCTGCCGCTGCCGCAGCGTCAGGCTCCGAAGAGCCCCAGCCCGGCGCCTATTTGAAGGCCGGCGATGGCATCTTCATCAAGCTCCCCTGGGCGTCAAGCTCCAGGGCGCCGGTCGAAGGAGAAGTCTTAGATGGGGAAGTGCTCGCCTCCGCTGGGTTGACGCTGGTTGATGCACCGAGCAGCAGCAGCGGCGAGCCTAAGGAGGAACAGCTGCTGCGGAGGCTGTTGTTGCTCTACCGCGCCCGACAAGCCAAGGTGGAATCCCGGGAAGCGCTTGTCGCGCAGGCGGGAGTGGATATTGAGAAGCATGCGGAGGAGCTCCGGAGTCGCAACCAGGAAGCCCTCCGGTCCATTGCAGAGGAGCGGGCGCAACTCGCCGAGGCGCGGAAAGCCTTCCTCCTCGAGAAGGCCGAGGCTGAAGAGCAACAGAGGCTTGCCGCCGAGGAAATGTTTGCGCGGGAAGGCGAGTTGGCGCAGCGGAAAGTTAATCTTGACAGCCATGAGGAGGAGCTTGCTGCGCGAGAGCAAACATTTGGTGGGGCCCTTATGGAAGCAAAAGATGATGCCGTAGCTGCCGAGGCCGCCAAGAAGGAGCTGGAGATGAAGGTGGCGCGGCTAGAGGCCGATCTCAAGGCGAGGGGCGAAGATCTTGCCGCACTCAAGCGTGAGCGTGAGAAGGACGCCCACGCCCATGGCGAGCTGCAAGGTCGTCTCGTCGAGAAGGGCAAGGAGCTTAGTGCCGCCAAGGACTTCAATGCAGATCTTGAGTTGAAGCTGACCACTTTGACCAAGATGCTGGATGGCGCCAAGGAGCGGGAGGTGGCCTTCAAGGAGGAGATCAAGGCCAACGAGGAGCTGCTGGCGAGTGCTGCTGTCACCCAAAACACCCTTAGGGAGACTGTGGAGCTCTGGACGGAGGGTCTCGTGAACATCGCCGCAGTCATCGACGGGGAGCTGGCGCAGCTGGGGATGGAGGATTTCGGGTATTCCTCCGACGAGAACCTCCAACCTAGCGCCAAGCTCACCCTGTTCTTCAAGGGCGTGGCAACGGCCCTCCAGCGACTCCGGGAAAGGATCCCAAAGCAGCTGGCCGACGAGTCGTGCACGATCTGCGCGAGAGTTCTGCAAAAGGTGTTGGTGAAGGTGGTCTTCCGCAACCCAGGCCTCAACTTCACCAACGTCCTCAAGAAGCTGCCTCCGGATGCTGATCTAGAAGCGCTCAAGGCCCTTGTCGCACCCATTGTGGACAAGGTGAACGAAGTCAGGAGGGTTGATGGCGATCGCGTAGATTAGGCCACCCGTTTCCTCCTTTTCTTGTTGCTACTGGTCATGTTGCGAGAACAATCTTATTAGAGCTGCGACAAGCTATCTTGTAATATAACTTTATTTTGGGTATCAATTTCTATGTTATTTCCTTTACTTGATTCCTTACTTTGTATGTTCTTTTGCCCTATGCTTTGAGGGAACTTGCCGGTGCAGGCACCATAGCCGCGAGCGCTGAGTGCGGGACGTCAGCCTCCTGCTGGCGGTGCCGCTACCGACAAGAAACCTTGTCGCAACTAGTCGCAGCTCACTTAAATTGTTGAGCGGACTCGAAACAAAGTAAGGGTGCAACTAGCTACGAGTTGGTTCCTCCGCGCACAGGTTTTCCATACAAAGCACGGTCGTTCGAGGAAGATAACTTTAAAAAATTTAAAACTTGATTGCTCAAACTTTGGCAACTTAGCTTTTCTGTCGTTTGTGTCCCGGCAAGGCGAAATTTTCTTGAACGACGCCTGGTCCACACCATTATCTTCTCCTTCCCCCCCGGCAAACATGTGGGCGAGGGAACCTTCCTTTTCTTTGAGAAAAAAGAAAGAAGAGAAAATAAAGATATGGAGCCTTATGGCTCGTTATTGCTTACCGGGGGTAGGTGCTGCACAAAATGTCAGATAACACATGCAAAAAATAGGAAGCATGAAATTGACAAGATGTGCAGAGCACATGAGCTTTATTTATGTACGCGGTCTGCGCCCGGCTCTGTACAAAGGATTACATGCAACAGCGGCAAGACTTGTAAAAAGGTGATTGCCGGAACAGGTTCCGGCAACCGCGCCTTACGAGTAAAACTTACGAAGATGCTCAATGTTCGGGAGTTGCTCACGAGTGCCATCTTGGTCTCAAAGCGGACGGCGCCAGCTGGTGACTCGTTTCACCGGTAAGGGCCTTCCCACTTTGGCGTCAACTTGTTGGAATTCTTGGCGGTGAGCGCGCGAAGAACAAGGTCGCCTTCCTCGAGACTTCGGCATTAACTGCGGCTATGGTAGCAGCGCAAAGCTTGCTGGTATCGAGCAGCTCGTCTGAGAGCCTAAAGCGGTCTTCCTCAAGGAGCGTAGCGTCATCTTGTCGCAGCTGTTCTTGCTCAAGCTCATCATAGCGAGCACTCGAGGCGATCCGTATCGACTTCCGTGGGGAGAAGCGCCTCTGCTCCATAGACTAGAGCAAAAGGTGTGCGGCGGTGGCTCGATTTGGCGTCGTCTGATCGACCAAAGAACCACGGCAGCTCCTCAATCTAGTTCTTTCCGCACTTGTGCAGCCTGTCGAAAGTCTGGTCTTGAGCCCGCGCAGACGCCAGCATTGCCCTCCGGTTAACCGTTGCTTCTCGGGTAAGCAACAGAAGCGAAGCAGACCTTGGCACCAAGATCTTGGACGTACTGCATGAAGGTGCGGCTCGTGAATTGCGTGCCGTTGTTGGTGATGATCTGTTAGGGATTCGAAGCGGCAAACAATCGACTGAAGAACTTGATCGCTTGTTGTCTGTCACCTTCCTCCTTGCTTCCACCGGCCACTTTGTGAACTTGTCGATTGCAACGTACAAGTACTCAAAGCCCCCGACAGCTCGGGGAAAATGGCCGAGAATGTTGAGCCCCCAGACTGAAAATGGCCAGGATAAAGGGATCATCTGGAGAGCTTGATCTGGATGGTGTATCTACTTGGAATGGAACCGCACGCTTCACACTTGGTTACTTGTGCGGTTCCATCACGGAGGGCTGTCGGCCAAAAGAAACCTTCTTAGGAGCGCTTGCCGGCAAGCGCTCTTGCGCCAATGTGGTGACCACATATGCCTCCATGTATCTCTGCCAACAACTTTTGTCCATCTTCCCGGTGAATACACTTCAATTTCACACCGTTGAGCCTTCTTCTGTACAGTGTGTTTTCGACAAACTGGTACATACTTGACTGCCGGGCTACTCTTTCCGCTTCTTGCTCTTCGGGAAGTTCTCCTGTCTGAAGGAAACGGACAATCTGCTATGCCCATCTTTGGAGCTTGCGGCTCGACAACAAGGACTAAAGGCACATATGCTGCTGGGAACATCCGCTTCTCTGGCGAGAACTGCGGCTCAGCCGAGCTTGCGTTCCCGGCAAGCTTGCGGAACAAAACTTGTCGGGGCGTGCGCTTCATGGAACAAACCCTAGGGCTTGCGGAGCGGACTGTTCCTAAGCACCCTTGGTGTTGATCTTGGCAACTTTCTTGGAGGCGGCTTCGGGGAGCTCTGCCAGAAAATAGTCACCAGAAATCAACTTCCTCTTCTTGCTCTGTCCAATTGATGGTGTTACAGATGGTTGAGTTAGTTTGAGAACAAAGATCCCTGGTTCCACAGGTAACTTAAGTACGACACACTTTCACAGGCCATGGGCAATGTCGTTCTGAGCTCTTGGAACATGTTCCATCTGTAGACCGTCAAAGTGCTCTTCTAACTTTCTTACTTCATCAACGTAAGCTTCCATCAACGGACTCTGATAACTCTTGTTCACTTGGCGGACGACAAGCTGTGAGTCACCCCTGACACTGAGCTTCTTGATCCCAAGGTCTGCTGTGATCCTAAGACCGGCAAGCAAATCTTCATACTCTGCAGTATTGTTTGTTGCTTGCTCCTTGGGAAAGTGCATCTGGACTACGTACTTGAGGTGCTCTCCGGTGGGCGCGACAAGCAGCACGCCCGCACCGGCGCCTTGCAGCGAGAAGGCACCGTCAAAGTACATCAGCCACTCTTTGCTTGCTTCCTTGACGGGGATGATCATTTCTGGAATTTCTTCATCTGGTGTTGGCGTCCACTCTGCTATGAATTCTGCCAATGCTCTGCTTTGGATAGTTGAAGTGCTTTCAAACTTGAGGCCAGCGCAGCAGTTCGATGCCACTCCACAATCCTACATTTATACGGATTCTGCGGTATCCTCTTCATGACGAGTGACAACCGTGATCTCATGTGCTTGGAAGTAATGGCGCAGCTTTCTCGAGGCCATGAGAAGGCAGAAAAGCAATTTCTGCACACCAGAGTTGTCACATCCCTAGTTCTGACAATGCCTAGTGCATGCATTAGAGTGTTGCATCATGTTTAAATTTCATTTAAACCTGAAATGGGGATTTTTGAAACCCTAACACCAAATGAAATATAACTAGGTTCAATAAAAATATTTTCAATAACCCAGAATGCCCTTTGGAAATGTTCATGATTTCTGTTAAAGGTGGAAACCTCTTCCAAAAATGATGAACATATTTATAGGCTATTCCTGGATTTTTGAATTAAATTATATAGTATTTGCATTTGGGCATTTAATTGCTAATAATATTTTAAATGCTCAAATAATCTCAAACTGAAATGTTTACTGTTGGAAATATTCCAAACAGTGACGTGGAGCAATTTCATAATTTTTGGAAGTGCATAGGTATTATTAATAAAGCCCTTAAAATTTACAGAATAATAGAAAACTGTAAGAAAAACAGAAAGCAGAGAGAGAGAAGGAATCTCACCTGGGCTTACCTGGCGGCCCAAGTGGCCGGCCCAGCCCACCACCACAGCATCCCTGTCATCTTCCTCCTGAGACGGAAGGACAGAAGCGTGCTCGCAGGCGTCTTGGCCACGCGCCTCGCAAACTCACCTTACCGCTCTCCCCGGCGCTCTGGGCATACAGGCGTCGACACACGGCCTCCCCGACCGCCCCTCACTCTCTCCCGAGCTCTCTCCCTCCTCTGCTCTCTCTCCCTCTCGTGCCCGAGCGCAGCCGTCGCCACCGACGCTGTTCGTCGCGGCCACCGGCCAACCCTCGCCCTGTCGATAAGCCCAGAAGAACCGCCATCGTCTCCTGCAGCGTCTACGCCAACCCGTTCGACTGCGGGAGCTCTGCAGCGTCGTCCCCAACCTCGTCTTCAACCTCTGACCGCCGGCGGACTCGTCGGGGATTCGCGAGCTCTAGCCTCTCCCCGGCCTCGCCGTCGCCTCTGCTGGATCCACCGTGAGCCCCTGCTCCTGCTCCCCCTCTCCGTTTTTCCCCTCGTGTGCCGTAGCTATCGCCCCGCTTGCAACCGAACGCGCCGCCGCCCGCGCTCGCCACCGGTGATGCTCCGGTGACCATTTGGTCTCGGGCATGCAACCAATGTATTCACCGCATCCGAAGCCACCACTAAGCGCCTCGGTTAAGCTTGCTCAAGACACCGCAACGCTGGCCGCTGCCTTCGAACTCCGGCGACCGCAACCGAGCTCGCCGCCGTCGATATAGGTCGCCCCCGGCGTAACTGACTACACCACTCGACGCGCTGGATCACCAGCTGCCCGTAGGTGATCTCCTCCGTCCGTTTGGACGCCGGGTATGAAACCCGCAGCTCCCGCGCGTCGACCTGTTGGCGTCGAGTCGCGGCAGGTTTTGACCCGATTGACCGGGTTTGACCCTGTTTGACCTCCGTGGGTCGATGATGGGTGGGGCCCATACCGCTAATTAACATAGGTTAAGACTAACTAAATTTAGTTAGTTTAGTTAACCAACGACACATGGGGCCCAGTGGTCAGTTTGACTGGGCCACCCGTTGACCTCTTGACCTCAGCCTTACGTCATCTTGTGTGATGAAATGATTTTACGTATTTATTTTTATACAGAAATTCGAGCTATATAAACTTCTAAAATCCATAGAAATTCAACCGTAACTCCAAATGAAATAAGTTATATATGAAAAATGATCAGAAAAATCCAATCTATCCATCTGTACTATTTTCATGCATGTTAGAAAAACTTATAGCTGCTGTTTAGCACAAATCATATAAATGGCTTTTAAATACCCACATATGGAGTTTGAATTTGAATCTACGGTTCAAACCAACTTCATTTAACTTGCTGCTAGTTGCATTAGCTCAAACCACAGCATATTGCTATGTCATGATCATGCATCATATTGTGCATTGCATTGATTGTGTTTCCTTCTGTGTTGCCGGTATTTGTCCCCTCTCGATAGACGTGGTTCCGACGATGAGTTCGATGACACCAATGAAGAACTATATTATCTTCAGAAGTGCCAGGCAAGAAAAACCCCCTTGTTCATTCCGATAAAATCCCACCCTCTTGCTCCTGCTCTATTTTTACTACATTAGGACAACAACGATTCATCTGTTACTTGCTGCGGTAGCTGAACCCCTTTATCCTTAGCATGTCCTGTCATTCCACAGTAAATAGATGAAACCCACTAGCATGAGTAGGAGTTGTTTGAGCCTTGTTGTGCCTACTCATACATGCTTGTTTGTCATGCCTGCTACTGCTTAGAGTTGAGTCAGGTCTGATTCATCGGGAATGAATCAGAGGTGTGTGAACATGTCCTACTATGTGAGCTAAGTGTGTGAACACGATTTGGTAAAGGTATCGGTGGGAGGCCATGTAGGAGTACATGGTGGGTTGTCTCATTGAAGCCGTCCTTAGGAACTGAGTTACGTGTTTGTGATCCATGATTCAGCTACTACCATGCATTGGGCCTGAAATATGACCCCGCTCGACTTCTTATTCACCCTTGTCCTCTGTCCGGGGAGTTGCAAGTAGTTTCAGTGTTTGTAGTATCTTTGGAGGCCGTCTTGTGTTGGCCGTAGGGGTGGGCTGTGATCACGGTAGGCACGTGTACAGTGTACAGGCGCCCGTTTGGTGTCTCGGGAACCCTGCTCACATCGTTTGGGGCTGTGGCGAAACTTGCCGGATCTCCTCATGGATGGAACTGAATAGGCGATAAACCCGGACTAGGGACTTGAGTGTCTAGGTAGGTCGTGGTCTACACCCACGTCGGCTTTAAGCTGAAGTCTGCCGAGCACATGTCGTGGTGCGGGCGCTAAGTGGTGAAACATGTATGAAGAAGTACACCCTGCGGGGTTAACATCATCTATTGAATAGCCGTGTCCACGGTAAAGGACTTCAGGTTGCCTATAACAGTTCATAGACAACTGAAAGTGGATACTCTAAAATACGCAAGATAAGCGTGAGTGCTATGGATGGCGTTCTCGTAGAGAGACGGGAGCGGATCCATAGTGGTGTATTGATATGGTGAATACGTGGACTCGTGTGCGCCACCTCAAAAGAGTTACTTGCAGCCGTAGTTTAGGATAGCCACCGAGTCAAAGCTGGCTTGCTGCAGTTAAACCCCACCATCCTTTGTTGATAATGATGCATATGTAGTTAGTTCTGATGTAAGTCTTGCTGGGTACATTTGTACTCACGTTTGCCTATTTTACGTTTTTGCAGAGAGACTTCGGTCTTGTTAGTAGTTCCGCATGGACTTCGATGTTTAGCTTGTTACCTCAGCTACGATCTTGTGTCCTCGGCAGGATCTGGTAGATAGTCAGGCTTCTAGCCTTTTTCATTTGTAGATGTCCGTACCCAGACATGTTAAGCTTCCGCATGTGCTTTGATTTGTATGCTCTGAATGTTGGGTCATGAGACCTATGTTTGTAATATCTCGCTCCTCGGAGCCTATTGAATAAATACTTGAGTCGTAGAGTCATGTTGTGATGCCATGTTGTATTTGCACATATCGAGCATATTGGGTGTATGCTATTGAAATGCTTGGTATGTGTGGGATCTGACTATCTAGTTGTTTATCTTTAGTAGCCTCTCTTACGGAAATGTCTCCTAGTGTTTCCACCGAGCCATGGTAGCACTCTTGCTCCGAACACTTAGGCTGGCCGACATGTGTCCTTCTTCGTTCTGTGTCTATCCTTGAAATGTCACGCGTTAGTCTGGAGTCTGTTAGCCGCTTCTGCCGGTTCACGAGTCTGCTAGCCAGTGCTACAGCCGGAACTCACTCGTGATGACCAAACACGTTCGATCTTTGGGTCATGGATGCTGTCCCAGAGAGTTTGTGCCACTTTGGGTTTCGACTAGCCACGTCGGCCGGGCTCCTTATCATATGGATGCTAGCGACACTATCATATCGTGTGCCAAAAGCATAAGCGGTCTGGGCAAAGGTAAGGCGACACTCATTAGGGAATACCGTGCGTGAGGCCGCAAAGTGATATGAGGTGTTACATGCTAGATCGATGTGACATTGAGTCGGGTCTGACAGCTTTAGTATCGAGCTTTGTTGCTTGTAGGACTACCAAGCCAAAGTGGTGAAGTTGTGTCTAGAAATGCTTTAGTTATATGTAGGGGAATTGATTGTGGGATGGGAACGTAAGGCTCTTTTTACTCCTTATACCTCATGGCCTTCTGATCTGAGTCAACCTCTTCTCTTCTACGGGGATTAAGAACTAGGCCTTCTCATCTATCTATCAGGATGACGTGTTACTAATCCATAGACTTATAGAATTGATAGTTTCAATCTCAGTTCAATTTTTACTACTTCCGTATGTTCATAGCTGGTCTCAGAACCATGATATTGTGATATTAAGTGGTTATGCCACCATTTTTGTTGTATGTCTCCAAACTTTTTGAGCATTTACAGCCATTATGCTGTCCGAGTCATCCCAGGTTTCTAAATAGTCTGATGCATTTGCAAATCCTTTCTTTCCACTCCCAGTGTCCTTTATGGCCAGATTAACCACACTAATCGGTGAGTTGAGGTAATCTGTTGCCTTGACATATATGTTGGAGCTATTATTATGACCCTAGGTGTTTTAGGGAGTCACCTAGTAATCTAGCAATGTTTTGTGTTCCATTATGATGACTCTGGCCTTCATTCACGAAAGCATCCGTGATGCAATTTAGTTAGTAGGTATCCTACTCCTGGGTTCTTGACCCAAGATTCACTCCACTTACCTCGTGTTGATAGTGTTGCTAGTTCCTTTAGGTTATTAGTAACCTTACGATAGTCCTAGAGGTCCGTGGTATTTCCTTCTTCCAAATACCGTGAACCTTTTATGGCAGAAGTTTGTTGGATCAAAGGATCACAACGGGAGTGCTCTCGATGAGTTCTCCTTGCTATATCGTGACTCTGCTAGTTCTACCTTTCAGCATGGGTTATCTGGAAGAAACATGTTGAACTTGGTTCGACATACTAATCTATGCATCCACAACTCAGAAAAACATATGTTCCTTTGAGTTGTCCCTCTTTAGTTGTTTTCTGGCCCTCGTCTATCAATTGATAGTCAGGAGTAGTTGTGCTTTCGTGTTCCTCGATGCCCACTACTCTTGTGGTCCGTCAAGTCATTCTATTCTGGAATGACTAGGAGAAACAAACTCCAGTACCTCATCCATATCTAGGATTGGGTCAAAGCAGTTGTATTCCATGAGATAAAAATGCTAATCCGGTTTACATTACGTTTCTACCTCAAGTATTGCCCTCTTTATGTCAGGACTGTCATGAGAATTGCACCATTTCTCATGAATTCGTGACGTAGTGATACTTCTCGCCATCATTGTTCATTCCTCGGTTTCCGTGTTATTGTAACCGGAATGCCGACAAGTGAATCGTGGTGTGTGAAATCAATACTGCTAGCAACTCCGTTGCTTGGTCGTTAAATGGACGATAACCTCATTCTTAGCATGTTGATTTTGAATCATCACCCTAAGTATGATTGTGCTACCTAGTCTTTATTTCCGGTGCACTCTCCGATCAATGAGTTAGGATCTTGTCAAACCCTCGCTCTTTTGATCATATCATCTTGCCCTGAAAAGCAAGATTGTTCTCGTGCTTAGTAGCATATCGGTGGTTCGTGATTCTTCGAATGTCTTCTCGGAGGTATCACCAGGATGTCACCTGACCGCTATGGTGAGCTCGTGATCAAGTTGGTTTTCGAAACCACCCTTTCTCCAAGAATCCGTGTTGGATACCCCTGAGCTGGTTGGTTAAGCTAAACAACCACTTGGAGAGTTGGAAGATAAAGGCTTGCCTAGCTTAGTTCATCACTAGGGGATATCCTTGTGTGTGTGTGTGTGCGTGTGTTGAAGAGAGATGATATCTTCATTGATTGTTCCTCGTGATCGGTTGTTGAATCTATCGTCTTGTCCAAACCTTGATTTGAGTGTGGGCTATCGTCAAATCAAGTTAGAACCAATGATATTCGTAATGTTGTCTTACTCGTGGTTGATCCCTCGAGCATACACCATTACATCTTTTGGTCTGACCAATACTATCACCGTGCTCACATGATGGCGGAAGTCCAGTGATATGGAAATTCCGATGAGTTACTGTTGAGCCCATCAGCAGCATCTTGTCTCCCCCATGATCCATGTGGAACATTAAAGCTAGCATTGGAAACTTTTGTAAGCATTATCTTCGTGCCTGTTCATGAAGAATATGTTGAATGAAAGAAGTGGCTTCCTCTAGTTCATGTGCATTTGAAGCAAGTTGCGCCGTGAATTTGAGAAAGTTCGTTTTGCTTCCTCGGTTACCATCCCAAGTCGGTCATGCAAGTCTGAAGTATGGTTTGGTTTGACAGGCTCGCAACCTTCATTCCATATGTATCCCTAGCACACCAAGCCACTAACTGATTTATTCAAGGAGAAGAAGTTCCTTCTTAAGAGCATGCCTTATGCAAGGACTTCGTTATCCTTGATGATGGTTCCCCACCTGAACTCGGTAGTGTTTTATTATAAGCCTACTACGTGGTCATGTTGTCTAGGACAGCGTGTTCACAGGTTTGTAGCAAAACCAGCTCATGTTTTGGAGCTTGCTATCGTAGTTCATTTCCCGAGAATCTCGCAACGTCATCTCGAAAACTTGTGTTGCAAACTTCCATTTTTCTTTTTAGACTCGATGTGTCTGAATTATTCTGACACCAACCAGATCTGAATCTCAGGTAGATATGATGGTTGGAACATTTCCCAGGAACTATAATATTGGTCTCGCGATAACCGGTATCGTGGCCAACACACCCCGCCGGAAGACCTATTATTGTAGTATCTTGATTGAAGAAGTTGGCCACCTCCCCATAAGGACTTTGTAGGATTTACTCCCTAGCTGTGCCTTATGATTCTTTTGTGTGTTTCCGAAGTCCGACCTTTTACTTGATGTTCTAGATATCAAACCATATCTATGAATGGGTTACACTAGTACATCAAGGAGAACATTAGAAGCGGAGTGCTAAATGTCTCTCGGTCGATCATCCAGATTTTGTTTCCTTGGCCTCGCTAAGGTGAAATCTGAGAAAGTGTTATCCTCCTTTGCATCTGCATCATCCATCGCTATTCATCATGGTAGTATGTTGTGTTGTCAGCACCCTTGATATGGATGTTGGTAAAACCTTGATGAATATGGAAACGCTCAAGTTCTTGAGAGCACGCACAAGCACTATGTATTATCGCCAGCACTAACTGGGATTGCTCTCAGTTTCCTCGGTTATGCTATAACCCTTTCAACAGTGGACTCACTCTCTACTGTTGAGCTTCTCCCCAGTTACTAAAATCAACCCTTGTGTTGTTTTCAACAAGGTAATCCACATCATTCATTCGATTCCGGATATGTCATTCTTTTGAACCCCGCCAAGTGATCGATTGTGATTGCCTTAGGCCAGTATAAAGATTCTCAATGATCTCTGAATCAAAGGTAATTCTTTTTGCCACTTAAGGTAATAATCTATGAATCACCCTCCTCCTTAATGTCTCGTTGTGGTATCATGGCAACTCTACTCCTTGCTACATTGACAACCGTTCACCACCTCTTTAGGTGCGGAATATTGCCTACCTAGTGAACCTTCAACACATGTTCCACTCCATCCTTTTGGATGAATGCTTCATATCTCAGCTCGATAGATGTTCTTACCTCTCACTCCATGAGTTGATCTTAAATACTCGATCTTCGAGGAGATCGTTTCTGAGAGTCTCATACATCGTCATCGTGTTGGATGAAGACCTGCATAAGCAAAGATGTCAAGATCGATTGAGTCAACAGATCAACACCCTCGAGAAGACAGTTGGATCATGAAGTTTGTGATACTTAGTGTCCCCTTTGTCTTCTTACCTCACGTCTTGAATCTCGGGACGAGATTCTTGTTTAGTGGGGGTGAGTTGTCACATCCCTAGTTCTGACAATGCCTAGTGCATGCATTAGAGTGTTGCATCATGTTTAAATTTCATTTAAACCTGAAATGGGGATTGTTGAAACCCTAGCACCAAATGAAATTTAACTAGGTTCAATAAAAATATTTTCAATAACCCGAATGCCCTTTGGAAATGTTCATGATTTACATTAAAGGTGGAAACCTCTTCCAAAATGATGAACATATTTATAGGCTATTCTAGATTTTTGAATTAAATTATATAGTATTTGCATTTGGGCATTTAATTGCTAATAATATTTTAAATGCTCAAATAATCTCAAACTGAAATGTTTCTTGTTGGAAATATTCCAAGCAGTGACATGGAGCAGTTTCATAATTTTGGAAGTGCATAGGTATTATTAATAAAGCCCTTAAAATTTACGAATAATAGAAAGCAGTAAGAAAAAGTAAAGCGAGAGAGAGAAGAATCTCACAGGCTTACTGGCGGCCCAAGTGGCCGGCCCAGCCCACCTGACCTCCTGTCATCTTCCTCCTCGACAGAAGGGCGGCGTGCTGCCCAGCTTGCCAGCTGCCACGCGCCTCGCCAGCTCCTGCTTACCGCTCTTCCCGACGCTCTGGACGCCCTGGACGTCGACACGCGGCCTCCCCGACCGCCCCTCACTCTCTCCCGAGCTCTCTCCCTCCTCTGCTCTCTCTCCCTCTCGTGCCCGAGCGCAGCCGTCGCCACCGACACTGTTCACCGCGGCCACCGGCCACCCCTCGCCCTGTCGATAAGCCCAGAAGAACCGCCATCGTCTCCTGCATCATCTACGCCAACCCGTTCGACTGCGGGAGCTCTGCAGCGTCGTCCCCAACCTCGTCTTCAACCTCGACCGCCCGCCGATTTCGTCCCGGGATTCGCGAGCTCCGGCCTCTCCCCGGCCTCGCCGTCGCCTCTGCTGGATCCACCGTGAGCCCCTGCTCCTGCTCCCCCTCTCCGTTTTTCCCTCGTGTGCCGTAGCTATCGCCCCGCTTGCAACTGAACGCGCCGCCGCCCGTGCTCGCCACCGGTGATGCTCCGGTGACCATTTGGTCTCGGGCATGCGACCAACGTATTCACCGCATCACGTAGGCCACCACTAGCGCCTCAGCTCGCTTGCTCGCACACCGCAATGCTGGCCGCACCCATGCCCGAACTCCGGCGGCCGCAACCGAGCTCGTCGCCGTCGATATAGGTCGCCCCCGGCGTAACTGACTACACCACTCGATGCGCTGGATCACCAGCTGCCCGTAGGTGATCTCCTCCGTCAGTTTGGACGCCGGAGCGCGAAACCCGTAGCTCCCCGCCGCGTCTGACCTCGCCGGCATCGAGTCGCCGGCAGGTTTTGACCCAGTTGACCCGGGTTTGACCCCTATTTGACCTCCCGTAGGTCAATGACAGGTGGGGCCCCGCCCTGCTAATTAACATAGGTTAAGACTAACTAAATTTAGTTAGTTTAGTTAACCACTGACACGTGGGGCCCAGTGGTCAGTTTGACCTGGGCCACCCGTTGACCTGCTGACCTCAGCCTTACGTCATGCTGACGCAGTAAATGATTTTCTGTATTTATTTTTATACAGGAAATTCCAGAAAATTGTATAAACTTCTAAAATCCATAGAAATTCAACCGTAACTCCAAATGAAATAAGTTATATATGAAAAATGATCAGAAAAATCCAATCTATCCATCTGTACCATTTTCATGCATGTTAGAACAACTTATAGCTGATGTTTAGCACAAATCATTTAAATGGCATTTAAATACCCACATATGGAGTTTGAATTTGAATCTAGGGTTCAAACCAACTTCATTTAACTTGCTGCTAGTTGCATTAGGTCAAACCACAGCATATTGCTATGTCATGATCATGCATCATATTGTGCATTGCATTGATTGTGTTTCCTTCTGTGTTGCCGGTATTTGTCCCCTCTCGATGGACGTGGTTCCGACGATGAGTTCGATGACACCAATGAAGAACTATATTATCTTGAAGTGCGGGCAAGCAAAACCCCTTGTTCATTCGATAAAATCCCACCCTCTTGCTCCTGCTCTATTTTCTTGCATTAGGACAACAACGATTCATCATTACTTGCTGCGGTAGCTGAACCCCTTTATCCTTTGCATGTCCTGTCATTCCACAGTAAATAGATGAAACCCACTAGCATGAGTAGGAGTTGTTTGAGTCTTGTTGTGCCTACTCATACATGCTTGTTTGTCATGCCTGCTACTACTTAGAGTTGAGTCAGGTCTGATTCATCGGGAATGAATCAGAGGTGTGTGAACATGTCCTACTGTGTGTGAGCTAAGTGTGTGAACACGATTTGGTAAAGGTATCGGTGGGAGGCCATGTAGGAGTACATGGTGGGTTGTCTCATTGAAGCCGTCCTTAGGAACTAAGTTCTGTGTTTGTGATCCATGATTCAGCTACTACCATGCATTGGGCCTGAAATATGACCCGCTCGACTTCTTATTCACCCTTGTCCTCTGTCCGGGGAGTTGCAAGTAGTTTACAGTGTTTGTAGTATCTTTGGAGGCCGTGCACGGTGTGACCGTAGGGGTGGGCTGTGATGTGGTAAACACGTGGCATGGTGTACAGGCGCCCGTTTGGTGTCTCGGGAACCCTGCTCACATCGTTTGGGGCTGTGGCGAAACTTGGCGGATCTCCTTATGGATGGAACCGAATAGGCGATAAACCTGGACTAGGGACTTGAGTGTCTAGGTAGGTCGTGGTCTACACCCGTCGGCTTTAAGCTTGAAGTCTGCCGAGCACATGTCGTGTGCGGGCGCTAAGTGGTGGAAACATGTATGAAGAAGTACACCCTGCAGGGTTAACATCATCTATTTGAATAGCCGTGTCCATGGTAAAGGACTTACGGGTTGCCTATAACAGTTCATAGACAAGTGAAAGTGGATACTCTAAAATCGCAAGATAGCGTGAGTGCTATGGATGGCGTTCTCATAGAGAGGCGGCGGATCCATAGTGGTGTATTGATATGGTGAATATGTGGACTCGTGTGCGCCACCTCAAAAGAGTTACTTGCGATCGTAGTTTAGGATAGCCACCGAGTCAAAGCTGGCTTCTGCAGTTAAACCCCACCATCCTTTGTTGATAATGATGCATATGTAGTTAGTTACGATGTAAGTCTTCTTTGGGTACATTTGTACTCACGTTTGCCTATTTTACGTTTTTGCGAGAGAGACTTGGTCTTGTTAGTAGTTCGCGTGGACTTGATGTTTAGCTTGTTACCTCAGCTACGATCTTGTGTCCTCGGCGGGATCTGGTAGATAGTCGGGCTTCTAGCCTTTTCATTTGTAGATGTACGTACCCGGACATGTTAAGCTTCGCATGTGCTTTGATTTGTATGCTCTGAATGTTGGGTCATGAGACCTATGTTTGTAATATCTCGCTCCTCGGAGCCTATTGAATAAATACTTGAGTCGTAGAGTCATGTTGTGATGCCATGTTGTATTTGCACTTATCGAGCATATTGGGTGTATGCTATTGAAATGCTTGGTATGTGTGGGATCTGACTATCTAGTTGTTTATCTTTAGTAGCCTCTCTTACCGGGAAATGTCTCCTAGTGTTTCCACCGAGCCATGGTAGCTTACTCTGCTTGAACACTTAGGCTGGCGGCATGTGTCCTTCTTCATTCTGTATACGTCGCCTTCGGGAAATGTCACGCGTTGAGTACCGAGTCTGTTAGCCCGCTTCTGCTGGTTCACGGAGTCTGATAGCCCGATGCTACAGCCGGAACTCACTCGTTGATGACCGACACGTTCGATCTTTGGGTCATGGATGCTGTCCACTGTAGGTTTGTGCCACTTTGGGTTTACGACTAGCCACGTCAGCCGGGTCCTTATCATATGGATGCTAGCGACACTATCATATCGTGTGCCAAAAGCGCATAAGCGGTCCCGGGCAAAGGTAAGGCGACACTCGTGGGAATACCGTGCGTGAGGCCGCAAAGTGATATGAGGTGTTACATGCTAGATCGATGTGACATTGAGTCGGGGTCCTGACAAGAGTACCTTGACCTAGCCCCCTGTAGAAGGGAACTGACAAAGCAAACTGGGCGCTGCACCATTTTCTTCTGCATCTCCTCATGCGTCTGTGCAGATCCACCCTTGTCGGGACCAGAGCTTGTCGGCGAAGCCCCTTGCTTGTCGCTGGATGCGTCTGCCGTGGTTGCCGGCTCATCATCCGCCTCCCTTTCCGCCACTAACGCAGCACTAACCACTTGATTGGTTGCCGCTATATACAGCAGCAACTTCTCTTGCGGCTTAGGTGCGACAAGTGTTGGAGTGGAGGACAAGTATCTCCTCAAGTCCTGCAGTGCAGCCTCCGCTTCCGGAGTCCATTTCATTGGACCTGCCTTTTTCAATATTTTGAAAAATGGCAGGGCGCGCTCAGCAGACTTAGAGATAAACCTGCTGAGAGCAGCCACGCAACCGGCAAGTCTTCGTACATGCTTGATGCGCTTTGGTGCTTCGATCTGCTCAATGGCCTTGATCTTGTCGGGATTGGCTTCAATTCCCCGCTGAGACACGAAGAACCCGAGAAGCTTGCCGGAGGGGACTCCAAACACACACTTCTCGGGGTTAAGCTTGAGGTTGATCTTGCACAGATTTGCAAAGGTTTCATCTAAATCTTGAATCAGAGTTGCTTTGTCCTTGCTCTTGACCACTATGTCATCCATGTAGGCTTCCACATTTCTGTGCATCTGAGGCTCAAAAGCGTCATGGACTGCCCTTGCAAATGTTGAACCAGCATTCTTTAATCCGAAAGGCATCCGTACAAAACAGTATGTGCCACATGGAGTAATGAATGCGGTCTTTTACTCATCCTCTTCTGCCATGAAGATCTAATGATATCCTGAATATGCGTCAAGAAATGAAAGCAAGTCACATCCGGCCATGGAGTCAACAATCTGGTCAATACGCGGCAAGGGAAATGGGTCTTTGGGACAAGCTTTATTAACATCAGTAAAGTCGATACAAAGCCTCCATTTCCCATTTGCCTTGCGCACGACTACAGTATTGGCCAACCACGTAGGATGGAGCACTCCTCTGACAAGGCCTGCTGCTTCCAACTTCTTGATTTCTTCTACGATGAATTCTTGGCGCTCCACTGCTTGTTTCCTGACTTTCTGCTTGACGGGCCGCGCATGAGGACAAATGGCAAGATGGTGCTCGATTACTTTCCTGGGAACACCGGGATGTCAGACGGTTGCCATGCAAACACGTCGACATTCGCCCGCAGGAAAGCAACGAGCGTGCTTTCCTATTTAGGGTCGAGAGTGGCACTGATGGTGAAGGTACCACCAGTGCCGTCCTCCTTGGCGGACACCTTCTTGGTCTCTGGTGGAGCTGCCTTCATCTTCTTACACTTGCCGGTGGAGCTCGATGGTGCGTCCTCGACGGTAGCGCAGCACTCCGAAGAGGTGCGCTTGCCGGAGTGGGCATCAGAGCTCTTGCCGGACTTGGTCTTCTTCTTCCCCCCGGGAGCTTCAGTGGCAAGTGACTTGCGTTCTACTACGGCTACTGCTTCCCAGTAGATCTTGTCGGTGCAGATAAGAGCATCCTTCTTGTCGCCAGGGACAGAGATGACACTTATCGGACCTGGCATCTTCAGCATGTTATATGCATAGTGAGAGGCTGCCATGAATTTGTCGAGTGCTGGACGGTCGAGTATCCCATTGTAAGGCAATGGAAAATCAGCGACGTCAAAAGTGACCCTCTCAGTCCTGAAGTTCAACTCGCTGCCAAATGTCACCGGCAACGTGATCTTTCCCTTCGGCTTGCTCCTTCCCGAATTGATTCCCTGGAATGTACCGGTCTCTTCGAGCTCGCTGTCAGGGATCTGGAGTTTCTGGAGTACGCGGAGGAGATCAGATTCAAGCCGGCCCCACTGTCAACTAGCATCTTAGTGACCTTGAGGTTGCGGATAGTTGGTGAAACCAACATCGGCAAGCACCCGACCGCAGTTATGCGATCAGGGTGGTCCTCAATATCAAAGAAGATAGGCGTGCTGGACCATTTCAGAGGCTTGCGTGACTCAACGGGTGGTTCTGCTGCATTGACTTCCCGCACCCACTGCTTGAGTTGGCGGTGCGAAGTATGCAGAGAAGCACCGCCGTCAACGCACAGGACCTCTGTGGCTTTCTGGAACTCCTGCTCATCGGCCTCGTCATCATCCATCTCTTTATCATCGTCAGCATCTTCATCCTTGTCGCGACCGCGGGGAGGTCTGTCTCCTTGCCGCTGCTTGGCCTTGCCGCGGCGTCCTCCCCGGCCGGGGCGTTTCTTGCCAGATCCTGCAGTACCTTCTTGGGCCTTCTCCTTGTCGCGCCGCTCGTACTCAGCCTTCTGCTGCTCGACAAGCTGCTCGACCTTCTTGCAGCTCTGGAGATCATGGACCTGGGTACGGTGGATCTTGCAGTACTGCTTGTCAGAGCCGCCCTGCTTGTCGGCGACTGCCACAGCCTCGCTGGAGCTACCAGCTTTGGCTTTCTCGGCGCCACCTCCGTTGCTGGACTGCTCAACAACTAGCACATCCTTGCCTTTCTTCTTTCTGTTGTTCCGCCACTGGTTTTGACTTGCCGGGGCAGCATCCCCGCTGCCAGATCCTCCTGCTTCCGCATTCTCTCCGGGGAGTCTCCTCCCTTCCTCAGCACGTGCACACTTGTCGGCCAGGGCATATAGCTCACAGACGTCTCTGATCTTGCACATCGCCATCTCCTCCCGCATCCTGCGGTTACACGTTCGATGGAACGCGGCGATGACCAGCGGCGGGTGGACATCTGAGATGTTGTCTTTGTACGGTGAATCTCGAGTGTACTTGCGTAGAGACTCTCGTTCATACGGGCGAGTATATGAAGGTTGCTCTCTTGGCCATGAGGTTTGTGGCACTTTGTAAAGGCGCCGACAAAGCAGATGGCATAGATCTGCCCATGAGGATATGGAGTTGTCGGCAAGTGCATGAGCCAAGATCGACATTGGGCTTGAGCACCGCCGGAAGTAGTTGGCTAGGATCTTGTCGTCCGTCCCCGGCAGCTTGCACCGCAATGGTGTAGATCTTTGAGAACTCCGGCGGATGCATCTTGCCGTCGTACTTCTCTGATGCGTCGGCTTGAAATTCTTTGTCTTTGAGCCCTTTGGACTTGCCGCAGCTCACGAGTGAATGCACGGGGCAGCTGCAGCGTCTGACAAAGTCGCTGGTTTCCTGGTGCATGCATGTCGACAGTGGGCCCAGCGCGCTGGTCCGATTGATGCCGCGCTTCTCTTCGGCGCTCGATGCGAGTACGCGCGTCCTCTTGCTGTCGTTCTTGAAGAACTTGGCGCTGATCGCGACGAGCTCGTGGATCTGATGAGGCTGTGGAGTCAGTGTCGAGGTTGACCCGGCGGGTTGGCGATCTTGGCCTTCGGGGTGGAGAGTGCATGGTGGTTGCACCCCCGCCGGTCTTGTCGCCATCGGCTCGCACCTGGCAATCTTGCCGCGGCTGCGATGTAGCCGGCTGCCGTGGAGTGTCGCCGTTGGCGAAGCCGATGAGACTCTGAATGGTGGCCCTCCAATCGTCGATCTTGTCCGCCGTTGGAGGGTAATCCAGGAGCAGTTGGGCTCGGGCCAACACTTCTGCTGGAGTCTTCGGTGGCGGCGGCGAACCGTGCGAGGAGCGGGATATGCTCGGACTCCCAACTGGGTTAGAAGGAGCAGTATCTCGTCCAGGTGACCATGTCTTGCTCGTGCCAGCATGTTGGCGTGCATGCTGGTCTTGAGCGCCCTGAGATCCACCAGCTCGATCTTGATCCAACGAACGTATGGTACCGCGAGTACCATGACGCTGTCGGTCCCGCGCCTCCTGGGATCGGCGCGGTGCATGCACAGACGCCGAGGTCTGCGCCGCCTTCTCCTTGGACCTGGCAGCAGCATGAGCTCCCTCGTCGATGCCCGTTCCTCCGCCGGCGTCTACTCCACCACCCATTCGCTCCGGTGGTGGTGGAATCGACGTGGACGGAGCAGCCACCTCCGAAGCCTTCTTCTTCGGTGGCATGTCGATGAAGATGATGAAGATCTAGCTCGCGTGAACATCGTATCAGGTTCTCACAACCTCGGCGACCCTACGGGCGCGCCATAGATGTCGTGAGCGAACACCTATGGGGCGGCGGACCGGAGCCTGCGGTTGGCGGGGCGGAGATCGCACGAAGAGCGGATCAAGGCGAACACACGAGCGATTTACCCAGCTTCGGAGCTCTCCGGAGAGATAATACTCTTACTGCTGCTTGTCTGATTGTATTGTGTTCTTGCTTGAGAGCGTGAGTGTTTTCTGGTTTTGAATGCTTCGAACCCCTCTCTACGTTGCGCATGAGCCTCCTTTTATATGCTCAAGGGGCACCGACAGGTGGCAACGTAGACAAGGGTAAAACTGGAAAGAAATTGCGGTTGGTACAACTACTTGTACAGTGTATCATACCTAACCCTGACGGCAGGGGACAAAAGCATTAAATCCCCGTCTTTGTCACCCAAATAGTGCAAGAAAAGGACCGTCAGGGGCGCCGCCGCCTGCCACGATGGCCATCTTGTCATCTCTGCTTGCCACCTCGCACCGCTAGCTGCTGACCTCTTGCCCGCTGCGTGCTGTGAAGGTCCGAGGCGACACGTTGGTGGATGTGCTAGAAACACGAGTGCAGAGTGGTAGCTTCGCATGACAAGCGCCTTCTTCGCGATCGTTGTCTTGTCGGGTCCGGAAGCTTGTAAACTACGGGTCTTGCACGACAGCGTAGCGCGTCGCGGCAAGTTCCTTGAGATGCCTTGGTTGGCCTTCCCGGCAAGCTCCTCTTGCCGGGGTCTTGTCTCCTCGTCTTGAACACTTTGTTCTTGAATGGCTCCAAAGTAACCACGGAGGACCTTGGCGGTCACCCGACAAGCCTTGCCGCGGGGCGCTACGACTGCCCGTGCACAAGTTCGGGATACTAAGGTACCCCTACTTTAGTACACCGACACTTCAATATGAATATCTTCACTCTCCACCATTGTCTTCAATGTCTTCATACATTTTTAGGGGTCATCTCCGGTAGGTAAACCGAATCAATGAGGGACACTACCTGTGTTATCCTGCAATTCTCACAAACGCATTAGTCCCTCAACCAACTTTGTCGTCAATACTCCAAAACCAACTAGGGGTGGCACTAGATGCACTTACAGAATGCCTAAAATGGGGTTCTATAGTACAGGTGCTAACAAACAAGTGCCAAAAAGGCCATACACAATTTCATTAAGATAAGATAGGTGATATCGTCGCGTACATGTTGCCTAGGGCAGAAGTGTGACTTATATTGAAACACAAATAGATAAGAACAAGAAACACTCAACATGGTTTCATTTTAACCATCATATGGACTCGACTGCGCATAGGGGGTACACGACTCATCCTACCCTAGGGGTCCTCGGATCCGGTAGTCGTGCTTGCTTCATCACTTGGATAGAAAGGCGTTCAGTCTTCAGCTTCTAGGTTCTCTTGGGTGCCAATGTGCATGCAAAAGTCGACTGCTTGTTGGGACACATCCTGTTAATATGCCCAAGTTCACCACACCCGTGACAGGGGACAGAAGCAAAAAGGTTGTTATTCACTCTTGGGTATTGTCGTCAGGGGCCTGACAATGATCCTCTACGAGGTGGATATGGAAATCCATTCCTATGCCTCCTGTGTGGGGTTTGGTTGCGGGCTTTCTGAAGTTCCTCGATTTGCTGCTCCTGATTGGCAATGTGGGCTTGTAGGGAAGTGATTTGTTATTCTCGTTCGACCACCTTCTTCTTCTCGAGGAAGTGGAGGAGCATAAGTGATGGGAGGTCTTGGCCAGCCTTAAGGAATGCTTCGGTAAGGTGACGTAGAATGTAGTCTCCTGTGTTGATGGAACGGATTTGGTACTTGAGGGTTGGATCCTCATCTTCTGGGGAAATCCTCACTTGTGTCGGGGCTCCAAATCGCTCTTGCCAGGTTGGTAGCGGGTGGCGTGTTCTTCTTTCATTTCTGGAAGGAGGTCTCGAAGACTGAGGAGCGCTTCGTATGCCACTTGCTGAATGGCCAGGTCTCTTTTTGGCATGGGCGATCTAATGAAGAACCACCCCTGGGGTGAGGTCTTGGTAGGCACAAAAACCTTGGTGTAGAACTCCTTCTCGAACACATCATTTTCCAATTTGTCCAGGGTGTACATGGGCAGCAAGGGATAGTGGCATTGTTGGAGGCAATCTCTTAGGAGTGATGGAAATCCTGTCGTAAGGAGTCTCAAGGGGGCGACAACCATCTACTAAAGTTGAATAGGAGAGTTCAATACAGAAAATATCCCTTAGGTTTGGGAAATCTCAGAAGAAAGCGCGAGGTATAGACGGTTTTAAAAAAAAATCCTAACTATCGACCAGGATAACTAAGGCTTCCTACAGTCAGGATGGCTCTAATACCAGCTCTATGGGGACCCCAACTCATGAGTCATGATCACGAATGCACGTGTACAGTAATCCCAGAGATCATTGCTCACTGAACACATAGAAGCCGAATAACTAGAGTTTTACATCCATTCATACTATATTACACAAGTAGGACTATTATGGTCAAGTCTTCAGTATATCATCGCAGCGGAAAATCTTTGTTGACATCTTGGACCCATGCCATCTGCCTTAACCCTACAGGCGTTCTAACTGGGAAAGCGTCCTAGCTTGCACGATCATTACCAAGGAACACTTCTTCATATCATGTTCTTTTATGCCTGGCCAATAAAATAACCAGTGGCAAGCCAATGAGTACTTTGAATGTACTCGCAAGCAACCCAAGAGTGATAAAAGAATAAATATGCAAGGCTCTATTGCTAAATTGGTATTTTTGCGTAAGGCTACTTTTGCTCATGCAAGTATGATCAACATTTATCAAGGACATGAATGCGTCTGCAACATGTATTAGTAGGTTACAGACATCAACCTAGAGAAAGAGTTATGAACAACTCATGCTCAAGCTCATCAGGACTTCATCATGAATCATATCAACAATATTACCAAACCGTGTTGATTTTCAGAAACATATGGACATAGTCTAAGCAGCACAACCCAACTGTCCTTGACCGTGGACACGACTATTCAAATATGGGCGATGATGGGCTGGGGCACAGTGCCCCGGTGGACAGGGAGATAGGGGAAAAGGGTCACCGGACCCTACTGGCTCTTCTAGTGGGGAGAGGATGAGGGGAAAAGCCCGCCCTTGCCCGAATCGGAGTGGAGGCCGGCAGCGGCACTCCGGCCATGGAAGGTGCTGGAGGGCACAATAGGGAGAGGGGGGCTGTCTAGAAGGTGTACGATAGAGAGGCGACCCAACCGAGGCGAGAGAGAGCTCAGGGTAGATTTATATGGACGAGGCTGTGGCGCACCATGGTGTCGGTGTACTAAGGTAGGGGTACCTCAGTACCCCAACTTGTGCACGGGTAGCCGCAGCTCCCCACAGCAAGATCCACCGTATGCTTGCCGGAGACCATTCCGGCTCCCTGCCAAGCCATTCAAGAACAAAGTGTGCAAGACCAAAACTCAAGACCCGGCAAGAGGAGCTTGCGGGAAGGCCATTCGGGCTCAAGGCTACATTACTCCTGCAGATCCCGGCGAGAGGCTCGTCGGGAGGACGAAAGATCACATCACGAAGACACGCCTCGGCGCCCGTGCGCGCCCGGCAAGGACCCGGGGCGGCAAGTCCTGAGCCCGACAAGCCCGGGTCGGCAAGATCAAGGCCCGGCAAGGTGCTTGCCGGGAGAACTATGCTCTCGTGCCCTTTTGACTCATTCGCCCCGCGTCGCCTCCGGCCTTCTCGAGCAGCGTGGCGGGTGGCTGTCTTGCATGAAGGATGCGGTGGCACTCCACGGTGGTAACCGCGCGCCGTGGCGGAAGAAGACGCAATGGCGGGGAGCTTTTAGGCGACGGCGACGGGCATTTAATGCCCTTGTCCCCTCTGTCAAAAGTAGGTAAAAGCACATGGCTGCCTTTGTTCCCACTGTTCCAACTACCACCTCTTTTACGTTTTACCCCTCTACCTCACGTTGACACTGTCGATGACCCTTGCCCTATAAAAGGAGGCCCATGCACTGGCGTGAGGGGTTCCGATCATTCGCTATTCTCGCGAGGGGTTCCAACCATTCGCTATTCTCGCGAGAGGCTCGGCGACTAGCTACGCTCGCGAGGATTTCGTGACACCACTCCACCGTTTTGCTCGCATCCTTGAGCAAGATCAAATACAACACAATGCAGCAAGAGGGTTTCTGCGACCATCGCGGCCGAAGCTGGGTAAAATCCCGCGTGCATCGCCTCGATCTGCTCTCCGCGCAGCCTCCGCCTCCCTACCAACACACGAAGGGCCCGGCCCCATAGGTGCCGCAGCGACCATCCCCGGGCGCCCGACATCTCTGGCGCGCCGGTAGAAGCGTCGAGGTTGTGCGAACCTGATCCGGCGTTAGCGCCAAGACTCTTCGTCACCCCCCCTCCGGCCTTCGCAAGAGCTTCATCAACAAGCTGCGTCATGGCCCGAGCGAGAGCTTGAGGGTCGCAGACCCATCTCCGTCTTCCCGCCGCCACCGGAGCCGCACGGCGGGCGGAGGAGACGCCGGTGGAAGGGTGGACACCGGCGAGGGCGCTCGCGGTGCCACCAGATCCAGGGACAGGGCGGAGGACCACGCCTCGGCCTCCGTAGACCCACGTCCGTCTCAGCGCATGGCGACCCAGCAGCGCCATACCACAGGAGGTGGTATCCGCTTGTTGGAACAAAGACACGCCGGGGGCTCGCGAGATGTTCCGGACCCCGTCGAACCGCAGGCAGCGAAAGCGCGGGCCGAGACCTGCTCCTTCCAACATGGCGGAAGCCAGCGCGTCCGCTCCGCGCCACTCGCTCCCGCTTCCCTCCACTCCTGCGGAAGCGCTCACGAGAGCGCAAATGCTCCTCGACTTTCCTCCGGCGACGGACAAGGTCGAGGAATGGAGGGCTACCATCCAGAGCCTGGTCGCCTTCGCCAACAACGACCGTCAACAGCAGCCTGCGGCCTCGCAGCCGCGGCAAGCGGGAAAGGCGAAAGCCTGCGGCGACAAGACCGCCGGGGGTGCGACTACCGTGCACTCCCCGCCGCGGAAACGAAAGACGCCGCCCCGCCGGAACAACGCCGACGACGGCTCCACGGCATCGTCGGACCCGCGGGCTCGTCGAGATCAACGTCAAGTCCTCGACGAGCGGCGGCAAGAAGATGCTCGGACCACGATCGGCGTCGCCCAGAGACTTCAGCGACAATCGACTGAGCTGGGGCACCTTTGGCGCGCACGCCCGCCAGCGACCAGGCGACTTGTCGTCTGGCGGCGGGCTGCCCGCGTTCACCCGTGAACTCCGTGGCGCCCGGTGGCCTAGCATGAAAAACTTCAAGCCCGACGCGTCGGAGAAGTACGACGGCAAGACACACCCTCGGAGTTTCTCAAGATTTACACCATCGCGGTGCGAGGCTGAAGCGCGACGAGAAGATTACGGCGAACTACTTCCGCTTCGTGCTTAGGCCGAGCGTTCGTTCTTGGCTTATGCACTTGCGGAAGGCTCCATTTCCTCTTAGGCGGATCTTTGTCATCGGTTTGTCGGTGCCTTTCACTGGCGGCCACAAACCTGACCAAGAAAGTGATCTCCATATTCGGCCCGAAGAAGGAGAGTCCTGCGCAAGTACATCCAACGCTTCAGCCGTGTGCAGCACAACATCCGGACGTCCACCTGCGGCGGTCATCGGTCGTTCCACGAGAACGTGCGTAACCGCCAGCATGCGTGAAAGATGGCCATGGCCAAAATCCGGGATGTCGCGAGCTCACGCTCTGGGCGATAGATCTTGAAGAGGGGAGAAGACTCCCGGAGAGGGCGGCTGGCGTGGGAGGAAGTGACTCGATGGCGCGCCCCGCAAAAAACGCCATGACAGAACTTTCAAGAGAAGCAAGGAAGCAGTACTTGCCGTCGAGAAGTCCGGCAAGGAGGCTCCCGCCAAGCAAGCGCAGGCGGCAACTCCGGCAAGGAGCTCGCCCGTGGCGGTAGCCGACAAGCAAGCGGTCGGCAACGATCTTGCAAAATCCACCGCACTAAGGGCCACGACTCTACAATCTGCAAGCTGGCGTCGATTATCTCGTCGAGCAGCAAAAGGCTAATCTACGAGAGCGCGACAAGGAGAGGGCCCAAAGTGGCGGAGGAGAACCGAGCAAGCGGCCTTCGCCCGGTCGGGGAGGACCTCGGCAAGGCCAAGCGGCGACAAGGTGACCGACCTTCTCGAACGCGACAAGGGCGAAGAAGATGGCGAAGAGGGCGTGGAGGATGAGGGCGGCGAGTGAACAGGAATTTCAAAAGGCCACGGAGATCCTATCGCGTTGGCGGCGGCCGTTGCTGCACCTCTCACCGCCAACTAAAGCGGTGGGCACGAGAGGTGAATCGGCGAGCCGCCCATGGAGTCACGCAGACTCCTCAAATGGTCGATCGCCCATCATTTTCGATATTGAGGATCACCCGACCGTACCACCGCGGTGGGTGCGCCGATGCTGGTCTCACCCACCATCCGCAACCTCAAGGTCACCAAGATGTTGGTCGATGGCGGGCTGGGCTGAACGATTTCTCTGCTGTGATCAAGAAACTCCAAATCCAGACGGCGAGCTCGAAGAGACCGGCCCCTTCCAAGGAGTTAACCCGGGGAGGAGCAAGCCCAAGGGGAAAATCACCTTGCCGGTGACCTTTGGCGGAGAGGTCAACTTCAGGACCGAGCGCGTCACTTTCGACGTCGCCGATATTCCGTTGCCATACAACGGGATACTCGGGCGTCCCGCCCTCGCCAAGTTCATGGCGGCTTCCCATTACGCCTACAACGTGCTCAAGATGCCGGGCCCGATAAGCGTCATCACGGTCCGCAGCGACAAGAAGGACGGCGCTTATCTCGCACCGACCAGATTTACGGGATGCGCGCGGCGGCCGACAAGGATGCACTTGCCGCTGAAGTTCCCAAGGGAAAAAGCGAAGACCAAGTCCGGCAAGCGCCCGAGACCCACTCCGCAACAGCACCCTTCGGAGTGTTGCGCCGCCATCGAGGATCGCCGTCTAGCTCCGCCCGCAAGGGTAAAAAGGAATGGCCGCCCGCCGGCGACTAAGAAGGTGCCCGCCAAGGAGGACGGGACGCGGTGGTACCTTCACCATCGATTGCCACGCCGACAACAAATAGGAAAGCGCTCGTTGCCTTCCTGGGCGAATGTCGATGTGTTTGCATGGCAACCATCGACATCCCGGTGTTCCAGGAAGGTAATTGAGCACAAGCTTGCCGTTTGCCCCCATCGCGCGACCCGTCAAACAAAAAGTGAGAAACAAGCCGTGAACGCCAAGAGTTCATCAATGAAGAAATCAAGAAACTAGAGGCAGCTGGCCTAGTCGGGGTGATCCATCCGGCGTGGCTAGCAAACCCGGCTTGTCGTCGCCAAGGCCAATGGGAAGTGGAGACTATGTATAGACTTCGCGATGTGAATAAAGCATGTCCCAAGGATCCATTCCTTGCGGCGCATCGACCAGATTGTTGACTCCTTTGCGGATGTGAGCTACTCGCTTTCTTGATGCGCACTCAGGCTATCACCAGATCTTCATGGCCGAAGAGGATGAAGAGAAAACTGCGTTCATCACTCCATGTGGCACCTATTGCTTCATACGCATGCCGTTTGGACTGAAGAATGCAGGGTCAACGTTTGCGAGGGTAGTGTATACTGCTTTTGAGCCACAGATCCACAGAAATGTAGAAGCTTACATGGATGACATCGTGGTGAAGAGCAGGAGCAAGGATACCCTGATTCAAGATTTAGAAGAGACATTCGAACTCTGCGGGATACAATTAAAATTGAACCCCGAGAAGTGCGTCTTTGGGGTTCCCTCCGGCAAGCTTCTCGGGTTCTTTGTGTCTCGAGAGGGGATCAAGCCAACCCGACAAGATTAAAGCCATTGAGCAGATCCAAGCCCCAAAGGCGGATCAAGGATGTCGAAGGCTCGCAGGTTGTGTGGCTGCCCTCGGTAGATTCATTTCAAAGTCCGCTGAAGGCGCCTGCCCTTCTTCAAAATCTTGAAGAAGGCGGGACCCATGAAGTGGACTCGAAGCGGAGACAATGCTGCAAGACTTGAAGCGTTACTCCATCCTCCACTCCAATACTTGTCGCACCTAAGCCACGGGAGAAATTGCTGCTATACCTAGCGGCAACCAACCAAGTGGTGAGTGCTGCGCTAGTAGCGGAGAGGAGTCCGACGAGGAGGCCGCACCACCGCAAGCCAGCCCGGCGACAAGCTGTGGGGCTGTTCGGCAGGCCCTGCCCCGCAAGGACAGCCCTGGCGGGCAGGAGCAAGGCGAGTCTTGGAAAAAAGATGGTGCAGCGTCCGGTGTATTTTGTAAGCTCCCTTCTCCGAGGAGCCGGATCAAGGTACTCCGGTGTACAAAGTTGCTTTTGGCCTCCTCATGGCCTCAAGGAAGCTGCGCCACTACTTCCAAGCACACGAGATAACGGTGGTCACTCGCTTTCACTGAAGAGGATATTGCACAATCCGAAGCAGGCAGGATCGTTGAGTGGGCCTTTGGGTTGTCGAGCCGGACTCAAGTTTGAAAGTACTTCAACCATCTGAGCCGGGCTCTGGCAGAATTTATAGCAGAATGGACCCGACACGATGAAGAAGTTCAAGAAAGCAGTACACCCGACAAGGAACGAGCGGCGAATGGGTAATGTACCGATGGTGCCTTCTCGCTACAAAGGCGCCGGTGCCGCGTCGTACTCATCGCACCAACCGGAGAGCACCTCAAGTATGTTATCCAAATGCACTTTCCAAGAGAGCAAGCGACAAACAACACCGCTGAATATGAGGGCTTGCTTGCCGCCTCGTGGATTGCGGCCGAGCTTGGGATCAAGAAGCTGATTGTCTTGGGATTCCCGGTTGGTGGTCCGCAAGTTAACAAGAACTACGAGCCCTTTGATGGAAGCCTATGTAGATGAAGTAAGGAAGCTTGAGGAGCACTTTGAAGGTCTGCAGATGGAACACATTCCGAGAGCTCATAATGAAATCGCAGACGGCCTTTCAAAGTGTGCTTCAATGAAGTTACTGTGGAACCAGGGACCTTCTTGCTCGGTGACTCAACCTTCGTGGCACCATCAATTGGGCAGTCCAAGAAGAAAGTTGGTGTCCGGCGACTACTTGCCGCGGACCTCCCCCGAGGCCGCCGCCAAAGTCCCGAGATTAACCTCCGGGACGCCGAGGAACAATCAGCTCCGCCGATCATCGATCATGCGATCGAAGCAAGTGTTCCCGACAAGACTTGCCCGGCAAGCTTGCCGGGAACCTTCAGCTCGACGGGCAGAGATCCTGCAGAGAAGCGAAGGTTCCCGCAAGCGGCCCTCATGCCTTTAGTCACGGTCGCCGAGCCCGGGCTCCGGCATGGGCGCAGCAGATTGTCCATTTCTGCAAGCGGAGAACTTCCGACGATCTGAAGAGATAGAAAGGATAACCAGACAGTCAAGTATGTACCAGTTCGTGGACAACGAGCTGTACAGAAGAAGGCTCAATGGTGTCAGATTGAAGTGCATCTCTAGGGAAGATGGACAACAGCTGTTGGCAGAAATTCACGGAGGCATCTGCGGCCACCACATTGGCGCAAGGGCACTTGCCGGAAAAGCTTTCCGGCAAGGGTTCTTTTGGCAAGAGGCCCTCCAAGATGCAACTGCACTAGTAACCAAGTGTGAAGCGTGTCAGTTCCATGCAAAGCAAATTCATCAGCCAGCTCAAGCTCTCCAAACAATCCCTTTGTCCTGGCCATTCTCGGTCTGGGGGCTCGACATCCTCGGCCCCTTCCCCCGTGCCATCGGGGGCTTTGAGTACTTGTACGTAGCAGTCGACAAGTTCACAAAGTGGCCAGAAGTGGAGCCAGTGAGAAAGGTGACAAGACAAGATCAAGTTCTTGGTCGATTGTATGCGTTTGGGATCCCCAACCGGATCATCACCGACAACGGTACACAATTCACCTGCCGCACCTTCATGCAATATGTCCAAGACCTTGGCGCCAAGTGCTTTTAAGCCATTGCTCACCCAAGGAGCAGCGGTCAAGCGAAAGGGCAATCTTGGAAGTGTTGCGCGGACTCAAGACAAGAACTTTTGACAGGCTGCGCAAGTGCGGAAGAAATTGGATAGAGGAGCTGCCGGCGGCTCTCTGGTCGATCAGAACGACACCAAACCGAGCCACCGGGCAGACACCCTTTGCTCTAGTCTATGGAGCAGAAGCAGTTCTCCCCACGGAACTCGTATACGGATCTCCTCGAGTGCTCGCTTATGATGAGCTCGAGCAAGAGCAACTGCGACAAGACGACGCATTGCTCCTCGAGGAGGGACGTCTCTGTGCTTTGTGCAGACGAGCTGCTCGATACCAGCAAGCCTTGCGCCGCTACCATAGCCGCAAGGTCAAAGCCAGAGTCTCGAGGAAGGCGACCTTGTTCTTCGGCGTGTTCAGTCCGCCAAGAATTCCAACAAGTTGGACTTGAAGTGGGAAGGCCCTTATCGGGTGAGACAAGTCACGAGACCCGGCGCTGTCCGACTCGAGACCGAAGAAGGCTTGCCAGTGAGTAATTCCTGGAACATAGAGCATCTTCGCAAATTCTACCCGTAGGGCGCGGTCGCCGTGATCCGCTCCGGCAACCTCCTTTTGTACAAAAGCTTTGCCGCCGTTGCATGTAACCCTTTGTACAAAGCCGGGCGCAGACCCCGTGCAGCAATAAAGTTCCCATGTCGTGCATTATCTGCCTCCTTTCCATGCTCTTCTTTGCTATTTGCATGAGTTATTTGGCATCTTTTAAGTATGGCACGCGCGTGCCGACAAGCAATAAGCGCGTCAAAAGGCCTCGTGCCCGTTCTCTTATTTCTTCTCCTTGTTTCTTAAGCAAAAGAAATGTTCCTCCCGCACAAGTTTGCCGGGGGGAGAGGAAATGAGGGATGAACCAAGCACTCCGAGTGCTGTTCAAGAAAAGGTAACAAGCCGGAAAACGCGCAGGCCTCGAAGGCTAGGTTGCCGGGATTTGCGCAGCTCAAAATTTAAAATTTTGAGATTGCCTTCCTTGAACAACTACACCTTGTATGGAAAACCTGTGCTCGGAGGAACCTGCCGACGGACAGCCGTGCCCTTATCTTGCGTTCGAGTCGACTCTGCAAGTTAAGTGTGTTGCGACTGGCCACGGCGAGGTTGCTTGCCGGTAAGGCCTCGCCCCTCGCCGGCAAGTCTCTCCTAGAAGCATAAGGTTAAAGCATACAGAGTTGAGAATCAAGGACAAGGGAATTGATTCTGCGATCATTGATCGAAATAAAGGTAAAGATCATGCAAAGGATAACTTGTCGCGGTAACTAATAAGTTCGTAGCGACTTGTGCAGCAGCAAAAAGGAACAAAAAAGAAAAGAAAGAAGAAGAAAAAAGAAGGGCCTAGTCTACGCGGCCGCCCTCCATCCTGGGGATCTTGTTCACTTTGGCGATGATGTGGGCGACCTGCTCCTTCAAGGCCTCCATGTCCGCGTCGGCCGGCAAGCTGCGAAGGACATTGGAGAGGTTTATACCGGGGTTGCGGTATACGATCTTCGTCAGCACGCGCTCCATGGTTCCCGCGCACAACAGGCGCGCCTCCTCGGCGAGCTGCGCGGGGATCCTCTTCGTCCGCAGATTGGCGAGAGCTGGCGCGACTCCCCTGAAGAAGAGGCTGAGCTTGGCACTGTGAGCGAGGTTTGGATCCGGGGAGTAAATGAGGTGCTCCAACTTCAGCGCCAGCAGCTCTTGGTCAATGGCAGTTGCGGAAGACACCAATTCCTCGGTCCATATCTCGACGATGCGGCGGAAATCCTCGGCTGCTCTGTTGGCGCCGGCCACTAAAGATCGTTCCTCGCGGAGCTCTTCCTTCAGCTTGGTTTCCTGGGCCCGGGCAGCGTCGAGCGACTCCGTCAGCGCAGAAACTTTCCGCTCAAGATCCTCGACGGAATCCCTGGCGGCCTTCAGCTCGTCGCCCTTCTCAGCAAGACGCACCTGGAGCTCTGAGTTGGTGCGAGTGAATTCCTCGCGCTCCGTGGCGAGCGCGGCGATCTTCTCCGAATCCACCTTCAACAGCTCCTCCAGTTGCGCGACCTTGGCGGCGAGATCCTTTTTGGCGGCCTCATGATCGCCACGGCGTCCTTCGCCTCCTTCAACTCTCCGCCAAGGGCTTGCTCCCGAGCGGCGAGGTCTTCCTCTTGGGCGTCGAGGGCAACCTTCAGCTGGTTAAGCTCCCCTTCTCGCCGGGACAGCTCCACCCCGGCGAGCCGTTGCTGTTCCTCAGCCTCGGCTTTCTCCAACAGCCACCCCTCATCTTGCCCGGCGAAGCTGCTCGCGCTCCGACACCTCACGGAGGCGGCTTGATTGGCAGCCACGGAGCTCCGCCGCGTTTCTCCATCTCCTCGGCGGCCTTGGCGGCAAGGGCTTCCGGGAAGCAAGCCGCTGCGGGCCCGTAAAGGGCCAGATCTGCTGAAGCAGCTTCTCCTCATCGGGCCCACCGCTCCCGCGGGATCCCTCCACGACCTCAAACCCGCGAGGCGAGGATCTCTCCGTCGAAGGCCTCGCCCTCGCTGGCGCCAGCGACGAGGAAGCCCACGGCATCTGGATGAAGACACCGTTGGGGGCTTCCAGGTAGCAGCCGGGCTGTTCTGCTTCGACGGAAGGATCGGCGGCCGGCGCAGCGCTTGACGCTCGTGCAACCTCCGGATCGGTGGTGCGCTTGCCGTCCCCCTCTCCGGCCGCTGCGTCAGAAGCCGAGGCAGTCCCAGGCGCGTGTGGTTCGGCGGCCCCCGCCGCGTCCTCGGCAGCCAGAGCACCCTCGCCGCCACCATGCACGTCCTCTTCCTCCCGGAGCGACCTCTGTCTCCGTCCGCTCCGGGGAAGGGGGAGGATCTAGAATAAGAAAGGAAAAGCGAAAAGCGGTTCAGGCAAATATCTAAAGAAAGACAACACCGAAAAGGCGGAGTCGCAGAACTTACCCTGGTGGGTGTCTTGGCGGCGAGCTCTCTTGCGGGAACCATCCTTGCCGGGTAGCCGCCCTCGTCGGACTACTCGCCCTTGGCGGAGTACCCGCCCTTGTCGGGACGCTCTCCCTTGCCGGGGAATCCGGCCTTGGCGGGGATGGAGGGACTGCCTGCTCCTCGGGGACGACCTCCGGATGCTCCTGTTGCTCCGGCTCCATCCCTGCGTAAGTCAAGACAAACACATCAAGATATTGGGATGAGATAAAGCTATCAGATATACCCGACAAGCAAAGGTATGGAACCCAGGCTTACGCTGGGGGCTGCACTGGGGGCTGCTCCCCGGAACGGCGCTCGGGTCCGGCAAACTCGAGTCCGGAGCGTCTCCGGCCCCCTCGACGGGCGAGTCGCCCGCAATCTCGACCACGGGCACCTTGGCTCTCTTCGCCGCCCGCTCAGTCAAGGTCCTGAAGTCAACACAAAAAGCAAGATTAGCATCGGCAATGACCAAGGCGAAATTTACGAAGATGAATGTCTCGGGGACTCACTCCTGTTCCTCCTCGTCGTCTTCGCTCAAGGCGGAGAGGTCGTACCGCACCTGGGACGCGTCGGTGTGAGGAGCAGGAGGCGGAGGCCCTCTCGGGCGCTTGGCAATCCTCGGGCCTGGGGGCTGCGAAGACCCGGCCCCTGTGGCGGTCGAGGCCCGAGAAGTGGGCGGAGCCGCCGCCCCGCTCCGAGGAGGCCCCTGACCGCTCGACGCCGGCTTACGAGGCGCCTTCGCCGTGGCCTGCACGCGAGTCGCCTCCGCCACATCTGGTGCGCTGGTCGCCCCCGGCACGGCTCGACTCCCCCGGAGAGCTTGCGCTGCCCGGCGAGCCGGTAGTTGCCGGGGGGCTTGCGTGCTCGTTCCGCCCCCGCCTTGCGGAGGCGCTTCATCGGGGAGCGCTTGGGGCTCGCCCGGGGCCGGGATGTTTCCGGACGACGAGGAGAGGTCGTCGTCGTAAGGTCCGTGGACCCGCGGCATCCTCGGCGACGCGGCGTTTTCCCCTCCTCCTCGCCGGCCGGCTCACCAGGCTCGGCACCTGTGCTGCGACCCCTTTACCTTTGGCGCCCCGACTCCCTCCGGCGCCTCTGTTCCCTCCGGCAGCACCACCGCTTGCTGCAATTTCAGCCACAATTCCGGGGATCCCGGAGTGCTCCAGAGAAGGGACCCCGGCAAGCGCGCCGGGAGGAAGATTCAGCAACCGGCAGATCTCCGCCGCCTCCGTTTGGTAGGACGCCTCCGCGGACTCTGCCTCCTCGGCGTAATCGAACTGCCTGCGCTGCGGCTGCAACGGCCTCTTCGCCCGAAGCTATGTCTGCGAGCTCCTCGTCCGTGGTGTCTCGCGTCAGACCCCGGATCTCGTCCTTGTTCTTCGCCACCTCCTCGAGGGTGTCGAAGAAGTCGAGGACGTCCGATGGCTTCGGCGCAATCCACGACCGATCCACGCCGTGTGAATCGCACGCGGGCATCATAGCGACGAGGCGATCCCGTGCAGAGCTGTTGCAGAGAGGCACCACACCTCGGGGGAGCCTGAACCACGCTGGATGGGCCGGGTCGAATTTGAAGAGTTCCCGGACCATCCCCCTCAACTCCAGCGCCGTGAAGTTGGAGTTCAGCCCGGTTCGCAGCCTCATTATATCTCTGCGCGCGAACTCCCAAGCCGGCCTTTTCCTGTCTTGAAGGGGGGCGATGCGACGGCGGAGGAAGTCGGCTCCTACGGCCGCCATGGACAGCCCCGCTTGCCGGAGACGAAGGATCCGGATGAGGGCGACGTCGAGCTTTCTGTCGTCCGAATCCAGCTCGCTCCAATCTCTGCCGCAAGAATAAGGCGTTGTCTTGGCAAGATAAGGGCTGCGGATCGTCTTCGACAATCCAGCACCACTCTGCGCGCCACTCCTCCCACTTGACGCGGAGCTCCCCCGGCAAGTACGACTTCTTCAAGTTCAGGCGGAAAACCCAAGAAATCCCTCCGGAGAGGGGGGAGCCGGGCTCTGCTCTCGGAGTAAAGAAATGCCTGAACAAAGCCACGTTTGGGAGAATCCCTATGAAGTTTTCGCACATATGTGCAAAAACCGCCATCGTGAGGACGGCGTTGGGGGTAAAATCGAGAAGGTGGAAGCCATATGTATGCATAATGGCGCAGAAGAATTCAGAGAAAGGAGGACAAAGACCGCAGTGAAAAAAAGCTGCGAAGAAGTAGTACCCGCCGGGATATTTGTCCATGAGATTGGCCGGATGGGCTCTGGTCCGGGGGTGCGCCGAGGTCCTCTTGGACCAGAACAAGAAGTACTTGCCCCAGAGTTCGTCCACACCGAGCCGCGGCGGGAAGACGATGTTCTCCCTCCGCATCTGAGCGAGCTCTTCCGCCTGCTCGGATTTCTCCTTCTTGGTGCCTTCCGCTTTCTCCTTCCCCTTCCTGGTCTTCGGGGCCGGCAACCGGAGGCAGCGGCGAGGGAAGGGGGATGAAGGTCCGGCGACGCCGCGGACGACAGAAACAGCGGGGGGAGGCGCAGAGATGGAGCGCGAGGAGGGTTTTCTGGCGGAGGAAGAAGAAGCAATGAAAACAATGGAGGGGAACCGCGCCTGCTCCCTCTATTTTTATGGGGAAGTGGGGCGGGGACACGTTCCGCTCTCCTCATTAAGGGACGTGGGCACGTCCCATCCTTCAGCGCCCATAATCGACGCAGCTGCGCTGCACGGGAGGGCGGCAGACGAGTGGATTCGACGCGCCATGGGCTTCAGCGTGCCGTGCCTTGTCTTGGGCCTGGCCCAACAGCGCTCGGCACGTGTATGGCCCAGGCCAGGGGCTCTGTCGGTGTACTAAGGTAGGGGTACCTCGGTACCCCAACTTGTGCACGGTAGCCGCAGACTCCCACAAAGCAAGATCCACCAGTATGCTTGCCGGAGACCATTCGGCTCCTGCCAAGCCATTCAAGAACAAAGTGTGCAAGACCAAAACTCAAGACCCGGCAAGAGGAGCTTGCCGGAAGGCCATTCGGGCTCAAGGCTACATTACTCCTGCAGATCCCGGCGAGAGGAGCTCGTCGGGAGGACCGAAAGATCACATCACAGAAGACACGCCTCGGCGCCCGTGCGCGCCCGGCAAGGACCCGAGGCGGCAAGTCCTGAGCCGACAAGCCCCGGTCCGGCAAGATCAAGGCCCGACAAGGTGCTTGCCGGGAGAACTATGCTACGTGCCCGCACCCCAGCTCATTCGCCCACGCGTCGCCTCCGGCCTTCTCCGAGACGCGTGGCGGGTGGTCTGGCTGCATGAAGGATGCGGTGGCACTCCACGGTGGTGGCGCGCCGTGGCGGAAGAAGACGCAATGGCGGGAGCTTTTTGGGGCGGCGGCGACGGGCATTTAATGCCCTTGTCCCCCTCTGTCAAAAGTAGGTAGAAAGCATCTTGTAGCTGCCTTGTGTTCCGACTGTTCCAACTACCACCTCTTTTACGTTTTTACCCCTCTACCTCACGTTGACACCTGTCAGTGACCCCTTGCCCTATAAAAGGAGGCCCATGCACAACGTAGAGGGGGTTCCGATCATTCGCTATTCTCGCGTAGGGGTTCCAACCATTCGCTATTCTCGCGAGAGGGCTCGGCGACTAGCTACGCTCGCGAGGATTTCGCACACCACTCCACCGTTTTGCTCGCATCCTTGAGCAAGATCAAATACAACACAATGCAGCAGTAGGGTTTTACGCGACCATCGCGCCCGGCTGGTAAAATCCGCGTGCATCGCCTCGATCTGCTCTCCGCGCAGCCTCCGCCCTCCTACCGAACACACGAAGGGGCCCCGGCCCCATAGGTGCCGACGCGACCATCCCCGGAGCGCCGACACATGGGCAGCACCCATGGATGTGCTCAGGTGAGCTCGTGGAGGGAGAAGGGGGGCAAGGGAGGAAGGTGCCGACAGTGTTGCATGTCATGGACGTCGAGGCGACCTCGGGAGACACGACCCCGGCGCCCAAGTTCGTCGAGTGCCTCGGATGGGCAAGCTACAGTGCGGGAGTGTCTGGGGGTTTTGTGGTTGAGTAAACAATGTAGAAGTGGCATTGGATGCCCTAGAGAGCCACTAGATTAGAGGGGGGTGGAGAGAGAGGTGAACAGTGGCTATCCAGAGGGGGTAAATGGGGTTTTGACCCACCAATATTTGAGCCATGGTCATGGAAAACTTACTTGAGGTAGAAGAGGACTAGGAGAAGCTCTGGTAAAAATTTGAGGCAAAGGAGAATAGTGAAAGTCGTCCAAATGATTGTTTTGGCAAAGTGCCAGAAGGTGTTTGATCGTGTTTTTGACAAGCAAATTAATTCAAATTGCCATGAGAATTAATAGGATCAAATGGCATATAGAATTGAGGTTGTTCACGAAGTTTGAGTCCATTTGAAGAAAGTTCCCAATGTAACTTTGGCAAACCCTAGAAATGAACATAAATGTATTTGATTAGATCTAGCTAAGCTAAACTCTTCCCCTTGTTGCACCAATTAGTTTAGTGTCATCATTTGGGTACTTGAGCATATCCAGAAAGTTTGGAATCAAATGGAGAAACTTGGCAATGTAAAGTTGTTCAAGTTTGGTTCTAGACAAAGAGGATTTTGGGGCACTTTTGTGAACCAAAATTATTTGGATTGAGATGAAACTTCGCAAGATCATCACATTATGCATATGTGACTTTCCATAATTTTCGTGGATTTATTTGAAAATATTTCTTACAGAAATATTTCAAATACTTGAAATGAACAGAAACGGTTTTGGAGGGTTTTGTCCAACATTTTGAACATGACCATGTGTTGAAACTCATATACATGGAAAATATATGTCCACTGAGGTCCCTAAATTTTCTCAAATATTTCTAAAACTTTAAAATATTTTTTACCTATTAAAGGCTATTTTTGGCGTAAAGAAAAATCCTTTAAATAAAATAACAAAATAACTTTTAAAATAATATTTTGTGGTCTTAGGGTGTCCTATATCTAATAGGATTCAAATATAATTTTTTAAATTTTTTTCACTTCCCAGATTAAGTACTTGTAGTTCAAGCCTTAACTCAGGGGTTTTTGGAAAACCTAATTCAGAAAACACTTTCTGGCCAAATTATTTTTGTAAGAAAATACTATTCTAGCCTATACACATGGCATGATCATTGGGGAATGTTTTCGATCAAGAAGAACATGTATAAGAGTTGGAGGATTTATTTGATTTTTAGAGCACTTGTAAACAACAATCAAAAATCCAATCAAGCAAAGTTCAAAACACTCAAAACCATTGTCAACCACATTTTGTCATGATTTATTACCTTAAGTGTTGTGGCATGAAAATCAGGGTGTGACACTACTTCACAAACAAACAAAATAATTTTGAGCATTCTTTAAATTTTACGCAGTGCATCCCCTGCTTTGCAAGACACGGACTTCTGAAGAAGCTGAGAATAAACAGATCTGTCAGGACACTGTACATGTCCAACTTGAGACAAGAGAGGGCTTCTGTTTTCTATGCAGGATCAGGAATGAAGAAGATAGGACCTTTTTCACAAGTCGTACTAAGAAAGAATTTGCCAAAGTGTAACAGTTGTAAGTAGGTATGGAAATGTCCCTCTGACTAGGTGCAAAACCTCAACTTCACCTCCGGGTACGTTTGAGCACTGATCCAGTAACTTATTCGTGTAAGTATTCTGGCAATCATCAAGCAATTTTAACTAACAACATTTCATCGGGCTGCTATAGTTACCAATTCTTATTTACAAACGTTTTCATAGCTTATTACAAAGTGGGTACTGTAACAAAACAATTTGTAGACAACATGGAGGTGACTGAAGGGAGCAGAGTAACCTGGGAAGAGATGTGGTTTGTCGTCTGCTTTTTTGATCAAATTTGGATGCTCGTGGACAACATTGATGAAAGAATCATGGTTAGAATTGTATCTACTCTCATTATCTTCAAATAGTCCAGGTACTTATGTAGATTTCTTAAAGTGTTCAAATTGTATTATGCCACCAGATACTTCGGCAACATGTTGTGCCTAAGGAGATGGAAGAAAATCGAGAGCTAACCATTGTTCTCCATCCTAGAGTGAACATCAATTCCACTTCATACTCAGCTTCAGGACATGGAGATGGAAGCATCGTCCTTAATGGGTTGAGCAAAGTAGTCGACGTGTACGACATGGATATTGGAGACAGTATGATCTTTGTGCTACACCATGGGCGTGTAGGGACCTGTCTCTTCCTCGGTTTCATTGTTGTTGAACCATATGATAAGTTGTTCTGACTCTCTATCATGTTGCCTCAATGATCGACCATATCTGTATGTCAAGTTTTATCCTACTGTTGGTACTGATGTGATGATGATGAACATGTGTGTTCTATGAAGTAATATTAAGAGATTATGCCCTTTTGTAATACTAACAGCACGCACGGAGAAATAATCAATGGATTTGATACGAGCATCTCAACCATAAACACTGAAAACTTGATTCTAATATGGTATAAACTCTACCATGACAGAAATTATAAGGTACTACTTTCTGAAAACCCATTGGCCATTTTTAAATCATTTTATAACGAGCCGACTATTTTTTGTGACATCAGACATTTTATGCGACACTACGAACCACCCCAGAAAATGGACATGCATAGTGATATCCAAATGTGTCCCCAAAGATCAGGTGAGAATGTCGCCAAAGTTGGCTAGTGTGCTTCCCTGGGAGAGAAATGCTCGTGATGGAGGACCATCAGAGAAAATGATTTTAGACGATGTTTCATGTTTCGTCGCTAGTGTTTTTGTCACTGAATAGACGTAAATTTGTAGTGGTTTGTCATTCTAGGTGGGCCAGAGGCGCAGCTCCATGACGTTCTTTGTGCCTCACATGATATAAAAATCATGTTAGAAGTGACGGTGAGAATTTTTGAGGATTTCCTTGCCTCGCATGATATAAGGTGAGTGATCAGTAGGGGTGGTTTATGTGTGTGCAAGCGATCCCTTCGCATTACTGAAACCGAGAAAGCCCTTTGAATTACTAAATCTGAGTGATCGATGTGAGACTCGGCCGACCGTTCTTTACTCGTGCGTGGTAGTTTGTTGGCCTGATCGATCGATTGATGCGAGTGTCTTTCTAGCCTGGAATAGTGTGCATGGTGTGATAAGCCTACATATCTATAGGAGTCCCCAGTTGATCAATGCATATGTTACACATACGCAACTGTGCAGTTGCGAGGGAGCCCTCATCTGTGAAACATAGAGTTAACCAAGCTGTTTTGCTCTCGATGTACAATCCTTTATGCTTCCACGCCATGTATGGTCCATGAATAGGGCCCCATTGCAGCCATATGTGGTTGGCGCTCGATGAACATGACCTCGACTAGGCCATTCCATGGAACACCCTGGTATGCCTACAATGTATCTATAATTTGAAGTATCCATGCTATATTTAAATCATTTATTTATGTTTTCGCACAATATTTATCTAGACGAACATATTAAACTTGTGCCAACGGCTAGTTCCCGTTTTTATTGCTTTCGAAATATAGGTCAAAAATGCACGGAGCCAGAATGCATTGAACATTTTTTGGAATTTATTCTGGAATATATTAGAATTTTGCGCAAAGGAATCAATGTAAGGCGGTGCACAAGGGAGTAGCATGGCCACATGGGGCGCCTAGGGCCCTGGCGTGTAGGTCGGCCATGTTAGTAGACCGTAAGTCAGTTGGAGCTCTACTTTGGGTGCAATAATTTATGAAAAAAGCATGTAAAAAGATCAGCCCAATCGGAGTTACAGATCTCCGATATTTAAGAAACGATGCTCAGCCTTAGAAACAGTACCAAAAATAAAATAAATAGAGAGAGAAGAGATCCAATCTCAGAGGGGCTCTGACACCTCTAGGAGCCATGGTGGGCAGGGACTAGAGGGGAGAAACTCTTCCCATTTAGGGGAGGCCATGGAGGAAGAAGCCGAATGGGGAACCTCTCTCCCTCTCTTTCTCTCCCGATGGTACCAAAGTACCACTGGGGGAACCATCATCGCGACGATTGTCTTCATCAACATCATCGTCTTCACCGACATCTCCATCACCTTCCCCACCTCTTTTCAGTGGTCCACTTCCCCCGCAACCCGTTGTAATCCCCTGCTTGAACATGGTGTTTTAGTGCTATGGGTTATTTTCCAATGAGTTGTGTCATTGCTATTATGTATGAGTAGATTCTTGTTGTCCTTTGTGATAATTACTGAATTGCCATTATTGGTTTGAGTTGCTTATGCTTATGTTACTTTCCTTTGCTGCCCATATGAGCACGCACGTGGATCACACCTTATGGTTAGTTCTATGTTGATAGGACTATGCATATGGGGGAAAGAGTGACTGAAACCTCGCCGGACCATGAAAATTAATACATATGGGATTGAAGGGGAATAGTATATCTTAATGCTATGGTTGGGTTCAACTTATATAAGTTGTTAGTAGTTGCGGATGTTTGCCAATGTTTCTATCATAAGTCCAGAAAATTTCAAGTAAGGGAAAGCATGCTAGTAGAGACCTCTCCCACATAAAAACTTGCAATGATGATAGGTTCACTAACTTAGCTGATTGCCTAGGGACAATTCCATACACCATACCACCACTATTCCACACTCGATATTTTTATTATATTATATCATATTATATTGTATCTTTACTTAGGAAATGCATGATTTTCGTATTTACATTCTTCGTTGTCTTGCAAAACCCATCTTTTTATACCCACTTTGTAGTTTTGTTTCTTGTTTTAAGATAAAGCAAATGCTCGGTGCGCGTAGGGTTGTAACAGTGGAAGATAGGATCTGAGAGAATCTTGACTTTATCGTTAGCTCCTTGTGGTTTCGACACTCCGTAATTAGCACCTCCATCATTGAAAAGTGCTACGACAATTCCTTGCACTTGGGGATTATTAAGCTTTTTTCCGTTGTTGTTGTGAGGGAACAATAGCATAGGGTGAATATTTTTATGTATGTTTGTTTCTTTTGTCACTAAGTATTTTTTATTATGGCTCTTGTTTTCTTTCTTTACTTGTAGGTACAGAAATAAAAATAAAATATGAAACACATTTTTTTACTTGCACCTTTATGCCTAGCTTAATGGCTTTAAAGAAAGCGATGCCTGGGAGACAACCCGGAAGTTTTAGAGTTTCTTTTTATTCTTGTGTGTGCATTTAAAATTTTCAAAAACAATTTAAATAAAGTGGGGAACCTAAAATATTTTCAAAAAGGGAAGTGATTGAAAAGTTGTGCATTGAAGAAGTGAGGGTCAACCTTCAAGACTTGTGTCCATGTTCCTGGAATAACGTAAAATTTTCATGGAAGTTTCTCATAGATATATTTACCCCTTGTATAAACCAATGTACCATAAAATAAAGTGCCAATGTTTGCCTTTACGATGTTTGTATTGCAAGTTTGATATGTGTTGTGTAGAAACAGAAACTTTTTCCATAGTATTTGAATTATCATATTTTGCTGGACATGGTAAATTTATAAAAAAAATTACACAATACGATCACACAAATTGTTTTTTACTTACTAATTTTTTAGTATTTTATAATTACAGAAGTATGCATCTTAATTATATTACTACAGACTGATCTAGTTTTGATAGATTGTTGTTATAGTTTTGCTGTCTACTTGTTCTAGAGTTTTAATGGCTTGTGCAGACACAAGAATGTGAGTATGCCCATATGAAATAGGGAAGGGTCCCAAATATTCCAATCCCCAAACATCAAAAGGTTCACAAACTAGACTATAATTCATAGGCATTTCTTGTCTCCGGCCTATATTACTTGTGCAATAACAAGCATCACAATTTTTAACAAACCTATGCACATCTCTAAACAGCGTAGGCCAATAGATTCCTGAATGAAGCACCTTGGCAGTGGTTTAGTCACTTGCATGATGTCCTGCATAAGGGTTGCTATGACAGCAAGTATAGCATTCAACTCATGCTCCGGGAACGCCTAATCATGTCATCCGGTCTATGTCGATAAAGAAAAGGGTCATCCCAAAAATAATACTTTGGGTCACTGAAGAAATTTTTCCTCTCAGGATAATCATATTAGGTGGCATGTACTTCCCTACAATAAAGTTAGTGTAATATGCAAACCAAGGCTCTATCTTTTTAATCATAGACAAACTCTCACCTAGAAAGGATCCATTTATAGGAACTAGTTCATATGGTATCCTTTCCATGCGTGATAGGTGGTATGCCACTAGATTGTGCTCTCCTTTGTGGTCTACTATCTACAAGTCAAAATCTTGAAGTACTAATATCCATCGAATCAGTCGGGTCTTAGCGTCCTTCTTAGCAAGAAGATAACGTAAGGCATGGTGGTTCGTGTGGGCTATTACTTTTGAACTAATAATATAAGGTCTAAATTTATCACAAGGAAATACAATAGCAAGTAATTCTTTTTCTGTGGTAGCTAAATGCCTTTGATCTTCATCCAAACTCCTGCTAGCATAAAAGACAACATTAAGTTTTTTATCATTTCGCTGTCCCAAGAAAACTCCAATAGCATAGTTACTAGCATCACACACGATCTCAAATGGTTCATCCCGCTTTAGAGGTTAGATGATAGGAGAAGTGATCAAAGCATCTATTAGTTTCCTGTATGCTTGCACAGAACTTTTGATAAAAGAATAGGGCACATATTTCTGCAAAAGGTCACTCAAAGGTTTTGATAATTTAGAAAAATCCTTAATCAAATTTCTATAAAAACTAGCATGTCCCATGAAAGTTCGCAAACATTTTATATCTTGAGGGTAAGGTAAATTTTCTATTACCTCTATTCTTTCTTGATCTATCTCGATACCTTTTCCTGAGACTCTTTTTCCCAACACTACCCTTTCTGTGACCATGAAGTGGATCTTTTCCAAATTCAGTACGAAACATGTTTCTTCACATCTCCGCAAGCTTGCCTTCCACACGCCATAGGATGGGCCCGGAGTCCGGCCATCCGGAGAGGAGTCCGGCGCCTTGGAGTCACGAGCTTTGCAAAGGACGGGATTGGTGTTCGGCTCAATCCCCATTGAGATAGCAGCCCCCGAGGCGGTGTCCAGCCACCTGTCCTCGATCGGCGCAGTCGGCTCCGAGCTAAGGGTCAGAGCGGACACTTGTGCGGCCTCCTGGGCACTGTCTGGCGGCAGAGCTAGATCATGCCCATCGTGACAGTGCGGCGCGCTTGGCTGCGGCTCAAACCCGTCGAAGATCAAGTCTCCGCGGACGTCAGTCGTATAGTTCAAACTTCCAAATCTCACCTGATGGCCAGGGGCGTAGCTTTCAATCTGCTCTAGATGGCCAAGTGAATTGGCCCATAGTGCAAAGCCGCCGAATATGAAGATCTATCCGGGGAGAAAAGTCTCACCCTGGACCGCATCATTGTTGATGATGGGAGGAGCCATCGGGCCTAAAGATGACGACACAGAGGAACTCTCAATGAAAGCAGCAATGCCGGTGTCAAAACCAGCCGATCTCGTGTAGGGGGTCCCGAACTGTGCGTCTAGGCGGATGGTAACAGGAGACAAGGGACACGATGTTTTTACCCAGGTTCGGGCCCTCTCGACGGAGGTAAAACCCTACTCCTGCTTGATTGATATTGATGATATGGGTAGTACAAGAGTAGATCTACCATGAGATCAAAGAGGCTAAACCCTAGAAGCTAGCCTATGGTATGATTGTTGTTCGTCCTACGGACTAAAACCCTTCGGTTTATATAGGCACCGAAGAGGGTTAGGGTTACACAAAGTCGGTTACAATGGTAGGAGATCTACATATCCGTATCGCCAAGCTTGCCTTCCACGACAAGGAAAGTCCCATCCGGACACGGGGCGAGTCTTCAATCTTGTATCTTCATAGTCCAGGAGTCCGGCCAAAGGCTATAGTCCGGCCATCCAGACACCCCCTAATCCAGGACTCCCTCAGTAGCCCCTGAACCAGGCTTCAATGACGACGAGTCCGGCGCGCATATTGTCTTCGGCATTGCAAGGTGGGTTCCTCCTCCAAATATTTCATAGAAGATTTTCAACACAAGGATAGTTTCCGGCTCTGCAAAATAAGTTCCACATACCACCATAGAGAAAATAATATTTACACAGATTCAATTTGCTGACATATTCCGTGGCGTGACAGCACACCACGGCCAAGCCTTTAATCGAATCGTTTTTATTGTTCCACCTCAGCGCATTTAGCGAGGCGGTTTCCCTGGCACGTCTTGTCAAAGCAGAGATCGTGTCCCCTTATTCCGGGATTCTCATCAATACGGGCGTGGGTAACCCAACTGCGCCATTGATTGCGGCGCTTGGGAGATAAGCGAGTTTTACCAGGCTGGTGGGTACGCATAGCTTCGTCCGTCCATATAAGGGGATAAGGATCCACCTTTTTACCTACGCCTTCATCTTCCTTTGCTTATCCATTTCCGGGCACTCGAGCTCCAGCGCCCAGGTCCGCACATCTCGCCTCAACCTTCCCCAGCCATGTCTGGAGTGGGAGGCAAGTGGATGGCCTCCTCCATCATGGAGAGGCACATCAAGAGGCTGCGGAAGGCCGGATACTTGTCCAGTGACATCGCGCATCGGCTCCCCGACAAGGGGCAGCTCATCCCCACCCCCGGGCCCCATGAGAGGGTGGTGTTCCTCACCCACTTCCTCCGCGGACTAGGTTTTCCACTTCACCCATTTCTCCGGGGGCTCATGTTCTACTACGGCCTGGATTTCCATGATCTGGCCCCGAATTTCATCCTCAACATCTCGGCGTTCATCGTCGTATGCGAGGACTTCCTCTGCATCTAGCCTCACTTCGGCTTATGGCTGAAGACCTTCAATGTCAAGCCGAAGGTTGTGGGCCAGTGCCTGTGCCTGTGGATGATTGACCATCCATCCTTCGTCCTCTTCAGGAACACTTCAATATTGAACCGTGGATGTTGTATGAATACCTTCCTCGCCTCCTGTCCATACAGGTGTTTTGAGAGGTAATTATCAGTGAACTGTTTTGGAAAGGCCAGAAAGCAAGGATGTGCATATATATCTTCTCTATATTGTAAATGGGGCAAAGGAACAAAAAAAACACGGTATAATAGTTAGTACCATCCTATAGTGAACTAAAGTCTTCTTCATTGTGCAGACAAAGATCTTGTTGTTTTTTTTCACTAATTTCTTTATCCTAACAATCTTTCTGAGTTTCTTGACTTGACTGATATTCTTGGACAACTCATTTCCCCATATGCAAAAAGGGCCGAGTAGTGGGTCAAAACCTCTCACAGCAGGACCTACATGTGCAAGACCAAATTGTTTAAAACCTAAGTATTAGAATGGTTCCTGCAATTGCACAATAATGTGCTATTAGACAAAGGACCATGCATGTGCAAACCTCGATTGTAAACCTCAGTGCTTCCCATTGCTTCCCGGCAACACATATAAGTTAGTTAGTGATCAGGTTAAGTGAGGGTACGCATGCTATTAGAAAAACTGTTGATGAAAAATAAGCACATTGCAGAATTGAACCAAGCAGTTAACTAAACACCACAAGAAATGAACCAAACATTAACTGAGCACCACATTGCACAATATCACATACTCCTAATAGAAGATCAAACAGTTAACCAAACCAAGCATGCTTAACAACTTGGAAATATAGCAATTGTATTTGTTTCATATGTATTTAGTATAGCCAAATTCAATTTATTTCTCACATGGTATACAATAACAGAATGCACCCACAACAATTGAACATCGCATTGCAGAATGGAACCAAACAGTTAACTAAACACCAAAACAAATGAACCAAACTTCAACTGAGCACCATATTGCACAATGTATAACATACTAGAAGATCAAACAGTTAACCAAACCAAGCATGCTTGACAACTTGGAAATATAGCAATTGGATTTGTTTCTCATGTATTTTGTAAAGAAAAATTTGATTTATTTCTCACATGGAAGACAATACAAAATTGCACCCTGAAGAATTGAACATCACATTTGCATAATTGAACCAAACAGTTAACTGAACACAATAACTAATTAACCAAACAGTTAATAAGTGATCACCACATTGCACGACATATAGAACATATACACTAGGGCAACATATTGCATTATAAAAGTAGATATCACAGTTCACTAGAATTTTTTAAGGAAAGGCAGGAGCAGCACATGCAACGGGTAAACCGAGCATGCTTAACCGGCATAGCTAGCAAATGGCAAGGTGCTCCTCCAAGATCTGGGGGTCGTCACGAATGGCAGCCATCGTGACCTCATCTGTGCGTGTGGCCGCGATTTACTTGAGGTCCTGGCTATACTATGTGCACCATGGCTTAGGGCGACGCTTATTTGGTGGAGGGGTGGGTGATTTGGGTGGAAGGCGTCGCGCTCGCGCCAGTGGTCGGGGCATGTGGGATGTGGAAGGAGGAGGAGGATGGGGGTCGGGTGTGGATTACCTGCCTGGATAGGCGAGGCCGAGCAGCTTGAAGGAGGGTCGCCGGCAAGAGGTGCAGTGCTGCAAGCAAGGAGTGAAGGTTTCAACTTGGAAAGGAAGGCGTAAATAGGGGAAATGTGGCTTTTGGTAAGGGGGAGGGGCGGGGAGGTAGATATTTCCGCGGAAGCCAAAAATTTGGAATCGCTTCAGCGAAAAACTGGCGCGCAAAGTGTCATCAGACACGGTCCCTTATTCAGAACTATGTACGATATGTGAACATCACAAATGATTCAGATGGCTTAACCCATGTGCGATGAGTTTGAACGTAAAAAAATTGGTTCCAATTTCCCTGGTTACAGTGCTCATCCACGTCATTGCATAATTTGGGAACACAGAGGAGAGTACAGCACACCCACACTTCCTAATCGAGCAAGTTCAACAATTAAACAGAGCTAGCTGGCCTAAACATTACTCTAACAAATTAAAGACCGACACTCTTAATTAAACAAAACAAAGAGTACTACTACAGCTGGTGCTCGTCGATCTCCGCCACCTCCTGTCTAGCTCGCGCCCGACAGTCGACTGGGGAAGGGGCTCCATGGCATCTATCGCACCATACCCGGCAAGTATCTCGCCATCCGCGTCGGCCATCTCTTTGGAAAAGGCCGCCACGAGTTGGGCATGGGCGGCCGCCATCTGGGCTTTGACGGGCTCCATCGTGGCAAGGTATGCCGCGCAGGAACGGATGGCTGCTCGAACGCTCTCGGCGATTGCCAACTCTTCGGCCGTGGGTTGCCGACCATTGTCGGAGAAGCTTCTTTCAATTTGTGCAGTGACCGCCACGAGCTAGGCATGGGCGGCCTCGACATGGTCTTGGGCGGCCTCCATCAGGGCTAAGGCTGCCGCTGCGGAACGAACAACTACTGTGCCGCTCTCGCCAGTTGCTATCCCCGAGGTAGATGTTGCTACCGCCGCCTGAGAAGCAATAACGGCCGTTTGGGCTGCCTTGGCCACCCGGTCGCAGATTCCGGTCACCCTCACGAAGCTTGTTAACACGCGCCTGGCGGCTGCGGCCATGCTCTTGCCGGAGTGGGCCGCCGAAGTTGTCCTCGGGCCGCGAGTCCACGTCCCCATATTTCACCAGTGACGATTGAGCAGTGAAATGATATTTGGGGAGTGAGCTAGTGTGCTTGATACGCCGGTTGTGGACTGTAGCCGACGAACCTTCTCGCGTAAGCCATAGGCATACTATACACCGACGGTGCTCCAAGATATTTTGTACTGCATCTCACACGGTTGGTGATAATAAACTGTGTGGGATCTACTTGATTTTTCATCTTGATATGAATTACATAATGGGGTCACAGCTGCAAAGGATGGTGTTTGAATTGCTAGAACTTCTATCTATAGTGAACATGCAGCTATAGGTGTGTCGCCAAATTTTTTGGAATTATTCAGGGTTCATTTGGACATTTTTTTACGGTAACTTGGTTTTCTAGGCATTTCAGGTGCACAATTCAAAACTAAACCACATGCAAATGCTCTGGTGCACCAAAATGGGCTGTAAAATGATATTGTGTCCATGGGTTGATGCTTACGTCCCATTCAAGAAATTGGGATCAATTTCAAACACCACGACACCGTGGCTCTCCACAAACGTTGAGGTGGTTGCTTTTGTAATTCTAGTAAATGCGAAACTCGTTTGAAATTCAGAACCTTGGCATGCTATCATGGAATGGCATCAAGATGCTGGGGTAAAAAAAATATTGTCCCATTTGTCTAGGTTATGGTATAAGCTTCTTGCAAACCAGAGCTTCTCTCACAACAAGCATGATGGTTTCGGTAGGGAACGTGCCACCTGGGGGGGACGAAATGATATTTGTTGCATCTTCTTACTTTCAAGAATTTGCTCATGTCAACATAGAACAACATGAGTGTTTGCAATTTTTTGGGATATTTCAGGGTTCGCGTGGACATTTTTATACATTAACTGAGTTTTCTATGCATTCATGTGCATAATTCAAATTTGAACTACATGCATATGCTCCAGTGCATATAAACGGGTTCAAAAATCACATGTGTGTCCTTGGTTGCAACCTTAGGTCCCATGCAAGAAATGCGGATGAATGTCAAACACCTTTGCCACCATCACTCGGCCGCTAACATTGAGATACATGGTTTTAAAATTCTAGTAAATCGAAAACTCGTCTGAAATTCATCAAACTTGACATGCTATAAGGGAACAGTGGCAACATGCAGTGGTAAAAATATTGTCCCATTTGGGGCAGGTTGGGGTATAAGCTTCTCACAAACCAGAGCTTCTCAAAACAAGCCTCGTGGTTACAGTAGGGAACGTTTCACCTTTCTAGACGAAAGTGTATCCGTTGCCTCTTCTTGATTTTAATTTTTGCTTTAGTGTCAACATAGAACAACATGAGTGTTGTGTTAAATTTTGGAATTTTTCGGGGTTCGTTTGGACATTTTTTATGCATTAATTGACTTTTCAATGCATTTATGTGCATAATTCAAATTTGAACTACATGCACATGCTCTAATGCATATAAATTGGTTGAAAATTCAAATCTGTCTCCTTGGTTGCATGCTTAGTGACAGGATCAAGAAGAGGTGTCTAGAGGGGGGTGAATAGACTCTCAAGTTGAGGTGGAGTTTGAGCACAAGTTTAAGCATTCACAATACATATCAAGCAAGCATGCAAAGAGTATATAAGCAGCGGAAAGTAAAGCATGCAACTTGCAAGAAAGTAAATGGATGGGATTGGAGTGTGCAAACGCAATTGGAGACATGGAGATTTTTGGCGTGGTTCCGATAGGTGGTGCTATCGTACATCCACGTTGATGGAGACTTCAACCCACGAAGGGTAATGGCTGCGCGTGTCCACGGAGGGCTTCACCCACGAAGGGTCCACGAAGAATCAACCTTGTCTATCCCACCATGGCCATCGCCCACAAAGGACTTGCCTCACTAGGGTAGATCTTCACGAAGTAGGTGATCTCATTGCCCGTACAAACTCCTTGGTTGAACTCCACAATCTTGACGGAGGCTCCCAAGTGACACCTAACCAATCTAGGAGACACCACTCTCTAAAAGGTAATAGATGGTGTGTGATGATGAACTCCTTGCTCTTGTGCTTCAGATGATAGTCTCCCCAACACTCAACTCTCTCTCATAGGATTGGATTTTGTGGAAAGATGATTTGAGTGGAAAGAAACTTGGGGAAGGCTAGAGATCAAGATTCATATGGTAGGATTGGAATATCTTGGCCTCAACACATGAGTAGGTGGTTCTCTCTCAGAAAATGAATGCTGGAAGTGTAGGCATGTTCTGATGGCTTTCTCCACGAATGAAGAGAGGGTGGAGGGGTATATATAGCCTCCACACAAAATCTAACCATTACACACAATTTACCAAACTCGGTGGGACCGAATAAGAAAACTCGGTGTCGGTGTCAAAACCGGTGGATCTCGGGTAGGGGGTCCCGAACTGTGCGTCTAGGCGGATGGTAACAGGAGACAAGGGACACGATGTTTTCACCCAGGTTCGGGCCCTCTCGATGGAGGTAAAACCCTACTACTGCTTGATTGATATTGATGATATGGGTAGTACAAGAGTAGATCTACCACGAGATCAAGGAGGCTAAACCCTAGAAGCTAGCCTATGGTATGATTGTTGTTCATCCTATGGACTAAACCCTCCGGTTTATATAGAAAACGGAGAGGACTAGGGTTACACAGAGTCGGTTACAATGGTAGGAGATCTACATATCCGTATTGCCAAGCTTGCCTTCCACGCCAAGGAAAGTCCCATCTGGACATGGGGCGAAGTCTTCAATCTTGTATCTTTATAGTCTTGGAGTCCGGCCAATGATGATAGTTCGGCCATCCGGACACCCCGATCCAGACTCCTCAAGAGCCCCTGAACCAGGCTTCAATGACGAGCGAGTCCGGCGCGCATATTGTCTTCGGCATTGCAAGGCGGGTTCCTCCTCCGAATAATTCATAGAAGATTGTGAACACCAGGATAGTGTCCGACTCTGCAAAATAAATTCCACATACCACCGTAGGGAGAATAATATTTACACAAGTTCAATCTGCTGACGTATTTTGTGGCGTGACATCACATCACAACCAAGCCTTTACTTGAATCGTTTTTATTATTCCACCTCAGCGCATTTAGCGAAGCGGTTTCCTTGGCACGCCTTGTCGAAGTAGAGATCATGTCCCCTTATTCCGGGATTCTCATCAATACGGACGTGGGTAACCCAAGCGCGCCCGCTTCCACGCCCCCTCCATCGAAGGCGAGTTCCAAACGGTCATGGGGAAGGCTCTTGGTATTCTGCCCCTTTATAATGAGACCAAGGCCTGTTCCTTTTCCTCGATCCTTAATCAAACCCGCCCCTCGCCCCGAGTTCCAACACCCAAGGCTCCAGATTCAGGCGCTTAGGACCTTCGACAATGTCCGGCTCCGACGTACAGGGCCGGTGGATGCCCTCCTCCATCACGGAAGAAGACGTGCTAAAGCTGAGAGACGCCAGGTACCTAACCTACGAGATTTCGCATAGGTTACCTGCCCAAGGGCAAGTCATTCCCACTCCCGAGCCTGGTGAGAGCGTCGTGTTCGTGTCTCACTTCCGTCGGGGTTTAGGCTTCCCGATGGACCCCTTCATGAGGGGGCTCATGTTTTATTATGAGCTGGAATTCCATGACTTGGCTCCGGAGTCCATCCTCCACATCTCATCGTTCATTGTCGTCTGCGAAGCCTTCCTCCACACTACCCCTCACTTCGGTTTGTGGCTCAAGACCTTCAATGTGGAGCCGAAGATGATCGACGGGTGACAGGCAGAGTGCGGAGGGGCAGTTATAAGTAAGAGGGCCGATGCTCCATGGCCCGAGGGCTCTTTTCAAGAGGAGCTCGGCTTGTGGCAACAGGAGTGGTTCTATATCACCACTCCCAGGGGCAGCAGGCAGGTGTCACCACCCGCCTTTCGCTCGGGCCCTCCACAACGGGTGGCATCATGGGTCAACAAAGGGCTTGGCTGGGGGCCGTCCAAGGACGTACCAATATTGCAGGACCGGATTCGAGACCTCCAAGAGAGGGAGATCAATCTGGTCGTAGTGACGCAGGTTATGCTGATTCGGCGCCTTCTGCCCTGCAAACGTCGCCCTCTCCCCCTGTGGGAATTCAAACCGAAGGGACCATGTGCTCTTCAACACTTCATGGGTACAACCCCCGTGGAGATGTATAAACTATTCTTCGGATCACAAGAGATGCGTCCGGACTTGACCGAGGACGCCGGCCTAAGCTGCAATCGCCCGGATACTCAAGTAAGTAGTCCTGTGTCCGGACATACCGTCCGTTTATTTATCGTAGATTTGCCTTTTAACCAGCTATCCCTTGAACAGAAGTGGATAGAAGAAGCAAAACTGATACGGTGTCCGGCCCCCTCCCCAAGACCACGCCAGGTCCCGTGTTAGTCAAGATGCTGGAGGTTGCGCCTTCAGAAGAGGGCGAAGGGAAAAATAGGAAAACTACCGCCTCTGCTAAGGAGGCTCTCAAGAAAGGGGGGATCGAGAATCCCTCCCTCCAGGGGGAAAAGAGGACCGCTTCCGAAGATCCGGAGGCCAAGGCCTCAAAGCGGGGGAAGAAATCTTCACCGGAAGGTCCTACGCCAGGAGAAGCCCCAGCCGCACTATTTCCCCAAGGGAATCAGCCCTCCAGCGAGCCGTAAGTAGAAAAAGGGCAGTTTTGTAATTAGGGACGTCGCTGTTTTTATTTCTGAGGATAACCGAAGTTCTTTCCTTGTAGTTCGGATCTCAGCCCTTCTCAGCAGAGCTCATCTTCGGGGGATCTTTGTCCGGAGATGATGGAGAGCGAGACGCCTCCATCTACCGCACCGTCAGGTGGGGAGGACGACCCTGAGGTGTCATCGCGGAGGGTCTCCTCGAGTCCGGCAGGGCCGAAGAGTTCGGCACCAACTGGTGTACGACCGGAGGAGCTGAAGGATCTGCTCAAGAGGGCATCTATCTCAGAAGATCACCGTACATTAATGAGTACGGTGATTGAAAGGAATTCATCCGCTGAGAGTGGGTTGCATGAGGCTGTCAGAAGTTTACTGACGGGGTTTGAGGTACGTAAAAATGATATACCTTTTGACAGTTTTGCACATAGAGTGCGCCCTGTATAGATAGTAGCCCCTGAGACTCGGTATGTTGTCGAAAGTGACAGCGTGCCGAGGATCATAATCTCAGTTATAAGATGTCGCCCTTCCTATTCAGGTGGCAGAACGTTTGGTGGCCAGCCGGACTGATAGAGTTGCCGAACTGAAGTGGTAACTCGACGTTGCGGATGCGGACATCGCACTGGTCAATAAACGACTTGACGAGTCACAAGGTAGGTGGTTTCTCCGCGGTCACCTGGTAAGGGAGCTGATGCCCATGCCTTACAACATGTATGCTTGATGCAGATGGCGCCGCTGCTATGGAGAACCTTCGGGCAGAGCTTGCTCGAGCCAAGGAGCAAGCCAGAAAGAGTGATGTGGCTGCCTCGAAGGCAGCCGAAGAGCTAAAAGCCGAAAAGGCTGCTCACTGCCGAAGCAGGGAGGAGATGGCCGAAATGGCCGTGAAGCTGAAGGATGCTACCGACCGCTATGAGGTTCTTGAAAGAGAACGCCAAGCGGGGCAAGAGGACCTAAAGAAGGCCACCGCCGAAGCCAAGGATGCCCGCTCTGCGATGAGGGCTATAAAGGAGGAGCTGCGTCAGGCCGGAGACATTGTGGCTGGAAAGCCCTTTCTGCTGCGTAGGAAGTTCATGGATCCGAAGTATGCTCAGTTGGGCCAGTTGTGGGGTGCGGAGGATGCTTATCTGAATTTGGCGGTGAGTGCGGCGGACGCAGTCGTGCACTTCAGAAGCCAAAAGGATCACGAAATGGAAGAGCTTTTTTGGTCTCAGTTCCATAGTCCGGAGCATCCACTTCCGTTAACCGATCAGTTGGCTGAGTGGGCTGAGCTAAATAGGTTGTCTGGACTTGCCATGAAGGATGTCGTGGCTCATCTGTGGCCGGAAAGGCCCAAGCCGAATAGTTATTTTTGCTTAGTGCAGCAATTCCTTGATGCGGTGCCGCATATCAAGGCGATGAAGCGGCCGACATGCATAGAGGGTGCACGGATGGCTCTCGCCCATGTCAAAACATGCTGGGCAGAGATGGATGCCGCCAACGTTGCATCCCGGGATTCGGACAGAAGCCAATTACCCGCCGAGCACTATTTTGAGGAAGTCCTGCAGGGCGCTCGTTTAATAGAGTCGCAGTGCTCAAAAAACGTTATGTTCAAATGACATGTATGATTTCTAAGACCATATTTATAATATAAAAGCTTTTTATACTTGTGCGTTCAAGTATTGAAATATCTCCTGTGCGACCGTTAATTTATATGTATATATAACCCGAAGATGGCAGTCTTGACTTCCCCCACGCACATGGTGCGGGGTGTTTGCAAATGGCGATTTTCACACTTAATCCAACGCCTTGGTCTGTGAAGGAGATGGTAGCGTAGCAAACCGAGCAAACTGACTATAATGCTTTATCACTTTCATTTAGCCATAGGAGTTCAAGGTGGGGCTACGATATAGCCCCTAGGGCGCCAGCTCTCGGGTTCGGGCGATGTGTGCTGACCGAAACGGTCCTTCATCAAAGCGGAGAATTCTAGACATTCCGGTAGTCGATCGAGTGGTTGACAGTCTCTCATTTGTATCATGACGATCGGCCGCTTTCTCTCGAGGTGCTCGCCGAGCTAAACCGGGCACAATCGTAGTAGTTCTCCTGGTGCCGCGTTAGCCGATAAAACGGAATGTAAGGCAGCAAAACACAGGAGCCGGGCAAACCCAACATTTGACCAAAGACATGATTCGGAGCTGATGCATATAAGGCCTAACTCGAGATGCCGAACACTCCCTAAGGTATTCGGTCTTTATGAAAACGGGCAGAACGATGCCCTAAGCCCCTAGTGTCCAGGTACGCGCGAAATCTTCTGACGCGGCCGATGCCAAAACGCCAGCCTCCTCCTCGGTTATGGTAAAAAACCGTGGGATGTGTATCAACAAGAGACGGTAAAAAAAGGTTTACGCAGGGTCTTAATCTGAAAAGAATCCTTGCAACGGGTCCCTGCTGCACGTCTGCGCCTGTGTCTCCGTTGTGCTGTATCCTGGACGGGTGTAGCACGTTGTTCATCTTTAAAGGAGAAGAACTTCGTTTTGAAAAAAAAGATCGTGCGAAAAATGTATATATAAAAAAGAGTATGATTTAAGAAATGAATAAAATTGAGCTTTATTGGCTCTCATTCTTCGTTCGTGCAGCCCCTTGTAAAGGGGTACACGGCTAGGAAGCCCCTTGTTTATTTATGCCGGACTCGCCTAACCGTGTCCGGGGTCTGAATGTCCTATTTTAGGGGTTTTGATCAGCAAGGCCGGATTAGTGTGTGGCTGCCAAGGTAGTCTCACGTTCTTCCGTGGTCGAGGAACACACGAAATTACCCTTTAATGAGATGATGCCGTGTGGACCGGGCATTTTAAGTGTAAGAGACGCGTAATGCGGTATTGCGTTGAAGCGGGCGAAAGCTTCACGTCCCAATAGTGCTTGATGGCTACTTTTAAATGGGGCGATATGGAAGATTAGCTTTTCGCGACGGAAGTTGTCCGATGAACCGAACACAACTTCTAGTAGTAAGGAGCCCGTACAATTGGCATAAGGGCCTGGCGTCACTCCTTTAAGGGAAGTGCTGCTATGGCGAATTTTGGTAGGGTCTATCCCCATTCTGCGGATGGTGTCCTGGTATAGCAGGTTTATATCACTCCCGCCATCCATTAGGACTTGTGTAAGTTGTAGTCCGTCGATTATAGGATCCAATATCAAAGCAGTCCATCCTGTGTTTCGAATACTTCTGGAGTAATCCTGATGGTCAAAAGTAATTGGTTTTGACATCTAGTTTCGGGACTCCGCTGGGGTGGACCATGTGGCGCGTACTTTAGGAGGTGCCGCCCTATTTTTCCTTGTTATCACTTGAAGTGAATTCACTGTTTTGACTTCTTGTGGGAAGTTCTTTTGTTTTCCGGCGCTCTGCTTGTGGGGTTCGTCATCGTCCTCGTTTGGTGTGTCGAGCCCCTTGTGTTCGGCGTTAAGTCGGCCGGACAGCTTGAAGACCCAACAATCTCTGTGGGTATGGTTTGCAGGCTTCCCGGGGGTACTGTGGATTTGACATATCCTGTCCAAGATTTTGTTTAGGTTGGATAGCTCGTCACTGTTGTCCTTAAGAGGCAGTGTTTTGTTGTTCGACCCAGAGCTTTTGAACCCGGCGTTGACTGCCGTGTTCTTTGGGCCATTTTCCTTAGTCCGATGCTGGTCTTTTCTGCGTCGTGGCTTCCCATTTCCATCCCTAACCTTGGAAGTACTCGGGTCGCTGGTGCTGCATCTTGCCCGACCACCTGTCTTCTCTCTTGTGAGCGGGTCATGAGGCTTGTTAGTGCGGCCATTGTCCTTGGCTTTTCTGGCCGAGGTGTCTGGCGAGCCATTTGTCTCGGACGTTATGTTTGAAGGCTGCTAAGGCTTGGCGTCCAACAATGATTATTTGGTTCTTTTGGTGAGGAACCTGTTCGAATTTGCAGGTGACTCTCCGAGCTGTTGAGTTATGTGACTTAAATCGCTCAGATCCGGAGGGCGGACATAAGTCCCCTGAAAATTTGCCTGAAACGCATCCTCGAGCTCTTCCCAACTTCCAATAGTTTTTTCTGGGAGGCTTTTGAGCCAATGCCGGGCTGGGCCTTTGAGCTTGAGGGGTAGGTAGTTTATGGCGTGGGGATCATCTCCTCTAGCCTTATGTATGTGTAGGATGTAATCCTCAATCCAGACTCCGGGTCTGTTGTTCTGTCGTATGCCTCTATGTTTACGGGCTTGAATCCCGCTGGAAATCCGTGATCCAGTACCTCATCGGTGAAACATAGGGGGTGTGCGGCACCCCTGTATTTAGGTGTACCGTTATTTTCGAACACTCGACGTGTTGTGTTGCTCCTGGAGCCTTCTTTCTTGGCCCATAGATGGACCTAACCGGGCCATCCTTTTTACGAGGATCCTCATGCGGATCGTGTGCCGGCTTGTGTGCGGCGCCGCTTGCCGCTCTCTGCTTGTCATGCGGTCCTCTATCCGACCAGGCGGCCTCTTTGTTTTTTGACTGTGGGGGCTCTACGGCCTCCTTTTCAAATTCGGGCAACAGCTTGCGCTTCGGGTAGCTCTTTGCTTGGTGACTATCGCCCTATTTATCTGTGGTCTTGAGTACTTTGCTCCATCTCATTCTGAGTACATCTTCTGCTGTTTTGGGCTTCCGCTTCTGCTTCTTCAAACTTCTTGCAGTGGCGACGAGCCTTTTGTGGAGGTTTTTATGCTCCGGTGATGTGTTCGGTGTGAGATCATTTGGACTGTTGTTTTCGCCGGGGATGGGTTGCTCGTCCGATTCATCCTGTTCGGACAGTTGCTTGGTGGCATGTTCGTCGTCCACTGGTTCGCCCTGCTCTACAGCAGGGTCTGTATGGGTGCTGTTGTTATCGAGGCGGGGCTTCGGGCGGTGCTTGCGTCGCTGCTTTGGCTGTTTTTCGGGGGAATTATCCTTCGTCGTGTCCCGTTTTTCCTCGTTATCGCTTCCTTTTGGTGTATCCACCATGTATACATCGTGAGTTGAGGTGGCTTTCCAGTGCCCTGTGGGCTCTGGTTCTTGGTTGTCTCTGGCATCATCGTCCATACCGTCGAAGTCTAGCATGTCGGTTAGATCGTCGACGGTGGCTACAAAGTGGGTGGTGGGTGGGCTTTGAATTTCTTCGTCGTCCGCATCCCAACCGTCCTGGCCGTAGCCCGGCCAGGGCTCTCCTAATAATGAGAGATACTTTAGTGAATTTAGTATGTCGCCAAAAGGCGAGTGCTGAAAGATGTCCGCGGTGGTGATCTCCATGATCGGCGCCCAATTGGATTCGATTGGAAGGGGCGCGGGAGGTTTGGAGTCCGGCGAGGAGTCTGGCACCTCGGAGTCACAAGCTTCACAAGGGACAGGGTTAGTATTCGGCTCCATCGCCGTAGAGGTAGCAGCCCCCGAGGCGGTGTCTAGCCACCCGTCCTCGATCGGCGCAGTCGGCTCCGAGTTAAGGGACGGAGCGGACTCTTGTGTGGCTTCCAGGGCACTGTCTGGCAGTAGAGCTAGATCATGCCCATCGTGACAGTGCGGTGCACTCGGCTGTGGCTCGAATCCGTCGAAGATCCAGTCTCCGCGGATATCGGTTGTGTAGTTTAAACTTCCAAATCTGACCTGATGGCCAGGGGCGTAGCTTTCAATCTGCTCCAGATGGCCAAGTGAATTGGCCCGCAGTGCAAAGCCGCCGAATACGAAGATCTGTCTAGGGAGAAAAATCTCACCATGGACCGTGTTGTTGTTGATGATCGAAGGAGCCATCAGGCCTATAGGCGACGACACAGAGGAACTCTCAATGAAAGCACCAATGTCGGTGTCAAAATCGGCGGATCTCGGGTAGGGGGTCCCGAACTGTGCATCTAGGCGGATGGTAATAGGAGACAAGGGACACGATGTTTTTACCCAGGTTCGGGCCCTCTCGATGGAGGTAAAACCCTACTCTTGCTTGATTGATATTGATGATATGGGTAGTACAAGAGTAGATCTACCACGAGATCAAGGAGGCTAAACCCTAGAAGCTAGCCTATGGTATGATTGTTGTTCATCCTATGGACTAAACCCACCGGTTTATATAGACACCGGAGAGGGCTAAGGTTACACAGAGTCGGCTACAATGGTAGGAGATCTACATATCCGTATTGCCCAACTTGCCTTCCACGCCAAGGAAAGTCCCATCCGGACACATGACGAAGTCTTCAATCTTGTATCTTTATAGTCTTGGAGTCCGGCCAATGATGATAGTTCGGCCATCCGAACACCCCCTAGTCCAGGACTCCCTCACTCGCCAGACCGATTTAGCTCATAATGGGACCGTTAGGCATTTCGGTGGGACCGATATGATCAACTCGGTAGGACCGATGTGCTACGGTTAGGGGAGACCTCATCTCGGTTTGACCGATTACACAAACTCGGTGGGACCGATTTTGGTAATAAGCGAAACAGAGAATTGTTCAGGCAAACTCGGTGGGACCAATTGCATATCTCGGTGAGACCAAAATTATTGCAATAGGCAACAGAGAGTTTGCAAGCCCATCTCGATGAGACCGATATCCCATCAGTGAGACCGAATTGATTAGGGTTTCTGGCAGTGGCTATGTGAAGTGAATCGGTGGTGCTGGATAGATCAAATCGGTGGGGCCAAGTTTGACTTTTGATATGTGACATATGTGGATATGTGAAAGTGGTTGAGGGCTTTGGAGCATATCACTAAGCACTTTGAGCAAGCAAGCCATTAAGCAACTCCTCATCCCCTTTTAATAGTATTGGCTTTTCTATGGATTCAATGTGATCTTGGATCACTGAAATAGAAAATGTAGAGTCCTGAGCTTTGAGCTTGAGCCAATCCTTTGTCCTTAGCATCTTGATGGGGTTCCACATCCTCTTGTGCATGCCACTCCACTGTTGGACTTATTTGAAATATACTAGATAAAAGTATTAGTCCAACAAGAGATATGTTGACACCAATTACCAAAATCACCCCGGGAGCACTTGTGCTTTCAATCTCCCCCTTTTTGGTAATTGATGACAACATACATCGAAGCTTTAGATAAAGATATAGAGAAAGGAAGGTAATGCTCTGGAAGGACATTTAACATGCATAAGCTCCCCCTATATGTATGCAATCATGTAAATATGGAACATAAGATCATGTGAGTGCATAATCATGACAGAGCAAGCAATGAGTTACATGTATCTTGGCTATATGCATCAGAGCAAATGGTGCGAATATAGGAAATGCAGCTTCATGCTGATGAGTCCTTCTTGCAAACAATATGTACATCAACAAGAGATCCTCATGCACATGAGTGTGGTTCATATACTTACCTTGTGGTCTTGAGCTAGCTTTGGAAGAGATGACACTGAGTAAACAAGGTTAGACAACACAGAAACATCTACTAAACAGAGCAAGCGCAGCAAACCACAAGAGCACCAAGATTGGGATGACATGTAAACAGTGAGTACTGGGTACTCTATTTGAGTGTAGACATGTCCCCAAAGGTAAAGATATGCAATGAATTCAAAGATTTCCTTCCCTTAGATGTCTTGCTCCCCCTGAATCTTACATGGGATACTGGGAGAAGATAAGGAATGGAAAATCAACGCAAAGCAAACACACAAACAATATGAGCATGCCTTTACCCTCTAAAGACATGTGACTTCTCTCCTCTTTGAATACCAAGCATCTGGGGTCTCTCTTTGATGTGATTATTTATCTCTCTCTCCCCCTTTTGATATGATTAAGCTTTGATGTGAGCTCTCTCTCCCCCTTTGAAACCCATTTCCAAGAAGGGATCTTCTGGAGTGTGAGTCAAAATAGGTTTGGTCCTTGAGTCACATAGCGAAGTAGCAGGGAAAAAATAAGGTGCTGGTAGAGGATAAGAACCATCGAGTGGAGCCGGAACAAAATGTGTAGGATGCAAATGACAAAGTATCTCCTCAGCATGTGAAATCGGTAACACTGAGTTGTTGTCTTCGGTGGCACCAAGGAAATTCGGTTTGACCGAAACAGACAAACCAGTGTGTCCGAGTTCATTACAGAGATAAAGCACTTATCACCTCAGATCACTAAGCAAATAAGATCTCACAAGGATTTGCAGGGAATTAACTAAAGGATTTGCAATGAATAGGATGCAGGGAATGCAGAACAAAAATTAAAAAGAAAAGAAATCTAGATGAAGTTTTTTTTGAAAAGGGAAACAAATATGCAATAGACAAATGCAAGAACAAGGAGAAACACTAGAGAACTTCATCTAGAATTGGTCGACGACAAAGTCACCTATGTTAGAGTATATTGACTTAGGAGTCAAGTGAGGACACTTGATCATAGATCATACTCATCGCTTAAGCTCAAAATAGGGTTGCCATTTTTTGTTTAAGCATTTTGATGTATTCACATCTTGTTGAGCTGCTTCGACCCATGACTTGGGGTAAAGCTTCTCTAATATGGAATAACATACCTTGGGTGGCGGTGTTGATCTTGATCATGTAGTTGAACTTGTGTGGGATGGTCAAGGTTGATGTAGTTCATTGGGAGCACCACTTGTAATTGGAGTTCATATACCTACATGAGTTAGCTTTGCAAGGAGGAGCACTTGTCTATCCAAAGTGTCATTCATGAAATATGATACCAAAAGTAATTTGATATATATAAAAGTAATTTGTCAAAGGATATGTTTGAAGGGTTTCATGCTTCCTTGTCTTCAACCACCGTATTGTAGAGACATGGTGATGTAGAGATTGCTCAAGATGTGAGTGAGTTGAAAACTCATAGATTTAGATTCATCCAAGTACCTACAAGGGTTAGATAACATGCAAGGGTGCAAATATATGGAAGACATATGATTATCATCATAAGAGAAATATCAAGGATTAGTCAAAGGCTCATGCCTTTCATGTATCCAAATGGAGTCACTACTAGGGAAAAGCCTAGCAGCATCGCGGGTTCTAGGTATATCAGTAGCGCGGGGGCCGGCGCTACTGATAAGGCGCTATAGATAACCCGTAGCAGCAGCGTGTGCAAGTGTAGCTGCAGCGTGCTATATGGAAGCTCGCTACTGCTAATAGCTCTAGCGCTTTCTTTGGGACGCCATCGCTCTTGTCCACACTGCTGCTAACTTTTCTCCACTCACTACTGCTAATTTTAGTAGTTTTTAATTTTTTTCTGCATATTTGTTTTGTATTTGAATAGGCTTTATACAAGACTCTTTAGCACATACAAATGTCATCATCATACACATACAAATGGCTGCGAGACCACAAATGTAATCATAGCATATACATACAAATAGTCTCATCATAATCATCATCCAACACAAAGTGGTATCTCGTCATCATCTCGAAAATAGCGATACATGCAAGTCTCGAATACTTGCAACTACAACATCATCCATCTAAACAATGATATACGCGAGAAGAGCTATCACTATGAGTGAGAGCGGAATTATGCAGTACATGAGGTGGCGGTTACGAGTCCTCTCTCGCGCTACTGTGAACCTCAAGTAACTAGCTTCTGCTTCTTGTCTGCTTTTGAAGCCTTTATGGCTGGTGCCCGAGACCCCATTAACTTGCACCTGACACTCAGGCCACTCGTTGTACACCCCGGAACCTTCCCTTTGTACACGATATAGCACTGCCATCTCGCCATCAAGAAGCTAGGTACCTGTTAGAGATGCATCTTCATCAAGAGGATGTACAATCATATGCAACAAAATATACTAGAGCAACACGAAAAATAAAGGGTTAGCAACTGCATGCAACATACAGTACACAAACTAATTAACTAGAGGTACGCAGGTCATCGTACCCAAACTAACAAAGTAGCATTACGCAAGTTCGGCAGGGACCGTGGACATCACAAAGTTTCATTGCTACAGAGAGTATACAAGTTCAACCGACACATATCATCATCATCGGCATCATAAATCACTAGAAGTTCCATCCTTCCATATCATCGAGGATGGACCCTAGCTTCTTGAATAGTCTAAGGTCATGATGTTGCATGCCTATGCGAGTTCGGACGTCAGCTCGCGATATAGGGCCGTGGTGGAACATCCCCTTCTCATTGAAGACTTCTTTCATGATGATCATAGCAATGCCCCTTTGGATGCGAAAGAAGTCATCTCTAAGTTTATAATCCTCTTCTCCATGAGATTGTACCCACTTGTGGATATGATCATCATTTATGTTTGTGATGTGAAGCTTTTGGTGATCCGTGTTGAACTCAATCATGAGATGGAGGATGTAGAATCCATCTTTCTTGTTTTGTTTTGGGACATGGATGCAGCAGAAGTTAGTTTTATGCGTGAAACCCATCTTCTTGTTCCTTTGTTTCCTAATCTGCAAGTGGCCATCTCTAATGCTCAAGCCTTGGAGAACATCATCTAGAATATTCATTATGTGGGTGTAGTCCTTCTTCTCGTAGTCTCTGGAAGGGTCGAAATACACGGCGTGGGAGACTCGCGGGTAAAGAGCGATAAGGATGGTGCACCCGTTGCTGCGGGGAAAAGACACCTCAAATTATTCTCCATATGAGCGTGAAGGAATGATTGAAATGTATGAAAGGGTTGTCCGGAACTGACTTACTGTGGATGATAAGGCAGGAGGACAATTTCCTGGTCCTTATTCTGTACCATGAAGTTTTGGAGGTACTCCCTAGCAGTTTCATGCTCAAAGTCGCCGAGCCGCAAGAAAGACTCGTGCATGTAGAAATTTGCAAGACTTCTCTCTTCATGACGGAGCTCATATGTAGCGCAAAAAGGTGGACGATTGTAAAATTGAGCCGCCTTGTCAGAAACATCTCAAAGATATGGTCAAACCGCAGGAAGAACACCTCCGCTGGCCGTGTGTCGATGTAGCACTTCCCCTCAGGCACACGAGCCGCGTATGTCAGATATCCTGGATCCTTCAAGCCTAGTAGGCTTTTCTCAGTCGACAGCACATGGTCGTGCATTCTCCTGAGATCCCATGATAGTGCCTCCAGCGGTTTCAGCGGTAGCATCGGCTCGCCCGTGAGATGGAACATGGCTGCACCTTTCATGGGTACACGCTCTTCAGAATCCATCGTCTAGCTGCTATGTGCTCTGGCTTGTTTGGAGGCAGCTATCCTCCCGGGTCTCTTCCTCTCCTTTTTCTTGGGCACACCTTCAAAACCCTTCCTTAACCCCTGCCCTAGTGTTGCGGCTAAGAACTATACGACCCTCGGCTAGTTGAGCCTGTGTTGAGGCGGCATCTTCAGGCATGTCCTGTGAGGATTTCATGAAGAGAGGCTTCTTGCAATCCCTGCTACGACCTTCCTGCTTGGGCAGATCATCCATATCCTCATTAGCATGCTGATAGCCTCATATGGTTGACTCATCATATCTAAGTCACACTCATACGCGTTTGTATTGAGGAAAGCCATTGGGTCAACCTCCGTCTCATCATCCATTCTCTGTTCTATAGGAAAGATTACATCATCCAGTATTATTGCACCCCCTTCATAACGTCGTCCGCCGCTCTCACCCGGCACTATAGGAGCTAGTAATTGCGTAGGCGGGGTGGTGGTCTCCGCAAATGATTGTTGATGTGTGGTTATTGGTGTGCTCTCGGACGACTCCAGACGACGAAGATTCTTCGGCCATAGCAGCACCCAACCCTTGCAGCTTCCAATCTGCGGCGGGGTCTTGTCGTCCTCTCCCAGATGCCGTACTAGAGGAGGCCGTCGTACCCTGATTTCACACTGGACAAGTTAACCCTGAAGTGCCCAACGGGGATCGGCTGGTTGTGGAACGTGAGTTGCAAGGGGTTCATTATCACCCCCTTTCCCACATCCAGCTTCTGCCATTTGATCAAGTAGAGTATGGTGCACGGGGTTTCATCGGCCTGCAAACATATGTCTGTGGCGTAAAACATCCGAAAGGCAACGAAAATGGAATATTCTATATATATATATATATATGTTGGTGCGACATGTAATTACCGTGAGGGCGTCGAGCTCAACCAAAGACGAAGGCCCACCTAGCGCGCCAAAGACTGAGGACGGGCTGCTATGAGCGGGAGCGATTTCGAGAGGAGGCCTGGTTGCGTGAGCAAGTGATGATGCGGTGGTTCTGTTGTTCACGGAGTTGCTTGCGACGAAACTGGGCAACGGGAAATCATGTACCGTTTGTCTGGATTTTCCTTCATCCAACTGATGATAGCTGGAACCAAGTTAGTAGCAAAATCATTTCTGCAGGCAGTTACAGCTGCATTGACTGCCTGCTGTAGCAACTCATTTTTCTCCTTGGTTGTTTCTTCGCGTCCTCAGCTGCTTTTTTCTTGACTACAAGCTTCACCTTCTCGTCGATGTCCGCCTGACTAAACTTATTTTTCTGCTTCTTGGCCTCCGGGCCCTCGTTGTAAAACACCTTCCATGTGGCGCTTTCTCCAGCACCGTGCACACGACCATATTGCGGCCGCTGGCTGAAAGGGAGTCCCTTAAGTTCGTTCAAGGCCCGGTTGAGAGGGGTTTCCCACTCGGGCCTCATCGGAGAAGTAGGGATTTCGACTGCAAGCTGGTGTTGCTTCTCCTGTAGAAGGAACATGAACCATTTAGGAATGTGTAGTCGATTAGATCTGGAGCTAAATGTAAGGTGGTAAAAGAATAATTACCAGTAGTCTAATCAATCTCCTCGTGATCTGGTCTATGTAAAAAACCTTCTTTTCCTTGTCCCACTTGTAGCAGGCCATGATGAAGTCACGCTCCAAGGGGTTGGTGAACTTCATGAAGGGATCGGGGATACCCGCGGCTTCACGTTCCGCGTCCTCCTTATCCCATATGGGCCTTTTACCGAGGTAGCCATGGCTTCCGAGGCGATGCTTCCCCATGATCCTTTGCTGAAGGCTCTTGAATTTTGCAGCCTTAGCCTTGGCTGCCTCGGTAGCGCAAGTGTCCTTGAACTTTTCAAACTCCTCTTCCGTAAGTGTCAGATTTTCCTCCAGAATCTTGGACAGGGGTTCCTCAGCCTCAATAGCTTCTTTCACCCTCCCTTTCCAGGAGGCCAAATCATTGCTGAACATGCCCATGGCGTGATTGTTAATCTTTTTCATCTTCGGATCATCCCACGGTAGTTCTATGTTATCATCCCGGTCGGGGAACTTGAATCTCTTGCGCAACTTCGTCAGGAGCAATAGTGCCAAATGTTCTTTACTCCTTAAGTCATCGTCGTTGATGCTCACACATTCCCGTAGGATGCATCCTACTCGGTTCCCATAGCACTTGCGAGGTTCTTCCGGCTCTAATGGCTCAAACTGGCAGGTGCCATCTTTGTGATCACCAGTCGTCCAATCCCTAGTTTGTTAGGTTTTCGTATCCTCTACTTCTTTTGCTTCTTCTTTTCGGTAGCAGCATCGGCGCCGGTACCTTCCCCACCGGTATCTTCTCCGCCCTCGGTCTCGGGGCCGCCATCGGTGTTGGCACTGTCCGTGTCGATGTTGGCGTCAGTACCATCATTGAGGCCGACTTGCAAACCTTGACTTTTCTTAGCAGTCAAATAGTCGAGGTACTCTTGTTCACCCTCATAATCCATCTTGTCTGCATCTTGGTCAAAAAGCCCAGTTTCTTCGTTGTTCGACATGTTTCCTATGATTAACTCTCCTCGTTTAATTCTAAAACTATGAAAAAAAAGAGAAATGGCATAAAAAAGAAATCTATGTTTGCCGGAATGTCGTTTCCCAGCAACTCCCGACACTCGATATGCCTACTATCTAGCACAAATCATGCCAAAATTCACGGAAAATTTTGGCATGACCTTTGCTAAAAAATGGACATATCGAGCGCCTGAAATTCACTGAAGCGAAATGAATCAACATTCCGGCGTAACATAGGCCACTCGGATCATTTACCATGCACATAATCATCATGTCCAAATGACATCTCCAAATTCCAAATATGACATGTCCGAAACATCACATGTCCACATATCACATGTCCACTTCAAATTTTCATATAAAAGGAAGAAGAATATAGAACTTGAAGAAAAAACCTAGCTAAATTCATAATTAAATATATAACCTAATTAACCATCTGCCCTAACTAAAACCTAAGTAAATTAACCAAAGAACCCTAGCTACCAGAGAGAGGAGGAACGGTGGGGGGCTTATAGGGGTGCAAGCCCGACGACGGCCGAGGTTGGGAGGGGTCGGGGTTGGAGTCGGAGTCGGGGTCAAGCGTTGGGGCCGGAGCCGGGTTCGGGGTCGAGGCCGGGGCCGTGGGCGAGCGTCGGGGCCGGAGCCGGTGCCGGGATTGGGGTTGGAGTCGGGGGCGAGCGCAGGGGCAAGGCGAGGGTAGGGGCGCGGCGAGGGCAGGGCTCCGGTGGCGCGATTTAAACAAAACGCGCTATCGCTACTCCAGGTAAAAGAGGCGTGACAAAGAGAGGAGTGGGGATTTTGGTGGTTAAGTGGGCATAGTAGTAGCGCGTTTAAACAAAATGCGCTATCGCTACTCCAGGTAGCTATAGCGGTTTTACGGAGAAACCGCTACTGCTATCTTGACTAGCTGTAACTCTTTTCTCACAAAAGCGCTGCTACTATAACCAGTACCTATATAGCAATTTTCCGTGGAATGATGAAATGGTGATGCAATGTTACTCCACTTCACACTTCTATCCAGATGGGAAGATTGTGTGGATGACTGAGGGCACTAGATACTAGTCATGAATCTCAAAGTGGGTACTCTTATCAATGCCCCAAAGGAGGATGATAATGATGTGGATGTATATGGAAAGCCCAGGATGGACCATAACACAATGTCGCATATGTACAAGCCCATCCCTGATAAAGCATGGGAAACTCACAAGTTTGGCTCCATATACTATCTGCTTGCTGGATTGGTCACAACAAATTATATTTTGAGGCACACCTTGTTGCCTAAGTCTCGAGATTAGAGGATGATCCGTGGATACCCCATCAACGTACTGCATTTGTTTGACAGACTACAAAAATTCATGGTCATGAGCTTGATTGTAGCGATGACCAAACGTACTGCTCCTGATCAGAAGTGGTCATGTGGATATGCGCCACCTATAGAGATGCTTATCAACTCCAAGGTTGGTACATGCACATGTCTGCTTGGAAGAGAGCACCTTCCCCTCTAGCCAGAATTCAAGGACAATGAAGTGGTGATGGATGCTTCACACCCAATTTCAATTGAAGCTCAAGAGAAGGCAGAGAAAGCAAAGGCAGACAAAGCAGCAAAGGCAACAAGTGTACCTGATGCATCCATTGTGAATCTCAAGACCAAGCAAGATCAACTGACATATCTGCTACAAGCCTGAGGATTGAGAAGAGTTTGGCCAACTTAACCAAGAATCAGGAGAGCCTAGAGCGGATAGTGGAACATAAGATGTATAATCTCTATGTCAAGGTCACCGAAATCCAATCCATTGTTGAGAAGTTGCAAGATGATGCTGAGGATAGTGATGATAGACCTACCACCGACATATTTCAAACAGAGCCAAGGGCGCAGAGGTCTACTGCTAAGCCAGTTGCAGATATCAGGACTACACACTTTGCTCCAGCTGCCACTACCACTGTGCCGCCCCTAGTGTCCACTCCACCTGCTCAACAGACATCACTTGAGGCATTTTCAAAAGCCATTATCTCAACACTGTCTATGCACACTAGAGTAACAAGCCAGAAGACCCCTTCAGGAGCTCCCGAAGATCATGCCTAGAGTGTCGTATAGCACTATACATTTTCAAGCTTTTTTGGTAACTTGTTGCCAAAGGGGGAGAAAACGTATAGATCATAGGCTTCAAGAGACATAGAGTCTTTTGCCTCTTTGTTGGTTTTTATTGCCATGCTATTTCGTTTGATTTGTACTACTTATTGTCTTATGCTTGTGAGATACTATTTGTGGTGATGTGTTTGATCATACTATGTTTAATGTGTGCTTGAATGCCTATTCCCGTGATTGCTTATGTATGACCATTCACTTGTATCTTTGGTGATGCGTGCATGTTATTTCATTCTTATCATTTCATGCGCTCCACCAAGATGTACGTGACATGGAAGAGTGACCCATGATCCAAACCGATTGTGCATTTGCATTCAAATGAAAATTTTAAATAATGCACAAATTCAGGGGGAGCTCTTTCTTATCACATACTTCTCAAAGTGACGATGTATTTCATTCATTTTATCATTTGTCGAAGCTTTGATCTATATGTTGTCATCAATTACCAAAAAGGGGGACACTGAAAGTGCAACTAATCCCCGGATGGTTTTGCTAATTCATAACAACATATAGCTCAGTGAACTAACATCCATTCAACATAAATATTTCAGGAAGTTCAATAAATGGCATGGCATTGACTAGAAATGTGGATCCCTCAAGATGCTAAGGACATGTGTTGGAAAAATCTCAAGACTCTCCATCTTTCTTTTAGTGATCCAAGATCACATTGAGTCCATAGAAATCCCATACTATTAAAAGGGGATGAGGTGTTGCTTAATGGCTTTCTTGCTCAAATTCTTAGTGATATTGCTCCAAAACCCTCAACCACTTTCTCCATCCAAATATGTCAAAACCCTAAACTCTGACTTAGCCCCACTGATTCTTTCTATCTGGCGCCACTGAGTTCATATGATATAGACACTGCAAGAAACCGTAGCAATTCGGTTTCACCGATAAGGGTCTTAGACTCACCGAGATGGCCTTGCCAACGCTCTATAACTTGTTGCATTTATTTTGGTCTCACCGAGTTATGCGATCGATCTCACAGAGTTGGATTGATATTCTCTCTGTTGCATTATTGCTTCACTTCGGTCTCACTAAGTTAACACATCGGTGCCACCAAGATGATGTTTGCCCTAAGCCTTAGCACATCGGTCTCGCCGAGTTGTTCCAGTCGGTCCCACCGAGACTCCTAAGGTTGTCAGGATAGCGATTCTACGACTTTAGGCTCCAAACTAACCCCTATGATTCTATGATTTTAATTCATAGAATCTGCGTTTCTACGATCCTGATTGTGAAGATTCCACAATTTGATCCTACCATCTGAGCTCCGATCCGATTCAAAATCGCGATTCTGACAACCTACTGCCACCGAGTTTAATCATTCGGTCTCACTGAGTTGGGTCAAATGTGTGTAACGGTTGGATTTTGTGTGGAGGCTATATTACCCCTCCAACCCCTTCTCCATATGTGAGATATCCATCATAACGTGCCTACACTTCCACCATATATTTTCTGAGAGAGAACCACCTACTCATGTGCTGAGATCAAGACACTCCAATCCTACCACAAGAATCTTGATTTCCAGCCTTCCCCAAGTTGCTTTCCACTAAAATCATCTTTCCACCATAGCCAAATCTGTGAGAGAGAGTTGAGTGTTGGATAGACTATCATTTGAAGCACAAGAGCAAGGAGTTCGTCATCAACACACCATCTATTACCTTTTGGAGAGTGGTGTCTCCTAGATTGGTTAGGTGTCGCTTGGGAGCCTCCGTCAAGATGTGGAGTTGAACCAAGAAGTTTGTAAGGGCAAGGAGATCGCCTACTTCATGAAGATCGACCCGAGTGAGGCAAGTCCTTCGTGGGCGATGTCCATGGTGGGATATACAAGGTTGCTTCTTCATGGACCCTTTATGGGTGGAGCCCTCCGTGGAGTAACACAACCGTTGCCCTTCATGGGTTGAAGTCTCCATCAACGTGGACATATGATAGCACTACCTATCGGAACCACACAAATAATCTCCGTGTCTCCATTAAGTTTGCCTTCTCCAAACCCTTCCCTTTACCTTCTTATGCAATGTTTTACTTTCCACTGCAATACTCTTAGAATTGCATGTGTGAGTTGATTGCTTGACTTGTGCTAATTGCTAAAATCTGCCCAAAACTAAAATTGGGAAAAAGGTTTGATTTTTATTTGGTCAAGTAGTTTAATCACCCCCTCTAGATATACTTCTGAGCCTACAGGTGCCCATCAACTGATGTCAATGCGAGGAGTAGGGATTGCCATTTAATGGATGCACTAGGAGCTATAAGTGTATGAAAGCTCAAACTGAAAACTAAGTGGGTGTGCATCCAACTTGCTTACTCTAGAAGACCTCAGGCTTTTGAGGAAGCTCATCATCGGAATATACAAGACAAGTTCTATAATGAAAAATTCCCACTAGTATATGGAACTGAGTACATAGGAGACTCTCTATATGAAAACATGATGCTACTTTGAAGCACAAGTGTGGAAAAAGATAGTAACATTGTCCCTTCTATCTTTTTCTCTCATCCCCCCTTTTTTGGTGGGCTGTTTTTCGCCTTTCTATGGGATCTTTTTGGCCACTTTTTATTTATTTATTTATTTGTTTATTCATCGGCACAATGCTATAATAATGAATAATGATGATCATCCACTAATAGTTACTTACAACTCAAAATTACAACTTGATACTAGAACAAAGTATGACTTTATATGAATGCCTCTGGCAGTGTACCATGATGTGCAATGATCTAGTGTAACATGTATAAAAAAGGATGAATGGTGGTTGAGCCATAAGTACTATGTCAGCCCTCTCCCCCTCGCCATGATTTGAAGAAGAGTGCTACAAGAAGAAGGAATGGATGTGTGGGTGAGTCCTTGCGCCCGCCTTTGCACTCCCTTTTTATAGCAGAGCGCAGCCGGGGGCTGGCTCCCCAATACCCCTTGCAACTGCCACCCTCCGCCAATCCAGTCCATCTCTGTCATTGGCAGCGTCCAGGATCATTGACCGTTCTCTCACGCCTATCCTCGGCACTGAGATTTCTGCCATGGCACTCATTCCTACGCCCTACACATCCGCCAGCAACCCTTCGTAATACATGCAATGTACATGGCAAGAATGGTAGGGTAGTGGGATAGGTAAAATGGCAAATACCTCCCCATGAATATAGATGGTTCACGAGCCATAACGTGGGTAGCCCCACATTGTTCAACACGGCTCGTGAGAAAACCAGGAACTGATTCATTCATAGGTTAATGAAGAAGCAAAGAGGATATCAAGAGAGAAAACATGGATCCTTCTGCAACCTGAGCGACGTGTCTGCCTGTGTACTTGTTGGGGCTACCCCAACGATGCCCAGTGGCACGTATGGGCCAGGCTCCGGGGCTCCTGTCGAAGCAACAAACATTCACATTCGTTGATCAGACTTATACGCATGCATGCTGACGACCGAGCACCCAACACCAACATACAAAGCAAGGACAAGCCAGAGAAGCCCCTCTTCGTGAGATCAAGGAGCGCATTAAGAAAAGCAAGACAACAAGACATCACCTAGAGGAGGCCTCCCTTGCCGAGTAGGAGAGCACGACCAGGTCGAGGCCTCCCCATAAGCAAGCCCAGGATAACCCCGGCAGGCCTGTCGGGGGCGCCAAGACCAAAAATCCGCCAAGGCATCACCTCTCCACAACGCAAGCGACACAAGTCACTTATCAGTGCGGTGTCGAGCCCCATAGTGATTAAGTGGCTACCACGAAGCACGTGGCAGCTCGTTGGAAGATAGATTACACCCACCTAACACCCGTCTAGAGGCGTGTCAAGATGACAAGCAGAAGATGATTAAGCAGCACGACAGGCTTGCCGAGTTTCGCCATCAACATGACACCTAGCAGTGCATTTAATGCACTTTGTCCTAACTACCAGAGTTAGGTATGATAGCACTGTTAGCTATCTAATCATAGGATAATGACTATTTTGCCACTATGGTTACCCCTTGAACTATAAAAGGAAGTCCAAGGCTACCTAGGAAAGGACTCGGACCCTTACACACTTGTACGCTATTGTTGGAAACCACGGCCACCTATGGGGCCATGAGCCCCTTTTGCTTCGGCGGGGGGATGGGCACGTTGCACAAAGAGCGGAGAAGCATGACACAGTGCAGCAGAGATCACACGGGAAGTTTCACCTAGGTTCGGGCCAGCGTGAGGCGTAAAATCCTACTCCTGCTTTGGTGGATTGATGGTGGAAGAAATGGCAGTGGACGCATCACACTTTCCCGGCAGGGTTGCCTCGGGGCGAAAGTGGCTACACGTGTATGGATGTGTGATGGTCCGAACAGCTGGATCCCTGAGCCTCTGGAATCGGAGCCTCCGAACCGAACCGAACCCCATCTACGGTTGCCATGGGCCCCCTTTTATAGATTAAGGGGTCACCATAGTGGAAAATCAGCCTGTACATACTGATTAGACAGCAAACAGTGCTATCATACCTAACTCTGCAGGCTGACAGAATGCATTAAATGCAACGTCGAGTGTCACATCACAGCGTGTCCGGCAACCCTTGCCAGGATGTTTTGTCAGCTTCGCGCCTGCTTGCTTGACACATCTCAGGACGGGTGTCATATGGAGGTGTCTGCTTTAGGAAGTGGCTGCCATGTGGTGAAAAGCAGCCACTGAGTCACCTTGGGGCTTGACACCGCATTGATCTATGACTTGCGTCGCTTGTGAGGTGGAGCGGTGGAGTGGCTTGCCTCCGCAAGCCCCGGCAGGCCTGCCAGGACGATCTGGAAGTTTGCTTCCGGGGCAAACCCAACCTTGCCAGGCTCACCTGCCCGGCAAGGGAGGTTCTTTCCTTAGTGATATCTTGCTTCTTTGGCTCATCCTGGTTTTCTTGATATGCACTTGGATCCTTCAAAGAATTGATCCCTCTTGCTTGATCTGATCTTGGTGCTGTAATCTTGTCCTTGGGCTTGTGCATAGTCTGGGCAACGAACCCAGGGTTTGTTGCACCATCAGGAGCCCCCAGGCCTAGAACGAACGTGCCACTGGGTGCCATCGTGGTAGGCCCTAACCAGTACACAGGTAGGAGCACAAGAGTGGCTCTGCCCTTTGAGATCTTCTTTGCTTCTTCCTTGACCCGAGCTTGGGTCAGTTTCCGTTTTCCTCGCATGTCGTGCGAAACCTTACAAGAGAAACTGAACCATTATCCGCAGATCGCCCACGTCTCGCGATCATGGGGTAGAAACTGCCACCCCACTTACCTCCCGTCCCTGGTTCAACCGCCACATTTTCCGCATGCATTTCATATGGTAGGTGGTGGATGCGGAGGGCGTGGAAATGGGCGCCATGGTAGAAAGCTAGGTGTCGCTGATGGCACAGAAGGTCGGCCTTGATTTTGTGAGACGTTGAAGGCGTAGGGAAGCCGCATTGGAGGAGAAGGGCGTTCACCTTCCGGATGAGAGGCTAGCCCCCGCCTTGTTCTCCTATAAAAGGGGGGGAGGAGTGGCGTGTTTGCTCACACACCTTCCTTCTCCCTTTCCTAGAACTTTCTTCGCCCACCATGACAAGAGGGCAAGGATGTGGTGGTGCCTCAATGGTGGCGATGAGAGCTTCTACTCGACTATGTCTCCCTCCTCCTCCTGAGAGTGCGAGGCAGAACCCGCCATCAGAGGAGGAGGGAGAGGACGAAGCCATGGTCGTCATGGCGGACGGGGAGGAGGAGGATGGGGCGGCGCTCTAACCGTGCATCCAGCGGAGGCTCCTCCTCCGATGGAAGGCCACGTCGGAGACCAGCCTCTGAAGTTTGTCATCAGGCTGTACAAGCCTCTACATGATCGCCTCCCTCTTCCTACTCCATTTGCAAGCGTGATGGAGCTTGAGCAGCCGCGAGTGTTGAGACTGCACATGAGGGGTTGCGGGAATGGCAGAGTGGATGTAGACTTCCCCGCCCCTCATGATATGTACTACCGTCGAGGCTGGAAGACTTTTGCTCGTGCCCATAGCTTGTCGGAAGGGCACATCCTCCATTTTTAGTTAATGGAGGATGGTTTCCTTTCTGTCAAGGTTTTTGGGAGCTCGGGTGCTCGCTTAGGGTGCTGTGCGGAGAGCTTGACCAACGAAGAAAGCTCCTTGTCTGTGCAACAGACCCTGGGTATGTTGCCCTGACTGTGCACAGGCATGGGAACAAGATTGTGGCATCAGGCCATGCCAGAGTACAAGAGATCAAGATCTTCAAAGGACCAGCGTGGAGAACAAGATGACCAAGACCGAACCATAGAAGCCAGATACCACCAGGAGGAAAGCCTCCCCTGCCGGGAAAATGTGCTTGGCAAGGGCAGAGCCACCCCCGGAAGAAAGCAACCAAGGCGTCCCGACAGGCTTCCCCGACACTCACGGAGGCAGGAAACACCTCATCAACCACTCCCCAATGACCCACGTCGTGGATCAGTGCGGTGTCAAGCCGCAAAGTGATTAAGTGGCAACCACTCGCCACATGGTAGCCTGTTTCTACAGGAAAACCTACAAATGACACCCATCCTGCGACGTGTCCAACAAGCAGGCGTGGAGCTGGCAGAATAAGCCCGGCAAGGCTTGCCGGGCGAGCAATGATGTGATGTTGAGCGGCGCATTTAATGTGCCCTGTCAGCCTGCAGAGTTAGTGTAGGATCGAAAGTATGTCTAGAGGGGAGTGATTAGACTTCTTGACCAAATAAAACCTAACCTTTTCCCAATTTTAATTCTTAGCAGATTTTAGCAAGTTAGCACAAGTCAAGCAATCAAAATACAATTCAAGCAAGCATGCAAATAGTATATGAGCAGCGGAAAGTAAAGCATGCAACTTGCAAGAAAGTAAATGGGAGGAGTTTGGAGGGAGCAAATACAATGTTGGTACGGAGATTTTGGTGTGGTTCCAATAGGTGGTGCTATCGTACATCCACGTTGATGGAGACTTCAACCCACGAAGGGTAACAACTGCGTGAGTCCACAGAGGGCTCCACCCACGAAGGGTCCACGAAGAAGCAACCTTGTCTATCCCACCATGGCCATCGCCCACGAAGGACTTGCCTCACTAGGGTAGATCTTCATGAAGTAGGCGATCTCCTTGCCCTCACAAACTCCTTGGTTCAACTCCACAATCTTGACGGAGGCTCCCAAGTGACACCTAACCAATCTAGGAGACACCACTATCTCGAAGGTAATAGATGGTGTGTTGATGATGAACTCCTTACTCTTGTGCTTCAAATGATAGTCTCCCCAACACTCAACTCTCTCTCACAGATTTGGCTATGGTGGAAAGATGATTTGAGTGGAAAGCAACTTGGGGAAGGCGAGAGATCAAGATTCTTGTGGTTGGAATGGAATATATTGGTCTCAACACATGAGTAGGTGGTTCTCTCTCAGAAAATGAATGTTGGAAGTGTAGGCACGTTCTGATGGCTTTCTCTATGAATGAAGAATGGGTGGAGGGGTATATATAGCCTCCACACAAAATCTAACCGTTATACACAGATTCCCAAACTCGGTGAGACCGAATGGCAAAACTCGGTCAGACCGAGTTACGAAGGGAAACAGAGAGATTACAATTGCATCTCGGTGAGACCGAGATCCCTATCGGTGAGACCAATTTGCCTAGGGTTTGTGGCAGTGGCTATGACATCTGAACTCGGTGGCGCCGGATAGAAAGAATCGGTGGGGCCGAGTTTGACTTTTGGTTTAGGTCATATGTGGATGTGAGAAAGTAGTTGAGGGCTTTGGAGCATATCACTAAGCATTTTGAGCAAGTAAGCCATTAAGCAACACCTCATCCTTGCTTGATAGTATTGGCTTTTCCTATAGACTCAATGTGATCTTGGATCACTAAAATATAAAATGTAGAGTCTTGAGCTTTGAGCTTGAGCCAATCCTTTTGTCCTTAGCATTTTGAGGGGTCCACTTTTCTCATCCATGCCATGCCAACCATTGAGCTTTCCTAAAATATTCATCTTGAAATAGCATTATCTCAATGAGCTATATGCTGTTAGGAATTACCAAAACCACCTAGGGATAGTTGCACTTTCAATCTCCCCCTTTTTGGTAATTGATGACAACATATAGATCAAAGCTTCGACAAATGATAATAAGATTGAAAAACATTGTCGCTTTGAGAAGTATGTGAAATGTAAGAGCTCCCCCTAAATATGTGCATAGTTTAAGATTTGCTTTGGACTGCAAATGCACAATGAGTTAGGATCATGAGTTACTCTTCCATGTCACATACATCTTGGTGGAGCCCTCAAAATGATAATAATTAAATACATGCACTCATCACCAAGCAAAGTGAATGATCTTATAGAGATAAAAGGATAATGTCATCCAACAAGCATGAAGGTAGCATATGATCAAACACATGATCATCCAAGTATCACACAAAAGCATAAAGTATCTCAAACAAGGAAATAAAGTTCAACCACCAAAACAAGAGAGAACAAAAGCAACACACTCTCTCTCTCGAAGCCTATGATCTATAAATTTTTCTCCCCCTTTGGCAACAAGTTACCAAAAAGTTAATAGAAAATGCATAGCACTAAATCGACTCTCAGGCTTGGTCTTCAGGTGGTGGTGTAGAGATGGCTCCTTGGACAAAGACTTCAGTTGATGCAGATGGAGCTGGTGGAGTAGATGCTGGAGCTGGATGTATAGAAGCTGTAGCTGGTGCAGATGAAGTTGCTCTGGTGTCTGGAACAGGCACTGCAGCTGACCTCTGACTCCTGGGCACTCTAGCAAAAGCATCAGTAGTAGGCTTGCCCTTCCTCTCCTGCATGTCATCCTGAAGTTGCTCAACAACTGACTGGATCTCAGTGACCTTCACATCCAAGTCATAGAATTTCTGCTCCATGATCCTCTCCAGGCTCTTCTAGTTTTGAGTCAGGGTGGCCAATCCCTTCTCAATCCTCAAAGTGGAGGCAATCAAGTAGCCAAGCTGATCCTGCTTGCTCTTCATGAAGTACTGAGATGCCTCATCAATGGTTGGCATCTTTGCAGCCTTTTCAGTCCTTGCCTTCTCCTTCTTTGCTTGTGCTTGCACAGAATATGGTTCATTTTCATCCATAACCACTGTGTTGTCCTCAAAATCTAGATAGATGGGCATGTGTTCCTTGTCCAAGATGTATGTGTCAGTGCCCATCTTGGAGTTGATTAGCTCCTGGATCTGTGGGGCATACCCACAACTTCTCTTCTGATCTGCAGCTGTCCTCTTGATAGTTTCCACTATGTGGCTCATGACCTTGAACTTTTGAGGCACATCAAATATGTGAAGTACGTTAATAGCATGGCCTCTGATCATCTTGTGATCACCTGACTTAGGCAAAAGAGTGTGCCTGAGAACCCAATTAATTGTTGGCAATCCTAACAGAAGGTAATGTACTGATCCAAACTTGTGTGTCTCAACAGCAGCATCTGGGATCTCTCTGTACATATGTGCCATGGAGTTGTGATCCTTCTTCTTCTTGGCATAGACATCCAAGTCATCCTCTTTCTCCTTAGGTGCATTGATCAATTTTTCCCATTCTTCAACTGATGATTGGTACCTAGTACCTTCAGACATCCAAACAAACCTTCCACCTGGGTAGAAGTGAGCTGTGGAGTAGAACTGCATAATAAGCTCATCATTCCACGTTGTGAGCTTCTGCCCAACAAAGTCATCCACTCCACAAGCATTGAAACTGTCATACACTCCTAGATAATGCTCTTCATTCTTCCTGATGTACTCCTAGTCCACCCATCTCATATCACAGACTATTGGCTTCTTGTCAAGCAGCACTGTCTCATAGAAGTCCCGCTGTTCCTTTGTATGGAACCTGTAGTCCACAGCAGTTCTCCTACAGACTGCATAGGGATTAGTCAATCTCCACTGTCTGAGACCTGCATCCTTCCTTAGCTTCATATCCTCAGCTACAGGATGAACATCACTGTGATCTAGAATTTTGGGCTTCAACTTTCTCAAGACATGCTCCTCATCATCTTCTTCTTCAACAGCAGCTTCAGGCACTGCTGCCTTGTTCTTCTCTCCAGCAGGAATGTTCCTTGTATTCCTCTTGGGTGCAGATTTGGGCTTTGGAGCAGCTGCCTTAGGAGCTTCTTTGGGTTTGATGAAGCAGCCCCTGACCTGATGGCATCACCCATAAGCTTTTGAGCTTTGGGTGCTGGTGCAGCAACCTCTTCCTCTTCTTCTTCATCAGAAGAATGCTTCTCAAATTCTGCCATTGGATCAACTTTCTTGCACCATCTCCCTCTCTTTCTTTACTTCTTCTTCCCTTCTACAGTAGCCTCTTTGGGTTCAGATTCCAAAGGTACTTGAGTGGAGGCTCTGGCTTTAGACATGGGAATTCTTTTGGCAGGTGCTTTGGTCTTCATACCAAGCTTAGTGGCAGCAGTTGTGCCATACTCCTTGTTGAGCACCTTCTTGGAAGTGGTCTCATCCTCAACAACCACATAGTCTTCATCCTCAGAATCTGAGTTCTCTTCTTTCTGGCCCTGGTGGCTGCCTTAGGCAAGTTGTTGGGTGTGCTCCTACTACCCTCATCATAGCTGCTAGAGGGAATAGTGCCCTCACTCATCTGAACCTGCTCCTCAGACTTGTTCTGACTGTCACTTTGATCAGACATGTTGCAAACTTTAACAGCAGACCCTGTGAATAGATATAGATGAGGTAGAGTAGATGAGCATACAAAATACAAAGGTTTTTGCAAAAGAATGAGCTAAAAACTTAGTTTTAGTTTTCCACAGAAAGAATTTCGGATCTACCGATTTTTGAACTCGGTGATACTAAAGCAGCTTTTAGAACCTAAACTAGTGAACTCGGTCAGACCGAGTCACAGTTCGGTGGCACCGAGACTGCTAGGGTTTCACAATGTCCTGAACTCGGTCACACCGATTTGCAATTCTCGGTCAGAACGAGAATCACATGTGCAATGGCCTTAGCCGAATCGGTGGAACCGAGTTCTACAACTCGGTTTGTCCGAGATGGTTTCGGCGGAAACCTAACCCCAAATTTTCAATTCTCAACTAAACTACGGAGTGTTTTCGCTGGATAAGATGATCTCAATCATGGCAAGATACATGGCAAAACAATGTGCTAGGAATTCGGAGTGGGATTAGCACAAGGATCAAGTCCATACCCTAGTTCGGCGATGGACTTGCTATGGCGGCAACGACAGAGACGATTCCCATTGACGGCAGCAGAGACCAGCGGCAGGAGGCAGCTGGCAATGAGGAGGGCGATCCGGAGACCTAGGGAGGCAGAGCAGGCTGAGCACGGGCAAAAGAGTTTGGAGAAATTTCCAAATTTTGGCCCGTGGATATATATAGCCTGACCCTGTCGGTGTGACCGAGTGGAACAACTCGGTGGCACAGAGATGCATAACTGCGAGCAGTTACAGCAACTCGGGGTGACCGAAAAGTTCAAATCGGTTGCACCAAGATTGAAAACCTAGATCGACTTAGTGATCTCAGTATGACCGAAATGGAGGAATCAGTTAGATCGAAACACACAAAGAAGTTTTGGAAGTTTAAGTCTATGACGAATCGGGGACTCCGAGTGCTCGTCACACAGAGTGGTTCGAATCTGACTTGATCAAACTTTGTGATGTAGCATGAATAGAGTTTGAGACAAGAAAAGCATAGATAGCTAGAGAAGGTTCTTAGGCATTCTTGTCCATCCACTTGGCAAAAGAAAGGAAGCCAAACAACCAAAACAACAAGTGGATGTCCTCGAATGAGTAAAATATGCAACCAACATGCTCACACAATAAAATGGCAAATGAAATATGTGGCTAAGCATGCACAACCAATTCTAGCATCTATCAAGCAATTGGCGATGACTAGGTCATCTATATATGAGTATATTGACTTAGGAGTCAAATGAGAACATTTGATCATAGGTCATACTCATCGTTTAAGCTCAAGTGGGGTTACCACTTTTACATAAAGCATTGTTGTGTTCACACCATTAGAGTTGCTTCGACTCAATTCTTAGAGTAAAGCCCCCCCTAGATGTGAGGTCCCCCCTAAGAGGGATGAACTAACCTTGGGTTTTTTCAATGTTGACTTCATGTAGGTGTTGAAGATGTGGATGCTCAATGTTGATGTAGATCATTTGGAGCAATCCTTTGGAGTGAGTTGCACTTTTAATACCTACACGGGTTAGTCCCACAAGAAACAAACAAGGATATCCATAGACATAGAGTGATGCACACACAAGATGATGTCCATGGAAGCATTAGGTTACCTTGTCCCTTGTCTTACCAACAAGAGGGTTTGTGACTCCATGAACTAGTGCAAGATGTGGAAGTTGATTGCACTTGTTCTTGCCAAAATGATATGAGTGATATATGTTGGCAGAGTCACCCTCAAGAACTCTCTAGTTCTTCTTCTTCGGGATCCACATCATCTTGATGGGAATCCTTGGAGTTGTAGTCGTACTTGATGAAGTAGAACTTGATGTAGTCTTGGGAACCCACTTGACCAAGGCCTTAGGAGCTTCTTCAAATGCATCAATCTCCTCTTGAAGCTTATCCTTGCCTTTTTGCTTGTGGTCTTGTGGTGGAAGATCATCTTGAGCTTGTGTCCCTTTGAAGGAAGTAGGATCATACTTCTCTTGTTTAGGAACAAACTTCCTCTTGGGGTATTGATCTTCTTCCCAATCAACTCCATTGGCATTGAACTTTTGTTCAAAACCAACACCTTGGTTCTTCTGGTGCCTTCCTTGCTTGCGTACAATTTCCTCGAATTGCTTACTCCCAGCAAGGCTCTTGTAAACACCTTTCTCTTAGGGCCTTTAGCCATGAAGAATCTTGCAAGTCCTTCATTTTTTGAATCAAATATGTCGTAGGAATTGGTTGATACAAGTGCTAGACCGGCAACACCTTCATCTTGAGTATATTCGGAGTCGGAGTGATAGCTTCTCTTGGAGTGATTGTCGGAGTCGGAGCCGGTTACTCATTCACCAACATGAGCTTGATGTCTTCGTTTTGTGTATCTCCTTGATGACTTGTCCTTCCTTTCTGAATCCTTGCTTCTCCGGGATGTTCTTCGTTCATAACGATCATCTCTACTCCTTCTCTCTCTTGGTGGTGATTCTTCTCTTCTACTTCTCCTCTTAGGTGATTCTTCTCTTCTTTTGTAGGGAGCCGTACACTCATTGGAATAGTGTCCGGGTCTTCCACAATTGTAGCAATTACGCTCTTGACTAGAAGATCTTTTGTCATTGTAGGATCTTGACTTGGAGCTTCTTTCTTTGCTTCTACTCTTGTAAACTTGTTGAAGTTCTTCACCATTAGGCTCTATTCTTCATTGAAGGTTTGTTTCTCACTTGATGATGCGGGAGCTTCACATGAGGCTTTGTAAGTACCACTTGACTTATTGTGAAGTTCCTCCTTATCCTTGAGTGACATCTCATGAGCAACAATTCTTCCAATGGCTTCCATTGGCTTGAGATCTTTGTAATTGGGCATCATTTGGATCAATGTGCACACGGTATCATATTTTCCGTCCAAAGCTCTTAGGATCTTCTTGATGATGAATTTGTTGGTCATCCCTTCACTTCGTAAGCCAGCAATCTCATTTGTGATAAGACCAAGCCTAGAGTACATTTCAGCGACACCTTCACCATCCTTCATTTTGAACTTGTCAACCTGACTTTGAAGCACATCCAACTTGGATTCCTTGACGGAGTTGGTACCTTCGTGCATATCAATCAAGGTATCCCAAATTTCCTTTGCATTCTCAAGACGGCTGATTTTGTTGAATTCTTCGGGGCACAATCCGTTGAAGAGGGTATCACAAGCTTGAGCGTTGTATTGCAGCATCTTCAACTTTTCCGCGCTAGCTTCACGGTTCGGTTCTCTCCCATCAAAGAATTCACCTTGCAAGCCAATACACACAATAGCCCAAACGGCGGGGTTATGTCCAAGAATATGTATTTTCATCTTATGCTTCCAACTAGCAAAATTAGTACCATCAAAGTAAGAAACTCTACGGTGATAGTTTCCCTCGCTAGACGCCATACTCTCCTAGGTTGTGAAACCAAGGCTATGACTACCAAAAGCTATGGAAATCAAAGCAAATGGCGACCAAAGCTCTGATACCACTTGTAGGATTGAAAGTATGTCTAGAGGGGGGGGGTGATTAGACTACTTGACCAAATAAAAACTTATCCTTTTCCCAATTTTAGTCTTTGGCAGATTTTAGCTAACTTAGCACAAGTCAAGCAATCTTAACACAATTCAAGCAAGCATGCAAAGAGTATATGAACAGCGGAAAGTAAAGCATGCAGATTGCAAGAAGGTAAAGGGAAGGGTTTGGAGAATTCTAACGCAATTGGAGACACAGATGTTTTTGTCGTGGTTCCGATAGGTGGTGCTATCGTACATTCATGTTGATGGAGACATCAACCCACGAAGGGTAACGGTTGCGTGAGTCCATGGATGGCTCCACCCACGAAGGGTCCACGAAGAAGCAACCTTGTCTATCCCACCATGGCCGTCGCCCACGAAGGACTTGCCTCACTAGCGGTAGATCTTCACGAAGTAGGCGATCTCCTTGCCCTTATAAACTCCTTGGTTCAACTCCACAATCTTGTCGGAGGCTTCCAAGTGACACCTAGCCAATCTAGGAGACACCACTCTCCAAGAAGTAACAAATGGTGTGTTGATGATGAACTCCTTGCTCTTGTGCTTGAAATGATAGTCTCCCCAACACTCAACTCTCTCTCACAGGATTTGGTATTGGTGGAAATAAGATTTGAGTGGAAAGCAACTTGGGGAAGGCTAGAGATCAAGATTCATATGGTAGGAATGGAATATCTTGGTCTCAACACAAGTGTAGGTGGTTCTCAATCAGAAAATGCAAGTTGGAAGTGTAGGTTCGTTCTGATGGCTCTCTCCACGAATGAAGAGGAGGTGGAGGAGTATATAGCCTCCCCACAAAATCTAACCGTTACACACAACTTGCCAATCTCGATGGGACCGAATTGAGAAACTCGGTCGGACCGATTCAACAAATCTAGTGACCGTTAGGATTTTTGGTGGGACCGACATGCAACTCGATAGGACCGATATGGTTAGGGTGAGGGCATAATGTAATCTCAGTGAGACCAATTACACAAACTCGGTGAGACCGATTTTGGTAATAAGCTAACCAGAGAGTTGGTCAGGTAAACTCGGTGGGACCGGTTCGCTCATTTCAGTGAGATCGAAATGTTATGAAAAGGAAACAGAGAGTTTACACTGCAATCTCGGTGGGACCGATCGCTCATCTCTGTTGTACCGAATCGTTACGAAGGGAAACAGAGAGATTATAAGCCCATCTCGGTGAGACCGAGATCCCTATGGGTGAGACCGATTTGCCTAGGGTTTGTGGCAGTGGCTATGACATCTGAACTCGGTGGCGCCGGATAGAAAGAATCGGTGGGGCTGAGTTTGACTTTTGGTTTAGGTCATATGTGGATGTGAGAAAGTAGTTGAGTGCTTTGGAGCATATCACTAAGCATTTTGAGCAAGTAAGCCATTAAGCAACACCTTATCCCTCCTTGATAGTATTGGCTTTTCCTATAGACTCAATGTGATCTTGGATCACTAAAATATAAAATGTAGAGTCTTGAGCTTTGAGCTTGAGCCAATCCATTTTGAGGGGTCCACTTTTCTCATCCATGCCATGCCAATCACTGAGCTTTCCTGAAATATTCATCTTGAAATAGCATTAGCTCAATGAGCTATATATTGTTAGGAATTACCAAAACCACCTTGGGATAGTTGCACTTTCACTCTGCAATAGCGGGGGCGCAGCACTGTCGCTGCTGGCACTATCAGAAGCTGAGCGACGGTGCGGTCCGTGTCGTCATCACCCATGCCAAGCACAGCTACTGAGGCCATGGCACGGGCTCATCTACTACTCAGGCTCCCACCAGCAGCTGAGCAGATGGACGAGTGGCGTGCCATCATCCGGAGCTTGCTCGGTTTCGCCAAGGCTAGGGGATCACAACGAGCCAACCCGCCATGGCCTCCCCAAGCGACAACAACGACTCGTGCTGCTGGTCGTATAGAGGGGGCCACCCCCACGGTGCAGTCCCCGCCACGGCAACCAGTGCGAGCTCGACAACACCAAGAACCCAATGACGTCTCGATGGCCTGTTCTGACCCTCAAGCGCGCCCAGATTGATGGCAAGCCCCGGAGGACAGGCGGGGGGAAGACACGTGCGTTGTCGTTGAGGAATGCCGCGGCGACCACCGCCAGACCGATGGGTGCAATGGTCCTGACGTTGACGAGCCTGCGCCCGATATTGGAGCGTGCCTACCTTTCGAGGTTGGATGCCCTGCCTTTACTCGTGAGCTATGGCAAGTCCGTTGGTCCTCCATCCGCACGTTCAAGCCAGAGATACCTGAGAAGTATGATGGGACGCTCAACCCGGCAGAGTTCCTGAGCATCTACACCATTGCCATCCAAGCTGACAGGGGAAGAGATGAGAAGGTATTTTCCAACTACTTTCCTTTGGCTCTGAAATCCAATGTGAGGTCTTGGTTGATGCATCTGCCGGAGAACTCCATTTATTCTTGGGCTGAGCTTTGCTATGAGTTCATTGGCGCTTTCACTGGTGGCCATCAAGAACCAGGATGACCTAGCGATTTGTAGCTTATCCAACAGAAAGAAGGAGAGATGCACCGGAAGTATTTGCAGAGGTTCAGTAGAGTCCACATGAACATCTGAAACATCAATCCGGCAGCTGTTATAGCCGCCTTCCAGTCCAATGTGCACAACCGCAAGATTCGTTCCAAGAAGAATGTGTGGTTGCCCAAGGCTGTGAAGGAGCTTTACATCCTAGTGGATAAGTGTGCTCGAATGGACGAAGGAAGGAAGTTACCCGGAGAGGAGGATTGCATCAATATTGATTCAGAAGATGATGATGAATCCACATGTCAGAAGAAGAGAAAGAAGAGCAATAAGAGGCACGAGGATAAGGCTGTAATGAATGTTGAAAGATCAGGCACGCCTAGTACCGGCAAGACCGCCAAGGCTGAAGTCCCTGGCAGGAGGCTCCTGTGTGCGCTGATTGCCGGGAAGCTGTGGCTGCCGAGAAGGCCGAAAGGGCAATGGGCCATATTGCAAGATCCATCGGACCAAGGGCCACGACCTTCAGGAGTGTTATCAGGTTGAGCAGCTTGTCAAGAGGCAGAGAGCTGAGTACGAGAAGCGTGACAAGGAAAAGGGCCAGAATGCCGCTGGCGGCAAGGGCCCAGGCGGTGAAGTAAATCGCGCTGGCAAACCCTTTTGGAACAAAGGAAAACCTGCCAGGGGTCAAGAGAAGGAAGCTTGTGATCATGAGAGTGATGGAGGGGATGAAGAGGAAACCAGTGAGCAAGAGTTTCAGAAGGCCACTGATGCCCTGCGCATTGATGGGGGTGCATCCTCGCACTCCTCTTACTGCCAACTCAAATAATGGGCATGTGAGGTCAATGTCATGGAACCAGCACCAGAGGCCCGAAAACCACTCAAATGGCCACGCACGCCCATCATCTTTTACAAAGAGGACCACCCTGACCGTACCACTGTGGTAGGATGCTTGCCATTGTTGGTCTCTCCAACAATTCGCAGCCTCAAGTTCACTAAGATATTGGTGGACGGCGGGGCAGGGTTGAACCTGATTTCCCCAAAGGTTATTAGCAGACTTCAGATAGCAGAAGAGGAGCTAGAGGTCACTGGCATGTTTCAAGGAGTCAATCCTTGCAGGAGTCATCCTACGGGAAAGATCACGTTGTCGGTGACATTTGGAGGAGAATTGAACTATTGGACAGAAAAAATTGTGTTTGATGTGGTTGACCTCCCCTTGCCGTACAATGCGATCCTTGGACGACCAGCCCTGGCCAAGTTCAGAGCGGCATCCCATTGGATGAGAAGGACACCATCATTTGCGTGGACAAGACGTTACGGGACGCGGTCGCGGCAGAGGTAAAGTTTTCCGCTCCACAAGTGAAGAAGGTCCCGACAGGGCTGGCTGGCATTGATGGTATCTTTACCATTAGCGCCACCCTCGATGACAAATAGGAAAGCGCGCTCATTGACTTCATGCGGGCGAATATCAATGTGTTTGCCTGGCAACCATCCGATATCCCTGGTGTTCCCACGGAGGTAATTGAGCACCACCTTGATGTCTGCCCACACGCCAGACCTGTCAAGCAAAAAGTCCAGAAGTAGGCCTTAGAGAGGCAACAGTTTATTGCAGAGGAGATCAAGAAGCTTGAGCAACTAGTTTGGTCAGAGGAGTGCTACATCCCGCTTGGCTAGCAAACCTAGTGGTAGTCCGGAAGGCTAATCGAAAATGTAGGCTTTGCATGGATTTCACAGATCTCAACAAGGCTTGCCCGAAGGACCCATTTCCCTTGCCGCGCATCGATCAGATTGTGGATTCCACTTTAGGTTGCGATTTGCTTTCCTTCCAGGATGCATATTCTGGATATAACCAGATCTTCAGGTCCAAGGAAGACGAAGAGAAGACCTCGTTCATCACCCCATGTGGTACGTACTGTTTTATCCGCATGCCATTCGGATTAAAGAGTGCCGGGTCCACTTTTGCAAGGGCAGTCCAGATTGGGTTTGAGCCACAGCCGCACAGAAACATTTAAGCTTATATGGATGACATTGTGGTCAAAACCAAGGGCAGAGCAACTCTTATCCAATATTTGGAGGAGACGTTTGCAAATCTGCGCAAGCTCAACTTGAAGCTCAACCTAGAGAAGTGTGTGTTTGGCGTTCCCTTCGGCAAGCTACTTGGGTTCTTTGTGTCCTCCTGGGGAATCAAAGCTAATCCTGACAAGATCAAGGCCGTTGAGCATGTCCAAGCACCAAGGACGGTTAAGGATGTGAGGCGTCTAATGGGATGCATTTCCGCGCTAAGCAGATTCATCTCCAAGTCTGTTGAGCGCGCCCTGCCATTCTTCAAAATCTTGAAGAAGGCAGGACCCATGGAGTGGACCCTAGAAGCAGATGCAGCCCTGCAAGAGTTGAAGGCCTACCTATCTTCTGTGCCTACCTTGGTCGCTCCTAAACCATAGGAGCCGTTGCTGCTGTACTTAGCGGCAACAAACCAAGTGGTTAGTGAAGTGGGAAGTGGACGAGACACAGATGAGCTAGGTCCAGCAGAGTCAGGTAAAGATCGGGACAAAAGTGAGCACGACAGCGATGACAGCCCCAAGGACATGGCATGGAAGAAAGTGGTGCAAAGCCCAGTGTACTTTGTTAGTTCCCTGTTACAGGGGGGCTCGATGGAGGTACTCTAGCATGCAAAAATTGACATTTGGCCTCATCATGCCCTCAAGGAAACTGCGCCACTACTTCCAAGCCCATGAGATTACAGTTATCACTCGCTTCCCGTTGCAAAGGATACTCCGAAACCCCGAGGCTACTGGAAGAATAGTGGAGTGGGATTTGGAGTTGTCCAGTTTTGGTCTAAAGTTGTCGGCGTTCTGGGAACAGGGGGTCCCCAAACTTGCCTGCCTGCGGCCTGCGGCTTGGCTCCACCAGTGGCCCAGTACGACCTGTCTTCATCAATCAACACTCAAGACCCTCGCGAGGGGCCAAGACTTGCGAGGCGGACGATGCAAGGCCTCCTCAGGAGCGGCCTCACCAGGCGGGCTCGCGAAGAGGCGGAGAGATCAAGGTACGGGGTACCTCACGAGGTTCCCGTGATGCAAGCCATGACGACCAAGGCCAGGCGGGCGCCAGCGTGCACAATGTCCTTGTTTCCCCTTTGGTGCTAAGGGGGCAAGCGCAGGCGCAAAGTACCAAGGCATCAGGCAAAGGTTTCCATATCGGTGTAACAAGACCAAGGCCAGCAGGACGGAAGGACGGAGATCATCATGGAGCCCAAGATGACATCAACACCAGCGCCTTTGATAGGCGAAGACCACCTTTACTCAGGATAGCTTGTACTAGCTGTCCCCTTTCAAAATGGCCGTTGTTGGATCCCTTCCCGCTCAATATTTGGGAAGAGGACCAGGGCCACTATAAATAGAGCTAGCCACCATAGAAGAAGGGGATTGAATCCTTCCCAAGCAAAGCTCCACACCAGCTCAAGAACACCTCTCCTCACGAGGTTGTTCTTCCCTTGTACTGCTCAAGAGGCAATCCACCACCACCACACAGGAGTAGGGTATTACACTACAACGGTGGCCCGAACCTGTATAAATCTTGTGTCTCTTGTGCTGTGAGTTCATCGAGTTAATCTTAGGGATCACATTGAGGTTGAGAGTGAGATTTGGTAGGGGGAAATCTTCGTGCGCACCCCAGTGTTCGAACCTCATGGGTTTTGCCGGAACCCAATATCTGACATTGGCGCGCTAGGTAGGGTTGCGCCGGAGCTCTTCCTTCCATCGACCCGCACTCTGCCAACATCGCAGTTCTCTCTCATGGCGGACATCGCGCTTCTGGATTTGGCGACCGGCGCCAGCGCTGGGGCCAGGGGGCTCCAAGCCTTGGCCCCCTCCTTACGGCAGGTGCAGTGGCCGCACAAGTTCAAGCCAGAGATGTTGCCGCGCTATGACGGCATGGCAGACCCGGCGGTCCTCCCGCTCGCATACGAGGAGACCGTCCTCAAGGCCGGGGGTGATGACAAGGTCATGGTCAACTGGCTACCCATGGCCCTTACTGGTGTCCCCGCGCATGGTTGCTCAGCCTGCCGACTTCTTCTGTGCCCTCCTGGGAGGAATGCGTGACCTCTTCCTCGCCCACTATGCGGCGCTGTCGCCCCCGGTCGTCGCAGCTCTCCTGGGCGGCTCGCAGGCACCACCCTCGGACCGCCATGCCAAGTCGTTCTTTCGCCAGATCAACATCGCCCTCGCGCGGCAAGGAGCTCCCCCGGGTTGGGTGGCGCCCAAGGCCGACCTGACCTTCGACTCGAAAGATCACCCTGTCAACACCGCTTGCTCGGGTGCGCTCCCGATGCTCTGCACGGCCACCATCTGCCAGGTGGCCGTCACCAAAACCCTCATCGACGGCAGTGCCGGCCTGAACATGCTCTCGGTGGAGGCCTTCAGCCTCCTCCACGTACCGCTGGAGCGGCTCCGACCCAGCAAGCCCTTCTCGGGTGTCGGAGGCGGTTCCTCCAGTTCCCTGGGCAGATCCGCCTTCCCGTGACCTTCGGCCCCAACGACAACTACCGGACGGAGCTGATTGACTTCGACATTGCTCGCATCAGCCTCCCATATAATGCCATCCTCGGATACCCTACCCTGGCTCAGTTCATGGCAGCAACCCATCTGGCTTACAACCTCATGAAGATGCCCAGGAGCGGCGACATCCTCACCGTAGCTGGAGATACCAAGGAGGCTCTACTGGCGCTCAAGCTGGCCCTCAAGGCCGCCACGGCGGCACAACCCGCCGGCTTGGACGCCTCCAAGGCCAAGGAAGCTGCACCGACCAAAAATAAGCAGTTGTTCACTCAGGATAAGGCGGAGACCAAGAAGGTGCCAGTTGAGGAAGACAGGTCCTCGGGAGCCACCTTCACCATAGGTGCCGACCTCGACCCTGACCAAAATAAGGCGTTGGTGAGGTTCTTGCGCTCGAACAAAGAGGTGTTCGCGCGGGAGCCCAAGCAGCTAGTGGGGGTCCGAAGGGAGGTGATTGAGCATCACCTGAATGTGTGCCCCAATGTACGCCCCGTGAAGCAAAAAGCAAGGCGGCAGTCCACGGAGAAGCAGGCCTTCATTGTCCAAGAAACCCGCAAGCTGGAGGCAGCAGGTGTTATTCGCGAGGTTCGCTACCCCGAATGGCTGGCAAACCCCGTTGTCGTGCCAAAAAAAGGGGGGGCGCATGTGTGTCAGTTTTACCAACCTCAACAAGGCCTGCCCCCAAGATCCGTTCCCGCTTCCCCGCATCGACCAGATCGTCGACTCCACCGCCGAGTGCGACCTGTTGTGTTTCCTGGACACGTTTTCAGGTTATCACCAGATCAAGATGGTGATGGAAGACGTGGAGAAGACAGCCTTCCTGACCCCATGTGGGGTGTACTGCTACACTTGCATGCCGTTCGGGTTGCACAACACGGGCGCGACCTTCCAACGGCTGATGCACATTGCCTTGGGCCGGTAGCTCGGGAAAAATGCCGAGGCTTACGTCGATAACATTGTGGTGAAATCTCGGGAGGCAAGGACATTGATCCAGGACTTGGAGGAGACCTTCACGAGCCTTTGTCAGGTAGACCTGCGACTCAACCCGGAGAAGTGCGTGTTCGGCATCCCTTCCGGCAAGCTGCTAGGCTTCCTTGTGTCCCACGGGGGGATCGAGGCCAACCCAGAGAAGGTAAAGGCAATCGAAGACATTTGTCCGCCACAAACCCTCAGAGAAATGCAGAAGCTCGCCGCCCGCGTGACCGCGTTAGGACGCTTCATCTCCAAGATGGGGAGCGCGCCCTACTATTCTTTAAGCTAATGAAGAAGAAGGGTCCGTTTGAGTGGACACAGGAGGCCGACCAAGCGTTTCAAGACCTCAAGAAATATCAAACCAGCCCTCCCGTAATGGTGGCGCCGCTCCCTCTCGAGACCCTGGTGCTCTACCTTGCCGCCACTCCCTACTCCACCAGCGCGGCCCTGGTGGCGGTACGGGAGGAACACCAGGCTAAGGCCGCGTCCCGCCCAGCCGCGGCCTCAGCCGGGGCAACACAAGACTAGGAAAGCCTCGCGAGGACCACGACAGCAGCAGCAGGGGACCAAGCTCAGCAAGAAGATGCCCCAGGGCTGAGGAGGCCCCACCAAGCAACCAGGCGCTGGGGGATCCATTGTCTCAAGAAGCGCCTCAACCTCCGGAAGATACATGACACATCAGCTGATATGTCTCCAACGTATCTATCATTTATGAAGCATTCATGCTATTTTATTATCTGTTTTGAATGATTTCAGGCTTTATTATACACTTCTATATTACTTTTGGACTAACCTATTAACCGGAGGCCCAACCCATATTGCTGTTTTATTGCCTATTTTAGTATTTCGAAGAAAAGGAATATCAAACGGAGTCCAAACGGAATGAAACCTTCGACAGCGTGATTTTTTGAACGAACGTGACCCAGGAAACTTGGAGTGCAAGCCAGGGGAGCATCGAGGAAGCCACGAGATAGGGGGGCGCGCCCACCCCCCGGGCACACCCTACCCTCTCGTGGTCCCCTCGAGGCTCCTCTGACCGACTTCTTCGCCCATATAAGCCTAGATACCCTAAAACCATCGAGACAGAAGATAGATCGGGATTTCTGCCGCCGCAAGCCTCTGTAGCCACCAAAAACCTCTCGGGAGCCCGTTCCGGCACCCTGCCGGAGGGGGAACCCATCACCTGTGGCCATCTTCATCATCCCGGCGCTATCCATGACGAGGAGGGAGTATTTTACCCTCGGGGATGAGGGTATGTACCAGTAGCTATGTGTTTGATCTCTCCCTCTCTCTCTCTCGTGTTCTCTCTGTGGCACAATCTTGATGTATCGTGAGATTTGCTATTATAGTTGGATCTTATGATGTTTCTCCCCCTCTACTCTCTTGTGATGAATTGAGTTTTCCTCTTGAAGTTATCTTATCGGATTGAGTCTTTAAGGATTTGAGAACACTTGATGTATGTCTTGTCGTGCTTATCTGTGGTGACAATGGGATATCACGTGCCACTGGATGTATGTTTTGGTGATCAACTTGCGGGTTCCACCCATGAACCTATGTATAGGGGTTGGCACACGTTTTCGTCTTGACTCTCTGGTAGAAACTTTGGGGCACTCTATGAAGTACTTTGTGTTGGTTGAGTAGATGAATCTCAGATTGTGTGATGCATATCGTTTAATCATGCCCACGGATACTTGAGGTGATAATGGAGTATCTAGGTGACATTAGGGTTTTGGTTGATTTGTGTCTTAAGGTGTTATTCTAGAACGAACTCTTGAATAGATTGATCCAAAAGAATAACTTTGAGGTGGTTTCGTACCCAACCATAATATTTTCGTTTGTTCTCCACTATTAGTGGCTTTGGAGTGACTCTTTGTTGCATGTTGAGCGATAGTTATATGCTCCAATTATGTCATTATTGTTGAGAGAACTTGCACAAGTGAAAGTATGAACCCTATGCCTTGTTTCCTAGCATTGCAATACCGTTTACGCTCACTTTTACCATTAGTTACCTTGCTGTTTTTAATATTTCAGATTACAAATACCTATATCTACCATCCATATTGCACTTGTATCACCATCTCTTCTCCGAACTAGTGCACCTATACAATTTATCATTGTATTGGGTGTGTTGGGGACACAAGAGACTCTTTGTTATTTGGTTGCAGGGTTGCTTGAGAGAGACCATCTTCATCCTACGCCTCCCACGGATTGATAAACCTTAGGTCATCCACTTGAAGGAAATTTGCTACTGTCCTACAAACCTGTGCACTTGCAGGCCCAACAACGGCTACAAGAAGAAGGTTGAGTAGTAGACATCAAGCTCTTTTCTGGCGCCGTTGCCGGGGAGGTGAGAGCTTGAAGGTATATCTTTAGATCTTGCAATCAAATCTTTTTGTTTCTTGTTTTATCACTAGTTTAGTTTACAAAAGAAAACTACCAAAAAATGGAATTGAGTTTGTCTCGTACGCTTCGTCTTTTTAATATCTTTCATGAGTATAATGGAAAGGAAAATTGTGGTCAAGTGCTAGAAGAAGAATGCATTAAAATGCTTGGTACTAAATCTTTGAATGATGAGCATGATTGCAATGTTGTTAGTATGAATTCCTTGAATATCCATGATGCTAATGATATGCAAAGCCACAAGCTTGGGGAAGCTATGTTTGATGAATATGATATTTTTTGTCCCCCAAGTTTTGATGAGAATGTTTATTATGATGAAAGCATGCCTCCTATTTATGATGATTATATTGATGAAAGTGGGTTTGGAAGAGTGTCAAGTTTAGGAAGTAGTGATCCCACTATTTTGGAGGATGTTGAATCTTATTGTGATGAATATGAAAGTGGATTTGGAAGAGTGTCAACTTTATTTAGTGATGATTCCACTACCTTGGAAGAGATTTCAATCGATTATGATGAGAACGAAGTTGCTACATATGATGATTATTGTGATGAAACTTATGCAATAAAAAATAGTAATGATTATATTTATAAAACTTGTCATGATTATGATTACCCTTTTTCTGAACATTACTCTTTTAATGTGGAAACAATTTTTAGTGTTCAAGTCTCTTATGATACTCCCACTATTCCGACTGAGAAGAATTTTGCTTATGTCGAGAGTAGTAAATGTTCTATGCTTATAAATCATGAAAAGAATGCTTTAGGTGCTGGTTATATTGTTGAATTTATTCATGATGCTACTGAAAATCAGTATGAGGGAGGAACATATGCTTGTAGGAATTGCAATAATGTCAAGTTTCCTCCCTATGTGCTTAAAGTTTTGAAGCTATGTTTGTTTTACCTTCCTATGCTAGTTGATTATTGTTCTCATAAGTTGATTGCTCAAAAAATCCCTACGCATAGGAAGTGTGTTAGACTTAAATGTGCTAGTCATATGCTTCATGATGCTCCCGTTATGTTTCAATTCTTATCTTTTATGTGAGCATCATTGTCATCATCATGCCTAGCTAGAAAGGCATTAAAGAAAAGCGCTTGTTGGGAGACAACCCAATATTTACCCTTACTGTTTTTGTCTGTTCACATGATTATGCTACTGTAATAATCATGTTTTATAGCTTTTGTTTCAATAAAGTGCCAAGTAAGACCTTTAGGATAGCTTATGGTGATAGTTGTGTTGATCTTGCTGAAAATCAGAAACTTTTGCACCAAGTAAATTAGTTTAGATAATTTACAGAAAAGTTCTTATGATCTGATTCTTTTTGCTCTGGATTGGTACACAAATTTATTAGGACTTCCTATTTTGGTAGGATTTTTGGAGTTCCAGAAGTATTCGTTTGATATAGATTACTACAGACTGTTCTGTTTTTGACAGATTCTGTTTTCTATGTGTTGTTTGCTTATTTTGGTGAATCTATGAGTAGCATCGGAGGGTATGAACCATAGATAAGTTGGAATACAGTATATATTACACCAATATGAATTTAGAATGAGTTCATTACAGTACCTAAGTGGTGGTTTTATTTTCATATACTAACGGAGCTTACGAGTTTTCTGTTGAGTTTTGTGTTGTGGAGTTTTCAAGTTTTGGGTTAAGATTCGATGGACTATGGAATAAGGAGTGGCAAGACCCTAAGCTTGGGGATTCCCAAGGAACCCCAAGGTAATATTCAAGAATAGCCAAAAGACTAAGCTTGGGGATGCCCCCGGAAGGCATCCCCTCTTTCGTCTTCGTTTATCGGTAACTTTACTTGGGGCTATATTTTATTCACCACATGATATGTGTTTTGCTTGGAGCGTCATTTTCTCTAGATATTATTTGATTGCTGTTATTTAGAATAATGTTTTGCATCTATAGTTTCAAAAAAAATGTGAAGGATAGCCTTTACCATGCTTATTTTGCTAGTATACATGTTGCTGTTTGAAAACAGAAAGTTTACCGCTGTTGCAAAAATTCCCTAGAAAAGTAAGAGCATGGTATAATGTTGAAACTTTTTGAATAATGATATCTCATAAATTTACTACAGTGGGACTTTTATTTAATAATTTCTGAAGTTAGGGAAGTATGATTAATCTTGCATTCTTTACAGACTGTACTGTTTTGGCAGATTGCTGTTATGGTTGCATTGTTTGCGTATGTTTGCTTGTTTAATGATTCTATTTGAGGATAGGAGTATTAAATAGGCAGAGGCATTTAGTATTCAATGTTGAATAATAATTTTAGTAATTTGTTACAGTAGAAAATGATAAGGTTTTGCATCGGTTTATACTAACCTATCTCACGAGTTCTTGTTGAGTTTGGTGTGGATGAAGCTTCTCATAAAAAGAGAAACCATGATATGAGAGGAATTAAGGAGACACAAAAGTTAAAGCTTGGGGATGCCGAAGGCACCCCAAGATAATATTCCAAGAAGTCTCAAGCATCTAAGCTTGGGGATGCCCCGGTAGGCATCCCACCTTTCTTCTTCAACAACTATCGGTTAGTATAGGTTGAGCCTAAGTTTTTGCTTCTTCACATGAGTTGTGCTATCCTTGCAATGTCATTTTATTTTGTTTTGCTTGCTGTTTGAATACAATACCAAGATCTGAAATTCTTAAATGAGAGAGTGTCTTTATATAGTTACATAATTATTTAGCTAGTCATTGATCTTCACTTATATCTTGTTGGAGTAGTTTGTCATTTACTCGTGTGCTTCACTTATATCCTATGAGTAAATTGTTGAATGAGTTGATTGTCATAAATCTGAAATTATATATGTGTCATTTGCTTATCCCATGGGGAGTAATGACTTCACATCTTAGAATTAGAGGTTGTAAATTTATTGAACGTTAGCAAGCATTGTATTGGTCATTTGAACAATTCATGAAAGAATATTGAAGGAAGAGAGATTTCACATATAAATACAGTATCCTAGACATCTTTTATAATTGGGAGCATTCATTAAGTATGACATGCTAAAGAGTTGATGTTGGACAAGGAAGACAACGTAATGGGTTATGTTTTCTCACATCTCAATTAAAGTATATTGTCATGGATCATCCAAACATGTTGAGCTTGCCTTTCCCCCTCATGCTAGCCAAATTCCTTGCACCAAGTAGAGATACTACTTGTGCTTCCAAATATCCTTAAACCAAGTTTTGCCATGAGAGTCCACCATACCTACCTATGGATTGAGTAAGATCCTTCAAGTAAGCTGTCATCGGTGCAAGCAATAAAAATTGCTCTCTAAATATGTATGATCTTTTGGTGTGAAGAAAGTAGCTTTATAAGATCTTGATATGGAAGCAATAAAAGCGACGGACTGCATAATAAAGGTCCATATACAAGTGGCAATATAAAGTGACATTCATTCGCATTAAGATTTTGTGCATCCAACCCTAAAAGCGCATGACAACCTCTGGCTTCCCTCGTGAAGGGCCTATCTTTACAAGATGTCTTTTACTTTATGCAAGAGTCAAGGTGATCTTCACCTTTCCCTTTTTCATTTTATCCTTTGGCAAGCACCTCGTGTTGGAAAGATCCTGATATATATATATATATATATCCAATTGGATGTAAGTTAGCATGAACTATTATTGTTGACATCACCAAAGGTGAATACGTTGGGAGGCAACACTATAAGCCCCTATCTTTCTCAGTGTCTGATTAAAACTCCATAACAATTTGTATTGCGTGAGTGTTAGCAATTGTGGAAGACTATATGATAGTTGAGTATGTGAAGTTTGCTAAATCAAAGCTCTGACATAGACCCTTCCTGAAAATAAGATGAATTGCAATTGTGTGATGACCGAGAACATAGTTTGCTAGTTTTCAAGAAAGTTTGTGATCTATGCTTTAACATGTGAATTGCTTGTTACTTGTTCGTGAGAAGTTTTATAAGATGAACCACTGTTATGACATATAATCATGCTAGAAAAGGTGATTGAAATTATCATTGATCAAACTTGTCCACCTGCTAGCATTCACACTTCATAAATTCTTTCTTTTATCATTTACCTACTCAAGGACAAGCAGGAATTAAGCTTGGGGATGCTGATACGTCTCCAACATATCTATAATTTATGAAGCATAAATGCTATTTTATTATCTGTTTTGAATGATTTTGGGATTTATTATACACATTTATATTAATTTTGGGACTAACCTATTAACTGGAGGCCCAGCCCATATTGCTGTTTTATTGCCTATTTCAGTATTTCGAAGAAAAGGAATATCAAACGGAGTCCAAACGGAATGAAACCTTCAGCAGCATGATTTTTGGAACGAACGTGACCCATGAATCTTGGAGTGCAAATGAGGGGAGCATCGAGGAAGCCACGAGATAGGGGGGCGCGCCCTACACTCTCGTGGGCCCCTCGAGGCTCCTCTGCCGACTTCTTTCGCCCATATAAGCCTACGTACCCTAAAAACATCGAGACAGAAGATAGATCGGGAGTTCCGCCGCCGCAAGCCTCTAGAGCCACCAAAAACCTCTCAGGAGCCTGTTCCGGCACCTTGCAAGAGGGGAAACCCATCACCGGTGCACATCTTCATCATTCCGACGCTCTCCATGATGAGGAGGGAGTAGTTTACCCTCGGGGCTGAGGGTATGTACCAGTAGCTATGTGTTTGATCTCTCTCTCTCTCTCTCTCTCGTGTTCTCTCTATGGCACGATCTTGATGTATCGCGAGCTTTGCTATTATAGTTGGATCTTATGATGTTTCTCCCCCTCTACTCTCTTGTGATGAATTGAGTTTTCCTCTGGAAGTTATCTTATCGGATTGAGTCTTTAAGGATTTGAGAACACTTGATGTATGTCTTGTCGTGCTTATCTGGGGTGACAATGGGATATCACGTGCCACTTGATGTATGTTTTGGTGATCAACTTGCGGGTTCCGCCCATGAACCTATGCATAGGGGTTGGCACACGTTTTCGTCTTGACTCTCTGGTAGAAACTTTGAGGCACTCTTTGAAGTACTTTGTGTTTGTTGAATAGATGAATTTGAGATTGTGTGATGCATATCGTATAATCATGCCCACGGATACTTTAGGTGACAATGGAGTATCTAGGTGACATTAGGGTTTTGGTTGATTTGTGCCTTAAGGTGTTATTCTATTATGAACTCTTGAATAGATTGATCTGAAAGAATAACTTTGAGGTGGTTTCGTACCCTACCATAATCTCTTCGTTTATTCTCCGCTATTAGTGGCTTTGGAGAGACTCTTTGTTGGATGTTGAGGGATAGTTATATGATCCAATTATGTTATTATTGTTGAGAGAACTTGCACTAGTGAATGTATGAACCCTATGCCTTCTTTCCTAGCATTGCAATACCGTTTACGGTCACTTTTACCATTAGTTACCTTGCTGTTTTTGTATTTTCAGATTACAAATACCTATATCTACCATCCAGATTGCACTTGTATCACCATCTCTTCGCCGAACTAGTGCACCTACACAATTTATCATTGTATTGGGTGTGTTGGGGACACAAGAGACTCTTTGTTATTTGGTTGCAGGGTTGCTTGAGAGAGACCATCTTCATCCTATGCCTCCCACGGATTGATAAACCTTAGGTCATCCACTTGAGGGAAATTTGCTACTGTCCTACAAACCTGTGCACTTGCAGGCCCAACAACGTATACACGAAGAAGGTTGGGTAGTAGACATCATCAGCGCACCCACCCTCGTCGAGCATCCGGTGTACTTCGTCGGCATGGTGTTGCGGGATGCAAGGGCACGGTACCCCATGCCTCAGAAGCTCTTACTCGCACTCTTGGTGGCCTCACGTAAGTTGCGACACTACTTTCAAGGTCACCCTATCAAGGTCGTCTCGGCCTACCCATTGGAAAGGGTACTCAGGAGCCCCAACTCTGCTGGGAGAGTCACTGAATGGAACATCGAGTTGCAGGCGTTTCAGTTGGAGTTCAGCACAACCATGGTCATCCAGGGAGCCGCACTTTTGGATTTTTTGGCAGAATGGACGGACGCATCAGGGCTCAAGGTGGGCGAGGATCGGTCTCTCTCCCCAGGAAGTGAGGCACCAGACGGCTGGGTCATGTATTTCGATGGTGCCTTCTCACGATAGGGCACGGGGGCTGGTGCAGTGCTTATATCACCCACTCAGGACAAGCTCTACTACACTGTACAACTTTGTTTCTAGCAGGGCGAGAAGGTCTCCAACAACATAGCAGAATACAAGGGCATCATAGCAGGCCTGAAAGCTGCAGCACTACTGGGAGTGAAGCGCCTTGTCATCAAGGGCGATTCGTAACTCCTCCTCAACTTCTCCAACAAGGTGTACGAGCCGAAGGACGAGCACATGGAAGCATATCTTGCGGAAGTACGTAGGATGGAGAAGCAGTTCTCGGGGCTGGAGTTGCAGCATGTGCCCCAGGGCACCAACCAAGAGGCTGATGAAATCACCAGGAGGGCGTCCAAACGGCTGCCTTAGGAGCCTGGTGTCTTCGAGGAACGACTCTTCAAGCCATCGGCGGCACCACCACTTTCAAGGACGGCACAACCTCGAGAGGAACTCCCTCAGCCAGCTGCCACAGGAGCCCCGGCCTATGGCCCGTCCTCGGGAGTGTGCCTGCTCTTGGTGCTGGAGCCTCAGGAGGTATGCTGGACCAAGGAATTCAGGGAATACCTGATGCAAGGGACGCTGCCGGACAAGGAGGAGGACGCAGAGCGCGTGGCCCGGCAAGCCACGACATACTGCATCCAAGACGCTGAGTTATACCGGAAGCAGCTGAATGACGTTTCCCTGCGTTGCATCTCTAGGGAACAGGGGAAGGAGCTGTTGGCCGATATACATGGCGGAGATTGTAGACACCACTCGTTGTGAAGGACCCTCGTCGGCAAGACATTTTGCAATGGGTTCTACTACGGCACCCAACGACACAACCGAGCTGGTGAAGTCTTGTGAAGCCTGCCAATTCCATGCCAAGCAGATCCATCAGCCAGCTTAGGGCCTGCAGACCATCCCGCTCTCATGGCCGTTCACGGTCTAGGGGCTGGATATCTTGGGCCTGTTCCCTCGAGTGCCTGGGGGCTACCGCTACGTCTACGTCGCCATCGATAAGTTCACCAAGTGGGCAGAGGTGGAAGCCGTCCGCATCATCCTAGCCGGTTCTGCGGTCAAGTTCATCAAGGGCCTCGTGAGCTAGTTTGGGGTCCCTAACTGCATCATCACCGACAATGGTTCGCAGTTCACCAACAATCTCTTCAAAACGTATTGTGCTAACCTTGGAACCCAGATCTGCTACGCTTCGGTGGCGCACCCCCGGAGCAACGGCCAGGTCGAACGCGCCAACGCGGAGGTCATGAGGGGCCTCAAGACCAGGACCTTCAAGAAGAAGCTGGAGGCTTGCGGCAGGGGCTGGCATGACGAGCTCCAATCCGTGATGTGGTCCATCCGCACTACCGCCACCAAGCCAACGGGCGAGACCCGTTCTTCCTCGTCTACGGAGTAGAAGCGGTTCTCCCTCATGAGGTCAGGCGTCGCTCCGCACGGGTCCTGGTGTTTGATGAGGCGTAGCAGGATGCCATGCACGGGATGAACCTCGTGCTGGGGGAGGAGCACCTCCGTGAAGCCACACTACGGGCAGCAAGATACCACTAGGCGCTGCGGCTGTATCACTGTCGCAACATCCGCCCCAGAATGCTCGAGGTATGTGACCTCGATCTGAGGCGGGTGCTCTCCAGGGAAGGGCTGCATAAGCTCTCACCCATGTGGGAGGGCCCATTCAAGGTCGTCCATGTCTCCAGGCCTGGTGCCGCGCGCCTAGAGACCGAGGAAGGGGTACCCATCCCGAACGCCTGGAACATCCAGCACCTCCGGAAGTTTTACCCCTGAAGAAAGGCCCAGTGCCTATGAAGTTCACCACCCTAAGAAAGGCCCAGTGCCTATGAAGAAGGCCCAGTGCCTGTGAAGCTCGCCGCCCGTGACACTCTCACGTAACAAAGAGTGGGGCTGTACACTCCCCGGAGTCTCCGGAGTGCCGCCCTTGGGCCTCGGGGGCTCCCTCCCACGCCTAGTGGTAGCACTTAGCTCCGCGCTGGTGAGAAGATGTCGAAGACTAGACTAGGTGCCGGACGCGGCTTTTCATTTGCTTTCCACAGTTGGCTCGCTCTTCCTTGTTTGAACCTTGATTAAAGTTGCTTCTGGTGTTCTTTGCCTGTTCTATCCGTCGTCTTCTGCCCCCGTTTTCCGCTTTCAGCTCTTTGTCTGACTCACTCTCTCTCTCTCGCAAGCCTCGCGAGGGGGCTGCGCGGGTGCCCTCGTGAGCCCTTTGTCTTCTAATTTCGCGAGGCTCTCTAATTCGAGTTCGCAGCGGGAGCTCCCCTCCTAGTCCGTGCCCCTCGGGCATCGTGACACGAAGCGCCGGGCCATGGCCGGCAACCCTCGCGACCAAGGTTCAGAAAATGATAGTCTCCCAATGAATTTTTTGCAGCTCTTAAGGCGCCCGGCGAGGCCTGAAGCAGGCACCTCGAGAGGCGGAAACTACTTCAAACATGCCAAGCTAAGTTGTTCCTATGCGCAGGCGCATAACAACGACACCATGGCACATCACAGGAACGATAAATGCAGCATGTTAACTAGGGAATCATAGTCTATTGCACGCCCCCACGGCCCCCCTACTTGTCTCTCTCAATGCAGGAAGGAAGGAAAATAAAACAAAAGCAGCACGCGCCTTGCAGCAGTTTGCGAGGAAGGATCTCCGGTGACTTCCTGAGCTCAGCCAGACCCCACCTCGCACTTCACCGATGTCACGCCCTCGATGCGGCTATATCTCCCACATGTCGAAGCACGACTTAGAGGCATAACCGCATTGAAAGCAATGTCGCAAGCGAGGTAATCTTCACACAACCCATGTAATACATAAGGGAAAGAGATACATAGTTGGCTTACAATCGCCACTTCACACAATTACATGAATAAAGCATTACATCATCCAGATACAATCAAGGTCCGACTACGGAACCAAAATAAAAGAAGAACCCCAAATGCGATAAAGGTCCCCGATCGACCCTAACCGGGCTCCACTATCGATCAACTAGAACGAAACAACATAAAGGGCAAGATCTTCATCGAGCTCCTCCTTGAGCTTGGTTACGCCACCTACTCATTAACATAGGCACCGCAAACTGGTTTTGAAGTATCCGTGAGCCACGAGGACTCAAAGAATCCCATTACCATGGGTTTCAAGACTAGCAAAGCTTAATGGGAAAGGAAGGGGTAAAGTGGTGAGGTTGCAGCAGCGACTAAGCATATATGGCGGCTAACATACGCAAATGAGAGCGAGAAGAGAAACAAAGGAATGGTCGTGAAGCTAGCAATGATCAAGAGGTGATCCTGAACTCCTACTTACGTCAAACATAACCCGAAACCGTGTTCACTTCCGGACCGCCGAGAAGAGACCATCACGGCTACACACGCTGTTGATGCGTTTAAATCGGATCAAGTGTCAAGTTATCTACAACCGACATTAACAAATTCCCATCTCGCCACATAACCGCGGGCACGGCTCTCGAAAGTTTATACCCTGCAGGGGTGTCCCAACTTAGCCCATGACAAGCTCTCGCGATCAACGAAGGAATAGACCATCACCCGAGACATTCCGATCAGGCTCGGTATCCCGGTACATCAACACATTTCCACAATGGTAAAACAAGACCAGCAAAGCCGCCCGAATGTGCCGACAAACTGATAGGAGCTACACATATCTCGTTCTGATAGGGCACACTGCATTGTCCAAACTTCCGGTAGGCCAGCCCAGAGTTGCCCCTGGTGGCCACCGGCGGTTGACGGTTTGGACCAACACTCACAACGAGCACTGGCCTGGGGGGGGGTAAATAAATATGACCCTTGGGCTCCGGAAACCCAAGGGAAAAAGGGGCTAGGTGAGGCAAATGGTAAAACAAAGGTTGGGCCTTGCTGGACAAGTTTTATTCAAAGCGAACTGTCAGGGGGGTCCCATAAATCACCCGACCGCGTAAGGAACGCAAAATCCGGGAACATAACACCGGTATGACGGAAACTAGGGCAGCAAGAGTGGAACAAAACACACTGCATAAGGCCGAGCCTTCCACCCTTTACCAAATATATAGATGCATTAATAATATAAGAGATATTGTGATATCCCAACAAGTAAACATGTTCCAACAAGGAACAAGATTCCATGTTCCAACAAGGAACAAACTTCATCTTCACCGCAACTAACAACGCTATAAGAGGGCTGAGCAAAGTGGTAACATAGCCAAACAACGGTTTGCTAGGAATGGCGTCAAAGGTTAGAGGTTCATGGCAATTTTGGGAGGCTGACAAGCAAATGGTAGGCATCATAGCATTGGCATAGCAAAAGAGCGAGCAAACTAGCATAGCAAAGATAGTAGTGATTTCGAGGGTATGGTCATCTTGCCTGAAATCCCGCTAGGAAGAAGAACGAGTCCATAAAGAAGACGAACGGATGAAGCCGAACCAGCCGTAGACGAACGAATCCTCACGATCGCAACGAAACAGGAACTAACAGAAGAAGCACACAACATAGGTAAACACACCACACATGAACAAGACATGATGCACAACAAGCATGATGCATGACCAAGCTACATGAAGCTACTCATGGCAAGAGATGATGCAAACAAGAACAACACATCAAGGCAAGTTTAAATGAGGCCGGGAACAACATATAACAATTCCGGTAAGTCCTCATATGCAAATTTCGACATTGGTCCAGAACTGAATGAACCTTATGTTCAAGTTGTTAAACAGCAAGTTAAGATGCACCACGATGAGCTACACGAAATTCTAGTCAAGTTACATATAAGGTTCATTAGATTCGGAGCTACGGTCTAGAAGATATGAGCAAACCAAGTTAAGCATGGCATCGATGCAAAATGCACCCAAACATCAAGCAAACACACCAAAACAAGGATGCAACATGGTAATATGGAACTACATGCAAAATCAAGCAAGTTTCAAATAGAGCACACTCAAAACGGAGCAACGGTTCAACACATGCACACTATACAAGTCATAGCAACAATCTGTCCATAACAGCAACTAGGCATCTTACAAGCATCAAAACAACAAGCTACAGCACCCCAACATAATAACAAAAGGCATGGGCATGAAGTACAGGTAAAGCATAACAAAACATGAACACTGAGCTATCTCCAGAAACAACTAGAACATGCTCAAAAACACATGGAGATGTTGCAAATAATAACAGATTCAGTCTTTAGTAGAAATAACATCAGGTTGCATTGTTTAGAGCTATCAAACAACATGTTACATGAACTTATCATGGCAAACAAAGGCATGGCATGAATCTACTAATTGCATAGATCAAAAGTCCCTTACTGACCATAAGCCAAAAGGGCATAGAAAATATAATGGCACCCATGTAAACATGGCAAGTTATATTACAGATTTATACATGGCAGGAACAACAATAAGTAGGCATGTTCGTGAGCTTGAACCACTCACCACAGAGCAATACATGGCATGGCAAGGCAACCAACAGTAAGGAGGCATGTTTATGAAGCTAAGCATGGCAAGAGCAAGTTCATAGGGTGCATGGATCACTAGGAAAACACGGGAACTAGTGAACTTAATGTTAACAGGCTGACAGCAACATTTTCAAGCAAGTTTAGAGCAAGATATGAACAATCTACAGCAAGCTATAATTGCAACCAAGGGCATGAATGGATAGAGCATGACATGTAGATCGAAACATGTTTATAGGGCATCTCCAGATTATGCATAGAATGATTAGTAGAAGCATGTTAACATGGCATCACAAAATTACAGAATCTGTAAAGAAAACAGCAACATCAACTACCCTACTTAACAAGCTTGATACACTCAGCACACAACTGTAACGCCCCTGATCCGATGCGCCAGGTGTCCGCCAGTCATTCGCCGTCGTTGCCTTGTCATTTGCTTGCGTGTTTCACTTTGCCATGTCATCATTTGCATTTTATCATGTCATCATGTGCATCACATTTGCATACATGTTCGTCTCATGCATCCGAGCATTTTCTCCGTTGTCTGTTTTGCAATCCGGCACTCCTATGTTCCCCGGCGTCCCCTTCTTCTCTCCTGTTGTGAGCGGGTGTTAAACTTTCTCGGAATGGCCCGAGGTTTGCCAAGCAGCCTTGGTATAGCACCGGTTGACCGCCTGTCAAGTTTCGTGCCATTTGGAGGTCGTTTGATACTCCAACGGTTAACCGGGTAACCGTTAAGCCCTCTTTTGTTTGCATCCCAACACCCCTTCCAAAGTGGCCCAAAACCCATCTAACTCCCCTCCATGCTCTCGGTCGTTCGATCACGATCGCGTGGCCGAAAATCGCTCCTCATTTGGACTCTCCTAGCTCCCTCTACCTATAAAACTAGACCTCCCCCCGATTTTTCGCGCAGATCAAACCCTAGCCTCTTCCTCGCGCTGCCAGACACGCCCGTCGCGCCCGACATGTCCGCGTCACCCGCCAATGGGGTGCCGCCACGCCACCCGCTCCACCCGCCCGCCAATCGCCCGCGCCACACTGCCTCCCGCCTTCCCCCACCGCCGTTCATGGAGCCCATCCGGCTCCGCGCCCGCTCGCGCCGCCGCCGCCCGCCGCCGCCGCGCCTGGCTGGCGACCCGCGCCCGCCGCCCAGGCGCCTCCGCCGCTTTAGCGCCGTGCCTCGCCCGTCGCCTCAGGCCCCCGAGGCCCCACCGAGCTGCTACCGACCTCGCCGAAGTCACGGACACACGGACAGCCGCCGCCAAGATTGTCTCTCCGCCGCGCGGCGCCGCGCGCCCGCGCCTCGCCGGCCGCCGCCGGCAGAGCGCCGCCCGACCTCTGGTAGGAGCGCCCGGCGCCGCCCGGCGGATCCGCCGCCCTCCGCCGGATCCGCCCCCTTCGGCACCTCCCCGAGCTCCCCGGCCATTTCTCCACCCGTCTCCGGCGAGCATCTCCGACGAGCATCGTTTTCCGTGCAACGAGGTTGACCCCCTGAAAATTCCACTAAGTCCCCGATTTTGCATATTTTCATGCCATTTTCATCGCATCACATCTCTGCATCCGTAGCTCGGTTTCGCGCGTATAATATGTCAAATTGTTCGTCTCGACGAGTACATCATTTCATTCCATTGCATCATTTGCATTTGAGCTCATCTTGATGCCCGAAATGCTGTTGGAAGAAGGCTTCAGATCGTTAGTTTCGAATCTTATCACTCGAGCTCTTTTGTCATTTTTGCCATGATTTATGTGTGCACCTTATGAACTTGAGTCCTACATGTGAGTTGAACATTGCCATGCCATCTTTCCGTGGGTGTTTGCTATGTATTTTTGTGTCAGACCCGACTCAGTGTCACATCGATCTAGCTGTAACACATCATATCACTTTATGCCTCACGCACGGTATCCCAACGGGTGCCACCTTACCTTGGCCCGGACCGCTTGGCGCCTTTTGGCACACGATATGATAGTGTCGCTAGCATCCATATGATAAGGAGCCCGGCTGACATGACTAGTCGTAAACCCAAAGTGGCACAGACTTACAGGACAGCATCCATGACCCAACATCGAACGTGTCGGTCATCGCCGAGTGAATCCAGTCAGTAGCACTGGGCTAGCAGACTCGTGAACCGGCTGAAGGGCTAACAGGACTCCGGTACTAACGCGTGACATTTCAAGGGACGGACACAGAACGAAGAAGGACACATGCCGGCCAGCCTAAGTGTTCGGAGCAAAGAGCAAGCTACCATGGCTCGGTGGAAACACTAGGAGACATTTCCTGGTAAGAGAGGCTACTAAAGATAAACGACTAGATAGTCAGATCCCACACATACCAAGCATTTTAATAACATACACACAACATGCTCGATATGTGCAAATACATCATGGCATCACAACATGACTCTACGACTCAAGTATTTATTCATTAGGCTCCGAGGAGCGAGATATTACAAACATGGGTCTCACGACCAACAACATTCAGAGCATACAAATCAAAGCACAAGCGGAAGCTAATATGTCTGAGTACAGACATCTACAAATGAAGAAGGCTTAGAAGCCTGACTATCTACCAGATCCTGCCGAGGGCACAAGATCGTAGCTGAGGTATCAAGCTAAACGTCAAGTCCACGCTGAACTACTAGCGAGACCAAGTCTCTCTCGCAAAAACATAAAATAGGCAAACGTGAGTACAAATGTACCGCAAGACTTACATCGTAACTAACTACATATGCATCATTGTCAATAAAGGGATGGTGGTGTTTAACAATGAGAAGCCAGCTTTGACTCGATGGCTATCCTAAACTACATCGCAAGTAACTCTTTTGAGGTGGCACACGAGTCCACATATTCACCATACCAATACACCACTATGGATCCGCTCCGCCTCCCCACGAGAACGCCATCCATAGCACTCACACTTATCTTGCGTGTTTTAGAGTATCCACTTTCACTTGTCTATGAACTGATATAGGCAACCCGAAGTCCTTTATCATGACACGGCTATTGAATAGATCATATTAACCTGCAGGGTGTACTTCTTCATACATGTTTCCACCACTTAGCGTCGCACACGACATGTGCTCGGCAGACTTCAGCTTAAAGCCGACGTGGGTGTAGACCACGACCTACCTAGACACTCAAGTCTCTAGTCCGTGTTTATCGCCTATTTGGGTTCCATCTATGAGGAGTTCGGCCAAGTTTCGCCACAGCCCCAAACGATGTGAACAGGTTCCGTGACACCAAACAGGCGCCCGGTTTACTCCGCCACGCGTGCTACCGTGATCACAGCCCACCCCTCACGGTCAAGATCACAAGACGGCCTCCAAAGATACTACAAACACGTAAACTACTTGCAACTCCCGGACAGAGGACAAGGGTGAATAAGAAGTCGAGCGGGGTCATATTTCAGGCCCAATGCATGGTAGTAGCTGAATCATGGATCACAAACACGTAACTCAGTTCCTAAGGACGGCTTCAATGAGACAACCCACCATGTACTCCTACATGGCCTCTCACCGATACCTTTACCAAATCGTGTTCACACACTTAGCGCACACACAAGAGGACATGTTCACACACCTCCGATTCATCCTCGATGGATCGACCGACTCAACTCTAAGCAGAGAGTGCATGACAAACAAGCATGTATGAGTAGGTACAACAGGCTCAAACAATTCCTACTCATGCTAGTGGGTTTCATCTATTTCCGTGGAATGACAGTCATGCAATGGATAAGGGGTTCAGCTACCGCAGCGAGTAACAAATGATTCGTTGTTGTCCTAATGCAGTAAAAGAGAGCAGGAGCGAGAGAGTGGGATTTTATCGGAATGAACAAGGGGGTTTTGCTTGCCTGGCACTTCTGAAGATAATATAGCTCTTCATCAGTGTCATCGATCTCATCGTCGAAACCACGTCTATCGAGAGGGGACAGTTACCGGCAAATAAAGAGGAACACAATCAATGAAATGCACAATATGATGCATGCTATGACATGGCAATATGAATGTGTTTTGAGCTAATGCATCTAGCTATGATTTAAATGAAGTTGGTTTGAATACATGATCCAAATTCAAAATCCATATATGATTATTTAAATGCCCTTTATTTGTTTTGTCCAAAACAGAGGACAAACATTGTTCAAACATGCATGAAAATGGTACAGATGGATTCCTTGAATTTTTCTGATAATTTTTCATATATAAATTATTTCAATCTGAGCTACGGTTGAATTTCTATGAATTTTTGAAGTTTAAATCATTTTCTGGAATTTCCTGATTTATTTTAATTTCAGAAAATAGTTAATTGCGTCAGCCTGGCGTCAGTGTGACGTCAGCAGGTCAACAGGGCGCCTCCAGGTCAAACCTGACCAGTGGGGTCCACTGGTCAGTGACTAACTAACTAACCTAGTTTAATTAGCACTAACCTAGGTTAACTAATTAAGTTTTAATCCTAAACTAGATTAGTTAGCCGGGCGGGGCCCGCATGTCAGTGGGACAGGGGGGAGGTCAAACCGGGCAGTGGGGTCAACCCACGCCGGTCAAGGGTCAAAGCCTGCCGGCGTTTAGCCGCCGGCGAGGCCAGACGCGCGCGGCGCTGCCGGAAACGCCCACGGGCACCGCTTACGCCATGGAGCACGGCTACGGATGCGACGCCGTCCGCATCCAACCAGGGTGGTGGCGTGGCCGGGGAGTGACCGGAGTGGCGCCGGCGACGAGCTTGGCGGCGGCCGAAGCTCGGGCGAGCTCGGGGTCGTCGCTTCGATGGACCTAGCGGCGCGGCGACAGCACCTACTCGGTCTTCGCGGTGCGGTGAGACCGTTGGGCACGGTGGCAGGGCCGTTGCGTGGCCGGAGCCACGTCGGCGACGAGGTCAGGCGACGGCGCGATCGGGTGAGAGGGGCGCGGCGGCTACGGTGCACAGGGAAGAAAACAGAGAGGGGGATACGGCGTAGAAGCTCACGGCGGTTCGGGCGAGGCAGTCGGCGAGCTCGGGGAGGCTACTGCGACGACGAATTGACGGCGGCGATCTCCGGGCACCGGAGACGAAGACGACGGCGTGGCGACGACGCAGGGCTCCCGGCATCGCACGGCTCGGTGAGGAGGAACAGGAGGTCAGGGCGGAGCACGGGGACACGTCGGAGAGGCGTGGGGAAAGCGGTGGCCATGGCTGCGGCGGTCGGCGGCGACGGTGGCGCTCGGTGAGAAGGGGAATGGAGAGGGAGAGAGGCAGGGGGGCCGAATGAGGTGTCCACGGGGTCGGAGCGGCGACGTGGAGATCATCCAGGTGTCCAGGGGCGTGGGCGGCAAGCAGGTGGCGTCGTGGCGAGCTCGTGCTCGCCGGCGTCACCTCTCAGGCTCGCTGGTGAGGAAGAAGCAATGGCTGGCATGGGCCAAGACAAGGCTTTGGGCCTGCCAGTGGGCTGCATGCGTGTATGTGGCCCAGTGAGTTCTCTCTCTCTCTCTCTTTTCTGCATTTTCTATTTATTCTCGCAAATTTTAGGGCTTTATTAAAATAGCTAAGCACTATCAAAAATCACCAAACTGCACATGCCCATTGTATAGAATATATCCAACATGGAACATTTCAGTGTAGGACTATTTGGACATTTAAAATATTTAGTAGTAGTTAAATGCCCAAATGCAAATACTATATGATTTTATTCAGAGCCCAAATATGTCATGAAAAAAATGTGCAACACCTCTGGTTATGGTTCTAGCATTTTTCCAGAAATGATGAACATTTTTTTAAAAGCCATTTGGAAATCACTGAAAATATTTTAGTTGAACCTAGTGAATTCCTTTGATGCTAGGGTTTAGGCAATCCCCATTTCAAGTTTCATAAAATTTAAACATGATGCATGGATGATAAAGCAAAGACAAGCAAGGCCTGAACTTGGGATGTGACATTTTGCGAGTTATGTGTTGACTAGAACAAGCATGCAAAGTAGGGATGATGATGTTGCTGATTTCAGGAACTTGGTGATTTCACAAAGTCTTGTCCTGCTGTTATTTTTATGCCACATGTTCATGTTGTTATAGAGAGATCTATGGCCTTTTTGAGCATGATCAGTAAGGGTGTTTTGAACATATGGATGTGCTCTATCCATCCATGCCTTTGTTGGTATTTATGGAGTAGTCTAGCATGTCATTTTCATGCTCTACTTTTGCTTCAAATGTTTCCTGGCAGATTGTTTGCATGGGATTCAATTTTCACGAGGTCGCTAGAAGTTGATCCCGTATGCTATGACCTTGCTCTTGCCATGCTTAGCTTCATAATCATGCCTTCTTACTGTTGGTTGCCTTGCCATGCCATGTATTGCTCTGTAGTGAGTGCATCGAGCTCACGAACATGCCTACTAGTTAACTGCTTTTGCCATGCCCAGTTTTTTCGCTAAGTCTGAAATCTGTAATAAAACTTGCTATGTTTACATGGGTGCCATCATTTCTTAAGGTCCTTTTGGCTTATGGTCAGTAAGGGACTATTGATATATGCTTTGAGTAGAATCATGTCATGCCTTGTTTTGCTATTATAAGTTCCTGTAGCATGTTGTTTGCTTGCTCTAAACAGGCCTTCCTGATGTTAATTCCTGGAATTGTTAGTATTTTCACTAAGTCTGTGAACCTGATATTTTTAGCACTTTCACCATGCTTGTTTGAACATGTTATGATGTGATTTAGCCGTAGCTCAGTGTTCCTCTTTTGTTAAGCATCTCCTGTAGTTCGCTTCCATATGCTTTGCTTTTATGTTGGGGTGCTGTAGCATAGTTTCTTGTTGCGTGCTAAGTAGCATCGGGCTGTTAAACGCAGATTTGCGTCATTCTTGTTTTGCTTGTCATTTGCAAACCGTGCATCCGATTCCGGTGATCTTTATATCGATTTCAACCGAAATCATCTCATCTTTCCAGTGGCATACTTGGTTTGCCGAGTTGATGCCTTGTTCATCATTTTCCTTCCGGAGCATACATATGCATTGCATATCACATCTCGCATAGCATGTCATGTATTGCATCATATTGCTTGTGCATTGTTCCTTGTTTGATTGTGGTTCCGTTGCTTGTGTTCTTGCTTTGGGTAGAGCCGGGAGATGAGTACGTGCACGAGGAACCTATTGAGAACGCCTACGAGGATCAAGCCTTCGACAACTCTGAGAACCTTGCAGGCAAGATGATCATACCCTCGAAATCACTTCTATCTTTGCTTGCTAGTTTGCTCGCTCTTTTGCTATGCCTATGCTACGATGCCTACCATTTGCTTGTCAGCCTCCCAAATTGCCATGTCAAACCTCTAACCTTTGACACCATTCCTAGCAAACCGTTGTTTGGCTATGTTACCGCTTTGCTCTCGCCCCTCTTATAGCGTTGTTAGTTGCGGTGAAGATTGAAGATTGTTCCTTGTTGGAACATGGAGATGTTGTTCCTTGTTGGAACATGTTTACTTGTTGGGATATCACAATATGTCTTATTTAATTAATGCATCTATATACTTGGTAAAGGGTGGAAGGCTCGGCCTTATGCCCGGTGTTTTGTTCCACTCTTGCCGCCTCTAGTTTCCGCCATATCGGTGTTATGTTCCCGGATTTTATGCTCCTTACACGGTTGGGCTATAATGGGAACCCCTTGACAGTTCGCCTTAAGTAAAGCTCCTCCAGAATGCCCAACATTGGTTTTACCATTTGCACTAACAACCTACCACCTTCCCTTGGGTTCTGCAGACTCAAGGGTCACTTTACTTTAACCCCCGGGCGGTGCTCCTCCGAGTGTTGGTCCGAACCGAGATGATCATGGGCCACCTCGGGAAACTTGAGGGTTGGTTTTACTCGTAGCTAGACTCATCCGAGTGTGCCCTGAGAAAGAGATATGTGCAGCTCCTATCGGGATTTGTCGGCACATTCGGGCGGTGTTGCTGGTTTAGTTTTACCCTGTTGAAATGTCTTGTTGTACCGGGATACCGAGTCTGGTCGGAGTGTCTTGGGTGGAGGTCTATTCCTCCGTTGACCGTGAGAGCTTGTCATGGGCTAAGTTGGGACACCCCTGCAGGGTACTATCTTTCGAAAGCCGTGCCCGCGGTTATGTGGCAGATGGGAATTTGTTAACGTTCGGTTGTAGAAGACCTGAAGTTGACCTTAATTAAAATACATCAACCGTGTGTGTAACCGTGATGGTCTCTTTCCGGCAGAGTCCGGGAAGTGAACACGGTGTTGGAGTTATGCTTGACGTAGGTTGCTATAGGATCACTTCTTGATCATACTTTTGTCGACCGTGCTTTGCTTTCTCTTCTCGCTCTCGTTTGCGTATGTTAACCACCATATATGCTAGTCGCTTGCTGCAGCTCCACCTCATGCCTTTACCTTACCCACCAGATACTTCCAAAACCAGTTTGCAGGTGCCTATGTTACCGAGCAGGTGACGCAACCAAGCTCAAGGAGGAGCTCGATGAAGATCTTGCCCTTTGTGTTGTTTCGCTCTAGTTGATCAAGAGTGGAGCCCAGCTTGGGGTCGATCGGGACCTTTGTCGCATTTGGGGTTCTTCTTTTATTTTGGTTCCGTAGTCGGACCTTGATTGTATCTGGATGATGTAATGCTTTATTCATGTAATTGTGTGAAGTGGCGATTGTAAGCCAACTATGTATCTCTTTCCCTTATGTATTACATGGGTTGTGTGAAGATTACCTCACTTGCGACATTGCTTTCAATGCGGTTATGCCTCTAAGTCGTGCTTCGACACGTGGGAGATATAGCCGCATCGAGGGCGTTACAACAACTCACAAAAATGCATGGCATACACCCCTGGAAAGATGGCATGGCATAGATCAACATACATGTAGAGCTCAACCTCATAGGATGCACACATCAATCATGGCAAAAATGATAAAACACCAAGTTATAACAGTTTCAGCAGGTTAACATCAACATGCACTCTTCCAACAGCATTTCGGGCATCAAGATGAGCTCAAATGAAAATGATGCAATGGTGTGAAATGAAGTACTCGTTGAGACGAACAATTTGACATATTATACGCACGAAACGGAGCTACGGATGCAGAGATGTGATGCAATGAATATGCCATGTTTATGTTAGAAAACAGGGACTTAGTGAAACGGGGGCAACCTCCAGATCTGAGTTGACTTGCACGTAGATCGAGATTCGCCGGGGTTTCCGCCGGAGAGGAAGAAGAGGCGGCCGGAGTTGCTCACGGGGGCCGGATCCGGCGGCGGGCAGACTGGGCGGCGCGGGCGCGGCAGAGGCGCGGCGGCGGCTCGGCGCTGGCCGGGCGGCGCGCGGGCTGGCGGGGCGCCGGGCGGAGGCGGCGGAGGCGAGCCCGCCGGCGGCGGGAGCGGTCGGGTCTCGTGGAGGCGGGCGCGAGTGGGATGGCGGGCGCGAAAGACGAGCGGCGTAACGCTGGGTTGGCGGCGCCGACGGCGAAGAGCGGCGGCGGCGGGCGACGCCGGTGGCAGAGAGCGGCGGCGCGCGGGCGCGGAGGGCGCGCGGGCGGCGGCGGCCTTGGCTGGAAGCCGCTGGGTTCGACGGTTTCGGCCGGCCGGGCGGCGGGAGGGCGCGGGCGACGTGGCGGCACGCGATTCGTCGGGCGGCGGCGGGACGCGTCCGGCGGCTGGACGGACATGTCCGGCGTCGCGAGATGGAGGGGGCTAGGGTTTCGTCTGCGATTTGATCCGCGAATTTCGGGGGGAGGGGTTATTTATAGATAGAGGGAGCTAGGAGAGTCCAAATGAGGTGCGGTTTTCGGCCACGCGATCGCGATCGAACGACCGAGAGCATGGAGGGGAGTTTGCTGGGTTTTGGGCCACTTTGGAAGGGGTGTTGGGCTGCAACTCAAAGAGGACTTTGCGGTTACCCGGTTAACCGTTGGAGTATCAAACGACCTCCAAGTGGCACGAAACTTGACAGCGGTTCACGGTGCTATACCAAGGCTGCTTGGCAAACCTCGGCCATTCCGAGAAAGTTTAACACCCGCCACAACAGAGACGAAAAGGGGACGCCGGGGACATAGGAGTGCCGGATTGCAAAACGGACAACGGGGAAAAGGCTCGGATGCATGAAACGAACATGTATGCAACATGAGATGCACATGATGACATGATATGAAATGCAGATGATGACATGGCAAAGTGCAACACGCAAGCAAATGACATGGCAACGACGGCGAATAACTGGCGGACACCTGGCGCATCGAATCCGGGGCGTTACAACACTCCACCACTACGAGAGGATCTCGTCCCGAGATCTAGGATGGCACCGGAGGGAAACAGAAGAGAAAGAGAAGAGGTAAAACTAAGTTGCTTCTTTGACCAACGAGTGAAACCATGAACCTTGAGAGGTTGAGCAATTTAAAAGAAAGAGTACAACAGAGATGAACGAGATTGCAAACAATCCGGTAGAGAAGAGGAACAAGGAGTATTGCGAGAATTTGAAGTTTGAAAGACAAGGAAATAAGAGCTTCACGAACGAAAAGAATATGACCACATCAGTATAATGAGATAGCCAAGGAACAAGAATGGCAGAATTTGGACAGCACTCCGGTAGAAAAGAGAAGAAAACTTGATGAGATGAAAAGATATTGAAGAGATGATACAACACTCCGGTTAAATGGATAAGCAAGAAAAGAACACGATCCTAACAAAACGAGGTGATGGGTGAAGAGCACAACATCACAATGCCTCCGTAATGAAAGAATAGAAGTTAGACCGTTGGGATAAAGGGACTGAGAAGAAAATGACAACTTCTGCCACGAATGAGCTTGGAAAGCACCCTTTCAAGAAGTTTAGAACGGAGTTGTTGGAAAAAAAACGAACAACGAAAAGAATAAGCTTGATATGGTCTTAAGGAATGCATCTCAAATTATGAGGCGACAACCTGCCAAGCACGGGAAAAGAATTTCACTGATACGAACAAGGAGACGAGAAAGCTGTATCACCGGAAGGATAAAGAAGAACTTGGGTCATTTATAAGCACCATAAATAGCAACAATCCTTAGGGAAAGCTTTAGGTGAAATATAACCCAAAATAACTCCAACAAAGGGATTTATGGATTTAAAACACCTCATTCTTGACAACATATGAATCATGAAACAAGAAGGAAATTGTCAAGAGTGACATAACACCACCTCAAAAGATAAGGTAGAAAGAATTGCACTTTGGAATGCAAGATGAAGAATACTTGAGCTCCTCAAAACAAAACATGTGTTGAGCACCATGTTTATTTTAGAGTATAGCTTCGCGGGTCATAACTTCGAGAGAAAACTTGAAGAACAATTGAAGAATGAAAAGAATCATTGATGAACCACCATGTAGAGACTCCATGAAGAACTCCGGTAATAAAAGGATGATAAAAAGAAAGAGAGGTAGAAAACACAAGGTGAAGCCTTGCGATGATTCAGGTGGAGCTTCGTGATGAGATAATGCAGAAAACTTGGAACTCCAGAAAAGAAAAGATGGAGCATCTCAAACCAAGAAATGTGACATGATGAACAAAGACGGAAAGAAGAAACTAGATCACTTGGATGAAACAATAATAAGAATTACGTTATGCCTATCCTTCACCAATTTAAATTGATGAAAAGCAACGGATTTGGCATACTACTTATTCTCGTAGGAAGGATTAAGAGGGATATAGCGTAAACTTGAGAAGGTATTGATGGAATCACAGGTGGGATTTGGAAACAACGAATGAATTGATATGATAATGAAGGGAGTGAAATCTTGAACGAACCACCATAAGAATTGAAAATGAAAGTAGCAAAGGCACAATTCACCGGGAAGAATTGGAAAATGAAAGAAGATACTTGACAGAATTTAGAAACAAGAGAACAAAGAGATCCTGAGCTGACTAGAGTAAACTTGAACGATGCACCGGTAAGATTTGGAGAATGATAGCTACACGCTGAGAATAAAGAGTTATGACATGATGGCCTTCGGAAGAAAGAAATGGAAACAACTCATAAAATGCTCCGGATGGGTGAAAATAATTGTCAAAATCAAAAACAATTATGAGAGGATGGCAACAAGCTAGCACCATGAATCTTGAAGAGAATAGAGCAAGATTAAAGAGAAACTCTTCTTCGGTCTTCAAATGATGAGAATGACAACGAGAAACACCACCGAGAATTATTGAGGCACACCGGAAGAATCAAAAGTGAAGAGGTTGAGCCAACTATGAAAAGAATTTGAAAGATCTTGGAGAAAAGCATTTGACTGATGATAACTCATTCTTATGTCAAACTTGGAGAAGAATTTAGGATAGTTCTGGGAAAATAGAAGAGTCAGGTAAGATACTGGGAAAAGACCTGTGGGTTAGGGCCCACTCAAAAGAAAACACCGTTAAACAAGTTTAAAGAGAGGTTGCACCGGTTGAATTAAATAGCTTGAATGAAATAACAACCTTGAAATATCTTGAACAGATTGAGAATGGAAATGCAAATCTTGTGAGATATCTTCAGCACTCCAGAACAAATGAATAGGAAGAAGTGAATGATTAAGAGGTGCATCGGCATGAGAAAGCATTAGAAACGAGGAAAAGAATATGATGAATATCGAAAGCTTGAATTGGAACCACCGGAGAAGAAAAGAGGACGGAGGATGATGAACTTGAAACTGTTGAGCATCTTCATGGGAAATCACCGGATAAGAACATTGAAAGAAAAGAATGAAGATACTTCACATGAATAAATGGATACTTGATTAAGAAATCTGTGTCCTTGAAGAAAAAGGGTGGGAGGCGGGAAAACAAAGGCAACTTGGGACGGATGAAACAAACACCGTTGAGAAAACTTAGAAATGATCTTGCGGATGGGGAGAATGATGGGATCATCTCGAAGAGAAGCGCACCGGTTGGAAAAGAATAAACATGACAACCTCAATGATCAAAAGGAATTAGTATTCACATAGCAATATGAGAACACTGTTTAGGAAAGGTATGGATTCAACATTTGACTTCGAAGCAACTCGAATACCACATATAACACAAAACAAAGGATTAGGCTTGCAGAATAAGCGGGAACAAATACATATGATAGAGATTTACCCAATCCCATATCATGCATCTGTCGAAAAGATATTCTAGGAGCTACTTGAATTCCCACCTATAAAACTCCCAAACTTTACGGTTATGCAATCTGGTGTTGGGGATACAGGAAGCAATATATCTCACCCAAACTAACAATCCCTACATCCAATCTGTATCCATCCGTCAACACATAACCAAGAAACCTTCGAAATCGTGTAATCAAACCTTCAAAAGCATCCGTTATACGAGTCATGGCAATACTCCGTACTCACCTCAAGATCGGGTTATCGGGTTATCTCACCAACAACTACATAAAAGAGATTTTGATGTCGGTATTAAACTCAGGTATACCAGAACTGCAATGATAAAATTATGACGACAACACCTCGAGCTCAACTCCCGGGACACTTCCACTAAACCCCGACAGAGGCACCAAGACAATGTTCTCATCATAAAACCATCGAACGATTCCAAAATACCAGCGTGATCCTAAAAAATTTAGTGAAATTTGAGAAGAGAAGAGTCAAAACTCTACGTCAGGATGCCTTACCAGAGCGATGAAGAGACTGGGGAGTAAAAAGAATTCCTAACTCTCCGATATATATAATCCTAAATGACTCAAAACATTTTTCTAGACACAACTCGGCCGCTAAAAACGATCAAGCAGTGGGGCTCCTAAGGTCGGGGAAGGCTCTGATACCAACTTGTCACGCCCTCGATGCGGCTATATCTCCCACGTGTCGAAGCACGACTTAGAGGCATAACCGCATTGAAAGCAATGTCGCAAGTGAGGTAATCTTCACACAACCCATGTAATACATAAGGGAAAGAGATACATAGTTGGCTTACAATAGCCACTTCACACAATTACATGAATAAAGCATTACATCATCCAGATACAATCAAGGTCCGACTACGGAACCAAAATAAAAGAAGAACCCCAAAGGTGACAAAGGTCCCTGATCGACCCCAACTAGGCTTCACTACTGATCAACTAGAACGAAACAACATAAAGGGGCAAGATCTTCATCGAGCTCCTCCTGGAGCTTGGTTGCGCCACCGCTTTCAGTAACATAGGCACCGCAAACTGGTTTTGAAGTATCCGTGAGCCACGAGGACTCAAAGAATCCCATTACCATGGGTTTCAAGACTAGCAAAGCTTAATGGGAAAGGAAGGGGGTAAAGTGGTGAGGTTGCAGCAGCGACTAAGCATATATGGTGGCTAACATACACAAATGAGAGCGAGAAGAGAAACAAAGGAACGGTCGTGAAGCTAGCAATGATCAAGAGTTGATCCTGAACTCCTACTTACGTCAAACATAACCCAGAAACCGTGTTCACTTCCCGGACTCCGCCGAGAAGAGACCATCACGGCTACACACGTGGTTGATGCGTTTTAAATCGGATTAAGTGTCAAGTTATCTACAACCGGACATTAACAAATTCCCATCTGCCACATAACCGCGGGCACGGCTCTCGAAAGTTTATACCCTGCAGGGGTGTCCCAACTTAGCCCATGACAAGCTCTCGCGATCAATGAAGGAATAGACCTTCACCCGAGACACTCCGATCAGGCTCGATATCCCGGTACATCAAGACATTTCGACAATGGTAAAACAAGACCAGCAAAGCCGCCCGAATGTGCTGACAAATCCTGATAGGAGCTGCACATATCTCGTTCTCGTGGCACACTGGATTGTCCAAACTTCCGGTAGGCCAGCCCAGAGTTGCCCTCGGTACACCGGCGGTTGACGGTTTGGACCAACACTCACAATGAGCACCGCCCGGGGTAATAAAGATGACCCTTGGGCTCAAAACCCAAGGGAAAAAGGGGCTAGGTGAGGCAAATGGTAAAACCAAGGTTGGGCCTTCTTTGGACAAGTTTTATTCAAAGCGAACTGTCGGGGGTCCCATAAATCACCCGACCGCGTAAGGAACGCAAAATCCGGGAACATAACACCGGTATGACGGAAACTAGGGCGGCAAGAGTGGAATAAAACACTGCATAAGGCCGAGCCTTCCACCCTTTACCAAATATATAGATGCATTAATAATATAAGAGATATTGTGATATCCCAACAAGTAAACATGTTCCAACAAGGAACAACATCTCCATGTTCCAACAAGGAACAAACTTCATCTTCACCTGCAACTAACAACGCTATAAGAGGGGCTGAGCAAAGCGGTAACACAGCCAAACAACAGTTTGCTAGGAATGGTGTCAAAGGTTAGAGGTTCATGGCAATTTTGGGAGGCTGACAAGCAAATGGTAGGCATCGTAGCATTGGCATAGCAAAAGAGCGAGCAAACTAGCATAGCAAAGATAGTAGTGATTTCGAGGGTATGGTCATCTTGCCTAAAATCCCGCTAGGAAGAAGAACGATTCCATAAAGAAGACGAACGGATGAAGCCGAACCAACCGTAGACGAACAAATCCTCACGATCGCAACGAAATAGGAACTAACAGAAGAAGCACACAACATAGGTAAACACACCACACATGAACAAGACATGATGCACAACAAGCATGATGCATGACCAAGCTACATTAAGCTACTCATGGCAAGAGATGATGCAAACAAGAACAACACATCAAGGCAAGTTTAAATAAGGCCGGGAACAACATATAATAATTCCGGTAAGTCCTCATATGCAAATTTCAACATTGGTCCAGAACTGAATGAACCTTATGTTCAAGTTGTTAAACAGCAAGTTAAGATGCACCACGATGAGCTACACGAAATTGTAGTCAAGTCACATATAAGGTTCATTAGATTCGGAGCTACGATCTAGAAGATATGAGGAAAACAAGTTAAGCATGGCATCGATGCAAAATGCACCCAAACATCAAGCAAACACACCAAAACAAGGATGCAACATGGTAATATGGAACTACATGCAAAATCAAGCAAGTTTCATATAGAGCACATTCAAAACGGAGCAACGGTTCAACACATGCACACTATACAAGTCATAGCAACAATCTGTCCATAACAGCAACTAGGCATCTTACAAGCATCAAAACAACAAGCTACAGCACCCCAACATAATAACAAAAGGCATGGGCATGAAGTACAGGTAAAGCATAACAAAACATGAACACTGAGCTATCTCCAGAAACAACTAGAACATGCTCAAAAACACATGGAGATGTTGCAAATAATAACAGATTCAGTCTTTAGTAGAAATAACATCAGGTTGCAATGTTTAGAGCTATCAAACAACATGTTACAGGAACTTATCATGGCAAACAAAGGCATGGCATGAATCTACTAATTGCATAGATCAAAAGTCCCTTACTGACCATAAGCCAAAAGGGCATAGAAAATATGATGGCACCCATGTAAACATGGAAAGTTATATTACAGATTTATACATGGCAGGAACAACAATAAGTAGGCACGTTCGTGAGCTTGAACCACTCACCACAGAGCAATACATGGCATGGCAAGGCAACCAACAGTAAAGAGGCATGTTTATGAAGCTAAGCATGGCAAGAGCAAGTTCATAGGGTGCATGGATCACTAGGAAAACACATGGGAACTAGTGAACTTAATGTTAACAGGCTGATAGCAACATTTTCAAGCAAGTTTAGAGCAAGATATGAACAATCTAAAGCAAGTTATAATTGCAACCAAGGGCATGAATGGATAGAGCATGACATGTAGATCAAAACATGTTTATAGGGCATCTCCAGATTATGCATAGAATGATTAGTAGAAGCATGTTAACATGGCATCACAAAATTGCAGAATCTGTCAAGAAAACAGCAACATCAACTACCCTACTTAACAAGCTTGATACACTCAGCACACAACTCTAAAAAATGCATGGCATACACCCCTGGAAATATGGCATGGCATAGATCAACATACATGTAGAGCTCAACCTCATAGGATGCACACATCAATCATGGCAAAAATGATAAAACAGCAAGTTATAACAGCCAAAGAAAGTTAACATCAACATGCACTCTTCCAACAAGATTTGGGCATCAAGATGAGCTCAAATGAAAATGATGCACTGGAATGAAATGAAGTACTCGTTGAGACGAACAATTTGACATATTATACGCACGAAACGGAGCTACGGATGTAGAGATGTGATGCAATGAATATGGCATGTTTATGTTAGAAAATAGGGACTTAGTGAAACGGGGGCAACCTCCAGATCTAAGTTGACTTGCACGTAGATCGAGATTCGCCGGGGTTTCCACCGGAGAAGAAGAAGAGGCGGCCGGAGTTGCTCACGGGGGCCGGATCTGGGCGGCGGGCAGATCGGGCGGCGGCGCGCGGCAGAGGCGCGGGCGGCCGGCCGGCGCTGGCCGGGCGGCGCTGGCGGGCTGCTGGGCGCTGCCGGGCGGAGGCGAGCCGGCCGGGCGCGCTGGGAGCCGGCGGGGTCTTGAGGAGGCGGGCGCGAAGCGGGCGGGCGGCGGCGCGAAGCGAAGCGGCGGCGACGCTGGGTTGGCGACGGCCGGCGGCGAAGAGCGGCGGCGGGCGGACGACGGCGGGCGGAGAGCGGCGGCGGCGCGGGCGCGAGGGCGCGCTGGCGGCGGAGGGGGCGCGGGTTGCTGGTTCGACGCTGGCCTCGCCAGCGGCGGCGGAGGGCGCGGGGCGACGTGGCGGCACGCGATTCGTCGGGCGGCGGCGGCGGACGCGTCCGGCGGCTGGACGGACATGTCTGGCGTCGCGAGATCGAGGGGGCTAGGGTTTCGTCTGCGATTTGATCCGCGAATTTCGGGGGGAGGGGTTATTTATAGATAGAGGGAGCTAGGAGAGTCCAAATGAGGTGCGGTTTTCGGCCACGCGATCGTGATCGAACGACCGAGAGCATGGAGGGGAGTTTGCTGGGTTTTGGGCCACTTTGGAAGGGGTGTTGGGTTGCAACTCAAAGAGGCCTTTGCGGTTACCCGGTTAACCGTTGGAGTATCAAACAACCTCCAAATGGCACGAAACTTGACAGGCGGTCTACCGGTGCTATACCAAGGCCGCTTGGCAAACCTCGGGCGATTCCGAGAAAGTTTAACACCCGCTCACAACACGAGACTAAAAGGGGGACGCCGGGGGACATAGGAGTGCCGGATTGCAAAACGGACAACGGGGAAAAGGCTCGGATGCATGAAACGAACATGTATGCAACATGACATGCACATGATGACATGATATGAAATGCAGATGATGACATGGCAAAGTGCAACACGCAAGCAAATGACATGGCAACGACGGCGAATAACTGGCGGACACCTGGCGCATCGAATCCGGGGCGTTACAGCCGAAGCGCAGTAACGGGACGCCCCGCTACCGCCCTCGAGGCGGATACGATGGCGCGGCGGTTGATCGTAGCCGCCGCTGGACGAGCTGTCGCCGGAGGAGGAGCCGTTGTAGCTTAATGAGCCGCAGGCGCCGCCGGGAGCGGGTTGGCCTTCACCCTCGTCACGGCCATCGCCAGAACCTAGCACCTCATTGCCGTTGCTATCTTCAGGGCAGCACCCGACGCGGCGGCCATCCCCTCCGAACACCCTCACGTAGAGGGTTGCGTCACCATCGTACATAAAGTGGAGGGTGCACGGCCTGCCCAGGCCACGCGCATGGGCAAACGTCTACCAGCCTCGGGCCAAGGCTGCATTGCTGGCGATGGAGACCTCCACCGTGACCCAGGAGGCCTTGCTGCAGCAGCCGTCCGCCTGCAACCAGAGCCCACCTGGGCCAGCGGCCGGCAGCTCGCCGACGGAGAAGCGTGGAAGCTGAAGCCAGCTGCCGGCCGGGTTTTCCAACCACACGACGAACTCCGGCAGCACCTCCGCCGAGTGGAAGCGTGGATGGGGAGGTCGCGCAGCCACAACACGCCTTCCCCCACCAACCGGGCTGCCTCGACATGGTCGGCCACCTCCACGTGAAGGGCCACCGCCGCCATCGTAGGAAGCCACGACGGGGGCCGCGGAGTGCTTGCGAGTGCGACCTTGTCTGTCAGGACCCCGACTCAATGCCACATCGATCTAGCATGTAACACCTCATATCACTTTGCGACCTCACGCACGGTATCCCCACGGGTGTCGCCTTACCTTTGCCCGGGACTGTTTGCGCCTTTTGGCACACGTATATGATAGTGTCGCTAGCATCCATATGATAAGGAGCCCGGCTGACATGGCTAGTCGAAACCCAAAGTGGCACAAACTTACAGGACAGCATCCATGACCCAAAGATCGAGCGTGTCACCATCGAGTGAATCCAGGCTGTAGCACTCGGCTATCAGACTCGTGAACCGGTCAGAAGCGGCTAACAGACTCCGGTATTCATCGCGTGACATTTCCCGAAGGGATGTATACGAGAATGAAGAAGGACACATGCCGCCAGCCTAAGTGTTCCGGAGCAAGAGCATGCTACCATGGCTCGAAGGAAGCACTAGGAGACATTTCCGTAAGAGAGACTCCTAAGGATAAACAACTAGATAGTCAGATCCCACACATAGCAATACACATTACACGTACGCATAACATGCACGTATGTGATGTACAACATGGCATCACAGCATAACTCAACAACTCATATAGATAAAGGCTTAGAAGAGCCATCATAACATATATTGCAAACAGGGGTCACAGGACCCATCATACAGAGCATACAAGCAACAAGCGGAAGCATTACATGTCTGGGTACAGACATCTACAAAAGAAAAAGGTCAAGAGCCGGCTATCTACAACATCCGATCAAGATCGAGCTGAGGTACAAGCTACTTGTCAAGTCCACGAGAACACTAGTACGACCGAAGTCTCCGCTGCAAAAACATAAATAAGTCAACATGAGTACAAAGGTACTCAGCAAGACTTACATCAGATCCTATCATACATGCATTTGTATCAAGAGGGTAATGTGGGGTTTAGTTGCAGCAAGCCAGCTTTGACTCTGTGGCTATCCTGTTCTACGACTACCAGAACTTCTTTGAGGTGATATGGCGCACACGAGTCCACTAATCACCACACAATACACTACTATGGATTCATCCCCGTCTCCCTACGAGAAGGCCATCCATAGCACTCACACTTGTCTTGAGCATTTTAGATTATCCACTTCAAGTTGTCTATGTACCATGTAAGCATCCAAGAAGTCCATAACCGCGGACCCGGCTATTCGAATAGATCATGTTAACCCTGCAGGGGTGTACTTCTTCACACACGCTCTCGCCACTTACCACCATGTACACAACGTGTATCTCGGCAACCTTCAAGCGGAAGCCTGGCGAGGGAGTCGGCCACGACCTGACTAACCACACAAGACTCTAGTCCAGGTTTATCGCCTATTCGGGTTCTATCCGCAAGGAGATCCGCCGGGTGTCGCCACGGCCCCAAACGATGTGAGCAGGGTTCCCAAGCCCACCATCCGGTGCCACTTGCTACACCGCACATTGTGCCTAGTCTGTCCCAAGCCCACTGGCGGGTGCCACTTGGTAGACTACTAACACTACCTACAAACACCAGAAACTAGTTGCGACTCCTCGCGAGAGATCAAGTTGGTTAATAAGTCGAGAGGGCTTGGGCGCCGGAGCCCAATGTGTGGTAGTATCGAGTCATTGGACAACATACATAGAACTCAGTGCTTAAGGACGGTTCCAGTGAGACAACCCACCATGTACTCCTACATGGCCTCTCACCGCTACCTTTACCAAATCATGTTCACACACTTAACTCTCAGCACGAGAACAACTCATAACACTCCAATTCATTCCCAATGAATCAAACCTGACACAACTCTAAGCAATAGCAGGCATAGCATGGTAGGAACAAAACATGGGCTCAATCAACTCCTACACATGCTAGTGGGTTTCAACTATTTACTGTGGCAATGACAGGTCATGCAGAGGAATGGGTTCAACTACCGCAGCACAAAGTAGCAGATGAATCGTTGTTGTCCTAATGCAATAAATGAGAGCAGGAGCGAGAGAGTAGGATTGTATCGGAATGAACAAGGGGGTTTGCTTGCCTGGTAGATCAACAGAGGAGGCACTGCTTCACAGACAGGTACTCTCGAGCACTCTTCGGAGCAGGACCTATCAAGAAGGAACGGTGCCAACAATCAAAACACAAGCATATGCAACAATATGATCCATGAACATGGCATGAAGATGTGATGTTGTTTGAGCTAATGCAACTAGCATTCATCTTGAGTGAAGTCCATTTGGACCAAGGGTTCAAATGCAACTCCAAATTAAGCTCTTGTAAATGCCATATATATGTTTTCACCTATACAGCAGGTTTAGGTTGGTTTTTCAGGCACTAAACTGGTACAGATGGATAGATTGCATTTTTCTGATAATTTTTCATATATAAATTATTTCAATCTGAGCTACGGTTGAATTGATATGAATTTTTGAACTTTTGAACATTTTCTGGAATTTCCTGTTTAAAAATAATTCCAGAAAATGAATAACTACGCCAGCACTACGTCATGCTTGCGTTAGCAGGTCAAAGGCGCTGACCAAGTCAAACCTGACGTGTGGGGTCCACACGTCAGTGACACATTGTTAAACAAGGGGGTTTTACTAATCTAATTAAAGATTAGGGCGCAGGGGCCCACTGTCAGCGTCAGGGGTTAGATTAGGTGGTGATTAGCACTAAGCTAATTACCTGGCCGACGGGGCCCACCCGTCAGGCCGGCGAGGTCAAAGGGTCAAACCCCACCGGCGTTTAACCGCCGGGGAGGCCGAACACGGCGGAGGGGCTCGGGACCTCGTCTCCGGCGACCAAATGGGCCGCAGGTAGGTCCAGGTAAGGTTTTTCCCGTTTATTTCTTTTTCTATTTTTCTGACATTTGTTTGGTTTAAATAAAATACTAAACCATTTTATTTTATTATGCCAATTTTTGTAGGGGCTAGTGGCATTATTCCAGAGCTCCTCAACAACTGGCATAATTTTTGGACATATATTAAATATATATAACTAATATATATCCAATGCAAATATTTATGCATTAATTCCAAATGGCCAAAATAAATACTGGTGAGCTCCTAAAAATATTGGTTTGATTTTTATCTCTGTCCAATATTTTCAGAGAGCAACATGAGCATTTTCTTGGACCCTTTTGGAGCAATTTTTATTTGGGTTTCTCAAATCCTCATTTCAAATTTAAATGAAATTTAAAATGATGCACACATGACTAGCTAGCCTTGAGCATACCAGAACTAGGGATGTCACATTGTCCGTGCTTGGGCGGAGGAGAGCTAGGCCCTTCCTAGCGAGCCTTCTATTTCTCCGCGGCCGAAAACCTCTTCACGAGCGCCATGGGTAGCGCAACAAGCAACGGAGTGAGGGAGGAGAAGCGAGTAGAATGGGAAGAGATGGGCGATGGGGGCTTCCACCCCCCTCATTTATAGCCCAAGGAAGGCCAACCGTCGACCTCCACGATCGCAGGTAATGATGACCCTTTTTGCATGCAGCAGGGACTCGTCAAGTCGGGCAGTTGCCGAGGCAGCATGGGGAAGCAGAGATGCCCACGTCCAATCAATCGCCACGCGTCGATCAAGGCTGCAGGTTGTTGGGGCCCGCGGTGCTCTGCACTTGCCCATTGGCTTCACCGCTATGCCAAGTCCAAGCGCGCCTTGGGCCCGGGGGCTACTGTCGGTGTTCTGGGAACGGGGGTCCCCAGACTTGCTTGCCTGCAGCCTGTGGCGTGGCTCCACCAGTGGCCCAGCACAGTCCGTCTTCATCAACCAACACTCAACACCCACGGGAGGGGCCAAGCCTCATGAGGAGGAAGATGCAAGGCCTCCTCAAGAGCGGCCTCACCAGGCGGGCTCGCGAAGAGGCGGAGAGATCAAGGCACTGGGTACCTCGCGAGGTTCCCGTGACACAAGCCATGACGGCCAAGGCCAGGCGGGCGCCAGCACGCACAGTGTCCTCATTTCCCCTTTGGTGCTAAGGGGTCAAGTGCAGGCGGAGAGTACCAAGGCGTCAGGCAAAGGTTTCCATATTGGTGTAACAAGACCAAGGCCAGCAGGACGGAGGTCATCATGGAGCCCAAGATGGCGTCAACACCAGTGCCTTTGACAGGAAAAGACCACCTTTAGTCAGGATAGCTTGTACTAGCTGTCCCCTTTCAAAATGGCCATTGTTGGATCCCTTCCCGCTCAATATTTGGGAAGAGGACCAGGGCCTCTATAAATAGAGCTAGCCACCACAGTAGAAGGGGATCGAATCCTTCCCAAGTAGAGCTCCACACCAGCTCAAGAACACCTCTCCTCATGAGGCTGTTCTTCCCTTGTACTGTTCATTATTAGCCCAAGAGGTAATCCACCACCGCCACACAGGAGCAGGGTATTACACCACAATGGTGGCTCGAACCTGTATGAATCTTGTGTCTCTTGTGCTGTGAGTTCATCGAGTTAAGCTTAGGGATCGCAGCGAGGCTGAGAGTGAGATTCGGTAGGGGGAAATCTTCGTGCGCACCCCATTGTTCGAAGCTCAAGGGTTTTGTCGGAACGCGATATCCGACAGAAGTTTGAGAGCACATCAACAATTTAGAGCAGGGCGTTGGCAGAGTTTATTGCAGAATGGATGCCGACCCCTGACGAGGAAGTGACAGAGACAATTATCCCCGGCAAGGAGGCACCCCAAGAATGGATCATGTATTTTGATGGAGCCTTTTCCCTACAAGGTGCAGGAGCTGGCGTGCTTCTTGTCGCACCCTCAGGGGAGCACTTGAAGTATGTTGTCTAGATGCATTTTTTCCGGGAAGAGGCAACGAACAATACATCAGAGTATGAAGGTCTCCTTGCCGGGCTCAAGATTGCCGTAGAATTGGGAATTAAGAAGCTGATTATTCGAGGAGATTCACAGCTTGTGGTGAGACAAGTCAACAAGGATTATCAAAGTCCATTAATGGAGGCATACATTAAGGAAGTGAGAAGATTGGAGGAGCTATTTGACGAAATGGAAACATAGCACGTACCCCATGCAGAAAACAGCATAACTGATCATCTGTCAAACTGTGCTGCGCAAAAGCTTCCGTGGAACCAGGAACTTTTGTTCTCCATCTTACTCAGCCCTCTGTATCCCCAGCAACAATGGCCTAGAAGAGGAGAAAGATCGACTCCGGTAAGCCTCAGCCTCGTACTCCTAGTAGGGACCCTGCCGGAAACTCACAACTTGTCGGCCCATACCCTCCTGTTGGGGACACGGTCCCCGCAGACAAGGAGTGTGCCCCCATAGTTCAGGAGGTGCCGCTAGTCCTTGTTATTGAGCCTCAGGCTCCAACTTGGGCAAGGTACATTGTCCACTTTCTCCAAACTGGAGAACTCCCCAATGACCAAGATGAGGCTAAAAGAGTATCCCAGAGGGCCAGTATGTACCAGTTTGTCGATGACACTCTGTATGAAAGGAGGCCCAACAGTGTGGAATTGAAGTGCATCTGCCAAGAAGAAGGAAAGGAGCTATTGGCTGAGATACACACAGGCATGTGCGGCTCCCACATTGGATCAAGGGTACTAGTTGGGAAAGCATTCCATCAAGGATTCTATTGGCGCACAACCCTCCATGATGCGGTTGAGCTAGTCCCAAAATGTGAAGCCTGCCAGTTCCATTCCAAGAATATCCACCTACCTGCCCAAGCTCTTTAGACAATCCCTTTATAATGGCCATTCTCAGTCTGGGGGCTCAATATCCCCGACCCTTTCCCCCGAGCAATAAGGGGCTTTGAATTCTTATTCGTTGCCATCGACAAGTTTACAAAGTGGCCGGAAGTGACTCCAGTGAGAAAGGTGACTGCTCAATCAGCTATCAAGTTCTTGCAAGAACTGGTGTGTCGTCTCGGAGTTCCGGCAAGGATCATCATTGACAACGGCACCCAGTTCACGAGTCGTGCCTTCATGCAATATGTTCGCACCCTCGGAAGCAAGGTCTCATTTGCCTCTGTCGCTCATCCCAGGAGCAATGGGCAAGCTGACAGGGCGAACGCTGGAGTGTTGGAGGGACTCAAAACAAGAACCTTTGATACTTTGCAGAAGCATGACAGGCGATGGATCGATGAGCTGCCGGTAGTCCTTTGGTCCCTCAGAACGACTCCAAATCAAGCTACCGGGTAGACTCCCTTTTCCCTGGTCTATGAGGAAGAATTAGCTATCCCCACGGAACTCATTGACGGGTCGCCCCGAGTGCTTGCTTCGATGAAGTAGCGCACGATCAGCACTGGCATGACGATGTTGTGCTACACGAGGAGAACCGTCTCCGGGCTGGTACGCGTGCTACACGCTATCAGCAAGCCCTACGCCGCTATCATAGCCGCAGGGTTCATCCCCGGTGTTTGAGGAAGGCGACCTTGTCCTTAGGCGTGTTTAGTCGGCCAAGGGTACAAACAAGTTGACACCGAAGTGGGAAGGCCCTTACTGGGTAGTACGAGTCACCAGACCTAGCATAGTCCGTCTGGAGACCGGAGATGGAATTAAATTGAAAAACTCATGGAATATTGAGCATCTCCGCAAGTTCTACCTCTAAGGCACGGCTGTCGGGCCCTACCCGGCAGTCACCCATTTATACACGCCTTGCTTAGCTGCATGTAACCCCTTGTACAAAGCCAAGGCGATGACCCTGTGCACCAGAGAAATAAACGAAGCGCTAGGGGGCTCCCGACCAAGTTGCATGCATGCATAAGCATTCCAAGAGCATTTGCATAAGCATTTCATGGGCATCTGCATATGCATATAGATAGGATCGCATCCTGCATCATTCTCATGTGCATAAAGCTGTAGGTTCCTGCCGTGAACTTGGTTTCTACAAGGAGTTGAGAAGATGGACCAACACTGCGATCCCCAGCAAGCCAAACAGATAAGTTCTACCTCTTGTCCATACATGTTCTATAAGCTAAAAATTGTGCATGAGAAAGCTTCGCCACTCTTTGAAGCTTAGGTGCTCCCACTTTTGGCTAGAACGTTGCTTCTACCTAGGTGGTCGTAGTGGCCTTTGCTGAGAAAGAGTCGGCGGGGGGCTGGTCCCTCTATTCTCTGCCCTGTAGACTCCGGTCCCCGGTAACAATATAGAAAAAGTTTACCGGCAGGATAGCCTGCCGGGGAAATCTCGTTTACTTATCTAAAGAGGCATCCCACCTCTGCATGGACATACACATGCACGAGTTCCCGACAAGGTTCATCTTTTTCATTAATATGTTGATTATACAAGTACAAGCCTTACAGTACACATACATGGACTTGAGAGATTACATTATTTCAACTAAAATTTGAGTGCCTACAAGTTTAACGTTGAAAAAAAGAGAAGTTCCTCGTAATCCCCTTTCTTGTCCTTCTTCTCCTAGGAATGGCAGGTGAAGGCAAAGAGGGCAAAAGGAGCGCCTGGGAGGGAGCCCAGGCCAACCCCGTCGGGCCCGAGGAGAGGTAGCTCGGCAGGGATGGGGAGACACCGACGAAGGGCAACAATGAAGAGCGTGGCAAAGACGACCCCCCAACCACTGTCACCAGGGACAGCAGGGCATGGCAGGGCTAATGGAGCTGCAGCCCGAGAGGAAGCACGCCGAGGTCCAGCTGGGAGAGGCCAGGGAGGACACCATCACCACCTCTGCATCCAACTTCCTGGCAATCACCTTGCCAGGAGAAAACGCAAGGGCAAATGATGATGCTGCCACGCGACGGATGTGGTGCGGGCCAGGTCAGCCGGAGTCAGAGCTGTTGCTGCCGGCGTCATCATCACGGTCATGGTCCTCCTCATCACTTTTCCTCGAGGAGGAGCTTTCATCGTCGGTAGAGCTCTCCACGCAGCACCCCAAGCGAATTCCCGAGCGCCCGAAGATCTTGACGGAGAGCAGGCCGCTCTCCATTAATTTAAAATGGAGAACATGTCCCTCCGACAAGCTATGGGCACGGGCGAAGGTCTTCCAACCACAGCGAAGGTACATGACATGAGGAGAAGGGAAGTCGACATCAACCCAAATGCCACCATTTCCACAACCCCTCATGTGCAACCTTAGAGCGTGTGGGGGATCAAGCTCCATTTCCCGTGCAAATGGAGTAGGAAGATGGAGGTGGCCGCACATAGGCTTGTACAATCTGATGACGAACTCCCGAGGCTGATCTCCAACATGGCCCTCCATCAAGGGGGGAGCCACCGGCGGGGGCGCGGCTAGAGCGTCGCCCCGTCCTCCTCTCCCTCGAGCACAACGGCGGCCACGACCTCGCCCCCTCCCTCCACCCCTCATAGCAGGCTCCGGCGCCACGGGGTCCGGAGGAGGGGGGACGCGCTGTCGAGCAGAAGCCCTCATCACCGTCGCTGGAATACCACCATGCCCTCGTCCTCTCACCATGGCGAGCAAAGGAAGACTACAGGGAAATAAGAAGAAGCAGGTGCATATAAAGATGCACCGTTTCTACCCACTTTTATAGAAGGGCGAGGCCGGGCGCTGGACTCTCGTTCAGAGGACGGCCGCCCCACTCACCCAATACAGCTTCCCCACCCATCCAGAGGCGCAGGGAATCAGGAACAACCCGCTGCCCCCAACCAGCGATGCCTGATTTCCAGCCATGGCACTCACACCCTTGCTCTCCGCATCCACCACCTACCCTTCCTAATGCATGGAGTACACGTGGCAGATGCGCCCGAAGCATGGAGGCAAGTGGGGTGGCAGTTTTCACCCCGTGAATGTGGAATGCAAGCGCCATGCGGGACATGATCTGAGTTTTTCCGTAACATTGCGCACGACGTGCAGGAAAGCCGTAAACTGGCCCAGACTCAAGAATAATGAAGAGGCTGAGAAGGCACCAAGGGGCCAGCCCCTTCAGGGGCCCTGCCTGTGCACTTATTAGGGCCTACCCTGACGATGCCCGACAGCGCGATAAGGGTAGGCCCAGGGGCTTCTGTCGGTGCAACAGACCCTGGGTATGTTGACCTGACTGTGCACATGCACGAGAACAAGATTGTGGCATTAGGCCATGCCAGAGTACAAGAGATCAAGATCTTCAAAGGATCAACATGGAGAACAAGAGGACCAAGATCAAACCAGAGAAGCCAGATACCACCAGGAGGAAAGCCCCCCTGCCGGGAAAATGGGCTTGGCAAGGGCATAGCCACCCCCGGGAAAGCAACCAAGGCGTCCCGGCAGGGCCTGCCGGGACTCACGGAGGCAGGAAACACCTCATCAACCACTCCCCCACGACCCACGTCGTGGATCCGTCCGGTGTTAAGCTGCAAAGTGATTAAGTGGCAACCACTCACCACATGGAAGCCCCTTTCTACAGGAAAACCTACAAATGACACCCGTCCTGCGACGTGTCGAATAAGCAGGCGTGGAGCTGGCAGAAGCCGGGGAAGCCTTGCCGGGCGAGCAATGATGTGACGTTGAGCAGCGCATTTAATGCGCCCTATCAGCTTGTAGAGTTAGGTATAACACTGTTTGCTATTTTATCAGTGTATAATGACTGATTTGCCATTTTGGTGACCCCTTAACCTATAAAAGGAGGCCCATGGCAACTGTAGAAGGGGTTCGGCTCGCGAGGCTAGAGAGTTAGACACCCATACGTGCGTGGCCACTGCCGCTCTTGACGCGGTAGTGTACTATGCTCCACCACCACTCTTCCACCATCAATCCACCAAAGCAGAGGTAGGGTTTTACTCCTCGCAGCGGCCCAAACCTGGGTTAAATTTCTCGTGTGATCCCTGCCATGCTACCCAACGCTCCTTTGCTCTTTGTGCAATGCGACATCCCCCCTGCCGAACCAGCAAGGGGCCGCTTGGTCCCATAGGTGGTCGTGGTTTCCCGCGACACTCCTCCTCGAGCGATAGCGACGAGGAGGATAGTGACGGCAATGATGACGGTGCTGATCAGGAGGGCGACGACTTCGACTCCCGCTGAACACCAGCCGCACCGTCACCGTCAGGCGGCAGCATCATCATCAGCATCAGCACCTCCTCTCCAGCAAGGTGATTTGCCGGGGAGTTGGGAGCAGGGGTAGAGGTGTGGCCTCCGTCTCCTCCGGCAACCTTCCAGCTGGATCCCGGCAGGCTTCCTCACGAGCTGCAGCTCCATTCGCCCTGCCACATCCTTCTTGCCCTGATGGTGGTGGTTGATGGGTCGTCTCCGCCAATCTCTTCACCATCGCCTTCGTCAGCGTCCTCCTGCCCCCGCCAGGCTACCTCTCTTGGAGCCCGACAGGGTTAGGCTAGGCGCCCCTTTTGCCCTCTTCACCTCGTGCCGCAATGCCTAGGAGGAGAGGGACAAGAAAGGGCATCACGTGGCACTTATCTTTTTTCAACCTTAAATTTGTAGGCACTTGCCAAATTTTAGTTCAAATAATGTAATCTCTTGAATCCATGTTTGTGTCCTATAAGGTCTATACTTGTTTGATCTGCATATTAATGAAAAAGACAAGCCTTCGCGGGGACTCGTGCATGTATATGTCCATGCAGAGGTGGGATGCCTCTATATTTTTATGTAAACGGGTTCACCCGGTAGGCTATCCTGCCGATACCCTATGTTTTGTTGCCGGGGAGTAGGCCTACCGGCACAAATCGTAAAGAGGGGCCAGCCCCCTGCTAGTCCTTATCCATCAAAGGCCACTATGAGCACCCCAACCGTAGCAGCGTTCGAGTAGAAGGGTGGGAGCACCTAAGCTTCAAAGGGTAGCAGGGTTTTCTCATGCACAAGTTTTTACTTACAGAACACGATCTTCGTTGTCACCTTGGCATGAACCCTGCGACTATGGCAGCGACGCAGGGCTTGCTGGTAGCATGCAGCACACGTAGCAGCCCGGAGACGGTTCTCCTCGAGAAGCACAGCATCGTCATGCAGGTATTGTTCCTGCGCTACTTCATCGTAGGCAAGTACTCGAGGCGACCAGTAAACGAGTTTTGTGGGGATAACTGCTTTACCCCATAGACTAGGGAGAAGGGAGTCTGCCCAGTAGCTCGATTTGGTGTCGTTCTGAGGGACCAAAGAACACCGACAGCTCATCAATCCATCACCTGCCGCACTTCTGCAGCTTACCAAATGTTCTTGTCTTGAGTCCCTTGATACTTCTCCAACGTATCTATAATTTCTGATTGTTCCATGCTGTTATATTATCATTCTTGGATGTTTTACAATCATTTTATAATCATTCTATATAATTTTTTGGTACGAACCTATTGACATGGTGCCCAGTGCCAGTTGCTATTTTCTACTTGTTTTTTACATTGCAGGAAATCAATACCAAACGGAGTCCAAACGCAGTGAAACTTTTTGTGGATTTTTTCTGGACCTGAAGACACCTATTGGGCCATAAAAGTACTAGAGGGGTGCTCCAAGGGGAGCACCACCCACCAGGGTGCGCCTGGGGCCCAGGCGCCCCCAGGTCGGTTGTGCCCACCTCGGTGGCCTCATCACCGCCTCTTTGATCTATAAATACCCCAATATTCCATAAACCCTAGGGGAGTTGACGAAAATCAATTCTAGCAGCCGCAAGTTCCAAAAAACAACAGATCCAATCTAAGAACTATCATGGAGGGGTTCATCATCCTCATTGGTGCCTCTCCGATGACGCGTGAGTAGTTCATTGTAGACCTACGGGTCTGTAGTTAGTAGCTAGATGGCTTCCTCTCTCTCTCTCTCTTGATTATCTATACAATGGTCTCTTGGAGATCCATATGATGTAACTCTTTGATCTCTTAGATGCATGATTGCTTATAGCCTCGTATTTCTTCTATGATATTTGTTTTTTTTCAGCAAACTTGATTTATTTATCTTGGAATGGGAAGAGGTGCTTTGTGATAGGTTTGGTCTTATGGTGCTTGATCCCAGTGGCAGAAGGGGAACCGACACGTATGTATCGTTGCCATTGAGGATAAAAAGATGGGTTCTATTTCTACATAAATAGATCTTGTCTGCATCATGTCATCATTCTTATTGCATTACTCCATTTTTCCGTGAACTTAATACACTAGATGCATGTTGGATAGCGGTCGATGTTTGGAGTAATAGTAGTAGATGTAGGCAGCAGCTGGTCTACTAATCTTGGACGTGATGCCTATATAATAATCATTGCCTCGATATCTTGATGAGTATTTGAAGTTCTATCAATTGCCCAACAGTAATTTTTTTCCCACCATTTGCTATTTTTCTCAAGAGAAGCCACTAGTGAACCTACGGCCCCGGGCCTCTTCTTTAATATATTTGCCTTCGCGATCTATTTTCATTTGCGTTTATTTTCAGATATATTAAACCAAAAATAAAAAAAATACTTTGCTGCACTTTATTTCATTTGTGATCTATTTATCCAATCTATTACAACTTTCTCTCGTCCACTTGCCAATTTCTAGCGCCATTACCCGAAAGGGATCGACAACCCCTTTAAACACGGAGGGTTGCGAGTATTTGTTATTATTGTGCAGGAGCTGTTTACATTGTGTTGCATGGTTCTCCTACTGGTTCGATAACCTTGGTCTCATCAATGAGGAAAATACCTACCGTTGCTGTGCTTCATCATCCCTTCATATTTGGGGAAATACCGACGTAGTTCTAGCAGACATCAAAAGGAATTTCTGGCACCGTTGCAGGGGAGGATCAAGTCAAGATAGTCTCTTGGCCACTAGCCATTTCTGGCACTGTTGCCCAGGAGACATCATCAACATCAACCATGTTTCTAATCACAAATCTCATCTCCTTGCAATTTACATTATTTTCCGTTTACCTCTCATTTTCCTCACCCCCACTTCACAAAATTTGTCGTTTTATTTGCCCTCTTTTTTCATTCGCCGTTTTCCCGTCAGATCTATTTTTGAGTGCAATCTTGTTGTAGTCACCATGACTCAAGAGAACACAAAGTTGTGTGGTTTCTCAAATACCAACATCAATGATTTTATTAACACTCCAATTGCTCCTCCGGCCACTAATGCGGAGTCTTGTGATATAAATACTCCTTTGCTGAATCTTGTAATGAAAGATTTTCCGGTACTCCTAATGAGGATGCCGCATCCCATCTTAACACATTCATGGAATTATGCGACATGCAAAAGAAAAAAGATGTGGACAATGATGTTGTGAAGTTGAAATTATTTCCATTTTCTTTGCGAGATCACGCAAAAATTTGGTTTTCTTCTTTGCCTCGCAATAGTATCAATTCTTTGAATAAGTGCAAGGATGCTTTTATTACTAAGTATTTTCCGCCCGCAAAAATCATTTCCCTTAGAACCCAGATCATGAATTTCAAGCAACTTGAACATGAGCATGTTGCACAATCTTGGGAAAGGATGAACTTGATGCTAAGGAATTGCCCAACTCATGGGTTAAATCTTTGGATGATCATACAAACTTTTTATGCGGGGTTGAATTTTGTTTCTCGTAACCTTTTAGATTCTGCCGCGGGGGGTACTTTTATGGAAATTACTTTGGGTGAATCTACTAAATTGCCTGATAATATTATGGCAAGTTATTCACAATGGCATATTGAAATAGCTCCTAATACTAAGAAGGTCAATTCGGTAGAAGAAATAAATTCTTTGAGTGAAAAAATTGATGCTCTTATGAAGTTGATTGCTAATAAAATGCTCCTATTGATTTTAATGATGTGCCTTTTTCTACTTTGATTGAGCAAAATAGTGATGCCATAGATGTGAATTTTATCTCGTGAAACAATTTCAATAACAATGCATATAGAGGTAATTTTAATCCTAGGCCTTTTCCTAATAATGCCTCTAATAATTATGGTAATTCCTATGGTGATCCTTCTTATAATAATAATAGAAACACCTCTGATCTTGCGAATAATATTAAAGAATTTATCAATACTCAAAAAGTTTTTAATGCTACGATAGAAGAAAAGCTGAATAAGGTTGATGATATGTCTAGAAGTATTAATAGAATTTCTCATGATGTAGAAACTCCCGAGATAAAACTATGTGCCTAAGGTTGAAGAATCAATTAAATCTCTTTATGTTTCTATGGATGAAAGTAAGAAAAGAACTGCTATGTTCAGAGCTAGAATAGAATTTTTAGAAAAGGCGTTTTCTAGTGATTGGTTTCATAAAAGTGATGAAGATCTTAAAATGATTGGTGTTTCTTCTATTGATTCTTTGTTTAGTAAAATTAAGATTGATGAAAGAGGGACTAAAGAAGAGTCAACTTTAGCTAGAAGGCGTCCCAATAATGTAGAGAGTGAAAATCTTGTTGAGAAAATTGATAAACGTGGGTTTGAAGAGGTCAAAACTTCAACTAGTGATGTGCCCACTCTTTTTGATTACAAAGACTTTAGTTATGATAGTTGCTCTTTGGTTGATTGTATTTAGTTGTTGCAATCCATGTTAAATTCACCCCATGCTTATGAACAAAATAAAGCTTTTACTAAACATATTATTGATGCTGTGATAAAGCTTTTGAAGAAAAGTGGAATTAGAAGATTCAACTCCTAGAAAATTACATGATGAATGGGAACCTACCATCAAAGTCAAGATTAAAAATTATGAGTGTTTTGCTTTATGTGACTTGGGTGCTAGTGTTTCTATAATTACGAAATCTTTATGCGATGTGCTTGGTCTTACTGATATTGCAGAATGCTCTTTAAATTTGCACTTGGTGGATTCTACTATTAAAAAGCATATGGGAAGAATTAATGATGTTCTTATTCTTGCAAATAGGAATTACGTGCCCATAGATTTTATTGTTCTTGATATTGATTGCAATCCGTCTTGTCCAATTATACTTGGTAGACCGTTTACGTACTATTGGTGCCGTGATTGATATGAAAGAAGGCAATATTGAATTTCAATTTCTACTAAGGAAGGGTATGGAACACTTCCCTCGAACAATAATTAGGCCACCATATGAATCAATCATGAGGGCACAGTATGGATCTAGAACTAAAGATGACAACACTTAGATCCTTCGCATTATGCCTAGCTAGGTGCGTAAAATGATAGTGCTCGTTGGGAGGCAACCCAACTTGTATCTTTTTGCTTTTTGGTTTTCTTTCTTTTTTTCAATAAAATACCCAATTATGCCTCTGATTAGATGTGTTTTTGTGGTTTAAATTAGTGTTTGTGCCAAGCAAAGCCTTTGGGATGATTTGGGGAGAGTTGATTTCATCTTGCTGAAAAACAAAAACTTTTTAGCTCACGAAAAAATTCCCATTTTTAACAGAAGAGTGCTTTTCTTGCAGAAGATTAATATACGAGCTTCCTCATCACCGCCGGAGCTGCTCCGCCCGCCCCGCGCTGGAGCCGTCGTTCCCAGACCGCTGCCGTGCCATCTCGCCTCTTCCTCACATCCCCATGCACCTGCACCAGCGACCTCCGCCTCTAGCCGTGCCGGCGAGCAATCCGTTGCCGTCCGCCTCGTCGCATTCCCCTTCGCCTTCGTCACATCAAGTTCCACACCCGAGCCCTCTACTCGACCAGGAGCTCGTCACCTCCAGCGCCTCTACATGTCCAAGCCCCTGCCTCGCCTCTGCTTCATTCGAGCGGGGAGGAGGACGCACCTCCACTCGTCCGCATTGACCAGCGCCAAGTCCCTGCCGCCGGCCTTCGGTCTTGCTTCTTTTGGACTAGCAAGAACGCCGCCAAGAACCGTACGCGGACGCATCGTCTCCAGGATTTTTCGCCAAGTACCTCTACGTGCGAATTCACCAAGTACCCTTCGGATGCGTCAAGTTTGACTACATGGACCGCCAAGTTCCGCTCCGAACATGTACAACTACACCCGGTGATGCGACAAGTAACCCGACAACGTGTACATCTACACCGCCAAAACCGGACCGACAAGTACCCCGACGTTGTGTGTACCACTACCGTCGCCCTGAAGTTGTTGGATTCGTCAAGTACCTCTCCGAAACGAACGTGTACAACTACTTCAACTACCGTCGCGAGAACGACTACTTCCACTACAGCCCGTGTACCACTACTTCCTTCGTCAAACTCGACCCACTGCGAAATGCACGCTTCGAAGGTATAACCGCCGAGAACGACCGCCGTGGACCGAATGCATGTGTTGAATGAGATGCACCATTTGCACCGTGTTCGAATTGTCACTCGTTTTCCATGCCACTAACCCGTGGGAACTCGGTAGTCGGGAGCACCCCCCCATCTCTGGCATGTTGCGCACATCCGCACGCCTCCTTTTGCACCGGTATCTCCATGAGCTACCGGAACCGATATGTTGCCGTGGCATCATTTTCGAATATGTTGCCGTGACACCCCTTCTTTCCGCCACGGTGACAAATGCCTCATATCTTGCTCATGTCAACATTTTCATAAAATTGCATAAACCTTGATTATGTCATCCGCATCATGGTAACAACAATTAAAATGTTTAAAATTGTTGCTTGCGTTAAATTGCTAAATAACATGGGGATTTTTTCGGAATTGTTGTTCGTTGTTCCGGCCTCATTTAAACTTGACTAGATAGGTAGTTTTATTATGCTTCACCTCTTTCCATGTTTAACAACATTTAATATTGTTTGGTAGCTTAAACGAGATTGAACTAAATATGTCAATGTGGTGTTTTGTCAATATGCAACTCATTGCATATTGAGCTCCACTTAACTTGTAGTATTGTTTGTTGCACTTTCCCATGCCATGCCTCATTAAACCGGACATGCATCATACTTGTTTGTGCATCATGCCATGTTTATGCTTGTGTGTTTACCATGTTGTTTGCTTCTTTCCGGTGTTGCTTCTTAGTTCCGGTAATGTTGCGATTGTGAGGATTCGTTCGACTACTCCCGTTCGTCTTCTTCATGGACTCGTTCTTCTTCCTAGCGGGATTTCAGGCAAGATGACCCTCACCTTGGATCTCACTACTATCATTGCTATGCTAGTTGCTTCGTTCTATCGCTATGCTGCGCTACCTATCGCTTGCTCTTGAAGCCTCTCAAACTGCCATGTCAGCCTCTAACCTTTTCACCCTTCCTAGCAAACCATTGCTTGGCTATATTACCGCTTTGCTCAGCCCCTCTTATAGCGTTGTTAGTTGCAGGTGAAGTTGAAGATTGCTCCATGGTGGACAGGGTTATGTTGGGATATCACAATATCTCTTATATTATTAATGCACCTATATACTTGGTAAAGGGTGGAAGGCTCAGCCTTATGCCTGGTGTTTTGTTCCACTCTTGCCGCCCTAGTTTCCGTCATACCGGTGTTATGTTCCCGGATTTTGCATTCCTTACGCGGTCGGATGATTTATGGGACCCCCTTGACAGTTCGCTTTGAATAAAACTCCTCCAGCAAGGCCCAACCTTGGTTTTACCATTTGCCTCACCTACCCCTTTTTCCCTTGGGTTTCCGGAGCCCGAGGGTCATCTTTATTTTACCCCCCGGGCCAGTGCTCCTCCGAGTGTTGGTCCAACCTAAGCGATGTCCGGCACCCCCTGGGCAACTAGGGTCTATGCCAACCCGACGTCTTGCTCATCCGGTGTGCCCTGAGAACGAGATATGTGCATCTCCTATCGGGATTTGTCGGCACATTGGTCGGCTTTGCTGCTCTTGTTTTACCATTGTCGAAATGTCTTGTAAACCGGGATTCTGAGACTGATCGGGTCTTCCTAGGAGAAGGTATATCCTTCGTTGATCGCGAGAGCTTATCATGGGCTATGTTGGGACACCCCTGCAGGGTATAAGCTTTCGAGAGCCGTGCCCACGGTTATGTGGCAGATGGGAATTTGTTAATGTCCGGTTGTAGATAACTTGACACCAGATCCGAATTAAAACGCATCAACCGTGTGTGTAGCCGTGATGGTCTCTTTTCGGCGGAGCCAGGGAAGTGAACATGGTATTGGGTTATGTTTGACGTAAGTAGGAGTTCTAGATCACCTCTTGATCATTGCTAGCTTCACGACCATTCCGTCTGCTCTCTTCTCGCTCTTATTTGCGTAAGTTAGCCACCATATATGCTTAGTCGCTGCTGCAACCTCACTACTTTACCCCTTCCTTTCCCATTAAGCTTTGCTAGTCTAGATACCCATGGTAATGGGATTTCTCAGTCCTCGTGGCTCACAGATTACTACAACAACAGTTGCAGGTGCAAGTTGCGATGATCATGACACGAGAGCGATGTTTGCTTGTTTTGGAGTTCTTCTTCTACTTCTTCGATCAGGGGATAAGTTCCTGGTCGGCAGCCTGGGCTAGCAGGGTGGATGTCGTTTGAGTTTATGTTTGTGTTTCATCTGTAGTCGGATGGTGCTCTTATGGATGATGTATTGTTGTATTCGTGTGGCATTGAATGCCTTTTGTATGTATCCCCATCTATTATGTAATGTTGATGTAATGATATCCACCTTGCAAAAGTGTCTTCAAGATGCGCTTCTATCCTTGGTGGGACCTTCGAGTTCCTTTAGGATAGGGTCGCATCTTGGGCGTGACACTACGGCAGCGAGCTTGGGGACGGAGGCCATCCCGCGCGGGCGCTAGGTCTGATAGGACGGCCTTGTCGTTAGTGCGTGACCTCGCTCGCTGATGACGAATGTGTCAACGCTGCACGTCCTTTTCTTCCCTGGTGGATCTGTGACCACCAGTGAGGAGGGAGAGAGAGGCCATCTTTTTTAGATCTGGAGAGAGGGTGGTAGCGTGAGAAGCAAGTGGGCAGCCCTTAGCAAGAAAGCGCTGAAGCTCCAACCTATATATCTTTTTATACTACTAGTACTGGAGGTGGAGTAGTGGTAGAGTAGTTTATATTTTCTCTGTGTACAGTACTAGTTAGTTGTGCTTCAAAACTGAACGACACACCATTAAAAAAATAAAGGTCGATAACTAATGCGGCACCTCGGGCCAACGCGGCCAGATCGCATTTTGCACGAGAAATTACACACCATGTTTCGTTGACATGTGGTCCCGTTCCAACATATTAGTGAGATGACGGCGAGTCCTTTTCTACTAGTATTTATGAACGAACGTGTAGGCCGGGGCGCCTCTTCGTGAACCGTGGCAAACTGGCAACCGTCCACCGACTCTTCGCCTTTCCCTCTCGATTTGGAAATGCTGTCACAAGCTCTTCCTCTCCCTCCTCCATTTTCCTTCAGCCCTTCACCCTTTCTACTGCCATTGTTCGATCTTCTTCTCCATGGAGGGAATAGGCCGGAAACGACCCCGTTATTCTTGCCCCGATCTGAAAGATGATGTGGTGGAGGAACTCATTGATCGGTGCAACGTCATCACCTTGGCTAGCATGGCAGGTTTGTTCAAGACCATTCTCGACTCAACTAATAACATCATTACAAGGAACCCAAGAGTCAAGGAGCGGTTTGATCTCCCCTATCTTCTTCGCCGTGACCCTGATGACTAGCACGGGGACGACGGAGGCCTCGCCTTGTGCAAGTTGATGCCACTTGATAATGATACGTATGATGTTAAGATGCCATCGCTTGAGGGTAAGGCTTGGGCAGGCGCAAATGGATATTGGGTTGTTTACATTGGGTCCAACTGCGAGTGGGAACTTGTGAATTTGTAAACTCATGACCAGGTTCCACTTCCAAAAATCTCAGCAGACTGCCCAGAGGTTGAGCACACCGGTATTGTACGCACGTTCAAATACGATCATGGTGATTGTCTTCTACGGAAGATAGCAATTTGTCAAGTTCCCAACCGCTCTTGGAATTACAACAACTATGAAGTTGTTGCTATCTTCGACAAGCTTGTTGCTGTCCTTCGTGGTTTGACTGGATGGATATTGCTCAAAAATCAGTTTCTGTACACGGATGAGTACTATGATGCAATTCAATACGAGGGCCTTGTGTTTGCTACCACTCACGGCTCTGTTTTTGCATGGAATCCTTATGATTTCGGTACGTTTGTCTTCCACCGTAATTATAATTGTTTCATCCACATGCATGCGGGTTAGAAAGTTTTCCTTTACTAATTAACCTTCTTCTTGTGTTTCCAAGGTCCTGTGAACATTCCACCATCTATACTTGAAATTTTTTTATAACCAAGGGGGAGATGACGACTATGATGATCACGAGCATGAGGACGAGAAGCGCCCATATACTCTGTGGCGCCTGGCAACTAATTCTGATGCATCACCTCTTCTTGTGTGTATACAACCCACTAATGATGTTACTACTAAGGAAGCAGGTGTAGTCTCCCATGGTCGCACTCTCCAAACCTATTCCAACACCCGTTGCATGGTATTCAGGATGGATACTAGTGTGCTAGCGCCAACTCCTTCTCCCTGGTACAGAATTGATAGTCTTGGGGAGAACTCGCTCTTCCTTAGAAAAAACTATCCAATGATGGTGAAAGGCGATCCAACTGCTATTCACACAACATTACTACCATTTATGAGAAGCAACTGTGTCTATACCTCGGACATTTGGGTGGTTACCTACCCTGGTACTGATATAGTAGGCTGCTTCAGCCTGGATGATCAGTCCTGCATTGGTCTCGAGATCGACAATGGATGGCCTGTCCCAGAGAATCACTTGTGGTTCAAAGCAAGCGTTTCCAACACCGAGGAATGGTTGAGTTGAAGTTCATTTCATTGCTTGTTATTTGTTGTGTGGTGAAAACTTTAGTATTTATAATGTATCCTCATTGTCGATGTGGGTTGATGACCTATTGTATGTAATAAAATGATATGCCTGTGATAAACTTACTAAATTTATGAATGGCTTTCGAGTCGCTTCTCTGAGTGAGTGGTGCGACGAGGCAAAAAAATATTTTCTGAATACATAATTGTACGTGCATTGCAACAGGTTATCGGATGAGGCCAATCAACAATAGTAGTACACTATTTGTACTAGCTTCACATGCTTCGCGCGTCGGGCGGGTGTTTTTACTGTAGCCATATGTTAATGTGTTCGCTGTACGTAACCAGCACCTCGAATCCTCGAGTACTATATAGTAAGTAGTAGGAGTAGTAGGGTGTCATGGGCCAGAACAAGCATTCACGTCCAGGAGTACGACACACGCCACCAGCACGACTTCCATCTGATACCATATTTCTTCGAGTCCGTGCTAGAGCAATCTCTTCAACCTCATCGTTTCTCTAACTCAACCATCGCGTGGCGGGCGAGGTGGGGGTTTGCCGATAGTCAGTTTCCTCAACTGCGGTCCCTCTTGTAAGGCCAACTCCAACGCTCTATCAATATATGGATGTACTCTTCTTCCCAATAGCAAAACTTGCATCCATTCTACTCCCTCCGTTCCACAATACATGCCTTCTATTTGTCAAAATATAGATGTATCTAGAGATGTTTTAGTATATAGATACATCCATTTTTGGACAAATGGAAGTCAAGTATTTTGGAACGGAGGGAGTACACAAAATAAATTTTAAGTTAGCACAACTAGTCTAATCCGAGAGTACAACCAAAGATTTGGTCGTGTTCTTCCTCCTTTTGCCGACACGTGGGACATCCAGCATCCAGGTCGTGTCATGCAAGAAAATAGAGTGGTAGTTGAAGCCACGTGATGTGCATCTTGGGTTAAATTGTAAATAGAATCTTACTACTCTTGAGTAACTCCAAAAGCGGCCATCGAAGATCTTTATTGGATTTGTTTTTCATCACCAGCACGTCGAGGTGAAAGATGTGTAGGTTCAGTGGGTCCTCTTGCGTTTTCACTGACATGTGGGACCGCATGTGAGCAAACAGACAATGGGCTCCGCACGTCCGCTGGCTGGCTGAGAAGAGAGATAGAGCAGGGCTAAGCACGAACTCCGGGAAATTTGTTCTACGTACCTTGATATAGGCTCGATATAGTGGGGTGGCATGGGCCATAACTAGCATTCACGTCTAGCAGTACGGCACACGCCACCCACACGAGTCCCATTCGACACCAATTTTCTTGGAGTCCATGCTACAACCATCTCTACTCCCTCCTGTTTTCTCAGCCATCGCGCGGTGGGCGGGGTGGGGGTTTGCCGATAGTCGGTTTGCTCAACTGCGGCCCCACTTGTAAGTGAAAATGCAACACCGCACGCATTCCCCCTTGAGCAGTGTGCCGAACCAACCGTGTGGGGGTGCGACGCGAAAACGATAGGCTTTTCCTTTTGAAATCGTAACTTGTAAAATTTGGTTCTGCTCCATGGCGCGACCGATAGATAGAAAATAACGATTTTGCCTAGAGTAATGAGAAGTTTGGTTCTGGCGCCGTTCATGCATGGAGTACGTACAAAAATTATGAAGTTGATGCGAAAGGTAAGATAATTACTAGTAATACCATATACTACTACATGGATTTGACGGAAAGATAAAATACATACGGATCCATCAACGATATCCTCACGCCCTAGTGCGTCGGGTCACCAACCGACATGTGAGGAGCAGCGGTGTTGGCGGCGAGATCAACATGCTTTTGAACAATGCCGTCCAAGGTTGCCCTGCGGTCCAAGAAGGCCAGTGTCCAATCGTCCTCCTCTTGCATGTAGTAGTCCTTGTGGACGATTTGCGCGTAGACATGGGTGATTATGTCGATGGTGTCTTGCTGCGCCAGGCGCTGCGCGGCGAGCGTGACCTCGAGGTGGACATTCTCCAGCGCGACGGCTGGTAGTCGCAGGGCCACCAGTGCGTCGAAGAGGTTGTCACCATAGTGTCCGTTGAGGGTGGCGGGCATCGTAGAGCTTAGGGGCATCGGTTGGAGGCGTACGTCAAAGTCGTCCGCGAGCTTCTTGACAACTGTGAACTTGTCGAGGAAACCGACGAGGACCTCGTCAAACAAGGAGACAAAGCTATCGTCCAAGTGGCTCCTCGCCCTGGCGGCCTCAAGCAATACCTGGAGACGTTCCTCGGTGCCGAGCCACAGGCCGGCGTCGTGGACCATCTGGCACAGCCGGCTGATGCTCGCACTCATCGCCTCCATGGGTCTAGCTTAGCTTCTAGTCAACTGATCTTGCGATTCGAGTGATCACTCTTGCACTTGGTTAGCGTGCATAGGTGCGTAGGATTTCGTACTACTCCTCGGCCGTCTACTGCACCTGCCTTTTGCTGTATGATAGGTGGGCCAGCCATCCCTTGGGCCCACGTGTCATTCAACCAAAGGCAGTTGCAGTAAGTCAATGAAGCTGCGTCCCCCTCCATGCCGGTGCAGTATAGTCATCTCACTGGACCTCTAGTTGGGGCCAAACGAGAGAAGTTTGATGTTTACTGGTTTATTGGTCCCCTTTGCATTTTGCGCCAAGTTTTGACCTTTGATTTAACTAATAAAATGTTAATGCATGTAAACAAAAATGTTGTGTAAGTCACCTTACGAAAAACAAATAATCCCAAAACACTTAGGCACGGTGCATTAACTCCATCCTTGTTTCTTATTTCGTGACATATCAACCAATGAGAGATGTGGGTCGTGAATGCTTTCAATGACTTGAGACAACCAAACATGACATGCAGTGTTTAGTTAGCAAAAAGACATTAAGTTCTCTCGCCGATAGGAATAAAACAATACACCATGTATTTATTTACAGAGGGAGTAGTACATTTTTTGTGACATGCATTACTAGATATTGCTAGTCAAATACTAAAATCCATATGGACGTGGTAGTACTCCTAAATCCAGACCGTGGTGCTAATAGTACTAGTAGTAGTACTACCAATGTAGTAGGAGTACTAGCACTGTACTACCAGTTGGTCAAATTATTATGTGCTGCTCCTCACAGTGAAGTGACAAGACCCTGCGCCAGAGATGACACCTGAGTATAGGCGCCGTGTTCGGCATACCATAGTCAGCCTCACCGTCTGTAGTCACTAGCATCATGGCTGTAGAGCTAGCCTGCTTACAACTAGCCCTGTTCGACCTAATTTCCCGTGCGTAGATGCCCGTGCATTGCACGGAACACCAAGATTGGGGGTGGACGGCGCCGGCAGCGGCCATCGTGCCAGATTTTTCCACAGCCTTCTAGATGAGGTGGGGAGGAGATAAGGCTGATTGTGAGAGACAAGGAGTTGTTTGTAAATAGGGAACAAGTGCGGGCATCTTTTTGCAAAAATGGAGAAGCTTGGTTTGTATGCGTCAGATCTAGATTCGTCGGCTATTGGTGAAAGATGGGAGTCACAACATCATCACCAACTCAGGACCTGTTTGATTCGCATGATTTTGAAAACGCAGGAATAGGACACGGCAATATTACAAGTTTCAAACTGATATTACAACTGTTAGGAGTAATGCTGCACCTACAAAGAGGGAATTACTAGGAAGTTTACGTAAGAACTTTCCTTACTTTAGGTGGATGCAGCATTATCGTACAAACTAAAATCCACTGCCCTGACAAGTCACTAATGGGCAAATAAGTTTTCGAGTCTCTGGCCACTTGATGTTTCAAAAACAAATTCAGCTTCTGCGGAGACTTTGTCATTTAGGCTTAGACGCTTGCGGTGATCAGCACGCCATTCATTGTTGCGCCAGAGAATGCCAAACCTCATTACCTTGAGCACACTTGCCTCCAGAACAAAGAACCTGGCCAATTTAATCTTAGATGTGCTGCTTTGGTAGTCGATCAAATCAATTTATGTAAGATGGAGATCAAGGCATTCGATAGATTGTTATATTGCAGCACATTTTTCACTTTTGGGTCTTTTTTTATCCGCAAAAGAAGAGAACATATTAGAGCAGCTGGCTGTATAAGATTGCCGTGTCATCTAGAGGTACCAATATCATTTGCTCATGCGATAGGGTTGGCTGGCTAGTGATATTTTTTCACTCACTCACACTCTCTCTCTCTCTCTCTCTCTCTCTCTCTCTCTCTCTCTCTCTCTTTCTGTTTCCTCTCATTTAACTAGGAGCACGTGAAGAGCTTGGGCATTTGTTGCCTTCCACTATGTGGCCGATGCCATATTTTGCAAAAGTATGCCACATAATATGCATTGATGTCAAATCAGAAGATTTTAGCACCGCTTCGCGATGTGAGAGAGTTGGCACCATTGTGCACACAGATCCACATGTATAAACAAATCAATCAAACCAACTACACCAGCCTCTCACTCTCCCAAACAAGTGTTTTTATTGCCTCAGTCCTCTCTCTCTCTCTCCCATGCAGTGTTTTTTCATTGCGTGAGTTAATTTGGCACCGGAGCAAAGTAGTTGATCCAGATTGGGGCACCAGGTGAGCAATGGAGGGGCGTCAGTGCCAAATGCATCACAAGTGAATTTGGCACGTGTTTTGGCCTACATAGCCCACTTTTGTACTCCCTCCGTCCCAAAATTCTTGTCTTAATTTTATCTAAATACGGTGTATCTAGTTACATTTTAGTGTTAGATACATCTGTATCTAAACAAATGTAAGACAAGAATTTTTGGATGGGGGGAATACTACCTCGTATTTAGTACAAAATTTTGACCATAGATTTACCTAAGAAAATGCCAATGCATGTCACTAAAAATTACAACATTTGAAATTATGTTCAAATACGAATCCAACGATATAATTCTTAGTGACATGCATTAACAATTTGTCAGTTAAATCTATGGTCAAATTTTGATACTACAAAATTGGAAGAGTAAACCAGGACGGAGGTTGTCATGGATTTGTCACGGCAGATGTCCTAGCGTAAGGACTTAGTCGTGGAGCCATCGCTACGGGTTTACTTGCAGGGGTTAAAGCGGACACAAAGACACAAGGGTTTTATACTAGTTCGGCCCCTTCGATGAAGGTAAAGCCTACGTCTAGTTGTGATGGAATTGATGTAATCTCGATGGCTAGGGAGCAAACAAGCTTCGCCTAGGCTCGAGTTTGTGGTTGTCTGTGTTTGAACCGTCGCCGGGTCGTCCCCTTATATACACGAGTGACGCCCGTCGGTTCGTAGAGTCCCAACCGGTTCATACTCGTATCCCGGTTGGTATCTCCTATTCCTAACTTACAATACAAGTTATACATCAGGCCGGTTTACGGCTACAAGCTCTAAACCGACTATAGGCCTTGGGCCTTTCTCTGCTTATACCACTAACGGAGCTAATCCGGCCCAAGCTGGCCGGTTTACACCTAGTGGTAATATCCCCAACATTAGGCCCCAGATTGATTTGAACTGGTTCATGTCAATCCTTCACAAAGCTTGTATCTTGGACATCTTCTTTTGTTTGGTAAACCGCCATGTCGTCATCGCTTCTGGTCACTGTAAACCGGCATGACGTCGTTGCTTCTGGTCACTCTAAACCGGCATGACGTTATCCTGAAATTTGATCCTTTGTAACGCCTTCTTTAATAGCAGTCCCTGGATCCACGCGCTTGACCTAGCTTTGCTGCCTTATAAATAGGACCGAAGGGTCACTTCTTTCCTCCCTTCGCTTCCTTTCCTTCGTCTTCCTCGCGCCGCTGCTCTTGGAGCTCCGCCATTGTCCTCGACCTCTGCTTCGTCCTAGGCCGCTGCATCGACCTGAACGTACCAGAACACTGCGGCCTCTCTCCGCATCTTCTCTATTCCCGGTAAGCTTCTTCCCCTTCTTAAATCTGTTCTGTACATAGATCTGTTTTTAGGGTTCCAGCTTCGTACCGTGTTCTTCGTGCTTTCCTGTTTATCCTTTTAACTTTGAACCATGCTGTGAATCTTGTTCTGTACCAATGGTGACTCCTGCGTATCCGCTGTAGTTTCTCATTTTAATCCCATGGATCTTCTGCATATATATCTGCCTCATGGTCCACTTCTGTTTCTTCTTTACCTTCACAAAATATTTCCTGTTTTCTGAAAACCCGCGTTTGATCCGTAGTAATCATGGGATATTGTGAAACTTGTGAAGGAAATATGCCCTAGAGGCAATAATAAAGTTATTATTTATTTCCTTATATCATGATAAATGTTTATTATTCATGCTAGAATTGTATTAACCGGAAACATAATACATGTGTGAATACATAGACAAACAGAGTGTCACTAGTATGCCTCTACTAGACTAGCTTGTTAATCAAAGATGGTTATGTTTCCTAACCATGAACAAAGGGTTGTTATTTGATTAACAAGGTCACATCATTAGTTGAATGATCTGATTGACATGACCCATTCCATTAGCTTAGCACACGATCGTTTAGTATGTTGCTACTGCTTTTATCCATGACTTATACATGTTCCTATAACTATGAGATTATGCAACTCCGTTTACGGAGGAACACTTTGGTACTACCAAAGCGTCACAACGAATCGGGTGATTATAAAGGAGTACTACAGGTGTCTCCAAAGGCAGATGTTGGGTTGGCGTATTTCGAGATTAGGATTTGTCACTCCGAATGTCGGAGAGGTATCTCTGGGCCCTCTCGGTAATGCACATCACTGAAGCCTTGCAAGCACTACAACTAATGAGTTAGTTGTGAGATGATGTATTACGGAACGAGTAAAGAGACTTGCCGTAACGAGATTAAACTAGGTATTGGATACCGACGATCGAATCTCGGGCAAGTAACATACCGATGACAAAGGAACAACGTATGTTGTTATGCGGTCCGACCGATAAAGATCTTCGTAGAATATGTAGGAACCAATATGGGCATCCAGGTCCGCTGTTGGTTATTGACCGTGAATAGTTCTAGGTCATGTCTACATTGTTCTCGAACCGTAGGGTCCGCACGCTTAAGGTTTCGATGGCGGTTATTATGAGTTTATGTATTTTGATGTACCGAAGGAGTTCGAGTCCCGGATGTGATCACGGACATGACGAGGAGTCTCGGAATGGTCGAGACATAAAGATTGATATATTGGAAGCCTATGTTTGGAGTTGGAATGGTTCCGGTAAAACGGAATTTACGGAGTACCGGAGGTTACGGAACCCCGGAGATAAATGGGCCACTATGGGCCTTGGTGGAAAGGAGAAGGGCAGCCCAAGAGGGCTGCGCCTCCCCTTTCCTAGTCCTATTAGGACTAGGAGAAGGGCCGACCCCTCTCTCTCTTTCCTCCGGGAATCCTAGTTGGACTAGGATTGGGGGAATCCTACTCCCAGAGGGAGTAGGACTCCCATGGCGCGCCCTCCTTGGCCGCCGGCCCCCTTCCCCCTGGCTCCTTTATATACGGGGGCAGGGGGGCACCTTGGAACACACAAGTTGATCGTGAGATCGTTCCTTAGCCGTGTGCGGTGCCCCTCCACCATATTCCACCTCGGTTATACCGTCGTGAAGCTTAGGCGAAGCCCTGCGCCGGTGAAACATCAAGATCGTCACCACGCCGTCGTGCTGACGGAACTCTCCCTCGACACTCGGCTGGATCGGAGTACGAGGGACGTCATCGAGCTGTACGTGTGTCAAGAACTCGGGGGCGTCGGAGTAACGGCGCCGGGATCGGTCGGATCGCGAGGAGAACGTACGACTACTTCCTCTACGTTGTGTTCGCTTCGCCTGGTCTACAAGGGTATGTAGACAACACTCTCCCTCTCGTTGCTATGCATCACCATGATCTTGCGTGTGCGTAGGAAAATTTTTGAAATTACTACGTTCCCAACAAAGTGGCATCCGAGCCTAGGTTTTTATGGTTTGATGTTTTGCACGAGTAGAACACAAGTGAGTTGTGGGCGATACAAGTCATACTACCTACCAGCATGTCATACTTTGGTTCAGCGGTATTGTGAGATGAAGCGGCCGGACCGACATTACGCCAGACGCTTACGCGAGACTGGTTTCACCGCCACGAGCACTCGTTGCTTAAAGGTGATTGGCGGGTGTCTCTCTCTCACTTTAGTTGAACCGAGTGTAGCTACGCCCGGTCCTTGAGAAGGTTAAACGGAGTCTATTTGACGAAATATCGTTGTGGTTTTGATGCGAGGTGAGATTGGTTCTTGCTTAAGCCCGTAGCAGCCACGTAAAATTTGCAACAACAAAGTAGAGGACGTCTAACTTGTTTTTGCAGGGCATGTTGTGATGTGATATGGTCAAGACATGATGCTATATTTTATTGTATGAGATGATCATGTTTTGTAACGAAGTTATCGGCAATCGGCTGGAGCCATATGGTTGTCGCTTTATTGTATGCAATGCAATCGCTACTGTAATGCTTTACTTTATCACTAAGCGGTAGCGATAGTCGAGAAGCATAAGATTGGCGAGGCGACAACGATGCTACGATGGAGATCAAGGTGTCGCGCCGGTGGCGATGGTGATCATGGTGGTCTTTGCAGAGATGGAGATCACGAAGCACAAGATGATGATGACCATATCATATCACTTATATTGATTTGCATGTGATGTTTATCTTTTATGCATCTTATCTTGCTTTGATTGACGGTAGCATTATAAGATGATCTCTCACTAAATTATCAAGAAGTGTTCTCCCGAGTATGCACCGTTGCCAAAGTTCGTCGTGCCCGCACACCACGTGATGATCGGTGTGATAAGCTCTCGTCCATCTACAACGGGTGCAAGCCAGTTTTGCACACGCGAATACTCAGTTATACTTGACGAGCCTAGCATATGCGAGATATGGCCTCGGAACACGGAGACCGAAAGGTCGGCGTGAATCATATAGTAGATATGATCAACATAAGATGTTCACCATTGAAAACTACTCCATCTCACGTGATGATCGGTTATGGTTTAGTTGATTTGGGTCACGTGATCACTTAGATGACTAGAGATGTCTATCTAAGTGGGAGTTCTTAAGTAATATGATTAATTGAACTTAAATTTATCATGAACTTAGTCCTGGTAGTATTTTGCAAATTATGTTGTAAGATCAATAGCTTGCGTTGTTGCTTTCATACGTTTATTTTGATATGTTCCTAGAAAATTGTGTTGAAAAATGTTAGTAGCAATGATGCGGATTTGATCCGTGATCGAGGTTTATCCTCATTGTTGCCTGTAAGAATTATGTCCTTAATGCACCGCTAGGTGACAGACCTATTGCAGGAGCGGATCTGCGACGTTATGAGCGTTTGGCTAGCTCAAGATGATGACTACTTGATAGTTTTGTGCACCATGCTTTATGGCTTAGAATCGGGACTTCAAAGATGTTTTGAACATCATGGACCATATGAGATGTTCCAAGAATTGAAGTTAATATTTCAAGCAAATACCGAGTTGAGAGATATGAAGTCTCCAACAAGTTCTATAGCTAAAAGATGGAGGAGAATCGCTCAACTAGTGAGCATGTGCTCAGATTGTCAGGTACTTCAATCGCTTGAATCAAGTGGGAGTTAATCTTCCAGATAAGATAGTGATTGACAGAATTCTCTAGTCACCATCACCAAGTTAGTAGAACTTCGTGATGAACTATAGTATGCAAGGGATGACGAAAATGATTCCCGAGCTCTTCGTGATGTTGAAATCGACGAAGGTAGAAATCAAGAAAGAGCATCAAGTGTTGATGGTTGACAAGATCACTAGTTTCAAGAAAAGGGCAAAGGGAAAGAAAGGGGAACTTCAAGTAGATTGACAAGCAAGTTGTCACTCCCACGAAGAAGCCCAAAGCTGACCAAAGCCTGAAACTGAGTGCTTACACTGCAAAGGAAATGGTCACTGGAAGCGGAACTGCCCTAAATATTTGGTGGATAAGAAGGATGGCAAAGTGAAAAGGGTATATTTGATATACAGGTGTTTGATGTGTACTTTACTAGTGTTTATAGCAACCCCTCGGTATTTGGTACTGGTTCAGTTGCTAAGAGTAGTAACTCGAAATGGGAGTTGCAGAATAAACAGAAGCTAGTTAAGGTGAAGTGACGATGTGTGTTGAAAGTAGTTTCAAGATTGATATGATCATCATCGCACACTCCCTATACTTTCGGGATTAGTGTTGAACCTAAATAAATGTTATTTGGTGTTTGCGTTGAGCATGAATATGATTTGATCGTGTTTATTGCAATACGGTTATTCATTTAAGTAAGAGAATAAACTGTTATTCTGTTTACATGAATAAAACCTTATATGGTTTCACACACCAATGAAAATGGTTCATTGGATCTCGATCGTAGTGATACACATATTTCATAATATTGAAACCAAAAGATGCAAAGTTAATAATGATAGTGCAACTTATTTGTGGCACTGCCGTTTAGGTCATATTGGTGTAAAGCGCATGAAGAAACTCCATGCTGATGGGATTTTGGAATCACTTGATTATGAATCACTTGATGCTTGCGAACCGTGCCTTTTGGGCAAGATGACTAAAACTCCGTTCTCTGGAACAGTGGAGCGAGCAACTGACTTATTGGAAATAATACATACCGATGTATGCGATCCAATGAGTGTTAAGGCTCGCGGTGCGTATCGTTATTTTCTGACCTTCACAGATGATTTGAGCAGATATGGGTATATCTACTTGATGAAACATAAGTCTGAAATAGTTGAAAGGTTCAAAGAATTTCAGAGTGAAGTGGAAAATCATCGTGACAAGAAAATAAGATTTCTACAATCTGATCGCATGAGACAAATATTTGAGTTACGAGTTTGGTCTTCAATTAAAACAAAGTGGAATAGTTTCACAAATTCATGCCACCTGGAACACCACATCATAATGGTGTGTCCGAACGTCATAACCGTACTTTATTGGATATAGTACAATCTATGATGTTTCTTACCGATTTACCAATATCGTTTTGGGATCATGCATTAGAGACAGCTGCATTCACGTTAAATAGGGCACCATCTAAATCCGTTGAGACGACACTATATGAACTGTGGTTTAGCAAGAACCCAAAGTTGTCGTTTCTTAAAATTTGGGGCTGCGATGCTTATGTGAAAAAGTTTCATCCTGATAAGCTCAAACCCAAATCGGAGAAGTGCGTCTTCATAGAATACCCAAAGGAAATTGTTGGGTACACCTTCTATCACAGATCCGAAGGCAAAACATTTGTTGCTAATAAATGGATCCTTTCTAGAGAAGGAGTTTCTCTCGAAAGAAGTGAGTGGGAGGAAAGTAGAACTTGATGAGGTAATTGTACCTTCTCCTTATTGAAAGTAGTTCATCACGAAATCTGTTCTGTGACTACTACACCAATTAGTGAGGAAGCTAATGATGATGATCATGTAACTTCAGATCAAGTTACTACCGAATCTCGAGGTAAACCAGAGTGAGATCCGCACTGAGTGGTACGGTAATCCTGTTCGGAAGTCATGTAACTAGACCATGATGAACCCACGAACTATGAGGAAGCGATGATGAGCCCAGATTCCGCGAAATGGCTTGAGGCCATGAAATCTGAGATGAGATCCATGTATGAGAACAAAGTGTGGACTTTGGTGGCGTTGCCCGATGATCGGCAAGCCATAGAAAATAAATGGATCTTCAAGAGGAAGACGGACGCTGATAGTAGTGTTACTATCTACAAAGCTCGACTTGTCGCAAAAAGGTTTTTGACAAAGTTCAAGGTGTTGACTACAATGAGATTTTCTCAACTGTAGCAATGCTTAAGTCTGTCCGAATCATGTTAGCAATTGCCACAATTTATGAAATTTGGCAAATGGATGTAAAAACTGCATTCCTGAATGGGTTTTAGGAGGAAGAGTTGTATATGATGCAACCAGAAGGTTTTATCGATCCAAAGGGAGCTAACAAAGTGTGCAAGCTCCAGCGATCCATCTATGGACTGGTGCAAGCATCTCGGAGTTGGAATATACGCTTTGATGAGTTGATCAAAGCATATAGTTTTATACAGACTTACGGTGAAGCCTGTATTTACTAAAAAGTGAGTGGGAGCACTACAACATTTCTGATAAGTATATGTGAATGACATATTGTAGATCGGAAATAATGTAGAATTATTCTGCAAAGCATAAAGAAGTGTTTGAAAGGAGTTTTTCAAAGAAAGACCTCGGTAAAGCTACTTACATATTGAGCATTAAGATCTATAGAGATAGATCAAGATGCTTGATAAGTTTTTTCAATGAGTACATACCTTGACAAGATTTTGAAGTAGTTCAAAATGAAACAGTCAAAGAAAGAGTTCTTGCCTGTGTTACAAGGTGTGAAATTGAGTAAGACTCAAAACCCGACCACAGCAGAAGATAGAAAGAGAATGAAAGTCATTCACTATGCCTTGGCCATAGTTTCTATAAAGTATGCCATCTGTGTACCAGATCTATTGTATACCCTGCACCGAGTTTCGCAAGGAGTACAATAGTGATCTAGGAGTAGATCTTTCGACAGCGGTCAAAATTATCCTTAGTGGAATAAGGATATGTTTCTCGATTATGGAAGTGACAAAAGGTTCGTAAGTAAAGGGTTACATCGATGCAAGTTTTGACACCGATCCGATGACTCTAAGTCTCGATCTAGATACATATTGAAAGTGGGAGCAATTAGCTAGAGTAGCTTCGTGCAGAGCATTGTAGACATAGAAAAATTGCAAAATACATAACGGATCTGAATGTGAAAGACCCGTTGACTAAGACTCTCTCACAAACAAAACATGATCACACCTTAGTACTCTTTGGGTGTTAATCACATAGCGATGTGAACTAGATTACTGAATCTAGTAAACCCTTTGGGTGTTGGTCACATAGCGATGTGAACTATGGGTGTTAATCGCATGATGATGTGAACTATCGATGTTAATCACATTGTGATGTGATCTAGATTATTGACTCTAGTGCAAGTGGGAGACTGAAGGAAATATGCCCTAGAGGCAATAATAAATTTATTATTTATTTCCTTATATCATGATAAATGTTTATTATTCATGCTAGAATTGTATTAACCGGAAACATAATACATGTGTGAATACATAGACAAACAGAGTGTCACTAGTATGCCTCTACTAGACTAGCTTGTTAATCAAAGATGGTTATGTTTCCTAACCATGAACAAAGGGTTGTTATTTGATTAACAAGGTCACATCATTAGTTGAATGATCGATTGACATGACCCATTCCATTAGCTTAGCACACGATCGTTTAGTATGTTGCTACTGCTTTTATCCATGACTTATACATGTTCCTATAACTATGAGATTATGCAACTCCGTTTACGGAGGAACACTTTGGGTACTACCAAACGTCACAACGTAACTGGGTGATTATAAAGGAGTACTACAGGTGTCTCCAAAGGCAGATGTTGGGTTGGCGTATTTCGAGATTAGGATTTGTCACTCCGAATGTCGGAGAGGTATCTCTGGGCCCTCTCGGTAATGCACATCACTGAAGCCTTGCAAGCACTACAACTAATGAGTTAGTTGTGAGATGATGTATTACGGAACGAGTAAAGAGACTTGCCGGTAACGAGATTAAACTAGGTATTGGATACCGACGATCGAATCTCGGGCAAGTAACATACCGATGACAAAGGGAACAACGTATGTTGTTATGCGGTCTGACCGATAAAGATCTTCGTAGAATATGTAGGAACCAATATGGGCATCCAGGTCCCGCTGTTGGTTATTGACCGTGAATAGTTCTAGGTCATGTCTACATTGTTCTCGAACCGTAGGGTCCATGCAGCTTAAGGTTTCGATGGATGTTATTATGAGTTTATGTATTTTGATGTACCGAAGGAGTTCGGAGTCCCGGATGTGATCACGGACATGACGAGGAGTCTCGGAATGGTCGAGACATAAAGATTGATATATTGGAAGCCTATGTTTGGAGTTCGGAATGGTTCCGGGCGAAAACGGGAATTTACCGGAGTACCGGGAGGTTACCGGAACCCCCCGGGAGATAAATGGGCCACTATGGGCCTTGGTGGAAAGGAGAAGGGGCAGCCCAAGAGGGCTGCGCGCCTCCCCCCCCTTTCCTAGTCCTATTAGGACTAGGAGAAGGGGCCGGCCCCCCTCTCTCTCTTTCCCCCCTCCGGGAATCCTAGTTGGACTAGGATTGGGGAATCCTACTCCCGGAGGAGTAGGACTCCAGTAGCGCCCTCCTTGGCCGCCGCCCCCTCCCCTGGCTCCTTTATATACGGGGGGGGGCACCTTGAACACACAAGTTGATCGTGAGATCGTTCCTTAGCCGTGTCGGTGCCCCCTCCACCATATTCCACCTCGGTTATACCGTCATGAAGCTTAAGCGAAGCCCTGCGCCGGTGAAACATCAAGATCGTCCACCACGCCGTCGTCGTGGAACTCTCCTCGACACTCGGCTGGATCGAGTCTGAGGGCGTCATCGAGCTGTACGTGTGTCAAGAACTCGGGGCGTCGGAGTGGCGCCGGGATCGGTCGGATCGCGAGGAGAACGTCGACTACTTCCTCTACGTTGTGTTCGCTTCGCCGGGTCTACAAGGGTATGTAGACAACACTCTCCCCTCTCGTTGCTATGCATCACCATGATCTTGCGTGTGCGTAGGAAAATTTTTGAAATTACTACGTTCCCCAACAACTTGTTTGTGTAAACTGTCCATAGCTTCAATTATCTCCAAGGCCTAGATTAGGCGGTTCAACTCACCATAGGAAAAGACTGCTAAACCGTCACAGGCATACCATTAGTCCCCTTGTTGGACCGCCAGAGCTCATCATATCACAACAAATCGATTTATAGACACTGCCTCCGGTTTATCATAACTTAGATCAATTACTTTGTAACAAGCACGCTCTTGAACCGGATCCGTTACCTTTGTAGATCTTATCATGGCCAAGCAAGTGTATGAATGCAACTGGGTTCCTTCCCGCGTCTCCGAATCACAGCTGAATGAACTGGTATCAATTGGCGCTTTAGATGACAAAAATACAGTCCACTGGAGGGTTCCTGGAGAGGAATGTCCTCCCACACCTCAGGAAGGGGAAGTTGTAGTTTTTGCAGATCACCTGGCCCGGGGCTTCAAACCGCCCGGTTCAAAATTTTACCGGGACGTGTTGGCCAATTTTCAGCTCCGTCCTCAGGACATTGGCCCCAACTCCGTCACCAACTTATGCCACTTTCAAGTGCTATCTGAAGCATATCTGCAAGAGGAACCTTCTGTTGAACTGTTTAGAGATCTCTTCCATTTGAACCGTCGCACTGAATTTACCGACGGCCCCAATACAGAATTGGGCGGTATGGCTATTCAAAAAAGGAAGGAAATCACCTATCCCCACGTCAAACTCCATACTCACCCCAAAGAGTGGAATGCGACTTGGTTTTACTGCAAGGATACTTCTCCTGAAGGCGAAAATCCTTTACCTGGCTTTCGCCCAGAGCGGCTAAGCAATACTCATCCCTTTCCTCAAAGATTAAGCGCCAAAGAGAGAAGCAAATATGCCCCGCAACTGTCCAAGCTCCGAGCCTTTATGGCCAACGGTCTGACCGGAAATGATCTTGCACGCTGCTGGTTATCTTGGGGCATACTGCCTTTGAGCCGGCGTTCCGGTTTGATGTGTCAGTATACTGACAGCGTCGACAACCCACTCCGACACACAAAGCTTGAACTTTCGATGATGAAATTACGGACTCGAGAAGAAGAATCTTTGAATGAACCGGAGCACCTCGTGCTCAAACCGGTTTGGCTCCTTATCGCACCACCAACACACCACTGCGGTAAGTCTCGATCGCTTCATCATTAAAACTTGTTATTGCTTCATGTATCTAACATTTAATTATTTCGATCCAGGTGATAATCCGTTTTGGAGCAAGAAACTTTCCCAAGACAAAGCGGATAAAGCTGGGACGCCAAGCCGGCCCAAAACAAAAGTTGTCAAGAAATCAGCCCACAAGAGAAAGACCACTGCTTCATCTGACCCGGCTATTGACGATGATGTGGGTAATCCGGAACTTGATTCTCTTGGCTTGCTTTTTACACGTCTTCTTGATGATGATGCTTGTCGGGATGATCTTTGAAGCCAAGAACGCAGGATTTCTTTGAGGTAACTATTCTTTCTTCCGATTCAACAAATTTGCCTTCACCAAAATTTCGCCAGGCAAACCGGAAAGTTAACTTTTCTCACCCTCTTGCTTACTTGGATCCCAAATTTTCTATGAAGAGACAGCAACATGAAGCTCGCCGCACAACCCGCACGATGGCTGTGTAGTTACCTCTGCGGTTTACCAAACAGCCCGGTCGAAAGCGCCGCACCGAGGTTTCCGACCTTTTTATTGCTTTAAATTCCAAAGCGGGTTTCTTCCATCAACCTCTTAATCCGTCCGACTCCGATTATCAGGTTACTTCCCATTCATCCTCTGGCGAATCCTCAGCCACTCAGCTACCACCGTTGAAAATAGCCGCCGGGTAAGTCAAACCGGCCGTATGCTTTCTGATATCTTCTGTAATGGATATGCCTTTTTCCTGACTCTTTGTCTCTTCAGAACCAAACCGAAACCCAGCAAGAAGGCCCGCTTGGACAGAACAGTTGAAGAGGCTGCCGCTTCAGATCATGAAAGAGCGCCGGATCTTGAAAATTTGACCTCGGAAGATATTCCTAATGACCCTCCGGTTCAAGAGGAGGTTATTCCTGAAGAGAGGCCTGTCCATACTTCAACCTCTGCTGATCCACCTGCCAGCACCGTCCGGTTTGAGAAGCCTCGCAGTCCTACTAATACAGCAGTGCCCACACAATCTGTCGAGTCGAGAGATGATGACGTTGTGATTACTGGTATCGGCCGCTCTGAGCCAGGGAATCCTGCAACCTTAACCCGACATACTGTGAAAGAGGATTCTTCCACTTTGAATAAAGGAAAGTGGGATGTCGAGCTGGAAACATATGCCGCTTTAAGCGCCCAAGACCTTCATTCTGGATATTTGAACCGGCTTTACAGTAGCCGTGACTATGAAGCTGGCCTGGTCAAATTAATGAGGAACAAGTTTGAGGTAACTCACTCCTGTCCTTATCACCAGTATATTAGTCCTTGTAGCCCCAAGGGCCGGTTTGTAATCTTGATCAAACCGGGACTTGATCATTTTCTTGATCCATTTTGAAATTTACCCGTATAACCACAAGGGCCGGTTTATGTGGGGACCCCGACTTGCAAGTCGTGATCACCGAATGCTGCGTGTCTGATGATCCCGAGATCAATGCTCACTTGAACACACGAAGCTGAATAACAAGAGTCTTACATCCATACATACCGTCTTACACAAATAGTGACCATCACGGTCAAGTCTTACATCGATAAAGCCTTAAGGGCTGAACATCAAATGAAACATAGCAGCGGAAACATCATCGATAAGTAGAACCCATGCCATCGCCTTAACCCTACGGGCATTACGACCGAAAGCGTCCTAGTTCGCATGATCGTCTCCAAAGAACTCTTCTTGAATTCGGTTCTTCCATGCCTGGTCAATTAAATAACCGGTGGCAAGCCAATGAGTACTTTGAATGTACTCGCAAACAACCCATGATTTGGTTCAAGGTACGATAATGCATGACATAGGTAAAGTTTTGCGTAAAGCTAGTTTTGCGTGCAATGTCATGTTCAACATCCTATAAAGCATGCATCAAGAGAATTCAAGTAACCATAAGAACAGGTCACAGATATCAACATAAATAGAATGGGCACCAACCCATTTATCATAAACGAAGTGGGCACCAACCCATCTCAATCGTGTCAAGTCTGGACTTGATCCATAACAACACCATCATCTCTCACACACCGGGTTTGAAAACAAGTGGACGTAGCCCAAGAGCGGTTACCCAACTGTCCATGACCGTGGACACGGCTATTCGAATAGTTTTACACTCTGCAGAGGTTGCACACTTTACCCACTAGATCCGGGGAACTTCCGTGTCAAACCACGACCCGCGGTACCTCAAGTACCCGGGGTAAGCACCCGATCACCGCCTTTCCCTAGACGACACTAACAAGGAGTCCACTCGATTGGCAGTAACCCCCGTGCCCGACATTTCAACATTATTTCCATGGAGCCTTGCTCCCCTTTTTCCATCACATACCAGCAGCACGGGTACCAGCGGTGTGTCCGGTGCCACATAAAGATGGTCATGGTCGCCCTACCTGGCACGACCCCGTCCCAAGAGAGAGCACCAACTCTCCCCCGTCACTAATAATGCGGGCTCCAAGCTAGTATCGGTCTAGGTACTCAACAATGCCCTTTCCCATATAAGGGTAGAGTGGTTGCGCATGTAAGGTTGGAATAGCAGTCGCAACTCCGACCAATCCGTTTTGAAAACCACACACCCTTTTTTTCACTTGGCACACCACTTCGTCATCAAGTGGTCACCCATCTCTTCATCTCCCTCGGGCATAAGTGGCACCCGATGGGGTTTTCGAAAATACTTTTGAAATCACTTTGCCTCTCTCATCATGCACAACCCATCCCATTTGCGTAGCACCTACATTTGCATCCTAGCTACTACCCACCGCATAGCCCTCATAAAAAGGTAGGGCCATGCACCGTGCAAGTGTCAGCGAGAGATGTAATCGTGGCAACCACCTACGTGGTTCACCATCCCGTCATGATTCCAATGCATCATCGATAAAGAGCTAAAAATGACATGCATGAAAAAGGGGGCATCATAGTCATGGTCAAAGGGCTGCTTGCCTTGGTTGGCTTGGTCTTCAAAGTCTTCCCAAGCCTTGCTCCTCCTTCCTCCTCGGTTCCTCGTCAAACACGTGATCTAACGTTGCAAGAAAACAAAGGAAAAATAAGGCAATAATAAAACAGGAAAGTCAAAGTGCTCGAAAAATGTCAACTTAATTTTGTAAAATACTAGGAGGAAACTAGGAAGGGGCAACTTTTGGTTTTGGTTACGGAGTAGCAAAATAGGAGTTATGGATTTTCAAAGGCTCATTTAAATGCCAAAACCCACATTTAAATATTTGAGAAAAGGAAAAGTGATTGGATCTGCATGAAAGTTGTACCAATAAATAGATTGCAATATTCTAGGATTTTAGAAATTGGAATCACTGCATTTGGATTAGTATTCTGCCTGTGGAATTTTTGGAAATACTACGAGAAAAGAAAAAGGGAAATGGCGCTGTGCCCTTTGGGCGGAGGGGCCACAGCAGCAGAAGAGGCCTGTGGGGAAACCCAGCCCACGCGGCTGCCACGTCAAGGCGTAAAGGGCGAAATCGCCTCGCCGACGGCCGGCAGCAAGACGTTTTAAACCCGACGGTGGATCCCACCCGTCGAGGCGTGAGGTGACCAGCTGCCCCACGGCGGCCGTCGTCTACCTCCGCCGAGGCGACGCGAGCTCGCCGGCGGCGATACAGGGCACGGGAAGCGGAGCGGAGGCTACCGTTGGATTCAGCAAGGAGTCGCGGATCCAGTGGTGGTGGAGATGGTCGCCGGGGTGGCCTGCTTCGCCGGCGGCGAGGTCCCGCGGCGGAGGTGCTTCGGGTGCCGGTGGCTCGGCCGTTCCCAGCTGCAAAAGCGAGGGGAAAGCGAGGGAAGGCATCGGTGAGGTGAGGAGGCGAATCGAGGAGAAGCAGGCGGAGGGGGCTGTACCGCAGATCGACGGCGACCGAGGCGGCGGAGCTCGAGCTCGATCTCGAGCTCGGGCGGCTCTGGAAGCGAAGGGGTGGTTCGAGGGTGGATTGAGTGTGCGGAGAGCGGCAGGAAGGAAGAGGAGGGCTCGGGAGCGCTTTAAGTAGGCTGGCGCGGTTCACCGTGGGCGTGGCCTCACGGCACCATGGATTCGCTCTGGAGGTCGAGGGGAGGAGTAGGAGCTGTCCACGGCGCTCGTGGGAATGGAGTAAGGCGCCAGGGGAAGGAGAGAGCAAGGGGGCTCTGGCGTCCGGCGTGTGAGGCTGGCCATTGGCCGAGCCGGGCGGCGTCGCACGCTGCTGCAGGAGGGGAGAGAGGGGGAGACAGAGGGGCGGCGGCGGCGGCAGCAGACGCCGAGGCACATCAGCCGGCGCGATGGGATGGCACGAACGGTCGGGAGGCGCGGCGTCGAGGCTCGGCCGCCCATCAGAAGCGCTCAGAGCAGGCTTTGGCGGCATCGTGCGCTTTGCGTGCTCTGCCGTGTCCACTTGCGTCTGGAAGCTGCAGCAGCATGGGACAAGACCATAGATAGGCTGGGATGCCCCAGGGGTGCGAAGGGAGAGAGGAAGCTGGGAGAGAGAGAGAAAATGCTGTCAGAGAGGACAAACTGGATTCCCCTTCCTTCACATTGTTTCTTCGGGTAGAAATGTGTCCAGGTGACTGAGGGAAGTGAGGAGGGGTTGTGGCAAGGAGATTAACTCATGGAGATTTGTGAAAGTGGCAAAAAGAGGCCTTTTAGCATTTTGCCAGAAGGTGTTTGATGGAGTTTTGGTTAAGTTAATGATCCTCACTGGCCAAGATACTCCAAGGGGTGAAATGTCACCTAAATATAGGGCCTTCCACCCATTTTGAGCTTACTTGGACAAAGTTGCCAATGCAACTTTTGCAAACCCTAGAAATGGACAGAAATGGGTTTGTGTAGATCCGATGGACTAAATCATTTCTCCTTGATGTGCCACTTGGTGTGGTAGCCTTATTTGGTCATATGATCAGGTTCACCAAAGTTGGAGTCTTGGAGAAAAAGTTGGTAGTGCAAAGTGGTTCAAACTTGATTTTGGTTAGAGAGGGTTTTGAGGCACTTTGACCAAGGTTTCCTCTTCTCCAACCTGTGCCATTTGGTCCAGTTGCATCATTAGACCAATGAAGCATGTCCACCAAATTTGAGCACATTTGGACATACTTGGCAATGTAAAGTTGATCAAACTTTAGATTGGACAGAAATGGTTTTGAGGGTTTTGATGGTGTTATCTTGTTTTCCAAGTCATGAGACTTGGCAAGATCAACAGATATGTCATATGTGACATGATAGAATTTTCCTGGAATTTTTGGAGAATATTTCCTTTGTAAATATTTCAAAAGCTTGAAATATCCAGAAAGGGTTTTAGAGGGATTTGACCAATATTTTGAACATGACCATGTGTTGAAACTCTTATATATGGACAATATATGTCCTATGAGATTCCCTAAATTTTGTCAAATATTTTTGAAACAGAAAAATAATTATTTCCTATTAAAGACCATTTCTGGCCTTAAGAAAAAGCCTTTAAATAAAATAGAACAGTAACTTTTAAAATTATACTTTTGTGGTTCCTGGGCATCCTATATCTAATAGGAGTCAAATATATTTTTGGAAAGATTTTTACTGCCCTTAATCAAGTACTTGCAGTGCAAACCTCAATTTAGGGGTTTTTGGAAAACTAATTTTTAAAAATACTTTCTGGCCAAATTATTTTGTAAGAAAATTCTATGTAGCACTATTCACATGGCATGATCATTGGTCAGGAGCTTGAGGTAAGGAGATGGAATATAGAGTGTAGAGTAGTTGACTTCAAGAAGCACTTGAAAAGAAACATAGAGAGAAAACCAACTCCAAATAAAAGCCAAATAATGCAAAAGTTTTTGTTGGTCCAAATTTTCATGCTTCATTGATAAAAATGAAGTGTTACAAAATGCAGGTGTGACAGACCTACCCCCTTACAAGAATCTCGTCCCGAGATTCCTAAACTAAACTTGAAAGAGGTGCGGAAATTCGGATCTAAGGTAGTCTTCACGCTCCCAAGTTGCTTCTGCTTCGGTGTGATTGCTCCATTGGACTTTGAAGTACTTGATGGTGCGGCTTCGAGTGTGTCGCTCAGCCTCATCCAGAATGCAGATGGGCCGCTCACGATACGTCAAATCAGGTTGAAGATCAATGGCTTGGTGATTGGCGTCTTTATAGAGGTCGGGCTTGTCTGGAACTTGGAGACACTTCGGAGTTGTGACACGTGGAACACGTTGTGCACATCAGAAAGTTTAGGTGGAAGTTCCAACTGGTAAGCCACTTCTCCTCGTCGCTCAGTGATCTTGAAGGGGCCAATGTATCTCGGTGCGAGCTTTCCTTTGACATGAAAGCTGGGCTCCTTTGAGAGGGGTGACCGGAGATAGACATGGTCTCCAACTCGGAAGTTTATGTCTGCGGCGTGAGTCTGCATAGCTCTTCCGCCTTGACTTGGCGGACTTCAGACGCTCTCGGACAAGCTGGACTTGCTCTTACGCTTCTTGAAGGATATCAGGCCCAAAGACAAGTCCTTCTCCGGCCTCGACCAGTTGAGGGTGTACGACACTTCCGCCCGTATAACACCTCAAATGGTGCCATCTGGAGGCTGGCGATAAGCTGTTGTTGTAAGAGAACTTCGGCGAAAGGGAGGCAATCTTCCCACTTAGCTCCATAAGCTAAGACACAGGCTCGGAGCATATCTTCGAGTATTTGATTCACTCGCTCGGTCTGACCTCCGGTCTGTGGGTGGAAAGCAGTGCTGAAGGACAACTTGGTCCCCATGGCCTCCTGGAACTTCTTCCAAAACCTTGAGGTGAACTGGGTTCCTCGATCGACACAATCTCCTTGGGAACACCATGGAGGCTCACGACTCGATTGATGTAGAGGCGGCTAACTGGTTCCCCTTGTAGGTTGTCTTGACAGAATGAAGTGGGCCACCTTGGTCAAATGGTCAACTATGACCCGGATGGAGTCATGTCCCTTGTTTGACCTAGGTAGTCTGTGATGAAATCCATTCCGACTTTGTCCCATTTCCACTCGGGAACCTTGAGTGGTTGGAGTAATCGGCAGGTCGCCGATGCTCAGCTTTGACCCTCGGCATACGTCACATTTTGCAACATAGGTGGCAATCTCCTTTTCATCCCGTGCCACCAAAATCTTTCCTTCAGGTCTTGATACATCTTGGTGCCTCCTGGGTGGATGGAATATGGGCTGTCATGAGCTTCTTGCAAGATCAGGTTCTTGAGCTCGACCTTGTTGGGCACGCAGATGCGATTCCCAAACCACACAATTCCTTCCTCATCTTACGTGAATCCACGAGGCTTTGCCTGCCTTGATCTTCCTCTTGATGCCTTCAATACTCTCATGCCCCTTCGAGCTTTCTTGATGTCATCCATCAAGGTAGGCTTAACCGATGTTGGCCAAGAATCTGGTGCAACCAGTTCCAACCCGAAGCTTTCAAGCTCTTCATACAAGGCGGGTAGCTTGTGCTTCAGCATAGCATTCAAGGAGCAAGCCTTCCTGCTCAACGCATCTGCTACCACATTAGCCTTTCCAGGGTGGTATTGAACACTGAGGTCATAATCTTTTATCAACTCCAGCCATCTTCTCTGCCTCATGTTCAATTCCCTCTGAGTGAAAATATACTTCAGACTTTTGTGATCCGTGTATATCTCACATCGCTTCCCCAAAAGGTAATGTCGCCAAGTTTTCAGGGCATGAACCACTGCTGCTAGCTCAAGGTCATGAGTAGCGTAGTTCTCTTCGTGAGGTCGTAATTGCCTTGAAAGGTAGGCCACGACTCTGCCTTCTTGCATCAGAACACCTCCCAGTCCGGTTCTTGACGCATCACAGTATATCACAAACTCCTTGTGTATATCTGGTGTGGCCAGAACTGGAGCGGTGGTTAGCCTCTTCTTCAGCTCCTGGAAGCTTTCTTCGCACTTCGGCGTCCATTCGAACTTCTTGTCCTTCTTCAAGAGCTGAGTCATGGGTCGGGCAATGCTTGAGAATCCTTCAACGAACTTGCGGTAGTATCTCGCGAGTCCGAGGAAGCTTCTGACTTCCTTCACATTGCTCGGGGATTGCCATTCAGTCACGGCCTCAATCTTAGCAGGGTCGACTGACAATCCCTCTTCGGTTAGAACATGACCCAGGAATCCAACTTCACGCAGCCAGAATTCACACTTGCTGAACTTGGCATACAGTTGGTGCTCTCGAAGCTTGTCTAGGACCATCCTCAAGTGTTGCTCGTGCTCTTCTTCCGACTTCGAGAAGACAAGAATGTCATCAATGAAGACAACGACGAACTTGTCCAAATATTCCATGAAGACCTTATTCATGAGATACATGAAGTAAGTGGGGCATTGGTCGATCAAAGGACATGACCGTGCATTCATACAAGCCATATCTGATTCTGAATGCCGTCTTTGAATATCTTGGGGTCGATCTTGATTGGTAGTACCCAGATCTGAGGTCGATCTTGGAGAACACCTTGGCCCCATTGAGTTGATCAAACAAATCTTCAATCTTGGGAAGTGGGTACTTGTTCTTGATTGTAACCTCATTGAGGAGCGGTAGTCAATGCATAAGCGGATGGTACCGTCCTTCTTTGCTACAAAATGAGCAAGCGATCCCCAAGGGGAGGCACTAGGCGGATAAATCCTTCCTCAACTGCTCTTCCAGCTGCTTCTTCAACTCGCTAACTCCTCCGATCCCATTCTGTAAGGCTTCTTATAGATGGGTCTGCTCGGTATGAGCTCGATGGCGAACTCAATGTCTCGGTCGGGAGGCATTCCAGTAGCTCATCGGGAAAAACATCGGGTACTCACATACTACGGCACTTGTTCCAATCCAACTTCATGACAGTTGACTGGTTGGCTTGAGCAGAGAGGGGTTGGAGGCAAATCGACGACTCCTCGATCATTGGTCATAGTGACCGTCCGGTTGGCATGATCAATCAAGCCTTGGTGCTTCTTGAGCCAATTCATTCCCAAGATCACATCCAAGCCTTGTGATTTTAGGATGATAAGGTCTGCTAGGAAGTCTACCCCGTTAATGGTAATCCCGACTCCTTTACAACCTATCTTGGCTCTCATCTCTGCTCCGGGGGTTTGTACCACCATAGGGTTGTTTAGGGGTGTAGGGGTCATGCCACTCTTTAATGCAAAACTTTGGGTGACAAAAGAATGCGTGGCTCCAGAATCAAACAAAACAGTTGCGGGTGTTGAATTGACAAGGAACGTACCCAGCACGACGTCCGGGTCTTCCTGGGCTTCTTCCGCTGTGACATGGTTCACACGACCCCTGCCATTGTTGGGCAAGTTGCGGGGAGCTTGGTTCCTCGGTGGCATACCACGGCCTTGTCCCGGTTCTGCGCATTGGGGCGAGGCGTCGGGCTTCTTGTTGGGGCAATTCTTGGAGTAGTGCCTGGCTGTCCACATCAAAAGCAAGTGACTTGATTGGGGACAGCGCCCTTGCCAAACATTGTTATTGGGGTTGTTGTAAGCTGGCACAGGGGTTGGCATCTTCTTGAGGTGGATAGTTGGTGCGAGGTGCACGGAGCTCTTGGCTGCCGATAGGCTGGCTTGGCGGGGCTGGCTGCCGCAGACGAGGCTTCAGTTCTTGGAGCTACCCTTGCTGATCATCTTGCGCTTACGAGTGTCATCCAAGGCACGTCGCTTGTCCTCAAGCATGGCGCCTTGTTCACCAGATCAGGAAAGGTCGGGCGATCACACACAACAAGCGAGTATTGCGAGTCTGGTTAAGGCCTTCCATGAAGCGCTCTCGCTTGGCAGCATCGGTCTTGACATCTTGAGGGCATACCTTGAGAGAACACCGAACTTCGCATGTACTCCTTGATTGTGTTGCTACCTTGCTTGATGCTCGGAACTCGCGCTTCTTGATGGCCATGAGTCCGAAGGGATGTGGGCCTTGCGAATTCCGTCTTGAAAGGGTCCCAAGTGATATCTTGCTCAACATGCATAGCCTTGAATCCATCCCACCAAGCTCTGGCAGTCCCCCGAGACGATGGGCAGCATCGCCACTTTGTCACGGTCCTCGGTGCATCCGACCAGTGCAGCAGATCCTCAATGGTGCGGACCCCTGTCGTCGCATCCGGGGTTCAGCAGATCTCGATGAAAGTGGGTGGTGCATGCTTCTTGAACTCCACTAGTGTGGAGCGTCCATGGCCGTGCCCCCGGGCATTTGGCGGTTGACAACTGAGCAATCATCTGGAGGGCTCTTTGTGTTGGCTTGGCTCCCTCTCGAAAGGCTTGGAGAAGCTGAGCCATATCCATGCTTGGAGGAGGTGGTGGTGGTGGAGTCGTCCCTGGGCTTGGTCTGGCTGGCTCGGCCTCAGCAGAACCTCCGGCTTCTTCTTGCTGGGTAGAGGTACCAAGACGTGTTACAACAGCATCTGTTGGAGTGGTCAAGGTCTCATGATAGGGAACAACAATGAGGGAAAGCAGTAGAGATGGAATGCCTAGTAAGGGGGTGGTGTGACACAATTCAAGTAAAGCAAAGGCCAGAAGGGCCAAACTCATGCATTAAACCAAATGGGGAATGTAGTCGTTTACAAGCTCCCGAAGGGGAAAGTACGACTTCATCAAGCAAGTTGAAAGCAAACACAACATAACATGGTTTCATAGGAACCATTACAAAGACTCGACTTCGCAAAAGGGGTACACGACCTATCCTACCATAGGCTACGAGCTAGCCTATCCTAGTCCTGAACGGAATCTAAGTGGTGGAATGCTCGGTCGGGTATTCTGGCTCCTCTGGGTCTTCCTCCTCATCATCATCTGTCTCGGTCTCCTCATCGCTCGAGGAAGTGGAGGAGTGAAGGAGCTGAACACGGCGCTGCTTTGCCGGTGGCGTCTTGAAGAGGTTGCGGTACTCCTTTGCCGTCATACGGCGTGGCTGAGGTGCTCTCGGCGGCTGCGACCTCTGGGGTCGTCGCCTCGATAAGCTACCGCTGGCTGTCCAGGTGCTCCATCCTTCTTGATCCTGTCCGCCTTCGCCTCGAACTATGCGGAGGAGCTCCTTGGTCTCATGGAGTTCCTCCAAGCTCCGTCGACTCGAGGGCAGTGCTGTGCTGCATGTCGGCACACAAGCTGAAGTAGGTGCGAAGCGGAGAGGAAGTCCCTCGCCCAAGGGTGGTGCTGGTGCGCTGCTCTCGTCGTCACCTTCCTTACGATAAGGCAGGTAACGAGTGGCTGGCTCTCTTGCCATCTCTGGCAGGAGATCCCGGAGGCGAAGTCGGTGCCTTGAGGCAGCAGATCTCCACGGCGAGAAGCGGTGTCGCCATCTGGGGTCCCTCAAAGAACCAGCTCGTCAGGCGTCATTCGCCCTCACGACTATCTCCACGTGATACTCCTTCTTGGTCTTTGTCGACCCAGTGCTCGTGGTAGGAGAAGGTGGGGACTCGAGTGACTGGCACTTCCCGAGGCTATCCTCAAGAAGCACGGAAACCCGGTGGTCGAGGTCCTGCATGCGCGCCATCTACAAAAAGTGGAAGGGGAAGGGTCAATAAAGGAATGTGACCTGTGTTTGGGATGCTAACATAAAACATAGGTATATGGGTAATCTAGGGGATAGTCTCGCTCTAACTAACGTCCATGCTAACTAAGGCTTCCTACAGTCAGGATGGCTCTGGTACCAGCTCTGTGGGGACCCCGACTTGCAAGTCGTGATCACCGAATGCTGCGTGTACTGATGATCCCGAGATCAATGCTCACTGAACACACAGAAGCTGAATAACAAGAGTCTTACATCCATACATACCGTCTTACACAAATAGTGACCATCACGGTCAAGTCTTACATCGATAAAGCCTTAAGGGCTGAACATCAAATGAAACATAGCAGCGGAAACATCATCGATAAGTAGAACCCATGCCATCTGCCTTAACCCTACAGGCATTCTGACTGGGAAAACGTCCTAGTTCGCATGATCGTCTCCAAAGAACTCTTCTTCGAATTCCGGTTCTTCCATGCCTGGTCAATTAAATAACCAGTGGCAAGCCAATGAGTACTTTGAATGTACTCGCAAACAACCCATGATTTGGTTCAAGGTACAGTAATGCATGACATAGGTAAAGTTTTGCGTAAAGCTAGTTTTGCGTGCAATGTCATGTTCAACATCCTATAAAGCATGCATCAAGAGAATTCAAGTAACCATAAGAACAGGTCACAGATATCAACATAAATAGAATGGGCACCAACCCATTTATCATAAACGGAGTGGGCACCAACCCATCTCAATCGTGTCAAGTCCTGGACTTGATCCATAACAACACCATCATCTCTCACACACCGGGTTTGAAAACAAGTGGACGTAGCCCAAGAGCGGTTACCCAACTGTCCATGACCGTGGACACGGCTATTCGAATAGTTTTACACTCTGCAGAGGTTGCACACTTTACCCACTAGATCCGGGGAACTTCCGTGTCAAACCACGACCCGCGGTACCTCAAGTACCCGGGTAAGCACCGATCACCGCCTTTCCTAGGCGACACTAACAAGGAGTCCACTCGATTAGCGATAACCCCGTGTCCGACATTTCAACATTATTTCCATGGAGCCTTGCTCCTTTTCCATCACATACCAGCAGCACGGGTACCAGCGGTGTGTCCGGTGCCCCATAAAGATGGTCATGGTCGCCCTACAGCACTACCCGTCCCAAGAGAGAGCACCAACTCTCCCCGTCACTAATAATGCGGGCTCCAAGCTAGTATCGGTCTAGGTACTCAACAATGCCCTTTCCCATATAAGGGTAGAGTGGTTGCGCATGTAAGGTTGGAATAACGGTGCAACTCCGACCAATCCGTTTTGAAAACCACACACCCTTTTTTCACTTGGCACACCACTTCGTCATCAAGTGGTCACCCATCTCTTCATCTCCCTCGGGCATAAGTGGCACCCGATGGGGTTTTCGAAAATACTTTTGAAATCACTTTGCCTCTCTCATCATGCACAACCCATCCCATTTGCGTAGCACCTACATTTGCATCCTAGCTACTACCCACGGCATAGCCCTCATAAAAAGGTAGGGCCATGCACCGTGCAAGTGTCAACGAGAGATGTAATCGTGGCAACCACCTACGTGGTTCACCATCCCGTCATGATTCCAATGCATCATCGATAAAGAGCTAAAAATGACATGCATGAAAAAGGGGGCATCATAGTCATGGTCAAAGGGCTGCTTGCCTTGGTTGGCTTGGTCTTCAAAGTCTTCCCAACCCTTGCTCCTCCTTCCTCCTCAGTTCCCTCGTCAAACACGTGATCTAACGTTGCAAGAAAACAAAGGAAAAATAAGGCAATAATAAAACAGGAAAGTCAAAGTGCTCTGAAAAATGTCAACTTAATTTTGTAAAATACTAGGAGGGAAACTAGGAAGGGGGCAACTTTTGGTTTTGGTTCTGGAGTAGCAAAATAGGAGTTATGGATTTTCAAAGGCTCATTTAAATGCCAAAACCCACATTTAAATATTTACAGAAAAGGAAAAGTGATTGGATCTGCATGAAAGTTGTACCAATAAATAGATTGCAATATTCTAGGATTTTAGAAATTGGAATCACTGCATTTGGATTAGTATTCTGCCCTGTGGAATTTTTGGAAATACTCTGAGAAAAGAAAAAGGGGAAATGGCGCTGTGCCTTTGGGCCGAGGGGCCACTGCAGCAGCAGCCTGTGGGGAAACCCAGCCCACGCGGCTGCCACGTCAAGGCGAAAGGCTAGTACGCCTTGACCGGGATGGCACACAAGACGTTTAAACCTGACGGGTGGATCCCACCCGTCAGGGCGTGAGGCTGACCAGCCGGCCCCACGGCGGCCGTCGTCTACCTCCGGCCAGAGGCGACGGCGAGCTCGCCGGCGGCGATACAGGGCACGGGAAGCGGAGCGGAGGCTACCGTTGGATTCAGCAAGGAGTCGCGGATCCAGTGGTGGTGGAGATGGTCGCCGGGGTGGCCTGCTTCGCCGGCGACGAGGTCCCGCGGCGGAGGTGCTTCGGGTGCCGGTGGCTCCGGCCGTTCCCAGCTGCAAAACGAGGGGGAAAACGAGGGGAAGGCATCAGTGAGGTGAGGAGGCGAATCGAGGGAGAAACAGAGCGGAGGGGGCCTGTACCCGCAGATCGACGGCGACCCGAGGCGGCGGAGCTCGAGCTCGATCTCGAGCTCGGGCGGCTCTGGAGCGAAGGGGTGGTTCCAGGGGTGGATTGAGTGTGCGGGAGAGCGACAGGAAGGAAGAGGAGGGCTCGGGAGCGCCTTAAGTAGGCTGGCCGCGGTTCACCGTGGGCGTGGCCTACGGGCACCCGCGGGATTCGCTCTGGAGGTCGAGGGGGAGGAGTAGGAGCTGTCCACGGCGCTCGTGGGAATGGAGTAGGGCGCCAGGGGGAAGGAGAGAGAGCAAGGGGGGCTCTGGCGTCCGCTGTGTGGTGTGGCCATTGGCCGAGCAGGCGGCGTCGCACGCTGCTGAGGAGGAGAGAGAGAGGGGAGAGAGGGGGCGGCACGGCGGCGGCAGCAGACGCCGAGGCACATCGGCCGCGCGATGGGATGGCACGAAGCGGTCGGGGGGCGGCGTCGAGGCTCGGCCGCCATCAGGCAGCTCAGAGCAGGCTTTTGGCCGGCATGCGTGCGCTTTGCGTGCTCTGCCGTGTCCACTTGCGTCTGGAAGCTGCAGCAGCATGGGACAAGACCATAGATAGGCCTGGGATGCCCTGGGGTGCAGAAGGGAGAGAGGGAAGCTGGGAGAGAGGAGAGAAAATGCTGTCCAGAGAGGACAAACTGGATTCCCCCCTTCCTTCACATTGTTTCTTCGGGTAGAAATGTGTCCAGGTGACAGAGGGAAGTGAGGAGGGGTTGTGGCAAGGAGATTAACTCATGGAGATTTGTGAAAGTGGCAAAAAGAGGCCTTTTAGCATTTTGCCAGAAGGTGTTTGATGGAGTTTTGGTTAAGTTAATGATCCTCACTGGCCAAGATACTCCAAGGGGTGAAATGTCACCTAAATATAGGGCCTTCCACCCATTTTGAGCTTACTTGGACAAAGTTGCCAATGCAACTTTTGCAAACCCTAGAAATGGACAGAAATGGGTTTGTGTAGATCCAGTGGACTAAATCATTTCTCCTTGATGTGCCACTTGGTGTGGTAGCCTTATTTGGTCATATGATCAGGTTCACCAAAGTTGGAGTCTTGGAGAAAAAGTTGGTAGTGCAAAGTGGTTCAAACTTGATTTTGGTTAGAGAGGGTTTTGAGGCACTTTGACCAAGGTTTCCTCTTCTCCAACCTGTGCCATTTGGTCCAGTTGCATCATTAGACCAATGAAGCATGTCCACCAAATTTGAGCACATTTGGACATACTTGGCAATGTAAAGTTGATCAAACTTTAGATTGGACAGAAATGGTTTTGAGGGTTTTGATGGTGTTATCTTGTTTTCCAAGTCATGAGACTTGGCAAGATCAACAGATATGTCATATGTGACATGATAGAATTTTCCTGGAATTTTTGGAGAATATTTCCTTTGTAAATATTTCAAAAGCTTGAAATATCCAGAAAGGGTTTTAGAGGGATTTGACCAATATTTTGAACATGACCATGTGTTGAAACTCTTATATATGGACAATATATGTCCTATGAGATTCCCTAAATTTTGTCAAATATTTTTGAAACAGAAAAATAATTATTTCCTATTAAAGACCATTTCGGCCTTAAGAAAAAGCCTTTAAATAAAATAGAACAGTAACTTTTAAAATTATACTTTTGTGGTTCTGGGCATTCCTATATCTAATAGGAGTCAAATATATTTTTGAAAGATTTTTACTTCCCTTTATCAAGTACTTGCAGTGCAAACCTCAATTCAGGGGTTTTTGGAAAACTAATTTTTAAAAATACTTTCTGGCCAAATTATTTTGTAAGAAAATTCTATGTAGCACTATTCACATGGCATGATCATTGGTCAGGAGCTTGAGGTAAGGAGATGGAATATAGAGTGTAGAGTAGTTGACTTCAAGAAGCACTTGAAAAGAAACATAGAGAGAAAACCAACTCCAAATAAAAGCCAAATAATGCAAAAGTTTTTGTTGGTCCAAATTTTCATGCTTCATTGATAAAAATGAAGTGTTACAAAATGCAGGGTGTGACAGTTTAACTCTGCATACTTAAACCGGTACTTCAATAAAAACTGCCTGACGAAACATTGGTAGAATCAAATAGTCATTAGCCCCCAAGTGCCAAGTTGAATACTTGTATTGAGCTTGGGACTTTGCCATGTAACAGCAGTATAAAAATTGAAGGTACATTAGCCCCCAAGTGTTAAGCATATAACTGTATTGTGTGGTTGGGACTTTGACTTGAATTTCTGGCTGAACGTACTGTCAATACGCAGGCTGAGGTGAAAATCAAAGATGATCGGATTGCCGATTTACAAGCGGCTTTGAAAACCCAGCAGGCCGAAACAGAGAAGGCCAAGAAAGAATTGACCAGCGCCTTGACCGCTGCTGAACAAGTGAAGGACAGTATGAAGAAAGAGCAGGCAGTCTGGGCCACTGAAAAGGCCAATTTGATCAAACGGGCAGAAAATGCTGAAGCTGCCCTTAAACCGGTGGTAGATGATCTGACAGCCGTAAAGCGGCAAGTACATTCTATGACTGCAGCAATCTTTGGTAAGTCTCTTTGAACAGTTGTTATCTGTTACACGTGTTGTGTCATTGCTCCGGTTTGAAACTAACCGTTTACTGTTGTAGGCACACGCGTTGGGCACCTAGGAAATGATGTGCGGAAGAAACTGAAGGCTGTCTATACCTTGGTAGAACAGCTGTATACCGGAGCCCAGCGCATCATCACCACAATGTCACATAATAATCTGGCGCCTTCTTTGATTCAAGATACTCTGAACCAGCTGTCCATGCTCCGTGCCCGGATTGAAGAGGTGAAGAAATCTGCTGCGCGAACCGGAGCTATCAACGCCTTGATCCGAGCCAAGGCATGGGTACCAGACTTTGATCCCGTGGAAGCAGCTCAAGGCTATCCCAGTGTGAAAGAAGATGGCTCTGACTTCAGTGAAGAGGACTTACGGGCAATAAACCGTGCAGTACGCCCGCTGGCTTGTCAATTGGCCGAAGAAGCCGACTTGGAGCATTACCAAGCACAATACAATGATCAAAACAAGCGAGTGTCTGCCCCAACCTTTGAAGCGGAAAACTTGATCCCTCCAATCCGTAAGCATACTTACGCACCCGATATTGAACCGTCCTCTTTGATCCACGAAGAGGCTGTTTTCCAAGCGCTAATGGGAATCAACTGGACCACTGTGGATTTCCAGCCAATGGGTAGGGATGAGGAGGCTGAAGCGGCGGAAGATGAAGAACAGGCTTGAACCGGTTGCCGGGTTAAACATCTGTTGTGGGCGGTTTGCCCAGAGAACAATGATCTCATTTGGGCACTGTGTTGCCTTGTAATAACTTTAGTTAAAACTTCCTGCCTGATTATGCCTTCGTGCATAAGTGAAACTTTTGTTTGATTCATACTCCCTGCAACCAGAAAAGTTGAACCTCGGTGGCGGTGATACCGCCAGCCGGTTTATGGTATTCAATATATATATATATATATCAAAAATCAATAAGTATTTGATACAAATACCTGCCGTATCTGGGCATGAAGCTGGCGTAGCCAAACTTGAAGCGGAGGCCTTAAAAACCATGACCGTCTGGGGAGATAATAACTCCCATATAAACCGTGCTGAATCAGCACAAGCCCCCTTGTTATTCCATGATGATGAACAGGAAGAAGGTAAACCGGGCAGATAAAACTCTGGTGTGATACCAAACCGTGTCCTGTCAGTTTGTAACTGACAGTTGAACCGGATAAAAATATTTGTCGGGTTTAAAAAACGCAACAACAAAAAATCGAATACCAATTATGTGAAAATATGGCAACAAAGGCAATAACTCTTTGCAAAAGAAAAGCTTCATGGAGCTGGTCAGATGGCATTACCATGGTCAGACGCAACCAAGCCCCCCGAAGGCGTAGCGATGGTGCCAGTCGGCCAGGTCCCCAAAAGACTCTTGGCGAGTCGCCGCCAAGTGGCATGACATTGGTTGGGTTCGACCAAGCCCCAAATGACTCTGGCCCTATTGGCCGACCAAGAGGCGTGACCGGTTCAGACGTGACCGTGTCCCCAAATGATCTGGTGGCTTTCGCCTATCAAGAGGTGTTGCATTGGTTCGGACACGACCAAGCCCCCAAGTGATAAAAATAAATTTCAAGGGGTAAACCGGAGACCGCTTTAAAAACAGAAGCACTCCATGTAACCACGCATGATAAGAAAGACAGAGACCCCGCTTTAGCTAAGGCTCCAGTTTTTATTATATCGAAGATAATATATACATTGTCATGATATGTACATAAACTGAGCCGATGACTCAAGTGTAGTAAGGCCGAAGATGAGCTATATTCCACGGCCTGTTGGTCTCCTCCTCTGATGTACGTGAGTCTTGACACTCTCGAATATCAATCAGATAGTATGATCCGTTGTGTAGATTCTTGCTAACCACAAAAGGTCCTTCCCAAGGTGGGGATAACTTGTGCATATCTGTCTGGTCTTGGATGAGACGAAGCACCAAATCGCCTTCTTGGAAGGCTTTGGTTCTAACCCGGCGACTGTGATAACGACGAAGATCTTGCTGGTAAATCGCCGAATGAGCGGCTGCCATATCACGCTCCTCATCCAATAGGTCCAAAGCGTCCTGTCGCGCCGTCTCGTTGTCCGCTTCAACATAAGCCGCTACACGGGGCGAATCGTGCCGGATATCACTGGGGAGAACGGCCTCCGCTCCGTAGACCATGAAAAACGGTGTATACCCGGTGGACCGGTTTGGCGTAGTATTGATACTCCATAGCACCGATGGTAGCTCTTCAACCCAGCACCCTGGTGTTCTCTGTAACGGAACCAGAAGTCGGGGTTTGATGCCTCGTAAGATCTCTTGATTGGCTCGTTCTGCCTGCCCGTTGGACTGGGGGTGAGCCACTGAAGACACGTCAAGCCGGATGTGCTCACGTTCACAAAATTCTTTCATAGCACCCTTGGATAAATTAGTACCATTATCATTAATGATACTGTGCGGAAAGCCAAACCGGAAAATCACCTTTTTATGAACTGCACCGCTGTTGCCGCATCACACTTGCTGACAGGCTCCGCTTCAACCCATTTGGTGAATTTGTCCACTGCCACCAACAGGTGGGTCTTCTTGTCCTTGGATCGTTTAAAGGGTCCAACCATATCCAGCCCCCAAGTCGCAAACGGCCATGTTATTGGGATCATCCTCAATTCTTGTGCCGGTACATGAGCACGCCTGGAAAATTTCTGACATCCATCACACCGTTTAACCAAGTCCTCCGCATCAGCATGGGCAGTTAACCAGTAAAATCCGTGACGGAACGCCTTCGCCACCAGGGACTTTGAACCGGCGTGATGTCCACAATCCCCTTCATGGATTTCTCTTAAAATTCCACAGCCTTCCTCAGGGGAAACATAGCGTTGAAACGCCCCTGATACACTACAATGATGCAACTCACCATTAAGAATCGTCATAGATTTGGGCGCGGATTATCATGTCGGCGAACCTCATCTTCGCAACTCCTCGAGTCATATACGCAAGGAAAGGAATCGCCCAATCCGAATAGCATGTAACGCTACCACCAACCGAGACTCGGATCGGGAATAGCCAAATCCGCTTCACCGTGGAGCTGGGTGACGGGTTGTGCAAGGCGTCCAAAAGACATTAGGCGGGACGGTTCTGCCGAGAACCCAACCGGCTTAAAGCGTCTGCCGCCGTTCTTCGGTGATCCACATGATCTACTTGGTAGCCCTTGAAGCAACCTGCGATATTATCCACTTCTCGACGATATGCGGCCATGGCGGGTCCTTAGAATCCCAAGTGCGGATACTTGCCGAGCCACCGGTCCGAGTCACCAAAGCACTTAACCCGGCTTAAGTTCATCTCCTTAGCCATCCGGAGACCATGGAGCAAGGCTTCGTACTCAGCTTCATTATTAGTACAAGGGAACATTAAATGGAGAACGTAACAAAACTTATCACCTCGTGGGGAAGTTAAAACGACTCCAGCCCCCGAGCCTTCCAACTGCCTGGATCCGTCGAAATGAATAGTCCAGTACGTGTGATCCGGCTTCTCCTCTGGCGCTTGTAACTCCGTCCAGTCGTTAATGAAATCAACAAGTGCTTGTGACTTCACTGCTGTGCGTGGTATATATTTAGTCCATGCGGCCCAAGCTCGATGGTCCATTTTGCAATCCGGCTAGTCGCTTCCCGGTTCTGTATGATATCACCCAAAGGAGCTGAACTAACCACTGTGATAGGGTGCCCTTGGAAATATTGCTTCAGTTTCCGACTGGCCATAAAAACACCATAGACTAGCTTCTGCCAATGCGGATATCTTTGCTTGGACTCGATAAGCACCTCACTGATATAATAAACCGGCCGTTGAACCGGATACTCCTTGCCTGTCTCCTTGCGCTCTACCACAATGGCCACGCTTACTGCTCGAGCATTGGCTGCCACATATAACAACAGTGGTTCCTTGTCAACCGGAGCCGCAAGAACAGGCGGGTTGGCCAATTGCCGCTTTAGATCCTCAAATGCTTCGTCAGCAACCGGACTCCAGACGAAATTATCTGTCTTCCTCAGCATCTGGTATAAGGGTATGGCCTTCTCTCCAAGGCGGCTGATAAACCGGCTCAACGCAGCGATCCTGCCCGCCAGACGCTGAACATCATTGATACACTTCGGTTTAGCCAAGGAAGTAATAGCTTTAATTTTCTCTGGATTAGCCTCAATTCCTCTATTAGACACCAGAAACCCCAATAACTTGACTGCCGGAACACCAAAAACACACTTGGCCGGATTAAGCATCATCTTATAAATGCGCAAGTTGTCGAAGGTTTCCTTCAAATCTTCCACCAGTGTCTCCTTTTGTCTTGATTTCACCACAATATCATCCACATAAGCATGTACATTGCGGCCGATCTGTGCATGCAGGCAATTCTGTAGACACCTCTGATAAGTAGCCTGGGCGCTTTTGAGCCCAAAAGGCATAGATACATAGCAGAAGGCTCCAAAGGGAGTTATAAACGCTGTCTTCTCCTGGTCCTTAACTGCCATTTTGATCTGATGATATCCAGAGTACGCATCCAAAAAACTTAAACGCTCACATCCTGCCGTAGCATCAATAATCTGATCAATGCGGGGGAGGGCAAAAGGATCTGCCGGACAAGCTTTGTTAAGATCTGTGTAGTCCACACACATACGCCAGGTGCCATTTTTCTTAAGGACCAGCACCGGATTAGCAAGCCACTCTGGATGAAATACCTCAATGATAAAACCAGCCGCCAAAAGCCTGGCTGCTTCCTCTCCAATGGCTTTGCGCCTTTCTTCGTTAAACCGGCGGAGGAACTGCTTCACCGGTTTATACTTAGGATCCACATTAAGTGTGTGCTCAGCGACTTCCCTCGGTACACCTGGCATGTCACACGGCTTCCATGCAAAGATATCCCAGTTCTCACGGATGAACTCGATGAGCACGCTTTCCTATTTGGGATCCAGGTTGGCACTGACAGTGAACTGCTTGGACGAATCGCCTGGCACAAAGTCAACAAGCTTGGTCTCAGCTGCCGATTTAAACTTCAGATCCGATTCATGCTCCGTAGTTGGCTTCTTCAAAGGGGTCATATCTGCCGGATCAACATTGTCCTTATAGAACTTCAACTCCTCCGTGGCACAGACCGCCTCTGCATAAGCTGCATCGCCTTCCTCACATTCCAAAGCAACTCGGCGGCTTCCATGCACCGTTATCGTTCCTTTGTAACCCGGCATTTTGAGCTGCAAGTAGATATAACAAGGTCGTGCCATGAACTTAGCATAAGCCGGCCGCCCAAACAAGGCATGATATGGACTCCGGATTTTCACCACTTCAAAAGTTAGCTTTTCAGACCGGGAATCGTGCTCGTCTCCAAAAGCCACATCGGGGCTATCTTACCAACAGGATAAGCCGATTTGCACGGTACTACACCATGGAACACCGTATTGGACGGATGCGAGATCCTTGTCTGTGAGACCCATGCGACGGAAAGTTTCATAGTATAATATATTATCTGCTTCCTCCATCCATAAGCACCTTAGTGAACTTATAGCCCCCTACGAGGGTCTACCACCAATGCCGGTGACCGGATTATCAACCCGGGGATGGTCCTCTCGCTCCACACGATAGGCTGCTCGACCAGCGTAAATACGCGGCAAAGCCAGTTCAACGAGTTCTTGCCCGTTTGTGAAGCTTCCGATCTCGCTTGTCCAAACTGGTCGTGAAAACATAATCTTGCCCATTATTCAACTGCTTTGGTTGGCTCGATAACTGATCGCTTTGCTTCTGCTGTTAGCCACCCCGATTATTACGACTATTGTGATTGCCTTGATTAGGCCCTGAACGGAAGCTCCATCGACCCGGCCCATGGAAACCGGAGCTGAACCGCCACGACCCTAGTCATACGGAAAGCATTGGAGTTTTGAACTCTGCATAATATAACGATCTTCGAGAGATGGTTCGATGGGGACTCCTTCGTCCGTGCTTGGGGCAAGGTTGGTTCAACAAGTAATTCAAGCGGCTTGTATTAGGATTTTGACCCGATTCGCCTTGCCTCTGCGCGCGGGCCTACATCTGCGCATTAGTGTTGGCTACGAAATCCGAGTTGCCATCGGCCTTGCGCTTACCCGTTTCCATGACCCGCCGGTTTGTCTGCTGCCCTTGGAGTTGCCGTTCTTCTTTCCCTTCCCGCGCCGTCATCATCGCTTCAGGATCCTTGATGCTGTCGAATCGGCAGACTTTACCAGCGCCATGAGGGTTCCCATATCATTGCGAGAACCGCTTCATCGTCCCAATTTTAATTTCAAAGGCTCAAACCGGCGATTGCCTTCTAATGTTAAGATCGCCGAGTCAGCGTTGATCCGGTCAGAAGAGTGCAAAATCTCGGACACACGGCGTACCCAACGGGTTGTTGACTCCCCTTCCTCCTGGACGCAAGCCGCCAGGTCTACTATGGATTTGGGCTGCTTACACGTATCCTTGAAGTTCTGGATAAACCGGACCCACAACTGGGCCCATGAACTGATAGAATTGGGCGGTAAGCTCTTCAACCAAGTACGGGCTATGCCCTCCAGCATCATGGTGAAGTACTTTGCACATGCGGTTTCATCAACATCTAACATCTCCATGGCCATCTCATAACTTTCAACCCACGCTTCAGGGGACAGATCTGCGGTGTAATTCGGCACCTTGCGTGGGCCCTTAAAATCCTTAGGTAGACGCACATTGCGTAAAGCGGGGATTAAACAGGGCACCCCCAAAGCGGATGCGACTCCTGGTCTGGCGAAGGTGGTAGGGCGAACCGGTGTGTGTTGACCCGCATCATCCTGTGCTGCTAACTCGGCCTCCCTGCGTGCCCGGGCCCGATCCACTACCTCCTGAGCATCACGAATGCCGCCCATCTGGTGATTGCCTCGGGCGCTTCACGGTCCCGCGTTGCTTGATATGGCGGTTCATCCATCGCTGTTGTAGCTCCGGCTTGGACGGGGTCTAGAGTAAATCCGATCACGGCTGTATGAATACGCTTCCTGCTGGATCAGTGCAGTCCGGAGAAGCTCCTTAACCCGGTGTGTCTCCACTGCTTGTGGGGAATCTCCTTCGACTAGGATCGCCTCCAATCGTGCAGCGGCTGCAACAAGGTTGTCCATAGGATTAGAATAATGACCTGGGGGTGTCTGTACTGGCGGAGGAATCACTATGTTCTGCTGCGGAGGCTCCATCAGGCGCGGTTGGACCGTCGCTCCTGCTCTTGGTGCTTCAATCCGGTTTACCTCCTGTCTTTGTGGCGGGTTCTTGGGTCCGCTCCCCGGTGCGAAAGAGATTTCTGGGATCAAATCCTGATGGCAGGCGTGATCTATACTTCCGCTTCAACACCTCCTGTGACGCACTCTGGTCAAGCATAAGTTTGTAAGCTTGTGCGTCTAAAGCGGCTCGCCCTGCAGCCATACGCTCCTTCTCTAACGCTAGATCCGCCTTGGCTTGCGTGATCTGCTCTTTCACCTTTGCAATTTCTGCGTTATGAGCTTCCTGATCCGCTGGGTTGTCCTCCGCCATAAGCGCTGCTAGTGCATCAAACAGATCCGACAGAACTTGAACTGGCGGGCGCACCGCCTCTGTCCCTGCGCTGCTGCCGCTGCTGAACCGGAAAGCATCGCTCTGCGGTTGAAGAGTGGTTCACCGCTGCGCATCGGCCATGAATACTCCAACCGGTTTAAGCGGCTTGGGGGTCGGAATATCGTCACCGTCGGAACAGCCCCGATCATATCGCCTGCGCTGGTACAATGACTCGGTCTCTCTGTTGAAGATTCATCGCGAGAATAAAGCGGTCTCACTCGTGTTCGAACGGCGTCGTACTCTCCTCCATGGGTGACTCCAACGAAGATGCTTCACGGCCGGTTTAACCTGGGCAGGTCGCGCACGTTGAGCCGTCTCGATGAGGTCGGTGCAGATGTCCGGCTCAGGCCCAGGCTCCCCGATCTTGCCGATGAAAACGTGTATGCCGCCGAAGGGGACCCGGTATCCATACTCGATTGAATCGGCCTCGGGACCCCATCCAGCGTCGTCGATGTAAATACGGCCGCGACGACTCTTGGTCATCCGGCCCACGACGTAGCCTTCGAGTCCTTTGAGCTTGCCCTCCAAGGTCGTCAAACCATCGTGCGATAGCCCCACGGTGGGCGCCAACCGTAAATGGATTTGTCACGGCAGATGTCCTAAGCGTAAGGACTTAGTCGTGGAGCCATCGCTACGGGTTTACTTGCGGGGTTAAGCGGACACAAAGACACAAGGGTTTTATACTAGTTCGGCCCCTTCGATGAAGGTAAAGCCTACGTCTAGTTGTGATGGAATTGATGTAGTCTCGATGGCTAGGGAGCAAACAAGCTTCGCCTAGGCTCGAGTTTGTGGTTGTCTGTGTTTGAACCGTCGCCGGGTCGTCCCCTTATATACACGAGTGACGCCCGTCGGTTCGTAGAGTCCCAACCGGTTCATACTCGTATCCCGGTTGGTATCTCTCTATTCCTAACTTACAATACAAGTTATACATCAGGCCGGTTTACGGCTACAAGCTCTAAACCGACTATAGGCCTTGGGCCTTTCTCTGCTTATACCACTAACGGAGCTAATCCGGCCCAAGCTGGCCGGTTTACACCTAGTGGTAATATCCCCAACAGAGGTAGTACTTGCTCTTAGGGTAACCATAGAGTTACTAGAGTAGTCTAAGTTACTTTCCACTATGACTAGCCTAGGCTACTATAGTAATACAGCATAAAAATGATGCAGGTGATCACGTGAGAAAAAATACTAAAAACATTTCTTTTCGTGCAGTGCATAGATGCAGTTTTGAACACTACACTTGTCATCGTAATTTGGGAAATTACGAAAAAATTGACCTACGTTGTGATTACCGTTTACTTGTAGGAAAGAAGTTTCACCTCGATGAGTAGCTTCTCCGTGCACGGAAAGCATGTAAGGAATACAACAACTTGATCCAGATTGGGGCCAATTGATTTTAGTGCCAAGATCTTCACTATGTGCATGGACTGGGTCAAGCTTGTGGGAATCATTTTCTGGAAGATGGTCGTAAATACATCAAGAAGAAATTTAAAAATGTGAATTTCAAGAGGACGGAGAAGAAGATGAGTGTTGTACCTGAACGATTACGGATCCAATAAAGAGTTCGGAGAATGTGGCAGACGAGTACACCAACGCTGTCAATTTCGGCGTGTCAATGACCCTGATTTTTGTTGGACCTTCTAGATCCGATACCAGCAATCTCTCAAGGAAAGGCGCATTCTCAATGACCATAACGTGGAACAGCTGGAGTGATCTCTTCCCAGTTGATGTCTTATACGTCTCCAACGTATCTATAATTTTCGATTGTTCCATGATATTATATTACCCCTTTTGGATGTTTATCGGCTTTATTTTACACATTTATATCATTTTCGGGACTAACCTACTAACCGGAGGCCCAGCCCGTATTGCTGTTTTTTTTGCCTATTTCAGTATTTCGAAGAAAAGGAATATCAAACAGAGTCCAAACGGAATGAAACCGTCGGGAGCGTGATTTTTGGAACAAACATGATCCGGAGAACTTGGAGTGCAAGTCAAGAAGCTTGCGAGGCGGCCAGGAGACAGGAGGGCGCGCCCACCCCCTCTGGGCGCGCCCCTATCTCCTGGGCCCCACAGGCAGCCACCGACGTACTTCTTCCTCCTATATATACCTACCTACCCCAAAAACATCCAGGGAGCCAACGAAACACAATTTCCACCATCGTAACCTTCTGTATCCGTGAGATCCCATCTTAGAGCCTTCACTGGCGCTCCGCCGGATGGGGAATCGACCACAGAGGGCTTCTACATCAACACCATAGCCCCTCCGATGAGTTGTGAGTAGTTTACCACAGACCTTCGGGTCCATAGTTATTAGCTAGATGGCTTCTTCTCTCTTTTTGGATCTCAATACAATGTTCCCCCCCTCTCTTGTGGAGATCTATTCGATGTAAAATCTTTTTGCAGTGTGTTTGTCGAGATCCGATGAATTGTGGGTTTATGATCAAGTTTATCTATGAGAAATATTTGAATCTCCTCTGAATTCTTTTATGTATGATTGAGTTATCTTTGCAAGTCTCTTCGAATTATCAGTTTGGTTTGGCCTACTAGATTGATCTTTCTTGCCATGGGAGAAGTGCTTAGCTTTGGGTTCAATCTTGCGGTGTCCTTTCCCAGTGACAGCAGGGGCAGCAAGGCACGTATTGTATTGTTGCAATCCAGGATAAAAAGATGGGTTTTATATCATATTGCTTGAGTTTATCCCTCTACATCATGTCATCTTTCTTAATGCGTTGCTCTGTTCTTTATGAACTTAATACTCTAGATGCAGGCAGGAGTCGGTCGATGTGTGGAGTAATAGTAGTAGATGCAGGCAGGAGTCGGTCTACTTGTTGCGACGTGATGCCTATATACATGATCATGCCTAGATAATGTCATAATTATTCGCTTTTCTATCAATTGGTCGACAATAATTTGTTCACCCACCGTAATACTTATGCTATCTCTAGAGAAGCCACTAGTGAAACCTATGGCCCCCGGGTCTATCTTTTATCATATAAACTTTCTATCTACTTTTATTTGCATCTTTACTTTTTGCATCAATATTATAAAATACCAAAAATATATTTATCTTATCATACTATCTCTATCGAATCTCACTTTCGCAAGTGGCCGTGAAGGGATTTACAACCCCTTTATTGTGTTGGTTGCGAGCTCTTTGTTTGTTTGTGTAGGTGCTTGGGACTTTTGAGGAGCCTCCTACTGGATTGATACCTTGGTTCTCAAAAACTGAGGGGAAATACTTACGCTACTATTGCCGCATCACCCTTTCCTCTTCAAGGAAAACCAACGCAAGCTCAAGACATAGCAAGAAGGATTTCTGGCGTCATTGCCGGGGAGGTCTTCGCTCAAGTCAAGACATAGCAAGTACCCATCACAAACTCATCTCCCTCGCATTTACATTATTTGCCATTTGCCTCTCGTTTTCCTCTCCCCCACTTCACCCTTGCCGTTTTATTTGCCCTCTCTTTCCCAATCTTGTCTCTCTTTCGCTTGTCTTTTTTCATTTTCTTGTGTGTTAGATCGTTTACCTTGTCGTTATGGCTACCTCAGTCTTTATCCCTTCGTCTCCCAACTCTGAAGTTCTCCACTTCAAGCAAAGACAAGGAGAAAATTTAAAAGATGCTTGGTTTAGGATGTTACTCCCTCCGTCCCATGCTGTAAGATGCTTTTTAGCACTAGCATAGTGTCAAAAAACGTCTCACATTATGGGACGGAGGGACTAGAATCTTATCGTAGTTGCGCTTTAGAAGGAGGTTTCAAGATTTTAATTTGCAATTTTTATGTTGGGTTAACCTTACCCCACAAACAACTCCTTGATTTCGCCGCAAAAGGGCAATTTATTGAAACTGATCCTAGTTCCGCTTATGAAATTATAGAAGGGATAGTAGGAGTACTTCCCCGACAAAAGGATCACCCTTCTCTCTTGAAGGAACCCAAATTTTTGAGAAATTACTTGAATTGCAAAAACTTGTTGAACCATTTAAGAATATTGTTGGGAGTATCAGCCGCATGAATAATTTGATCACACTTTACAATAAGCGGTTGGATGCCTTAGATCAAAGGATCTCTGAACATGAAGGGAAACGCAAAGAGCCTCCCGGACTTGAGCATAACTCCATTAAAAAGATGAGTGCCAAAGATGGCACTACTTAGATCTATCTTCGCTTTTATGCCTAGCTAGGGGCGTTAAACGATAGCGCTAGTTGGGAGGCAACCCAATTTTATTTGTGTTTTTTGTTTTTGTTCCTGTTTAGTAATAAATTTTGCATCTAGCTTCTTTTTAGATGTGTTTTTATCTTTTAATTAGTGTTTGTGCCAAGTAGAACCTATAGGATAACCTATGATGATAGTTAATTTGATTCTGTTGAAAAACAGAAACTTTGCACGCTCAAAATTAGTTTTGTTAAATCACTGAAACGTGCTTTTGCATTGATTTTTTTTGATGCGGATCAATAGACAAATTTTCCAGGACTTCCTATTTTTGTAGGGTTTTTAGAGTCCCATAAGTTTGCGTTAGTTACAGATTGCTACAGACTGTTCTGTTTTTGACAGATTCTGTTTTTCGTGTGTTGTTTGCTTATTTTGATGCATCTATGGCTAGTAAAATAGTTCATAAACCACAGAGAAGTTGGAATACAGTAGGTTTATCACCAAAATAAACAAAGAATGAGTTCATTACAGTACCTTATGTGGTGGTTTTGTTTTCTTTTACTAACGGAGCTTATAAGATTTCCTGTTGAGTTTTGTGTTGTGAAGTTTTCAAGTTTTGGGTAAAGCTTTCATGGACTATGGAATAAGGAGTGGAAAGAGCCTAAGCTTGGGGATGCCCATGGCACCCCAAGATATTCAAGAATAGCCAAAATCCTAAGCTTGGGGTTGCCCCGGGAAGGCATCCCCTCTTTCGTCTTTGTCCTTTGGTAACCTTACTTGGAGCTATATTTTTATTCCCCACATGATATGTGTTTTGCTTGGAGCGCCGTGTATTACATTAGTCTTTGCTTTTTAGAGTACCACAATCATCCTTGCTGTACACACCTTTTGGGAGAATCCCATTTGATTAGAATTTGCTAGAATACTCTATGTGCTTCACTTATATCTTTTGAGCTTGATAGTTTTTGCTCTAGTGCTTCACTTATATCTTTTAGAGCACGGAGGTAGCTTAATTTTGAAGAAATTGCTAGTCCATCATGCTTCACTTATATTATTTTAAGAGTCTTTTAGAACAGAATGGTATTTGCTTTGGTTACAAATTTGGTCCTAGAATGATGAGCATCCAAGTTGGGTATAATAAAAACTATCATAGGAAGTGAATTGGATGCTATGATCAATTTGATGCTTGATAATTGTTTTGAGATATAAAGGTAGTAATGTTAGGGTCATGCTAGTGGGTAATTATGAAATTGAGAAATACTTGTGTTGAAGTTGGCAAGTCCCGTAGCATCCATGTATGGTAAAAGTTGTGTGACAAATTTGTTGCATGAGGTGCTCTTTTGATTGCCTTCCTTATGAGTGGAGGTCGGGATCGCGCGATGGTTAACTCCTACCAACCCTTCCCATAGGAGCATGCGTAGTAGTACTTTGGTTCGAGGGCAAGTAGACTTTTTCAATAAGTATATGAGTTCTTTATGACTAATGTGAGTCCATGGGTATATGCACACTCATCCTTCCACTTTGCTAGCCTCTATTATACCGCGCAACTTTCGCCGGTATCATGAACCCATTATTTACCTTCCTCAAAACAGCCACCATACCTACCTATTATGGCATTTCCATAGCCATTCCGAGATATATTGCCATGCAACTTTCCACCGTTCCGTTTATTATGACACACTTCATCATTGTCATATTGCTCTTTCCATGATCATGTAGTTGACATCATATTTGTGGCAAAGCCACCTTCATAATTTTCATACATGTCGCTCTTGATTCATTGCATATCCTGGTACACTGCCGGAGGCATTCATATAGAGTCATATCTTGTTCTATCTTTGAGTTGTAATTCTTGAGTTGTAAATCAATAAAAGTGTGATGATATTCATTATTACAGCATTGTCTCAGTGAGGAAAGGATGATGAAGACTATGAGTCCCCCACAAGTCGGGATGAGACTTCGGACTTTTCAAAAAAAGAGAAAAAGGGGGAAAAATAAAGGCCAAAAAGAAAAAAAGGCCAAAGAAAGAAAAAAAGAAAAAAAGAAATAAATAAATAAACAAAATGAGAGAAAAAGAGAGAAGGGACAATGCTGCTATCTTTTTTCCCACACTTGTGCTTCAAAGTAGCACCATGATCTTCATGATAGAGAGTCTCCCATGTTGTCACTTTCATATACTAAGTGATAATTTTTCATTATAGAACTTGGCTTGTATATTCCAATGTTGGGGTTCCTCAAAATGCCCTAGGTCTTCGTGAGCAAGCAAGTTGGATGCACACCCACTTAGTTTCTTTTGTTGAGCTTTCATATATTTATAGCTCTAGTGCATACGTTGCATGGCAATTCCTACTCACTCACATTGATATCTATTGATGGGCATCTCCATAGCCCGTTGATACGCCTAGTTGATGTGAGACTATCTTCTCCCTCTTTTTGTCCTCACAACCACCACCATTTACCACCATAGTGCTATGTCCATGGCTTACACTCATGTATTGCGTAAGAGTTGAAAAAGCTGAAGCGCGTTAAAAAGTATGAACCAATTGCTTTGCTGAAACCAGGTTTGTGCATGATGGGAGTATTTTGTGTAATGAAAATGAAGCATGGCCTAACTATATGATTTTGTAGGGATAAGCTTTCTTTGCCTATGCTATTTTGATAGGACATGATTATTTGTTAGTATGCTTCGAAGCATTATTATTTTTATGTTTTATAAGCTTTTATCTTAAATCATTTGGATCTGAACAATCATAAAACAATAAAGAAAATTAAATCGAGAATTATGCTAGGTAGCATTCCACATCAAAAATTCTGTTTTTACCATTTACCTACTCGTGGACGAGCAGGAATTAAGCTTGGGGATGCTTGATACGTTTCCAACGTATCTATAATTTTTTATTGTTCCATGCTATTATATTACCCCTTTTGGATGTTTATGGGCTTTATTTTACACATTTATATCATTTTCGGGACTAACCTACTAACCGGAGGCCCAGCCAGTATTGCTGTTTTTTTGCCTATTTTAGTTTTTCGCAGAAAAGGAATATCAAACGGAGTCCAAACGGAATGAAACCTTCGGGAGTGTGATTTTTTGGAACAAACGTGATCCGGAGAACTTGGAGTGCAAGTCAAGAAGCTTGCGAGGCGGCCGGGAGACAGGAGGGCGCGCCCACCCCCTCTGGGCGCGGCCCCTATCTCCTGGGCCCCATAGGCGGCCACCGACGTACTTCTTCCTCCTATATATACCGACGTACGCTGAAAACATCCAGGGAGCCAACGAAACAGAATTTCCACCAACGTAACCTTCTGTATCCGCAAGATCCCATCTTGGAGCCTTTGCTGGCGCTCCGCCGGAGGGGGAATCGACCACGGAGGGCTTCTACATCAACACCATAGCCCCTCCGATGAGTTGTGAGTATTTTACCAAAGACCTTCGGGTCCTTAGTTATTAGCTAGATGACTTCTTCTCTCTTTTTGGATCTCAATACAATGTTCCGCCCCTCTCTTTTGGAGATCTATTCGATGTAAACTCTTTTTGCGGTGTGTTTGTCGAGATCCGGTGAATTGTGGGTTTATGGTCAAGTTTATCTATGAGAAATATTTGAATCTCCTCTGAATTCTTTTATGTATGATTGAGTTATCTTTGCAAGTCTCTTCGAATTATCAGTTTGGTTTGGCCTACTAGCCTGATCTTTCTTGCCATGGGAGAAGTGCTTAGCTTTGGGTTCAATCCTGCGGTGTCCTTTCCCATTGACAGCAGGGACAGCAAGGCACGTATTGTATTGTTGCCATCGAGGATAAAAAGATGGGGTTTATATCATATTGCTTGAGTTTATTCCTCTACATCATGTCATCTTCCTTAATGTGTTACTCTATTCTTTATGAACTTAATACTCTAGATGCATGCTGGATAGCGGTCAATGTGTGGAGTAATAGTAGTAGATGCAAGCAGGAGTCGGTCTACTTGTCGCGGACGTGATGCCTATATACACGATCATGCCTAGATAATCTCGTAATTATTCGCTTTTCTATCAATTGCTCGACAGTAATTTGTTCACCCACCGTAATACTTATGCTATCTTGACAGAAGCCACTAGTGAAACCTATGGCCCCCGGGTCTATCTTTTATCATATAAGCTTTCAATCTACTTTTATTTGCATCTTTACTTTTCCAATCTATATTATAAAACACCAAAAAAAATATTTATCTTATCATACTATCTCTATTAGATCTCACTTTCGCAAGTGGCCGTGAAGGGATTGACATCCCCTTTATTGCCTTGGTTGCGAGTTCTTTGTTTGTTTGTCTAGGTGCGTGGGACTTTTGAGGAGCCTCCTACTGGATTGATACCTTGGTTATCAAAAACTGAGGGAAATACTTATGCTACTATTGCTGCATCACCCCTTCCTCTTCAAGGAAAACCAACGCAAGCTAAAGATGTAGCAAGAAGGATTTCTGGCGTCGTTGCCAGGGTGGTCTTCACTGAAGTCAAGACATACCAAGTACCCATCACAAACTCATCTCCCTCGCATTTACATTATTTTCCATTTGCCTCTCGTTTTCCTCTCCCCACTTCACCCTTGCCATTTATTGGCCCTCTTTCCCAATCTTCTGCTCTCTCTTTCGTTTGCCTTTTTGTTTGCTTGTGCCTCCATGTGCCTTCTTTTTGCTTGCATCTTCGCTTGCTAAAAGTTTATGGATTCTCATCCACTTGCTAATCTCTTTAAGAGATCCAATTATGATGAACCTATTGCTAGTGAGTTGAGTGCACTAGATTATCTTTATGAGGTTTTTCTTGAAATTCGTGAATCTGAAAATTGTGTGAAGTATTTTATGAAGCGATTCACGATAGATCTTCGAATAGAAATCATGATCGCAATGATTTTACTATAAATTCTCTTGATGTCAGTTGTGCTAATAATATGCAAAACCCTAAGCTTGGGAATGCTAGTTTGCTATGTCTACTACTTGTTGCAATGAACATGATTGGGCTGATTCTTCGTATGATCTTGAAAATTTATTTAGGCCCCATGATGAATATGAGATTGATAATAATGTTTGCAATAATATTGAAAGTGGGTTTGTAAGAGTGTCAACTTTAGATCCCACATATTTGGAGAATGTTCAATCTTATGAAGTTTTTGATAAAAGTGGGTTTGGAGAGGTCATGACTTTAGTTAATGTTAATCCCACTATTTTGGAAGAGTGTCAACTTTGCATGCATGTGGATCATGTTGAGAATATCTTTTGTGATAGATATATTGTTGAATTTGCTTATAATCCTACATGTAATTATTATGAGAGAGGAAAATATGGTTGTAGAAATTTTCATGTTACTAAATTACCTATCGTCATGTTGAGATGGCTATCGTCTCTTTCTTCTTCCTTGCATATGCTAGTTTTTGCTTGCCTTGCAAATTTGTTTGCTTATAATATGCCTATGCATAGGAAGTATGTTAGACTTAGATGTGTTTGTCACGTGTTTCATGATGCTCTCTTTCCGCTTCAATTCTTGTCTTTCATGTGAGCATCATTAAAATTATCAATGCCTAGTTAGGGGCGTTAAACGATAGCGCTAGTCGGGAGGCAACCCAATTTTATTTGTGTTTTTATTTTTGTTTCTGTTTAGTAATAACATTTTGCATCTACCTTCTGTTTAGATGTGTTTTTATGTTTTAATTAGTGTTTGTTCCAAGTAGAACCTATAGGATAACCTACGGTGATAGTTAATTTGATTCTGCTGAAAAACAGAAACTTTGCACGCACGAAATTAGTTTTGTTAAATCACAGAAACGTGCTTTTGTGTTGATTCTTTTTGATGTAGATCAATAGACAAATTGTCCAGGACTTACTATTTTTGTAGGAGTTCTAGAGTTCCAGAAGTTTGCGTTAGTTACAGATTACTACAGACTATTCTGTTTTTGACAGATTCTATTTTTCGTGTGTTGTTTGCTTATTTTAATGCACCTATGGCTAGTATTAAGTGGTATGAACCATAGAGAACTTGAAATACAGAAGGTTTAACACCAATATAAATAAAGAATGAGTTCATTACATTACCTTATGTGGTCGTTTTGTTTTCTTTCACTAACGGAGCTTATGAGATTGCCTGTTGAGTTTTGTGTTGTGAAGTTTTCAAGTTTTGGGTAAAGATTTGATGGACTATGGAATAAGGAGTGGCAAAATGCTAGGCTTGGGGATGACCATGGCACCCCAAGATATTCAAGAGTAGCCAAAAGACTAAGCTTGGGGATGCCCCGGGAAGGCATCCCCTCTTTCGTCTTCGTTCATTGGTAACTTTACTTGGAGCTATATTTTTATTCGCCACATGATATGTGTTTTGCTTGAAGCGTCGTGTATGATATTAGTTTTTATTTTTAGTTTTCCACAATCATCATTTCTGTACACACCTTTTGGGAGAAGCCTACTTGATTGAAATTTATTAGAATACTCTATGTGCTTTACTTATATCTTTTGAGTTAGATAGTTTTTGCTCTAGTGCTTCACTTATATCTTTTAGAGCACGGCGGTGGCTTAATTTTGTAGAAATTGCTAGTCTCTCATGCTTCACTTATATTATTTTGAGAGTCTTTTAGAACATAATGGTATTTGCTATGGTTATAAAATTGGTCCTAGAATGGTAGGCATCCAAGTTGGGTATAATAAAAACTATCATGGGAAGTGAATTGGACGCTATGATCAATTTGATACTTGATAATTGTTTTGAGATATGGAGGTAGTGATATTAAAGTCATGCTAGTTGGGTGATTATGAATTTAAATAATGCTTGTGTTGAAGTTAGCAAGTCCCGTAGCATGCACGTATGGTTAAAGTTGTGTAACAAATTTGAAACATGAAGTGTCCTTGGATTGTGCATCCTTATGAGTGGCGGCCGGGGACGAGCGATGGTCTTTTCCTACCAATCTATCCCTCTAGGAGCATGCGCGTAGTGCTTGGTTTTTGATGACTTCTAAATTTTTGCAATAAGTATATGAGTTCTTTTGACAAATGTTGAGTCCATGGATTATACGCACTTTTACCTTTCCATCATTGCTAGCCTCTTCGGCACCGTGCATTGCCCTTTCTCACCTTGAGAGTTGGTGCAAACTTCGCCGGTGCATCCAAACCCCGTGATATGATACGCTCTATCACACATAAACCTCCTTATATCTTCCTCAAAACAGCCACCATACCTACCTATTATGGCATTTCCATAGCCATTCCGAGATATATTGCCATGCAACTTTTCACCGTTCCGTTTATCATCATGACACGCATTACTTTTGTCATATTGCCATTGCATGATCATGTAGTTGACATCGTATTTGTGGCAAATCCACCATGCAAAAAATTTCAAACATGTCACTCTTGATTCACTGCACCACCCCGGTACACCGCCGGAGGCATTCATATAGAGTCATATCTTATTCTAGTTTTGACTTGTAATTCATGTGTTGTAATCAATATGTGGGGACCCCGACTCATGAGTCGTGATCACCGAATGCACGTGTACAGTGATCCCAGAGATCAATGCTCACTGAACACACAGAAGCTGAATAACAAGAGTCTTACATCCATACAGACCGTCTTACACAAATTGTGACCATTATGGTCAAGTCTTACATCGATAAAGCCTTAAGGGCAGAACATCAAATGAAACATAAGCAGCGGAAATCGTCGTCGATAAGTAGAACCCATGCCATCTGCCTTAACCCTACAGGCATTCTGACTGGGAAACGTCCTAGTTCGCATGATCGTCTCCAAAGAACTCCTCTTCGAACTCCGATTCTCCCATGCCTGGTCAATTAAATAACCAGTGGCAAGCCAATGAGTACTTTGAATGTACTCGCAAGCAACCCATGTTTTGGTTCAAGATACAACAATGCATGACATAGGTAAATTTTGCATAAAGCTGGTTTTGAGTGCAATAACATGTTCAACATCCTATAAGCATGCATCAAGAGAATTCAAGTAACCATGAGAACTGGTCATAGATATCAACATAAATAGAATGGGCACCAACCCATTTATCATAAACAGAGTGGGCACCAACCCATCTCAATCGTGTCAAGTCCTTTGACTTGACCCAAGTCATCTCCATCATCACACACACACTGGGTTTGAAAACAAGTGGACGTAGCCCAAGAGCGGTTACCCAACTGTCCATGACCGTGGACACGGCTATTCGAATAGTTTTACACTCTGCAGAGGTTGCACACTTTACCCACTAGATCCGGGGAACTTCCGTGTCATCCACGACCCGCGGTACCACCAAGTACCCGGGGTAAGCACCCGATCACTACCTTTCCCTAGACGACACTAACATGGAGTCCACTCGATTGGTAGTAATCCCCGTGCCCAACATTTCACATCATAAGGTCGTGGAGCCTCGCTCCCGTATTTATCACATACCACAAGCACGGGGTACCAACGGTGTGTCCGGTGCCCCATAAAGATGGTCATGGCCGCCCTACCTGGCACGACCCCATCCCGAGAGAGAGCACCAACTCTCCCCCGTCACTAGTAATGCGGGCTCCAAGCTAGTATCGGTCTAGGTACTCAATAATGCCCTTTCCCATATAAGGGTAGAGTGGTCGCGCATGTAAGGTTGGAATAACGGTCGCAACTCCGACCAATCCGTTTTGAAAACAACACACCCTTTGCTTGGCACACCACTTCGTCATCAAGTGGTCACCCATCTCATCATCTCCCTCGGGCATAAGTGGCACCCGACGGGGTTTTCGAAAAGACTATGAAAAATGTTTTGTCTCCATCACCATGCATATCCCCGTCCCTTTTTGCGTAGCACTACTTAGCATCCTATCTACTCCCACCGGCATAACCCTCATAAGAAGGTAGGGCCATGCACAATGCAAGTGTCAGCGAGAAAATAACGGAGGCAACCAACCCACGTGGTTCACCCTCCCATCATGATTCCGATGCAACAAGAATAAGAGCTATATATGACATGCATGTAAAGGGTTTTCATAGTCATGGTCAAAGGGCTGCTTGCCTTGGTTGGCTTGATCTTCAAAGTCTTCAGGCCCTGCTCCTCCTTCTTCCTCAGCTACCTCGTCAAACACGGGATCTAACGTCGCAAGAAAACAACGGGAAAATAAGACAATAATAAAACAGAAAAGTCAAAGTGCTCAGAAAAATGTCAACTTATTTTTGTAAAATACTAGGAGGAAAGCTAGGAAGGGGACAACTTTTGGTTTTGGTTCTGGAGTAGCAGAATAAGAGATATGGATTTTCAAAGGCTTATTTAAATGCTAAAAATCACATTTAAATATTTACAGAGAAGAAAAGGTTGTTGGATTTGAATGAAAGTAGCACCATTAAATAGGTTGCAGTATTCTAGGAATTTAGAAATTGGAATCAATCCATTTGGATAAATATTCTGACCTGTGGAATTTTTGGAAATAAGACAGAAAAAGAAAAAGAAAAACAGCGTTGTGCCACTGGGCCAGAGAGGCCACGGCAGCAGCAGGCCCAGAGGGGAAAACCATCCCACGCGGCCGCCACGTCGAAAGCGTAAAGGCGAAATACGCCTTCAGCCGACGGTGGATCGTAGCCTGCCAAGACCTTTTAAACCCGACGGTGGATCCCACTCGTCGGGCGTGAGGTCGACGGGCGGCCCACGGCGCCGTCGTCTACCTCCGCCGAGGCGACGGCGAGCTCGCCGGCGGCGATACAAGGCACAGGTAGGGATGCGGGGGCTACCATTGGACTCAGGGTGGAGTCGCGGTTCTGGTGGTGGTGGAGACGGTCGCCGGAGTGGCCTGCCTCGCCGACGACGAGGTCACGCGGCGGAGGCGCTTCGGGCGTCGGTGGCTCCGGCCGTTTCCTGCTGCAAAACAAGGGGGAAAGAGAGGGGAAAGAATCAGTGACGCCTCGCGGTTCCAGATCGAGAGAGAGCTGGGGCGGAGAAGGCCTGTACCGCGCGGACGCCGACGAGCCGAGGTGGCGGAGCTCGAGCTCGATCTCGAGCTCGGGTGGTTCTGGAGAGGAAAGAGTGGTGCGGGAGGTCGATTGGGTGTGTGGAGGAGCGACAGGGAGGAAGAGAGGGACTAGGGGCTGCCTTATATAGGCTGGCCGCGGTTCACCGTAGGCGTGGCCTACAGGCGCCCGCGGGATCGGCTCTGGAGGCCGTTGGAGAAGGGAAGGGGCTGTCCACGGCGTTCGTGGGGGTGGAGTAGGGCGCCAGGGAGAAGGAGAGAGAGCGGGGGAAGGTTCTGGCGCTCGCGCGTGTGAGGCCGGGCATTGGCCGAGCCGGGCGGCGCCGGGCACGCGTCGCAGGAGGTGAGAGAGAGGGAGAGACAAGGGGCCTGCACGGTGGCGTGTCACGAACGCCGAGGGGCATCGACTGGCGCACGGGGGTAGCCCGAGGTGGTCGGGGACGCGGTGTCAACGGTCGGGAGCGCAGTGACGTGCTCCAGAGCGCGACTTTGGCCGGCATCCGCGGCTTTCCCGCATCGCGCGTGCGTCCACTCGTGTCTGGGAGCTACAGTGGGTGGGGGCAACACTAGGAAAGAGCCTTGGATGCTCTGGAGTGCATAGGGGAGAGAGAGAGGCTGTGAGAGAGAGAGGAAAATGTTGTCCAGAAAGGACAAATGAGGTTCCCTCCTTCTTTCTCATTTCTTCCTTGGGTAGAAAAGCATCTAAGTGACAGAGGGGAACGAGGAGGGGTTGTGGTAAAAAGATGAACTCAAGGAGATTAGTGAAAGTGGCCAAAATAGGCATTTTAGTTATCTGCCAGAAGGTGTTTGATGGAGTTTTGGATAAGCTAATGACTTCCACTGGCCTTGGTACTCCATAGGGTGAAATTTCACATATAATTAGGGCCTTCCACCCATTTTGAGCTTATTTGGACAATGTTGCCAATGTAACTCTTGCAAACCCAAGAAATGGGCAGAAATGGATTTTTGTATATCCAGTGGAGTAGATCATTTCTCCTTGATGCACCACTTGGTGTGGTGGCCTTATTTGGTCATGTGATCAGGCTCCCCAAAGTTGGGGTCTTGGAGAAAAAGTTGGTAGTGCAAAGTAGCTCAAATTTGATTCTGGTCAGAGAGGGTTTTGAGGCACTTTTACCAAGATTTCCTCTTCTCCAACCTGTGCCATTTGGTCTAGATGCATCATTAGACCATTGGAGCATGTTCACCAAGTTTGAGAACATTTGGGCACATTTGGCAATGTAAAGTTGATCAAACTTCAGAATGGACAGAAATGGTTTTGAGGGGTTTTGATGATGTTATCTTGTTCTCCAAGTCATGAGACTTGGCAAGATCATCCAATATGTCATATGTGACATGATAGAATTTTCCTGGAATTTTTGGAGAATATTTCCTTTGTAAATATTTCAAAATCTTGAAATATCGAGAAAGGGTTTTAGAGGGATTTGACCAATATTTTGAACATGACCATGTGTTGAAACTCTCATATATGGACAATATAAGTCCTATGAGTTCCCCTAATTTTTGTCAATTATTTTTAAAACAATAAAATAATTTTTCCCTATTAAAGACAATTTCTGGCCTTAAGAAAAAGCTTTTAAATAAAATAGTAAAACAACTTTTAAAATTATATTTTTGTGGTTTCTGGGCATCCTATATCTAATAGGAGTCAAATATATTTTTGTAAAGATTTTTACTGCCCTTAATTAAGTACTTGCAGTTCAAACCTCAATTCAGGGGTTTTTGGAAAACTAAATTTAGAAAATACTTTCTGGCAAAATTATTTTTGTAAGAAAATTCTATATTGCACTATACACATGGCATGGTCATTGGGCAGGAGCTTGGGGGTAAGGAGATGAAATATAGAGGGTAGAGTAGTTGACTTTAAGGAGCACTTGAAAAGAAACACAGAGAGAAAACCAACTCTAAATAAAAGCCAAATAATGCAAAAAGTTTTTGTTGGTCCAAAATTTCATGCTTTATTAATGAAAATGAAATGTTACAAAATGCAGGGTGTGACAGACCTACCCCCCTTACAAGAATCTCGTCCCCGAGATTCCTAAACTAGGCTTTAAAGAGATACGGGAACTCGGATCTAAGGTAGTCTTCACGCTCCCAAGTTGCTTCTGCTTCAGTGTGATTGCTCCATTGGACCTTGAAGTACTTGATGGTGCGGCTTCGAGTGCGTCGCTCAGCCTCATCCATAATGCAGATGGGCCTCTCACGATAAGTCAAATCAGGTTGAAGATCAATGGCTTGGTGATTGACGTCCTTGTAAAGATCAGGCTTGTCTGGAACTTGGAGACACTTCCGGAGTTGTGACACGTGGAACACGTTATGCACATTGGAAAGCTCAGGTGGAAGTTCCAACTGATAAGCCACTTCTCCTCGTTGTTCCATGATCTTGAAGGGGCCAATGTATCTCGGAGCGAGCATTCCTTTGACATGGAAGCGCTGGGCTCCTTTGAGAGGGGTGACCCGGAGATAGACATGGTCTCCAACTCAGAAGTTTATGTCTCTACGACGTGAGTCAGCGTAGCTCTTCTGTCTTGACTTGGCAGACTTCAGACGCTCTCTGACAAGCTGGACTTTCTCTTCGGCTTCACGAAGGATATCCGGCCCAAAGACAAGTCCTTCCCCGGTCTCTGACCAATTGAGGGGTGTGCGGCACTTCCGCCCGTATAACACCTCAAACGGTGCCATCTGAAGGCTTGCCTGATAACTGTTGTTGTAAGAGAACTCGGCGAAAGGGAGGCAGTCTTCCCACTTAGCCCCATAAGCTAAGACACAGGCTCGGAGCATGTCTTTGAGTATCTGATTCACTCGCTCTGTCTGACCTCCGGTCTGTGGGTGGAAAGCAGTGCTGAAGGACAACTTGGTCCCCATGGCCTCCTGGAATTTCTTCCAAAACCTAAAGGTGAACTGGGTTCCTCGATCCGACACAATCTCCTTGGGAACACCATGAAGGCTCACAATTCGGTTGATGTAGAGACTGGCTAACTGGTTCCCCTTGTAGGTCGTCTTGACAGGAATGAAGTGGGCCACCTTGGTCAAATGGTCAACGATGACCCATATGGAGTCATGTCCCTTGTTTGACCTGGGTAAACCGGTGATGAAGTCCATCCCGACTTTATCCCATTTCCATTCAGGTACCTTGAGGGGTTGCAACAATCCAGCGGGTCGCTGATGTTCAGCTTTGACTCTCTGGCATACGTCACATTTTGCAACATAGGTGGCAATCTCCCTTTTCATCCCGTGCCACCAAAATCTTCCCTTCAGGTCTTGATACATCTTGGTTCCTCCAGGGTGGATGGAATATTGGGTGTCATGAGCTTCTTGCAAGATCAGGTTCTTGAGCTCAACCTTGTTGGGCACGCAGATGCGATTCCCAAACCACACAATTCCTTCCTCATCCTCTGAGAATCCTGAGGCTTTGCCTGCCTTGATCTTCCTCTTGATGCCTTCAATACTCTCATGTCCCTTCTGAGCTTCCGTAATATCATCCATTAAGGTAGGCTTAACTTCGAGGTTGGCCAAGAATCCTGGTGCAACCAGTTCCAACCCGAAGCTTTCAAGTTCTTCATACAAGGCGGGTAGCTTGTGCTTTAGCATAGCATTCAAGGAACAAGCCTTCCTGCTCAACGCATCTGCCACCACATTAGCCTTTCCAGGGTGGTATTTAACACTGAGGTCATAATCCTTTATCAACTCCAGCCATCTTCTCTGCCTCATGTTCAATTCCCTTTGAGTGAAAATATACTTCAGACTTTTGTGATCCGTGTATATCTCACATCGCTTCCCCAAGAGGTAATGTCGCCAAGTCTTCAGGGCATGAACCACTGCTGCTAGCTCAAGGTCGTGAGTAGCGTAGTTCTCTTCGTGAGGTCGTAGTTGCCTTGAAAGGTAGGCTACGACTCTGCCTTCTTGCATCAGAACACCTCCCAGTCCGATTCTTGACGCATCACAATATATCACAAACTCCTTGTGTATATCTGGTGTGGCCAGAACTGGGGCGGTGGTTAGCCTCTTCTTCAGCTCCTGGAAGCTCTCTTCGCACTTCGGCGTCCATTCGAACTTCTTGTCCTTCTTCAAGAGCTGAGTCATGGGTCGGGCAATGCTTGAGAATCCTTCAACGAACTTGCGGTAATATCCCGCGAGTCCGAGGAAGCTTCTGACTTCCTTCACATTGCTCGGGGATTGCCATTCAGTCACAGCTTCAATCTTAGCAGGGTCGACTGACAATCCCTCTTCGGTTAAAACATGACCCAGGAATCCAACTTCACGCAGCTAGAATTCACATTTGCTGAACTTGGCATACAGTTGGCGCTCTCGAAGCTTGTCTAGGACCATCCTCAAGTGTTGCTCGTGCTCTTCTTCCGACTTCGAGAAGACAAGAATGTCATCAATGAAGACAACGACAAACTTGTCCAAATATTCCATGAAGACCTTATTCATGAGATACATGAAGTAAGCTGGGGCATTGGTCAATCCAAAGGACATGACCGTGCATTCATACAAGCCATATCTGGTTATGAATGCTGTCTTGGTAATATCTTGGGGTCTGATCTTCAGTTGGTAGTACCCAGATCTGAGGTCGATCTTGGAGAACACCTTGGCCCCATTGAGTTGATCAAACAGATCTTCAATCTTGGGAAGTGGGTACTTGTTCTTGATTGTAACTTCGTTGAGGGAGCGGTAGTCAATGCATAAGCGGATGGTACCGTCCTTCTTTGCCACAAACAGAACAGGTGATCCCCAAGGGGAGGCACTAGGGCGGATAAATCCCTTCCTCAACTGCTCTTCCAGCTGCTTCTTCAATTCTGCTAACTCCTCCGATCCCATTCTATAAGGCTTCTTATAGATGGGTCCTGCTCCGGGTATGAGCTCGATGATGAACTCAATGTCTCTGTCAGGAGGCATTCCTGGTAGCTCATCAGGAAAAACATCGGGATACTCGCATACTACCGGCACTTGTTCCAATCCAACTGCAGTCAGACAGTTGACTTGGTTGGCTTGAGCAGAAGAGGAGTTGGAGGCGAACTTAACTTCGACTCCTCGGTCATTGGTCATAGTGACAGTCCGGTTGGCGCAATCAATCAAGCCTTGGTGCTTGCTGAGCCAATTCATTCCTATGATCACATCCAAGCCTTGTGATTTCAGGATGATAAGGTCTGCCAGGAAGTCTACCCCGTTAATGGTAATCCCGACTCCTTTACATCCTATCTTGGCTCTCATCTCTGCTCCGGGGCTTTGTACCACCATAGGGTTATTCAGGGGTGTAGGGGTCATGCCACTTTTTAATGCAAAACTTTGGGTGACAAAAGAATGCGTGGCTCCGAATCAAACAAAACGATTATGGTGCTGAATTGACAAGGAACGTACCCAGCACGACGTCCGGGTCTTCCTAGGCCTCTTCCGCAGTGACATGATTCACACGACCCCTGCCATTGTTGGGCAAGTTGCGGGGAGCTTGGTTCCTCGGTGGCATTCCACGGCCTTGTCCTGGGTTCTGCGCATTGGGGCGCGGGGCGTCGGGCTTCTTGTTGGGGCAATTCTTGGAGTAGTGTCCTGGCTGTCCACATCCGAAGCAAGTGACTTGGTTGGGGATGACGCCCTTGCCAGCATTGTTGTTGGGGTTGTTGTAAGCTGGCCTGGGGTTGGCATACTGCTGAGGTGGATAGTTGGTGCGGGTGCAAGAGCTCTTGGTTCTTGATAGGTTGGCTTGACCGAGCTGGCTGCCACGGACGAGGCTTCGTTCTTTGGAGCTACCCTTGCCGATCATCTTGCGCTTACGAGTGTCATCCAAGGCACGTCGCTTGTCCTCAAGCATGAGTGCCTTATTCACCGATCAGAAAGGTTGGGCAGTCACACACAACAAGCGAGTACTTGAGTCCGGTTAAGGCCTTCCATGAAGCGCTCCCTTTGGCAACATCGGTCTTGACATCCTCGGGGCATACCTTGAGAGAACACCGAACTTCGCATGTACTCCTTGACGGTGCTACTACCTTGCTTGTGGCTCGGAACTCACGCTTCTTGATGGCCATGATTCCGAAGGAATGTGGGCCTTGCGGAATTCTGTCTTGAAGGTATCCCAAGTGATGTCTTGCTCAAGCATGCATAGCCTTGAATCCATCCCACCAAGCTCCGCAGTCCCCCGAGCGATGGGAAGCATACGCCAATTTATCACGGTCCTCAGTGCATCCGACTAGTCCCAGCAGATCCTCAATGGTGCGGACCGAGTCGTCTGCATCCAGGGGTTCAGCAGTCTCGATGAAAGTGGGTGGTGCATGCTTCTTGAACTCCACCAGTGTGGAACGTCCATGGCCGTGTCCCGCCGGCTGGCGGTTGACAGCTTGAGCAATCATCTAGAGGGCTGCTGTGTTGGCTTGGCGCTCCTCTCGGAAGGCTTGGAGAAGCTGAGCCATGTCCATGCTTGGAGGAGGTGGTGGTGGTGGAGTCTGTCCTTGGGCTTGGTCCTGGCTGGCTCCTGCCTCAGCAGAACCTCCGGCTTCTTGCGGCTGGGTAGAGGTACTAGTACGTGTTACAACAAGCATCCTGTTGGAGCGGTCAAGGTCTCATGATTGGGAATATAAAATGAGGGAAAGCAGTATAGATGGGATGCCTAGTAAGGGGGTGGTGTGACACAAAATTTAAGTTAACCAAGGCCAGAAGGGCCAAACTCATGCATTAAAACCAAATGGGAAATGTAGTCGTTTACAAGTTCCCTGAAGGGAAAGTACGACTTCATCAAAGCAAGTTGAAAGCAAACACAACATAACATGGTTTCATAAGAACCATTACAAGGACTCGACTACGCAAAAGGGGTACACGACCTATCCTACCATAGGCTACGAGCTAGCCTATCCTAGTCCTGAACGGTGTCTACGTGGTGGAATGCTCGGTCGGGTATTCTGGCTCCTCTGGGTCTTCCTCCTCATCTTCATCAGTCTTGGTCTCTTCGTCGCTTGAGGAAGCGGGGGAGTGGAGGAGCTGAACACGGCGCTGCTTTGCCGGTGGCGTCGTGAAGAGGTTGGGGTACTCCTTTGCCGTCATACGGCGTGGCTGAGGTGATCCCTTGGCATGTGCGACCTGTGGGGGTCGTCCGCCTCGATAAGCTACTACAGGCTGTCCAGGGGGTGCTCCATCCTTTTTGATCCTGTCCGCCTTCATCTGAACTATGCGGAGGAGTTCCTTGGTCTCGCGGAGTTCCTTCCGAAGCTCCGTCGACTCCGAGGCCAGGTGATGTGCCGATCGCGGCACACAAGCTGAAGTAGGTGCGAAGCGAGAGAAAGTCCCTCGTCCAAGGGTGGTGCTGGTGCGCTGCTCTCGTCATCACCTTCCTTACGATAAGGCAGGTATCGAGTGGCTGGCTCACTCGCCATCTCTGGCAGGAGATCCCGGAGGCGAGTCAGCGCCTTGAGGGCAGCAGTCTCCACGGCGACGAGCAGGGTCGCCATCTGGGGTCCTTCAAAGAACCAGCTCGTCGGGGAGTCGTTCGCCCTCACGACTACCTCCACGTGATACTCCTTCTTGGTGCTGTCGACCCAGTGCTCGTGGTAGGAGAAGGTGGGGACTCGAGTGAACTGGCACTTCCTGAGGCTGTCCTCAAGAAGCACGGGAAACCAAGTGGTCAGGAAGTCCTCGGGTACGGCGGCCATCTACAAAAGTGGAAGGGGAAGGGTCAATAAAGGGACTGTGACCTATGCTTGGGATACTAACATAAAACATAGGTATATGGGTAATCTAGGGGATAGTCTCGCTCTAACTAACGTCCATGCTAACTAAGGCTTCCAACAGTCAGGATGGCTCTGGTACCAGCTCTGTGGGGACCCCGACTCATGAGTCGTGATCACCGAATGCACGTGTACAGTGATCCCAGAGATCAATGCTCACTGAACACACAGAAGCTGAATAATAAGAGTCTTACATCCATACAGACCGTCTTACACAAATTGTGACCATTATGGTCAAGTCTTACATCGATAAAGCCTTAAGGGCAGAACAACAAATAAAACATAAGCAGCGGAAATCGTCGTTGATAAGTAGAACCCATGCCATCTTCCTTAACACTACAGGCATTCTGACTGGGAAACGTCCTAGTTCGCATGATCGTCTCCAAAGAACTCTTCTTCGAACTCCGGTTCTCCCATGCCTGGTCAATTAAATAACCAGTGGCAAGCCAATGAGTACTTTGAATGTACTCGCAAGCAACCCATGTTTTGGTTCAAGATACAACAATGCATGACATAGGTAAATTTTGCATAAAGCTGGTTTTGAGTGCAATAACATGTTCAACATCCTATAAGCATGCATTAAGAGAATTCAAGTAACCATGAGAACTGGTCACAGATATCAACATAAATAGAATGGGCACCAACCCATTTATCATAAACAGAGTGGGCACCAACCCATCTCAATCGTGTCAAGTCCTTTGACTTGACCCAAGTCATCTCCATCATCACACACACTGGGTTTGAAAACAAGTGGACGTAGCCCAAGAGCGCTTACCCAACTATCCATGACCGTGGACACGGCTATTCGAATAGTTTTACACTCTACAGAGGTTGCACACTTTACCCACTACATCCAGGGAACTTCCGTGTCATCCACGACCCGCGGTACCACCAAGTACCCGGGGTAAGCACCCGATCACTACCTTTCCCTAGATGACACTAACATGGAGTCCACTCGATTGGTAGTAATCCCTGTGCCCAACATTTCACATCATAAGGTCGTGGAGCCTCGCTCCCGTATTTATCACATACCACAAGCACGGGGTACCAACGGTGTGTCCGGTGCCCCATAAAGATGGTCATGGCCTCCCTACCTGGCATGACCCCGTCCCAAGAGAGAGCACCAACTCTCCCCCGTCACTAGTAATGCGGGCTCCAAGCTAGTATCGGTCTAGGTACTCAATAATGCCCTTTCCCATATAAGGGTAGAGTGGTCGCGCATGTAAGGTTGGAATAACGGTCGCAACTCCGACCAATCCGTTTTGAAAACAACACACCCTTTGCTTGGCACACCACTTCGTCATCAAGTGGTCACCCATCTCATCATCTCCCTCGGGCATAAGTGGCACCCGACGGGGTTTTCGAAAAGACTATGAAAAATGTTTTGTCTCCATCACCATGCATATCCCCGTCCCTTTTTGCGTAGCACTACTTAGCATCCTATCTACTCCCACCGGCATAACCCTCATAAGAAGGTAGGGCCATGCACAATGCAAGTGTCAACGAGAAAATAACGGAGGCAACCAACCCACGTGGTTCACCCTCCCAACATGATTCCGATGCAACAAGAATAAGAGCTATATATGACATGCATGTAAAGGGTTTTCATAGTCATGGTCAAAGGGCTGCTTGCCTTGGTTGGCTTGATCTTCAAAGTCTTCAGGCCCTGCTCCTCCTTCTTCCTCAGCTACCTCGTCAAACACGGGATCTAACGTCGCAAGAAAACAACGGGAAAATAAGACAATAATAAAAACAGAAAAGTCAAAGTGCTCAGAAAAATGTCAACTTATTTTTGTAAAATACTAGGAGGAAAGCTAGGAAGGGGACAACTTTTGGTTTTGGTTCTGGAGTAGCAGAATAGGAGATATGGATTTTCAAAGGCTTATTTAAATGCTAAAAATCACATTTAAATATTTACAGAGAATAAAAGGTTGTTGGATTTGAATGAAAGTTGCACCATTAAATAGGTTGCAATATTCTAGGAATTTAGAAATTGGCATCAATCCATTTGGATAAATATTCTGTCCTGTGGAATTTTTGGAAATAAGACAGAAAAAGAAAAAGAAAAACGGCGCTGTGCCACTGGGCCAGAGAGGCCACGGCAGCAGCAGGCCCAGAGGGGAAAACCAGCCCACGCGGCCGCCACGTCGAAGGCGTAAAGGCGAAATACGCCTTCAGCCGACGGCGGATCGGTGTGCGCGCGCACGCACATTTTTAAACCTGACGGGTGGATCCCACTCGTCAGGGCGTGAGGCTGACGGGCCGGCCCCACGGCGGCCGTCGTCTACCTCCGGCCAGAGGCGACGGCGAGTTCGCCGGCGGCGATACAAGGCACGGGAAGGGATGCGGGGGCTACCGTTGGACTCAGGGTGGAGTCGCGGTTCTGGTGGTGGTGGAGACGGTCGCCGGAGTGGCCTGCCTCGCCGGCGACGAGGTCACGCGGCGGAGGCGCTTCGGGCGTCGGTGGCTCCGGCCGTTTCCGGCTGCAAAACAAGGAGGAAAGAGAGGGGAAAGAATCAGTGACGCCTCGCGGTTCCAGATCGAGAGAGAGCTGCGGCGAAGAAGGCCTGTACCGCGCGGACGCCGACGAGCCGAGGCGGCGGAGCTCAAGCTCGATCTCGAGCTCGGGTGGTGCTGGAGAGGAAAGAGTGGTGCGGGAGGTCGATTGGGTGTGTGGAGGAGCGACAGGGAGGAAGAGAGGGACTCGGGGCTGCCTTATATAGGCTGGCCGCGGTTCACCGTAGGCGTGGCCTACGGGCGCCCGCGGGATCGGCTCTGGAGGCCGTTGGAGAAGGGAAGGGGCTGTCCACGACGTTCATGGGGGTGGAGTAGGGCGCCAGGGAGAAGGAGAGAGAGCGGGGGAAGGTTCTGGCGCTCGCGCGTGTGAGGCTGGGCATTGGCCGAGCCGGGCGGCGCCGGGCACGCGTCGCAGGAGGTGAGAGAGAGGGAGAGACAAGGGGGCCTGCACGGTGGCATGTCACGGACGCCGAGGGGCATCGACTGGCGCGCGGGGGTAGCACGAGGTGGTCGGGGACGCGGCGTCAACTGTCGGGAGCGCACTGACGTGCTCCAGAGCGCGACTTTGGCCGGCATCCGCGGCTTTCCCGCGTCGCGCGCGCTTCCACTCGTGTCTGGGAGCTATAGTGGGTGGGGGCAACACTAGGAAAGAGCCTTGGATGCTCTGGAGTGCAGAGGGGAGAGAGAGAGGCTGTGAGAGAGAGAGGAAAATGTTGTCTAGAAAGGACAAATGAGGTTCCCTCCTTTCTCATTTCTTCCTCGGGTAGAAAAGCATCTAAGTGACAGAGGGGAACGAGGAGGGGTTGTGGTAAAAAGATGAACTCAAGGAGATTAGTGAAAGTGGCCAAAATAGGCATTTTAGTTATCTGCCAGAAGGTGTTTGATGGAGTTTTGGATAAGCTAATGACTTCCACTGGCCTTGGTACTCCATAGGGTGAAATGTCACATATAATTAGGGCCTTCCACCCACTTTGAGCTTATTTGGACAATGTTGCAATGTAACTCTTGCAAACCCTAGAAATGGGCAGAAATGGATTTGTGTAGATCCAGTGGAGTAGATCATTTCTCCTTGATGCACCACTTGGTGTGGTGGCCTTATTTGGTCATGTGATCAGGCTCACCAAAGTTGGGGTCTTGGAGAAAAAGTTGGTAGTGCAAAGTAGCTCAAATTTGATTCTGGTCAGAGAGGGTTTTGAGGCACTTTGAGCACGATTTCCTCTTCTCCAACCTGTGCCATTTGGTTTAGATGCATCACTAGACCATTGGAGCAAGTTCACCAAGTTTGAGAACATTTGGGCACATTTGGCAATGTAAAGTTGATCAAACTTCAGAATGGACAGAAATGGTTTTGAGGGGGTTTGATGATGTTATCTTGTTCTCCAAGTCATGAGACTAGGCATGATCATCCAATATGTCATATGTGACATGATAGAATTTTCCTGGAATTTTTGGAGAATATTTCCTTTGTAAATATTTCAAAATCTTGAAATATCCAGAAAGGGTTTTAGAGGGATTTGACCAATATTTTGAACATGACCATGTGTTGAAACTCTCATATATGGACAATATATGTCCTATGAGTTTCCCTAATTTTTGTCAAATATTTTTAAAACAATAAAATAATTTTTCCCTATTAAAGACCATTTCTGGCCTTAAGAAAAAGCTTTTAAATAAAATAGTAAAACAACTTTTAAAATTATATTTTTGTGGTTTCTGGGCATCCTATATCTAATAGGAGTCAAATATATTTTTGGAAAGATTTTTACTGCCCTTAATTAAGTACTTGCAGTGCAAACCTCAATTCAGGGGTTTTTGGAAAACTAAATTTAGAAAATACTTTCTGGCCAAATTATTTTTGTAAGAAAATTCTATATTGCACTATACACATGGCATGGTCATTGGGCAGGAGCTTGGTGTAAGGAGATGAAATATAGAGGGTAGAGTAGTTGACTTTAAGGAGCACTTGAAAAGAAACACAGAGAGAAAACTAACTCCAAATAAAAGCCAAATAATGCAAAAAGTTTTTGTTGGTCCAAAATTTCATGCTTTATTAATGAAAATGAAATGTTACAAAATGCAGGGTGTGACACAATAAAAGTATGATGATCATCATTATTAGAGCATTGTCCCAAAAAAAAAAAAAAAAGAAAGGCCAAAAGAAAAAAAAGAAAGGCCCAAGAAAAAAAGAAAACAAAGATGAAAAAGAAAAGAAAATAAATAAAATAAATAAAAAAGGGGCAATGTTACTATCTCTTTTTCCACACTTGTGCTTGAAAGTAGCACCATGTTCTTCATATAGCGAGTCTCATATATTGTGCTTCAAAGTAGCACCATATTTTTCATGTAGAGAGTCTCATATGTTGTCACTTTCATATACTAGTGGGAATTTTTCATTATAGAACTTGGCTTGTATATTCCTATGATGGGCTTCCTCAAAATGCCCTAGGTCTTTGTGAGCAAGCAAGTTGGATGCACACCCACTAGTTTTATTTTGTTCAGCTTTCATTCATTTATAGCTCTAGTGCATCCGTTGCATGGCAATCCCTACTCCTCATGTTGACATCCATTTATGGGCATCTCCATAGCCCGTTGACTATCCTCGTCAATATGAGACTTTCTCCTTTTTTGTCTTCTCCACACAATCCCCATCATCATATTCTATTCCACCCATAGTGCTATATCCATGGCTCACGCTCATGTATTGCCTGAAAGTTGAAAAATTTGAGATTATTTAAGTACAAAACAATTTCTTGGCTTGTCATCGTGGGTGTAGAATTTGGGAACATTTTTGTGTTTAGAAAATGAAGCATAGCCTAACTATATGGTTTTGTAGGGATGAACTTTCTTTAGCCATGTTATTTTGAGAAGACATGATTGCTTTTATTAGTATGCTTGAAGTATTACTATTTATTGTGTCAATATAAACTTTTATTTTGAATCATTTGGATCAGAACATTCATGCCACAATAAAGAAAATTACATTGAGAATTATGCTAGGTAGCATTCCACATCAAAAATTCTGTTTTTATCATTTACCTACTCGAGGACGAGCAGGAATTAAGCTTGGGGATGCTTGATATGTCTCCAACGTATCTATAATTTTTTATTGTTCCATGCTATTATATTACCTCTTTTGGATGTTTATGGGCTTTATTTTACACATTTATATCATTTTTGGGACTAACCTACTAACCAGAGGCCAGGCCCGTATTGCTGTTTTTTTTGCCTATTTCAGCATTTCGAAGAAAAGGAATATCAAACGGAGTCCAAACAGAATGAAACCTTCGGGAGTGTGATTTTTTGGAAAGAACGTGATCCACAGGACTTGGAGTGCAAGTCAAGAAGCGATCGAGGCAGCCACGAGAGTGGAGGGCGCGCCCACCCCTACAGGGCGCGCCCCTGTCTCGGGGGCCCCTCGGGCGGCCACCGACCTACTTCTTCCTCCTATATATACCAACGTACGCTGAAACCATCCAGGGAGCCAACGGAAAACAATTTCCACCGCCGTAACCTTCTATATCCGCGAGATCCCATCTTGGAGCCTTCGCTGGCGCTCCGCTGAAGGGGGAATCGACCATGGAGGGCTTCTACATCAACACCATAGCCCCTCCGATGAGTTGTGAGTAGTTTACCAGAGACCTTCGGGTCCATAGTTATTAGCTAGATGGCTTCTTCTCTCTTTTTGGATCTCAATACAATGTTCTCCCCCTCTCTTGTGGAGATCTATTCGATGTAAACTCTTTTTGCGGTGTGTTTGCCGAGATCCGATGAATTGTGGGTTTATGTTCAAGTTTATCTATGAGAAATATTTGAATCTCCTCTGAATTCTTTTATGTATGATTGAGTTATCTTTGCAAGTCTCTTCGAATTATCAGTTTGGTTTGGCCTACTAGATTGATCTTTCTTGCCATGGGAGAAGTGCTTAGCTTTGGGTTCAATCTTGCGGTGTATTTCCCATTGACAGCAGGGGCAGCAAGGCACGTATTGTATTGTTGCAATCGAGGATAAAAAGATGGGGTTTATATCATATTGCTTGAGTTTATCCCTCTACATCATGTCATCTTTCTTAATGCGTTGCTTTGTTCTTTATGAACTTAATACTCTAGATGCAGGCAGGAGTCGGTCGATGTGTGGAGTAATAGTTGTTGATGCAGGCAGGAGTCGGTCTACTTGTCGCGGACGTGATGCCTATACACATGATCATGCCTAGATAATGTCATAATTTTTCGCTTTTCTATCAATTGCTCGACAGTAATTTGTTCACCCACCGTAATACTTATGCTATCATGAGATAAGCCACTAGTGAAACCTATGGCCCCCGGGTCTATCTTTTATCATATAAACTTTCTATCTAATTTTATTTGCATCTTTAGTTTTTGCATCTATATTATAAAATACCAAAAATATATTTATCTTATCATACTATCTCTATCAGATATCACTTTAGCAAGTGGTCGTGAATGGATTGACAACCCCTTTATTGCGTTGGTTGCGAGTTCTTTGTTTGTTTGTGTAGGTGCGTGGGACTTTTGAGGAGCCTCCTACTGGATTGATACCTTGGTTCTCAAAAACTGAGGGAAATACTTACGCTACTATTGTTGCATCACCCTTTCCTCTTCAAGGAAAACCAACGCAAGCTCAAGACGTAGCAGTGTGACGGCGAGATTCGTCCAGGGCCGACACGTACCAAGCCGGCAGCACATCAACCTTGTCCTTGCGGGGCGCCATCGCTCGCTGAAAGGGAAAGGAGCAAAGCAGATCTGGAGATTTCTGGGGCAAGGAGCAAGGAATGGGATCTGGAGCAAGACGAAGGATAGCAATGAAGGCAAGCCTTGCCCGCACCAACCTTTTGGTAGGCGGGCAGTTGCCGAGGCAGCGTGGGGAAGTGGAGAGGCCCACATCTAATCAGTCGCCATGCGTCGACCAAGGCCGCATGCTGTTGGGGCCCGCGGCGCTCCGCACTTGCCCTTTGGCTTCGACGCTAAGCCAAGTCCGTGCGCGCCTTGGGCCCGGGAGGCTAGTGTCGTCATTCTGGGAATGGGGGTCCCCAGACTTGCCTGCCTGCGGCCCGCGGCATGGCTCCACCGTTCTAAGGCATGGATGATGAGATGGGGACGTTGGATATATAATTAATTTGGGTGTATTATCTATATATGTTAATCCTATATAGAGAGGTATATATTGATTGATGTGGACGTGGGAAAGAGGGTGAGACCTCACTAGATATATCGATTGATCGTTTTGTGTGGAAAACTATGAAAGACCTAGCTATATACAAACATACATAGAGGAACATCGATCGTTGTGCATGCACACGTGAGAGATAAAGAATGCCCGATATGATGGAGAGGGGGATGTGTGTGGGTGTGTGCCTTCATGGGAGACCGACCTAAAGAAAAAGATTGCATGCGTGCGATGGATAATGCCGACTGGTAGTGTGTGTGCATGCATGCACGAGAGAAAGTTAGTGGTACAATTATAAAGAGAAGACTACTGTGTGGGTGTAAAAGAATAGGTGAGGTCATAATCAATGTAAAGTTGAATTCAAATATTTGAATAAGAGATCCTGATGTTTGAAACCCATGCATGCATGAATATAACGAAGATCTGCGCGGTGTGGTTTGGAAATGAGCATGTTGTAATGTATACACATTGAACAAGGTCAGACTGATTTGAATTTGACATACTGATGGCAGACATCATTTGGCCACGTCGCATCCGTGCATGGACACACTATTATAATTGGAGATGATGGGCGGCTTTTGCATCACATATCTATATCTATACCCCTATATATATAGGGCTGGTCTATTCTGTTACAGGTAACAGAATATTATTCTGTTACCCTTGCCCCCTATAAGGCGCGACGCGTCCGCGACAGACCCAGCCCCAATCCGACCCGCTTCCTACCGCCGGAGGCAACCATCGCGGGCGAGCGAGCGACGGCGGCAGCCGGAGCGAGGGAGCCCGCGGCACCGTGACCCGCCGATGGCGAGTTCGAATCACTGGCACCCAATCCACAGCCGTCACTCCCACCAGGCGCGCCGCCATCTAGCCATGCCGCCTCCCCGACCGCCGCCACCATCGGTCGCCTCGTCCGGCGCCGGAGCATCCCCGCGCGCCTCCCCACCGCCGGGCGGCGGATCATCCCCGCGTGCTTCCCCGCCGCCGGGCGCCAGATCCTCCCGCACGCCTCCCTTCGTCTGGTGTAGGAGCCTCTCCGCTCACCTACCCGCCGCCTGGTGCAGGAGCTTCCCCGCGCGCCTTCCCGCCGTCGTGCGCCGGAGATTCACCTGGGCCGTGATCCACGCCTCCTACCTCCGCCCCTGGACGGACCTCGTCGACAGAGCTCCACCACAAGCACGGTCGTCTCCCAAAAAACAATGGCTCCACCTCCCAACTTCTTGCCAATACGCCGCCAACGAAATGGAGATGGAGTCACATGCGAAAAGATGCAGGTGATGAATTCTTCCCACACACATTACTAGCAACACCAAAGTTTTTGAGATCTGGGTTTGAATGAAGATAGGTACCATGTTTCTGTCAATTTATCAGTTCATCAGTTTATCTGTGCTGCTATGCTCTGCCTGCATGTTATACTATTGGGTTCATGTGTACAAAATTGTGTGATGCATCTGTGCTGAATCAGTACATAGCAAATGCTTGCATCAGTTCGTTTGCACCCCTGCCACTTGATGCGAGATTAGCATGTCGAGGTTGCTGTCAGTGCATCTAATATGCTATCTTCAGTTCAGGTAAAAAAACTTGAAAACATATGCGTCAGTCCAAGTAGAGAGTGACAAAAGGTTCAGCTACCACTGAAAAAGTTGTATGTTTGCTATCTCTAAAGAGTACAAGTCATGTAGTTGCGTCAGTTCGAACGATTAACAAAAACTGTTACCGAAAATTAAAATATATAATTGCTACACAGTAAGTTCAGTGATACATAAGCTGGCAGTGCTTGTAATGTAGATGCATTGATGCGCGATTAGCATGTCGAGGTTGCTGTCAGTGCATCTAATATGCTATCTTCAGTTCAGGTAAAAAAAAACTTAAAAACATATGCGTCAGTCCAAGTAGAGAGTGACAAAAGGTTCAGCTACCACTGAAAAATTTGTATGTTTGCTATCTCTAAAGAGTACAAGTCATGTAGTTGCGTTAGTTCGAACGATTAACAAAAACTGTTACCGAAAATTAAAATATATAGTTGCTACACAGTAAGTTCAGTGATACATAAGCTGGCAGTGCTTGTAATGTAGTTGCATTGATGCGCGATTAGGATGTCGAGGTTGCTGTCAGTGCATCTAATACGCTATCTTCAGTTCAGGTAAAAAAAACTTAAAAACATATGCGTCAGTCCAAGTAGATAGTGACAAAAAGTTCATCTACCATTTAAAAGTTGTATGTTTGCTATCTCTAAAGAGTACAAGTCATGTAGTTGCGTCAGTTCAAATGATTAACAAAACTGTTACTGAAAATAACAATATAAAATTGGTACACAGTAAGTTCAGTGATACATAAGCTGGCAGTGCTTGTAATGTAGATGCATCGATGCACGATTAGGATGTCGGGGTTACTGTCAGTGCATCTGATATGCTATCTTCTGTTCAAGTTAAAAAAAACTTAAAAACATATGCGTCAGTCCAGGTATATAGTGATAAGAGTGCCACATTTACACAGTAAGTTCAAAGATACATAAACTAGGAGTACTTCTACTCTCGTTGCATAAGTTGTAGAAGAAACAGTACATCAGTACATCCGTGTTTGAGCATCAACGTTCATCAGTTCGGCTGAGAACGAACCAGATTAATCTCAAAACTGTTGAATGTTGTTTGCAGAAGCATGCAAGGCGGCGCACGCAGCAGGAATTTCATGAGCCGGACAGATATGGGGCACCACCTGGTTGGGTAACACCAGAAATACCGCCTGGATATTTCAACAGTACAGGCAGATTTGAAGATACACCGCAAACATCAGAAGCACGGACAGGTTCTTCTATACAGCAAAGACCAATATCTGGGAATGCAAGCTTTGCCGCTGCTGGGTTGCAACAAGGCCAACAATAACACCAACGACAAATGTTTTCCTTCCCCAGTGCATGCAAAAAGCCAAGGACAGGAAGTCGTGGATGGGTTGCAACAAGGCTTCCACCAGTCGCTCCGTCAACATCAATCATCCGTGCTGCAAGGGTAGTTGCGACGGGAAGACCAGGGCAAAAAGACAGAAATTTTGGCCAATCTAGCAGGTTCAAAGGTACAAGATATGAACCATATAGACAGGAACAACCTCGCAATGAATCTGAGGGGAGACAGCCGTACAACGAAAGACGGAGATCTTCGTCAATGTTGCTCCCTCCAAGAGATGCATTGCTGCATGTGCCAAGGGTGACACCACCGCTCCCATAAACCAGGAGAACAACAAACACGGATGCAAAGACAGAGCTATACACATGTAAGTATCCATATAGAAAAGAAAAAAACCATAAGCACAGTCCATACATTGCTGCTGTGACCACCCCATCTAACATTTTTGTTTGGTCACTGTTCTGTGCAGCCACCTGATATTGAAGCTTATGTTCTGCCAAGGCGAGAGATGAGGTTTGAAACTTTCGAAGAAACTAAGAACTTCTACAACGTATATGCAAAGCACGCTGGTTTTGCTGTCAGGGAAGGCCCCAAGTCTAAGACCAGAGCCTACCTTTATTGCACGTGCCATGGAGTTTATGAATAAAAGGTGTCTGAAGCAAATAGACAGCGTAACAAGACGACAGTCAGAACTAACTGTGGGGCTAAAATGAGGCTGAAGAAGGAAAAAGATGGAACATTTGTTGTAAAAGAGATAGTCTGGGAACACAACCAAAGGCTACAGCTCACCGCGGAAATGCTTGTCTTCTTGCACTCCCACAAAAACTTTGACAAAACAATCTTGGAGTACGTCAAGTACCTGCAGTTCAAAGGCATTGGACACGCGCAAATCATGAGCAAACTGGGCGGTGATGACCCTGGTAGCTACTTCCTCGAAATGAATGCCTAAGACCTCATTAACCTGTAAGTACAAAGTTGTTCTCCTCCCATAAACCGTCTCCGTATTTTTTCCTCTGTCAGTACAAACATATCACGCAACGCATGCCCTGACGCCAGTTCAACATGCATTATTCAAAATGAACTTTTGATATGCAGGAAAGCAAAGAATTCAAGGATTGATGATGTGGACGATGTCCTAAAGACTGTCAACTTCTTTAGGGAGATGAAAGCTATAAACAGGGAATTTTTCTGTGACATGCAACTCGATAAGTCAGACAGAGTTAAGAACATATTCTGGGCGAACGCAAGCTGCCGAGGGGCGTGTCAGGACTTCGGAGACAGCGTAACGTTTGACACAACATATAAGACCAACAAGTACCATATGCCACTTGGGGTGTTTGTCGGAACTAACAACCACTTACAGACAACATTCTTTGCTTTTGCCCTGATAAGAGATGAGGATGCAGATTCATTCAAGTGGCTGTTCAAGACATTTTTAAGGTGCATGAGAATGAAGGCTCCTACATGCATCCTCACAGGTACAACCGCTAAAACCACCTCCAACAACCACCCCCTTCCAAAAACGAAAAGTAAAGTAACACAAAAAAAATGTTGTGTCAGTTCTACTCGTATATATGCAAATCCATCTCTGCTGACCACTCACAGTCTATTTTCTCATTACCAGACCAGTGCCTGGCAATGGCTTTGGCGATCGTAGATGTTTTCAAGAGCACAGTACATAAGCTATGCCGCTGGCACATTAGGAAGAAGTACAGGGAACACCTTGCGTACCTATATTTCCTGCACGAGGACCTTAAGGATGAATTCACAGCAATTCTCAACTGGCCCCTCATGCCAACTGGGTTTGAGGATGCCTGGAAAAGACTCATGGATAAGTACAACCTCCACGATGATGCCACAATGGTGGGCATGTGGAACGAGCGTGAGAAGTGGATATCATCCTACTTCAAGGAAATTTTCTGCGCCAAGATGACATCCACACAGCGAAGTGAGAGCATGAACTATGTGGTCAAGAAGAACTACGTTAATGAGAGACATAACCTACACAGGTTTGTCAGTCAGGTAAACTCATGCGTCAAAACCAGGAGGCAGACAGAGAACCAGGAGACAATGGGTAACCGGGTATATCTCTATCACTTGTCGTGAAAAATATCATGCTTACTAAAGTAAAAACTTTATTGGAAGTTTTTCCTGTGAGAAAACTAACAATATGATCATCATTATTGCATCTGCAGAAGGAACAAAACACGCTGACCTACTATGGGTTTGACACCCAGATGGCAAAGCTGTACACACGAGCTGTGTACAGCGAGATTAGAGATAGGCTGAAACTTAGCACGCTCTTCATGGCGACAGAGACGGAAGAGCCCACAAAGTACCTAGTGCGCTACAACCACCCGCAAAAACTGTCTGTGTGGGCTCAACACGCGTTCCAGGTCGTGGCAGACCCCGTGGGAGAAACATATGAGTGCGAGTGCAGACTATGGGACCACACAGGTGAGGAGTGCAAAAAAAGATGTTACATACTGTACTACTTTTTTGCAAAAAGTTTTTGTTCGCAATGAAATGACAAAAAACATGCACCTCTTCCAAAAACAAATACATGTGTCTTTTTCAAGGCATGTCCGTGCATGATGCGAAAATTAAGGCTGCCATTGCGTTCGAGAAATACATACTCGGAGATACACCAAACGCCCGAACATCCAGCCAACATTTGACAGAAATGATTTGAGGACAGTAGCGTCAAACAAGGCATCCCAATACTGCATTGAAAGCTCGCTGCTGACGCTGAACATGAGGCTGCACAGGAAAAGCTTGAGAAGCCAAGAGGAAATGGCAAGAGCGCGGGTCATCATGGACAAACTTGAACAAGAACTTGATGACATGCATTCTGCTGAAAATGGAGGTGTCACGGACAATGAAGCCATTGATCGGATATTGCTACAATGTTATCCGAGATGAACCATCTGGGATCTATTGACCCGTTTGAGAACGAGGAAGAAGAGTAGCAGCAACCGGAGCTTGCCCATGTGAACACTCAACAGCGCCGCCAAACTCACATGTGAGATCATCAGCTTGATGGTGATGTAGGCGAACGACATGATAGTAGCACATCCTACCAGCTGCAGTAGGAAAGGGTGATTAAACCCCCAATATTCTCAAACATAAAGGGGAGGAAGAGCAAGACGCAAGCAGCGAAAGCTGCGAAAGCATCATCCAAAAAGCCACCACGCCCCACGCGTGGAATTTGGCCCGGACAGCAAACCCCTCGTGATAAGGGCATGCGGTTTCTGCAACGTCGTGAGCAACCATAACTACCGCACATGCCCACTCCGCACAGATGCCACTGTCAACAAGAACAAACAGATTGGAGCCACCCAGCTTTCTACAAATGGAGACATCACACGTAACAACTACACTTGCCGCAAGTGTGGAGGGACTGACGGACATAATGCCCGCACGTGCAAAGTAGGCAAGGAGGTTGGTGGAGCTGAACATAAACAGGGCGAGGTACAGAGTTCCAAGCAATCACATGAAGATGATGAAGCGGAAGAGTTTGATGAGAATGATGGCCAATCAGATGAAGACAATGAAGATGATAGTGTCGGAGGCGAGGAAACTGAAACTGACGATGAAGCTGCCAAGGCTCGACCTGGAAAGAGCGCCAGCAAGGCACAACATTCAGGGACAGTTAGGAGAAGCTCAAGACTGAACAATACATAGTGGTTATCCTGCTGCGTCAACTAAAAAATAACCTTGTAGTCTCATCAGATCAAGACACAATGATGAAGCATTTCACAAACACTATCGCTACTAAGACTTATTTAGCTTTAACGTCGATTACTCTCGATCGTAACTAAAGTTATTTTTAGTTTTCGATTTGTACTCTTCAGGGCAGTCACAAAAATACGCTTGAAAAAACTTATCTGTATATATCCGACACAAAACGATACTGTGACCCAGTAACTCAGGAAAAATAATATGTCAATTAAAAATTTAAAATCTTGTAGTACATCAGTACTGATAACTCTTAGACGTCGGTACAAGGCTGAGTACACATCAGTACCGATATAATTTCTGATTTGTGCCCGCTGAAGCAGTGACATTATTATTTAAACCAGTTGATAATCCTTTTGAATGCAGTCACAAAATAAATTTGAAAAAACTTATCTGGATATATCTGATGCAAAACGCTACTGTCAACCAGTAACTCAGCAACAAAAAAAATGCCAAGGAAAAATATAAACTCTTGTAGTACATCAGTACTGATAAATCTCAGTCGGTAGTACAAATGGCATAGTAAAACAAACACACCAGTTAACGACTCAAAAAAAAATCATTTTGAAAAAACAAAGCTATGCCTGCTCCTGCCAGTCCCAATTTAGAAACACCATCAGTACATGAAAATAATTACCTCAAGCAAAATGCGAATATAATACATCCCGTACTGGTGAAAATCTAATTTATCTGTAAAAACTACTCACAGATTATCTTGATATAAACAATCCTATAAAAAAATACAAAAATTGTTTTAAAAAAACATTAGCACCACACATAGTCTCACTGGTATTTGGTACGTTCAATTGCACTTCAATAATCAGTCCAAGTACGACAGTAGAGGAGTTCAGACCTCCATCAACACCGACGCTGACACGTGCAAGTGGGATAAGCAGCTGATAAGTACAGCTTGACTATACGAATCGGTGCCACAGTAAAATGCCATCATCACCACCACAGAGATGTGCAAGTGGGATTTGGCAGGTCATAAGTACAGCTTGACAAGACTATTCAGTTCAACAGTAAAAACCATTTCACTTGGACGGTTAGTTCTTCCACGCCACCATCTGCGCCACCCACTGAGCGGTTGGCACGAGGGACTGCGAACAGTGACCCCTAGCCACAACACCCACTACACACACGACACCGAACGAACCGCCTACTACAAAATCCCCGTCCATGCACTGCACAAAATCCCATTCTCTTCCACCCCTCGTTCCCACAAACCACCATTGCCGCTTCCATTCCACTGAACACAAACCAAAAACTTCTCTCTCCAAGGCCCACAGTCGCCGGAGGAAGGCCATGGTGGAGGAATCATCCGCCAAGCGTCATCATGCCGAGACGTCGGACAAGAGGAGCAACCTCATCGACATTAACGTCCCCGGCGAGAAGCGCGAGTACACAACAACGCTCAAAGGGGTTGAGCTCCACGGCAACGAGACGCTGGAGATCGTCTGCACCAGCGTACCAGAAAAGGCCGACGAGGTGATCACCAGGCTATGGATGAAGCTTGGCGGCAGGGTTCGTAGGATCGTTGGCGTTGGTGTGCACTGCACCAACGAAGATGAACCTCCCCAGAAGGCAGCAGTCCTGCAGTTGTGCGTCGACGAACTCTGCTTGGTGTACGCAGCCACAAAATGGTGAGCAAAAATCCTACTCATTTGCCCTGCATATGGTTTATCTGTTTTATTACTATTGTATCCTGAAAAATTAATCACACTTGCTTTCCCACACTAGATGTACTAGTGTGTTTGTGAAAAGTGGATGCACTACTGCATTTTCTCAAGTAGATATACTATAAAATGTATTTATGAACCTCATGCAATGGATTAATATTTGGAAAATATTGCGGATGATTGAATTCTGAAGTTGATCGACTAGTGAAGTTTCTGAAGTTGATACAATAGAGTACTCTGTGTACTCGATGTATTAAAACGGATGTTTCTGAACTTGATGTAGTGAAGTATTTTCTGAATTTGATCTAATGTTATTTTTGTAAGAAAATAAAGTAAGGACTTGGTGAATCACTGGTTTCTCTGTTATCCCATTTCAACCAAAAAGACTAAATTAGTGACAATGCAGAACATACAACATTGACTGAAACTATGTATAATCAAAGAAGAAAAATAACATGATTGTACTTAATTTAAATTCAGAACTTTCTTTACTAGTTTTTGAAGTACATTCATCCATTCTTTATCCTACATAAAAAACTACTTCATGGATTCATCGCTTGTAAAACAAAAACAAAAAATGAATAATTCAAAATGTCTCTACCCTTGCAGGCCCAAGCGTCTGACCGAGATGCTGCAGCGTGAGAAGTCGATCACATTTGCCGGTTGCAGCATTGAAAGCGACAAAGAGAAGCTAAAGTTGTCCGGTATGGAGATCAACCCCAACAAGTTCATCGACATTCAGCGCAAGTGGAGAGTTCCATACACCGGAAAAGAGTACGACTCCTTGACTGATGTTGCAGCCAGCGTCATCCACCCATTCTACAAAGGCATGCAGAACAAGATCAACCATTGCCTGTAGAAGAACCACAACCTAGAAAAAAAGAAGGCCAAAAACTAAATCAAAAAGATATAAGTTCGACAAAAGGAGAAAAATCACAAGAAACATAGCAGGAAGACGTACTAGCCTCAAACAACACAAAAAGTAAATAATTAATCAAAGTACTAGCACGATTGAAATCTCAGTACAACTTAGTTTATTCGGTAAGTGCTATGATGATGCCAATTAATGCCTTGAGAAAAGAAGTAGTTTTGAACTTAATAGGGTTATCTCTTAAACGTAGCTAATTTAAACCAGTGCTTTAACTTGTACCATGAAGTTCAACTGCTAAAGTTCGATAAGTTCAAACAAAAATTAGGCGCCAAAATTTAAAAGCCTTACGCTGAATGAGATTACAAATCAGTACTAATAGAACTATATCATAAGTACAAGAAAACGAGAGTACAGAAACTATAAAGGTCGAACTTAGGATGGAATCGCATAAAAGTAAAATAAAATCTAACTTTCTCAGCAACAACCCATAAAATACACTTGAAAAAACACGTGTTTCCAGTTCAGCTAGTATAGAAGACTTCAGTACAAAAAATAAAGCTTAACCAAAACGAATTCCCGATGAAACATACACAAGTGAAACAGCTATTCAACTACAGAATCATCATGGGAAAAAAGTTTGTTAAACATTGTGCCACCCTTCAAACACAACACAGAATATACTAGTTCTTACATAGTACTTGACAAGACATCAAACACTACAAAATAGAGCCTACAATGTTTTCAAGAGATGTATCACACAACTATCCATTTCACTATGCAAATGATGACCATTTCTCCTATGCATCAGGAGCAAAAGCCTGAACCTCCTTGGGAAGCTCCGTAACCATAAGATGGTTATTCCGGTTGAACACAACTCTATACAGATCCTTAGCGTTCCAATCAACAATGCGTGGCTGCAAAAACAAATAAAACAAAATTATAAAAAATTATGACACATAAAAAAAAGGATGCACAATAAGCCAAAAAAGGAAATTGAAAAGCACAACAAAGAAACCCACATCATAATCTCGAATGTTCTCAACGATCTTTTCGCCATCGTAGCATCCCGCATACTTCAGAGTATAATGGCCACATTCATTTTCCCCTTGAACTTGAACCTTGACAAATGTTGGTTTCTTTGCAAACAGCTCCCAATTGGGCTGCTTGCTCGCATTGTACTGAGCATCACCATACATAGCCTTCATTACTTTGACCATTCTAGAAATCTGTAAAAAAAAAACAACCCACCCAGTTTTAGGTCTCAGAAAAAAGCAGAAACAAAGATGCAGAAAAATTAATCCAGTACAGATGATAAATGTCACTCACAATCTTCTCGCAGTCTTTGTGATAGGTGTTCTTTGAAGGACGGTGGTTCTTCGGATAAGGTAAAGAGTCAAGGATGTCAATGCTACTTCGGTACCGATTCATGACATATAAGGAATAGTGGTTCACTTTCCTATCCTTTGATAAAACCATAGGCTTGAATAGAGGCATCATGATCTAAAAACAAATGACCAAAAAAGAGATGTTAAATATTCAAAATAAAAACCAGCATCACAACATGGTTCTTGAATACCAAAAAATCAGCTAGTAGATCTCACAAGGTCGGCACTGAGCAAGTCTTCGTTAGCTTTAACATAGCTCTTGAAATCTCTCGCTCCACTCTCAACATTAAACTCTTTATTTTCATCCTCGTAAAACGAACAGTCAAGCACAACTTGCAAAAAAGCCAAACTAGAAAATCGACAACGGTAAAGGATCAACAAGCAAAAGTATTATTAAAACTCGTAAAAACAAAAAGGCAGTCTTGTTCGGTAGAAAAGAAACCGATCTGATTGATTACCGAGATGAAATATGGACTCAGCAATATCCTTTTCCCAGATGCGAAATCAACATTTCTCTCAGGATCTTGCTTCCAATCATCAATGAGGAAGTCCATTATATCACCCTCCATCATTTGCCCAGGTGAAAAAACTTCCCAGATGCGACTCCCAGTGAAGTCAGTTACGTTTCCATCAGGCTGGGGTATCATTGAGAATGTATTCCTGCAGCGCACACAAGAACAAAAAAGAAGCAGAAGCAAGATAAGGCATTCATAGCAGTTCGAGTTGTATAAAAAGGAACAGTTCAGGTCGTATTTACCTAGAAGTTACAAAACAACAAAAGAAAAAGAGGAGGAAAAATAATGAGCGATACTCACTCGGCATACTTCTCACGCCATTCATCACTAAGCAACAACTTATACAACCTGCGAGCCTTGTCCAGGTGAGGGAATTTATCAGGGTGAAGCTCCTGCATAGGGGAGCAAAACTTTATAGGAGCTCTAGGCGCACGCTTCGTGCTTACAACATTGCCAGATTCCAAAGCAGGATCTTTCCTAGCACCACCAGCTCTACGAGCCACTATTCCAGCAAGGGGAGATAAACCTTTGGCAGCTGCACTACTCGTGACTCTTCCAACGCCAGCAATCTTGTCAAAAACATCATCATCACTATCTGTCAATTCGACAATGGGATTCTTGGGTGTAGTAGGGCTCTCTGCACAAGCAGCCGTAGAACTTCTCAGAGCTCCCAACCTCCCCTTCATAACACCAGATCTTGTCTTTTCTGGAGAACGCCCCAGGCTAAGATCAATGGCTACGCGCTCGAGCTCCGAGAACTGGCTACCAAAGAACCTGTAGTCATGCTCACCAAGATCCAACCACTCACCTGAAAGAAAAAAAAGAGTCCACACAAAGCATAAGTTCAAATACATATTTTATGACAATACTGAATTGAGAAGTACAAACTGCAAAAAAAAAATACTAAAGTCCATACACACGTACAGGGTTCGATGCCAAACAAACCCCTGAAGTCAACATCAAACACATCACTAGTTGCGCAGGTGTACAGCAAAGTCTTCCTAATGTCCAGAATATCTTCATGGCTGTAATCGACCATTTCAATTACACCATCCTCCCGGCAATAATAGGTCTTGCAGTTTTGTAGCATAAAGAATCCACAATCATGCCTGTAGAACAAAGGAAGAAACAAAAAAAATGGTACAACACAAAATCCAAAAAATAGAGGAACAGCATCCACCCAGCAACAAAAAGAACCACCAAAAAATATTAAAAAACAGATACTCACGTGTTTTTCTGCTGAGGCACCCGCACAAACTCACAAGAGAAACCATCAATATGCACCGGCGAGAATGGTTTGCCCCTGTCTACACTGGACTCTCTCCAAAGCTTCTTTATACTATCTGTCATATTCCTTAAGAATCTAAGTGCATCACCCGAGGTTTCATCACGGAGTGAATCAAGACACTCGGAACGATCGAACCTCAAATTCAGAACAACCAAGCACCAATGCCCAGATTCGTCGCTGGGCTTCATCGTAGGCACAAATGACGGCGGATCAAATGTAGGGAAAAGAAGCTGGAAAAAAATCATAGAGGAAAAATGAATTTACCAAAGTCATAATGAAACTAAAAATTCAGCCTCCAATCAATAAAAATAAAATATGGAAAAATTAAATTCTGAAGTACAAACAAAAAATCACATAATCATAATGAAATTATATCCACCGCCCAAAAGATGAGGAACAATCATATCAGTTCAGTTTCCTTGCAACAATAAGTGCATCTTTAATAAAAAGCACGGATCATTCATAAGTACAGGTGTAAAAAGCAGGCTAATTCAAGTTCATTCCCACACCTCCCTAAACTGAAAAGAAAAACATGACAGTTCTAGTTAATTAGTAAAAAAGTCCAAGTTCACCTACTTGATCAAAACCATCAGCACCTAATCTCGTGAACCAATTTAACACATTGGAATCAATATTTCCATCACGGATCTTGGTCTGTTGTACAAAAAAGGACAACAACAGTTAGAAAATTGTCAAAACAAGTTATCATCCTATTTACAAAAAAGCAAAATACTGACCGTCACCCATCTGGGAACTATCAACTTGTCAGTGTCTCGGTACTTCTGACGTAGAGAATATAAAACAACATCAACACTGTCTGAGTTGAGCATGCCAGTGGGGACAAACGCTTTAGCAATAGAACCAACACTGGCATCACATTCTTTATTTTGAAACATCGGCTTGTGACTAGAAAAACACAAAAAATTACATGAATTAAGACTACTGCAACAACAATAATAATCATACGAAAGAAAAAAAGCGACAAAAATGTTACGGGAAAAATCCCAAACTAACCATTTAGTACGGTTCGTGCGCAACCTCGTAACAGCAAAGAAAAATGTATCAAACTTGACAACATTATCACATTCTACTTGCAGAAAAAATGATGAAAAATAATAAGTTCAACAACTACAAGAGAACATGTCCAAAATGAAAATTTGAGAAGTACGCCCAATTTACAAGTGCTTACCTGGACTATCAGGGTTTGATGACGACGGTAGTTCCTGTGATGAGACCATTATGCCTCCAGTTTCAGGGTTTGACGATGGGACATCTTGAGAGGACACCAATATTGCTGCGCTTTCAGGGTCTGTAGAAAGAAAATCCTGAGACGACAACAGCGCCTCCTGCGTCAAGGGGTCAGAAGAAAATGACAGAAGTAAATCATCATCCTCGGATGGCACCTCCTCCACGCTAGAAGCATCTTGCAATGCATCACCGTAATCAAGACCTCCAGGCGGGAAATTCTCCGGCGGCAAATCTTCACACCGTAAACATTCTCATCCCCAAAGAATACCAACACCAGCGATTTGGAATCGGTATTTGGCAGCGCCAAAGATCCTCATCAGCATCTTTGGTGCCAACATTGCGCCCACTACTCAATGGAGTATCACGAGCATCATCTCCGCCACTAATCTGACGTTCAACATCAGTAATCTGACGAAAAAAATTCAGAAAAAGTAAATAAGATGAACAAAACTAACAATAAAAAATAGAGTACCAAAGATGTGCACAGAAAAATAAACCTTGGAAGCATTCACTGCAACATTATCGAACTTGCTGCTTCTAACATTCAAAGCAACATCGCCAACAGGCAAACAAGGCTCATCACCAACAATAGCACCCTGATTCAAAATGTAATGAGGCAAAAAACAATGCTATTATGAGCAACAATAAACACAAGGAATTAAAACAACAGTAACAAAAAAGGTAGCTACCCCCTTGCAAACTCTAAACGGTATGGGATAGAAAAATGAACAAGGAGGACACATTGGTGCGCATGAAAATTAAAAAGAAATATGAATAACCACAATGAAAATAAAAATAACCTTGCACTTATCAGTGGATGGATCATTAACTCCACGGTCAACATCAGCTTCAACATTATGACTGGTCTCCTGCATGAAAAAGAAAAATTAATAACCAGATATAGATCAGGCAGTTCAACTACAATACTGACAGCAGAACAAACATAGTAAAAACATACAAACAACGAGGACTGACTCACATCATCAACAGGGTTCTGCAAGCCAACATCGTTCGTATGCTGATCAGAAACATTAGCCTCAGTACGATCGTCGGCCCTGCTGTCGGTGCCAACATCCTCATCATGATCAATCTGCATGAAAAAGAAAATTACTAATGAATAGATGAAGATGAGGAAGTTCAACTACAACACTGACAGCAGGACAACAAGTAAAAATTGCAAACACCGAGGACCGACTCACATCAACATCAGGGCGCTCAAAGCCAACATCATTCCTTTTGTGATAAAAACATTAGCCTCGGTACAATCACCAGCCCTGCTGTGGGTGGCAGCAGCCTCATCCTGCTCAAACTGCTTGATAACAACATTTGCACTTTCTTCATATGGCTTGCGGCGAGAGTTTTATGAGTTCGAAATGCTTCATGTTGTTCAACGATTTAACCGAGCTCTGAACTAGATTAGCGGCACCGTCACGCATATCACCGATTAAAATTCTCTCCATCTCAATGTAGTCAACAGCTTCCTCAGCGTTAAATTGATGACCTTCAGGAAGGATACCATTTATACAGCTCAAACGCTCGACTGTTGTTGGGACCTTTTGCAGCTCAGTACACACATTACTTAAGATATGCTTAGCATGTTCCAACGCTGAGACAGCAACATCAATACCAAAACCCTGCCTCTGTGAAGCACTAGCATTACTAGGGCCAGGAGGGGCATAACCAGCACCCTCAACACCACGACCATCCCTCAACTCATCGGACAGAGATGAAGACTTCGGAACCTGAGACGACGGCATCTCCAGGACTGGCCGTTTATACACTCGGAAAAAAACAACCTCCTCTTGAGTTTTCCACTACAAACAAAAGGGAAAAAATAGTTAATCAATCAATGCAACACATAGGGAAAAATAAATCATGATATTAACAGATTAAAAATCAACACCACTAAAAAACTTTAGTTCTCATTGCCAATTTGTTAGTATTTACCAACAGGCCAGTTTAACAAAGTTATTCAGTTCAACCACACAAGAAACAATAGTACTAAAAAAACCATACCTAAACCATAAAAAATATAAACAGACAACTCTACGGTACACATGTCCACTACAGCAAAAAATAGCTATACCTAAATTAAAAAAAAGTCTGCAAGACACAAACTAAACAAAACTCACCGGAAGCTTCCCAAACACCCATGTCTTTGGATCTGCATTGCCTTTTTTTATCAAATCTGCATCAACCAGATCGGAAAGCATGGCAGGATCCATGAAACATATGCGGGGGACTTGCATGTCAGGCTCTGCGGTCTTGCCACGGATAAGGCAGTCAAGGTACATTAGTATAGGCCCTATGGCACAGTCTGTGATTGCCTTCCCAAGAGTATCACCATTTTGGTACTTGGCAACAGCCCTTCTAAGCTCATCAACCATCAACTGGCAATAATCCATATTAGCCATGTCCTCAAAGACGAGACCGTCAAACATTCCTGCCTCTCTGGAAACACGCGGGGCAGAACTAGGCAACACAACCTTCATAAACACAATCATGAAGAACACTTTCAGAGCAAGGTCATCTTTGCTAGGATCCTTGACGAGCACCTTGAGCTTATTCCTCAAATCATTTGCCCTGATATCTCTGTCCCTTCTAATGTCAAGCTCCGATCTTAACTTCATCAGAGCGTCGTCATATCCGTCCTCTGACGGCCTTGGCGCAGAACGACCACCACGAGGGAAACCAAATAATTGTTGTATACCGTCACTAGTGATCCGAAGCTTCTTATTAGCCTCACCCATGTCAAGAGTCATTGTATCACAATCTATCCTCAGATACAAAACTCCCATCAGAGGGCGGGAAATGTTAGACTTCACCCTCCAATTGAAAATAGAACCAAAACCAGACGCATGAACCCTAGCCACATGCCGACTCTCGAGAAATTTAGCGCAATCTTCAACCTCTCTCAACGAACATCGCACAGTAAAGTTCAATTTCCGTTGGTCACCTTCATCCAAGGCAACTTTTCCAGTATTGCCTCCCACCGGCTTAATTGGACTCCTAGTGCTAACTGGTTGTAAATGAAAACAAAAAAGCCACACCTTAAAAAAATGAATATAGAAAACAAAACAAGCAAATGAATGCAACTAAAAAGAAAAAATAGATTGCACAAGGTCAACTATTAAAACAACATCAGTACCATCCCCCTCAAAAATTCATGCAAACAATAATCAGCCTCCGCCTGGCCGCAAATACCAGCCTAGACACAATTAAATAGTTGCAAGTACGACTAGTAGGTCACATGCAGTACAAAAACACATACCACTGCAAACAATGAATATAGAAAACAAAACAAGCATAGGAATGTTAGTAAAAAAATTACACAAGTTCAACTATTAAAGCAACATCAGTACCACCCCTCGATTGATGAAAACAATGACTAGCCTCACCTGGCCAGCATGCCAGCACAAACACAAAATTAAAAATCATTGCAAGTACAACTAGCAAGTCACATGCAGTACAAAACACATACCACTACAAATTCATCTTCTGAATCAACTTCAATATCATCTTCTTCAAATGCAGCATCTTCAGCTTCAACACGAGCACGCTTCTTCCCACCTTTGTTCACCTTTGCAGGATGAACTTTACGCTTCTTATTTTCTTTCAACAAAGACCGCTCTTGAAGAGGATAAGAAGAAGGCTTCTTATTTGTCAAACCTCGTGGACTACCAAGTTGGGGACCAATTTTTCTTGAACAACGGAGCCACCAAGTTTTCTTGGACCAATTTTCACAGCAACATTATCCGCATCACCTTTGCTACTACCAGGTTGGGGACCAGCTTTCACACGTGGGCTACGCCTATGTGTGCCTTCAGCATTTCGATCTGACAACTTCCTCTTCAAAACAGCTTTCTTCACCTTAACTGCATCACGATCAAAAGCTTGCGTCAACCGAGTTTGCATCAAGTTTCTCTTCACAGGCATGTCGCTTCCATGAGATCCGGCATGAACAGTTGGTAAACACGCGTCACCACCTTCATCGCCTATACATTTAGGAGCTTGAGCAACATCAACATCACTTTCTGGCACACAGGCAGCCTTTTGACGCCGTTCCAATTCCTTCCTCTTTTGGAATTCATACTTCTTCTTTCTTATCCTTTCATCCTCGAGCTGCAACTGCATAGGAACATCCTCAGCTTGGGTTATAGGCTCAGTGCCATCAACACTTTGAGACTGCGTAACAGACAACTGCAAGCTGCCATCACCATCATCAACATTTAGTGAATACATCCCATCATTAATATCTTTAACAACATCAGAAATGTCCTCTAGAACACCATGGCTATCATTAACTGCATAAACCAGTAACATAACCACACACATAAAAAATTAAAACACAATTAACATTGCAGACACAAAAATAAATAAAATGCATACCATCAGACACAAACAAAAAGGGACAACTAATGAAACCAAGCATATATATGTATTAAAGGCTGATAAAAAAAGAGCAAATATAAGGGAAACACCAGCAACATTCGCAAGTTCTTCTAGAGGATTTGGTGTCTCAAAAATAACATTCACAAGATCTTGAAAGCGTTCTGATTTCTCAGAATCAGGAGGCACCGGCACTCCAACTATGGAACAACATCATAATTAGTAAAAAAGCACAAAAACAAACAGTCAGTTCAACTATGTGAACACTACAAGTTCACCTGAATAAAACAAAATATGAACCCACCACTTGCAAAACAAAACTTCAGAAAACACAACTCTTTCACCACCATACTAGTTCTTCACTGACTACTACAATCTATTCAAAATGTGACGACAGCAGTTCAAAATACACGTGGTGACAAGTACTAACAACTGTATGCGGGTTGCATCAACTGCCAAAACCATACGCACCATACAATCCAGGGCAAAATTAACACATATCAAAATACATACGACTTATAAAGTCGATACGGCAAACAACTGTACACCCTAAAAACCAGATCTGTTAGAACATAATCCAAAAATATTGGGAAAATCACCTGCATTCAATTTGTCCGGACTGCATGATGTACCCATTGAAATCTACAGTCCTAAAATCTGCCGAACCAGATCTGCGAGACACATGAACAACAATTAGGGATTTGAGCTATTTCAGAAACGAAACACGCTATAGAAAAAGCAAAATCTTACCAGCAAAAGCAAAATCTTTGCAAGCTATTTCTGGGCGTCGAGCCCCATTTCGCGCTGTGGAAGAGGTTGTTCTGCCTCGTACCCCGCTCTCATGAGGGGTCTATATATCAAGTGGGCGGTGCCGAAATATGGCGCATCGCCGGGACCGGATATCCATCCGGAACCCCTAAGAAGGCGTCCGAAAACTGGCCTTCGTAATGGTTTTATAGAAGACGCCCGCTGTCGGAGCATGTTCGGATCGCCTTCCGGAGTTCAAGAATGCTCCTCGAAGAACGCCTTAGCCGGGCGCCCACGGAGCCCCCAGCTGGAGGAAGACAAGAGCGTCCATTATTTGATGGGCCGGATTAGGTTACTGGCCCATTCCGGGTTGACCATGATTGGAGTCATGGCAACATGCATTACGCGAGGGGTGCATCCATTGCAATACGGGGGCCACCCTATGTGGGATTTCAACGGGGAGGACAATGCCACCCTTCATGGCCGCAAAGGGCCGGGATTGGCCAAAGACCTAGTGAAGATCCTGTCCGGCCTGTACAAGGGGGAGAAGGAGGATTTCCTCCAGACGAGCCCGTTGAACAGGTTCTCCATGACTAACCCACGACATTGGGTAAGCGAACACTTTGAGTGCCCGACCCATGCTTTGAAAGTTTAAGTTTCTTATATTATGCTTTCGACGCAGGAGTTGCGTCGGGTCGTGGAGGGCATGCTTAGTCCGGCTCCGCAACCCGATGATCCAGAGAGATCCCAGGATCCGGCCTCCGAAGAGGATCCGGACATAAAGGTGGAGCTAATTGACGAGGTGTTCCACCAACTCAGCATGGACAATGCTTTAGTCGCCATTACGGCTGACTACCCTGGCCTATATCCGGCTTCCCAGGTGATTGTGACTGAAGTCCTGACACCATTATTTCTTCCTTGCTCATTTCTGACCCCCATATGTGATGGTGTTTTGCAGGAGGCGCCTTCAAGGCGGGAAGCCGAGCCCACAACAGCTGACCAACAAGGGTCAGTACGGCCCAGTAGGCGGAAGAGGAGCGCGGCGCGGATTGAAACGTCGCCACAAAGGTATAGCTCACAGTTCGTTATTCAGAGCAACGTTCCTAGGAAGCGTTTGAGTGCTCATGACTTTTGTAGGAGAAAAAGCGCCCGCCGGACTGCGGGCGAAGAGGTTGCCAACCCGGCCTCTACCAGCCAGTGCTCCAAAGACTGGTGCGGAGGGGAGGCGAGCGAGGCGTGAGCGATACTCCTCAACGGAGGATGCCGACTGAACTATCCGCCACCAAGTTCGAGGTGGAGAGCGCCATGAACCACAAAGCGCCACGGACAGTTTTTGTGACGCGTGCTTCTCCCCTGAGGCGTTGGATGCCTTTAACGCGGGGGACGCGCACCTCCGTGCTGCTCAAGATGGTTTAACCAGAGCCACGGAGCAGTATGTAAAAGACATACGGGTAAGAGATTTTAATAGTTGTACATGCCAGTAGCCCCCGAGACTTAAAGTAGTTATATTAACTGATTTAAGGATCATTTGAAATGCAGGATCTTACAAAGAAGAATACCCAACTGTCTCAGGAGCTGCAAGAGTGTAAGGACCAACTTGAGGCCGCACTTGCTGCCGCAGGAGGAAACACATGGGCCCCTCCTGGTAACACATTATTTTAAAAAGATAAGTGGTGTGCGGCGCGCGCACAAGTCTAATAATGATATTGCAGGTGTTGCCGGACAAGATCCGGACAGTAAGAACCATCTGCGCCACCGGTGAAGGCGGCGAGAGGGTGCTGAATAAGGTGCAGCAGGAAAGGAACATGCTCCAGGATGCCCACGCCCAGCTTGGAGAAGATCTGAAAGGTGTTCGGGCCGAGCTGTCTGGCTCCATTAAGGAGAATCAGCGGCTTCGTTGTGGCATCTATAGTAAGTGCTTGAGCGAACTCCTTTGAAAAGAAGAGTTCGGCGAGGAAGCCAATTGACAAAATATGTCAGAGGTATACTCACAGTCGCCTCTGGAGGAGATGCCCGTATCAACGGGTGATCAACTTCTGAACTGTTGCATTTGCTCGAACGAAGTTCAAGAAAGCGATGGCGGCGTCGTCCAGGCTTTATGGCCGGCCCTCTCCCTACCTGAGGGCCTTGGGGAGCTTGCGGAGAAGCTTCAGGGAGTGCGGTAGCGCTTCCGTTTATGGAAGATTTCGGCCTGCCGCCAAGGTGCCAGGGAGGAGTGGGCCATGGTGAAGACGCGGTACAAGAAGGCAGATCCCAACCACATGGCCGAGGTCGGACCTGTGGGGCCCGATGGGAAGGAGATCCCTGTGAGTTTATTATACGGCCAAGTAGAGTTGGCCGCTAAATTTTCCTAACGGGACTGTAAATTAGATAGCCTGTTAGACGGGATTGAGGAGGAATACAGTCAGTCAATTTGACAATGTATTTTAAAATGACATGTAAAGTGCCTTCTAGCCAGATTGTAGATCGTTTGTCTTTGCCGACCTTTTCGCTTCAACCTTGGGACCCTAGAGTCTGGAGTGTGTCCGAATACCTTCTCGGTTAAGAAACAACCGGGGCATGCATGGAGACCAGGCGTAGGGGTCATTAGTGCTTTATCATACAAGTGCCCAACTAGTTATGTTATATTACATGGTTAGTAAGAAACATCTTCCAGGGAGAATAGTTCCGTTAAGGGTTCCTTTCCCTGGGAGGCATGCCCTAAAGTGCATGTCCGGACTGCGAAAAGAGAAGAAAAACATCTGGGGGCAGATAAATAAGTAGGTAAAAAATCATCTTTCAAGTCACCGACTGAATATTCCCTTAAGTACACTAGCTTTCGGCTTCACCCAATCCGAGGTACACATCTGGCTGACCCGACAGTAACAATCGAGAGGTGCTCCCTTTACCTCCTAGCCGAACAATTGGGAACGTAGGGGTAAGCACAGGAGCCAGGCAACCCAGCTTGGCCAAAACTTAAGTCATATCGATGCATATAATGGTGAATAAAAGGTACATGTGGAAGTTTGACACATGTGCTGGGCATGAAGCCCTTATAATTAAGCTTCTGGTAAAGAAGCCCCCAGGTATTATGAGTGCGGATGCCACGTCAAGTGTGTGCGAACAATGCGCAAGTAAGCCTTTTAAGGCTTTGATGAATAGGGGTGAGAGAAAAAAGAGAAACAAAAGACAGCTGAAGTGTAAAAATTTGGACGGGGGAAGGGGACGAACTCTTAGTCCGGCGCTAGGCATAGAATCTTCGGAGGCGGGCTGCGTTCCATGGGTTAAATCTCGAGTCGGTTGTCCGACGCATTTAAATGAGCAATGCGCTCCGCCGGTCAAGACTTGATCGATAATGAAGGGGCCTTCCCATTTGGGCTTGAGCTTGTCCTTTTTCTTGTCCGGCAGGCGTAGAACTAGTTCGCCCACGTTGTAAGTCTTGGCCCATACTTCTCTGCTTTGATATCTTCGAGCCTGCTGCTGATAGAATGCGAAACGAGCCTTGGCGACGTCGCGTTCTTCCTCCAATGCATCCAAGCTGTCCTGCCGATCCAGTTCGGCTTCTCTTTCTTCATACATGCGCACTCGAGGTGAGTCATGAATGATGTCGCAGGCGAATCGCCTCTCCGCCGTATACCATAAAAATGGTGTGAATCCGTAGTACGGTTGGGCGTTGTCCGCAGCCCCGAGTATGGAGTCGAGCTCCTCTACCAAAGTCGTGTCGATTTCGTAAGGGACCGCACTAGTCTGGGTTTGATGCCGCTCATTATTAGACCATTTGCTCGTTCCACTTGACCATTGGTTTGAGGATGATAGACTGAAGCGTAATCGAGCTTAATGCCCATATTTTTGCACCATGATTTAACCTCGTCGGCCATGAAGTTCGTGCCGTTATCGGTGATGATGCTGTGGGGGACACCATAACAGTGTACTACCCCGGATATGAAGTCTATCACTGGTCCGGACTCTGCCGTTTTAACTGGCTTGGCCTCTATCCATTTGGTGAATTTATCCACCATGACCAATAGCTACGTTTGCTTGTGGGTTCCCCCTTTGAGGGGTCCAACCATGTCAAGCCCCTGCATCGCGACGGCCGGTAATGGGTATAGTTTTGAGGCGATGGGTGGCATATGGCTCTGATTAGCAAAGAGCTGACAACCGACGCATCTTTGGACTAAGTCCTGAGCATCTGCCCGGGCCGTCGGCCAATAGAATCCTGTACGGAATGCCTTTCCTACAAGGGCCTGAGCTGCGGCGTGGTGTCTGCCTAGTCCGGCATGAATTTCAGCCAGAAGGTTCCGCCCTTCCTCTTCGGAGATACACCTTTGAAGGACTCCGATTGTGCTTTTCTTATAGAGTTCTCCCTCATGGACCTTGTAGGCTTTGGATCGCCGAACTACGCAGCGGGCCTCATTTTGGTCTTCGGGAAGTTCCTACCTAAGCAAGTAGGCTAGGAATGGCTCTTTCCACGGGGCGATTACTGCCATTATGTCGTGGGCTGAATGTGTTATTTCAACGGCTGATTCGCCGATTATGTCAGATTGCTCTGTGTCGGTTGGTGCGGCTGCTTCCGGTTTGCTATTGCCGGACTCCCCTTCCCATAGTACGGATGGCTTAAACAGCCATTCCAGGAAGATGTTTGGAGGGACAGCGTCACGTTTTGCGCCGATGCGTGCCAATACATCGGCCGCTTGGTTATTATCCCTGGCGACGTGGTGGAATTCAAGTCCTTCGAACTGAGCTGACATTTTAAGGACAACGTTACGATAGGCTGCCATTTTTGGATCCTTGGCGTCAAAGTCTCCGTTTATTTGGGATATTGCGAGGTTTGAGTCCCCACGCACCTCTAGGCATTGAATGCCCATGGAGATTGCCATTCGGAGGCCATGTAAGAGGGCCTCGTACTCGGCTGCGTTGTTGGAGTCCGTGTACATTATCTGAAGTACGTATTGGACTGTGTCCCCGGTTGGGGACGTCAATACGACGCCATTTCAATACGACCAACATTTTGAGTCGTCGAAGTGCATAATCCAATTGGAGTATGCGCTGTACTCTTTAGGGAGTTCGGCTTCAGTCCACTCAGCGACAAAGTCAGCCAAAACTTGCGACTTTATAGCTCGCCGAGGTTTGTAAGTTATATCGAATGGTAAGAGCTTGATGGCCCATTTTGCAATCCTGCCCGTCGCGTCGCGGTTGTTTATAATGTCATTTAGGGGTACTTCGGAGGCCACTGTTATCGAACACTCTTGAAAGTAGTGTCGGAGCTTCCGGGATGCCATGAACACCGCATACGCTATCTTTTGGTAGTGTGGGTAACGAAACTTGCAGGAAGTTAAAACAGTGGATACGTAGTACACTGGTTTTTGAAGAGGGAATTTATGCCCTTCCGTTTCTCGTTCTACGACGAGTACCGCGCTTACAACTTGATGTGTTGCCGCGATGTATAACAACATTGGTTCGCCCAAGTTAGGCGCAATGAGGACCGGATTTGTTGCCAATATGGCTTTTATTTCTTCGAGTCCGGCAGTGGCAGCATCCGTCCACTCGAAGTGTTCGGTGCGTCTGAGGAGGCGATAGAGGGGCAATGCCTTTTCTCCCAAACGGGATATAAAGCGGCTTAGAGCCGCCACGCATCCAGTCAATTTTTGGATCTGTTTGAGGTGTTTTGGAATATCCAGCTATGACAGAGCTCGGATCTTGGTCGAGTTTGCTTCAATTCCTCTACCGGATACAATGAAGCCCAGGAGCTTTTCGGCTGGTACGCCAAAAACGCATTTTTCTGGATTCAGTTGATGTCATATGCTCGGAGGTTGTCGAATGTGAGCCTCAAATCGTCTACTAGAGTTTCGACGTGCTTGGTATTGACGACTACGTCGTCTACGTATGCCTCTACTGTTTTGCTGATCTGGGTAGCCAGACATGTCTAAATCATGCGCTGATATGTTGCGCCGGCGTTTTTAAGTCCGAAGGGCATTGTGTTGAAGCAGAATGGTCCGTATGGAGTAATGAATGCCGTTGCGGCTTGGTCTGCTTCCGCCATCTTGATTTGATTGTAGCCGGAGTATGCGTCCAGGAAGCACAATGAATCGTGCCCTGCGGTAGCATCGATTATTTGGTCGATGCGGGGGAGTGGGAAGGGATCCTTTGGGCAGGCCTTGTTGAGGTCTTTAAAATCGACACATATGCGCCAGGATTTGTCCTTCTTTGGTACCATTACCAGGTTTGCTAGCCAGTCCGGATGTTTGATATCTCTGATGAATCCGGCTTCCAATAGTTTGGCTAGTTCTTCTCCCATTGCATGTCTTTTGGGTTCGGAAAATCATCGAAGAGCCTGCTTGACTGGCTTGAATCCTTTTAGGATACTTAGGCTATGCTCTGCCAATCTGCGTGGGATTCCCAAAGATATCCGAAGGGTGCCAGCGAAAATGTCCGAATTTTGCGAAGGAATTTCACTGATCTGGCGTCTACATCGGTTCAAGCGTGCCCGATGGAGGTCGTCTTTGTCGAGTCCATTGGATGGACCTGGAATTTTACTATTTTGTCGCTGGTTTAAAGGAGGTGGACTTGGATCTCTTATCGAGTATCACATCGTCCCTATCCACCATAGAGCGCTTATGTGATGAGTTCTTCGCCGCTAGGGCTTGAATAGTGCCTCCAGGGCTAATGCGGCTGTCTTGTTTTCGGCGCGGAGTGCTATGTCCGGATCACTAACGAGAGTGATTATTCCGCCGGGCCCAGGCATTTTGAGCTTCATGTACCCGTAATGGGGTACAACCTGAAAAATAGTGAATGCCTCTCGTCCTAATATAGCGTGATATCCGCTGCTGAACGGGGCCCCTTGGAACATGACTTCTTCAGACCTGTAATTGTCCGGCGTGCCGAACACCACATCAAGTGTGATTTTTCTGGTGCAGCGCGCTTCCCGGCTAGGGATTATTCCTCTGAAGGTTGTGCTGCTTCGCTCAATGCGGCTCCAGTCTATTTCCATTTTTTGAAGAGTTTCCTCGTAGATGAGGTTTAATCCGCTGCCGCCATCCATGAGTACTTTGGTAAGTCGAAAGCCGTCCTCTATTGGGCTAAGGACCAGTGCGGCTAGTGCTCGGGCTATTCGGAATTTAGGTTCGTCGCTAGCGTTGAAGGTGATGGCCGTGTCGCTCCAAGGATGTGTTGTTGCTACTTGGTAGATTTCGGCGAGGCTGCGGATTGTTCGTTTCCGCATATTGTTTGATGCGAAAGTTTCAAAGACTTTTGATACCGTATCGGTATTGTTGGAGTGGTTTTCCGGGGCTAGAAGCTCCTCGCCACTTTTGGCCACCTGCCGTAATATCCAACATGCTCGAAGGCTATGTGTCGGGGTGGCGCTCTCTGTACTGTGAATTTTACAGGGTCCGCTAAGCCATCCCTCCAGTACGGTTCCGTGCCCTTTATGGGGTCTTTGCTTTTTGGTTTTTGTGCTTGGTGCCTGAGTGTAATGCACCCTTTTGTTGCGGACTGGGGTTGTATTCGGGGCTGGATTGTCCCAAAACTTATTTTCGGTTTTCCGGAAACTCTCCATCGCACAAGATTTTCAGTATTATGGACGCCTTGGTCGTGAAGCGTGTGATTTCGCGACGGCTGACGGCGTTCAAGATTCCCTCGTCCGTGCAATTATTGCAAAAAATTGAGATTGCATTTTCCTCTCGGCAGTCCTTTATCCTGTCCATAACCAGGAGGAATCTGGCCCAGTAATGATGTACTGTTTCAGCAGGCTCTTGCCGGATTAGAGATAGGTCGCATATGTCTGGGTGGGTGGGTGGAGTTGAGTCCGGAACCCTACCCATCCCAAGGCTCAAGGGCCGAGAAGTCTCCGAATTCGGAAGATTGGAAAGTGTAACGTTGTCCAATGATTCCGGTCCGACGCCTGACTTTAGGTGCAGCATTAAATCGAAGTCCGTCCCTCCACGGGAATCCGGCATGGAGGGTTCGGCAGCCCGGACATGACTAATTTTCAATATAGGAGAAGAGTTGCCGCGACGTTCCTCTACCACCGCGACGTGGTGGGTATCCTGGGGAGAGTTAATCTCTCTCAGATCGGTTTTAAGCCCGATTTGATTGTAGTCTATAGCGACTCCCAAGGCGGCGATGCGATCCAAGAGTTCGTTTACGGATGAGAGCTCTGTTGGATCCAGCTGCTCGGCGAATTCCGAGTTGACGTGAAGATTGCTTTTGATGACCCGAGAGGTCATCGTCGAAGCGGTGGCCGAACAGGAGGTCATGAGGAAACCACCTAGCCGGATAGTTTGGCCGGCGGCCAAGGCTCCTTTGGCGAAGATACCGTCCTTGATGACGGGAAGAGGCATCCTTCCTATCGGTGACGGCACAGAGGAACTCTCAATGAAAGCACCAATGTCGGTGTCAAAACCGGCGGATCTCGGGTAGGGGGTCCCGAACTGTGCGTCTAGGCGGATGGTAACAGGAGACAAGGGACACAATGTTTTTACCCAGGTTTGGGCCCTCTCGATGGAGGTAAAACCCTACTCCTGTGTCAGGACCCCGACTCAATGCCACACAGATCTAGCATGTAACACCTCATATCACTTTGCGGCTTCACGCACGGTATTCCCACGGGTGTCGCCTTACCTTTGCCCGGGACTGTTTGCGCCTTTTGGCACACGTATATGATAGTGTCGCTAGCATCCATATGATAAGGAGCCCGGGCTGACATGGCTAGTCGTAAACCCAAGGTGGCACAAACTTACAGGGACAGGCATCCATGACGCAGCATCGAACGTGTCGGTCATCAGCGAATAAGTTCCGGGCTGTAGCACTGGGCTAGCAGGACTCCGGTACTCAGCGCGTGACATTTCCCCGAAGGGACAGACACAGGAACGAAGAAGGACACATGCCGGCCAGCCTAAGTGTTCCGGAGCAGTAGCAAGCTATCATGGCTCGGTGGAAACACTAGGAGACATTTCCCGGTAAGAGAGGCTACTAAAGATAAACAACTAGATAGTCAGATCCCACACATACCAAGCATTTCAATAACATACACACAATATGCTCGATATGTGCAAATACAACATGGCATCACAACATGACTCTACGACTCAAGTATTTATTCAATAGGCTCCGAGGAGCGAGATATTACAAACAGGGGTCTCATGACCCAATATTCAGAGCATACAAGTCAAAGCACAAGCGGAAGCTAATATGTCTAAGTACAGACATCTACAAATGAAAAAGGCTTGAAAGCCTGGCTATCTACCAGATCCTGCCGAGGGCACAAGATCGTAGCTGAGGTAACAAGCTAAACGTCGAAGTCCACGTGGAACTACTAGCGAGACTGAAGTCTCTCTGCAAAAACATAAAATAGGCAAACATGAGTACAAATGTACCCAAAGAAGACTTACATCGTAACTAACTACATATGCATCATTATCAACAAAGGGATGGTGGAGTTTAACAGCTGACAAGCCAGCATTGACTCGGTGGCTATCCTAAACTACGATCGCAAGTAATTCTTTTGAGGTGGCGCACGAGTCCACATATTCACCATATCAATACACCACTATGGATCCGCTCCGTCTCCCTACGAGAACGCCATCCATAGCACTCACACTTATCTTGCGTATTTTAGAGTATCCACTTTCACTTGTCTATGAACTGTTATAGGCAACCCAGAAGTCCTTTACCGCGGACACGGCTATTCGAATAGATCATATTAACCCTGCAGGGGTGTACTTCTTCATACATGTTTCCACCACTTAGCGTCTGCACACGACATGTGCTCGGCAGACTTCAAGCTAAAGCCGACGTGGGTGTAGACCACGACCTACCTAGACACTCAAGTCTCTAGTCCAGGTTTATCGCCTATTTGGGTTCCATCTATGAGGAGTTCCGGCCGAAGTTTCGCTCACAGCCCCAAACGATGTGAATAGGGTTCCGTGACACCAATCGGGCGCCCGGTTTACCCGGCCACGTGCCTACCGCATCACAGCCCACCCCTACGGTCAAGATCAAGACGGCCTCCAAAGATACTACAAAACCGAAACTACTTGCAACTCCCGGACAGAGGACAAGGGTGAATAAGAAGTCGAGCGGGGTCATATTTCAGGCCCAATGCATGGTAGTAGCTGAATCATGGATCACTAACACGTAACTCAGTTCTCGAGGGCGGCTGCAATGAGACAACCCACCATGTACTCCTACATGGCCTCTCACCGCTACCTTTACCAAATCGTGTTCACACACTTAGCTCACACACAAGAGGACATGTTCACACACTACGGTTCATCCTCGATGAATCGGACGACTCAACTCTAAGCAATAGCAGGCATGACAAACAAACATGAATGAGTAGGCACAACAGGCTCAAACAACTCCTACTCATGCTAGTGGGTTTCATCTATTTCTTGTGGAATGACAGTCATGCAAAGGATAAAGGGGTTCAGCTACGCAGCAAGTAACAGCTTGAATCGTTGTTGTCCTAATGCAGTAAAAGAGAGCAGGAGCGAGAGAGTGGGATTGTATCGAATGAACAAGGGGTTTTGCTTGCCCGCACTTCCGAAGATAATATAGCTCTTCATCGCTGTCATCGATCTCATTGTCGAAACCACGTCTATCGAGAGGGACAATTACCGCAAACAAAGAGGAACACAATCAATGCAATGCAACAAATATGATGCATGATAATGTCATGGCAATATGCTGTTGATTGAGCTAATGCAACTAGCAACCATATTAAATGAAGTTGGTTTGAATCCAGGATTCAAATTCAAACTCCATAAGTGGATATTTAAATGCCATTATATGATTTGTGCTAAACAGCAGCTATAAGTTGTTCTAACATGCATGAAAATGGTACAGATGGATTCCTTGAATTTTTCTGATAATTTTTCATATATAATTTGTTTGATTTGGAGCTACGGTTGAATTTATATGAATTTTAGAAGTTTGCAACATTTTCTGGAATTTCCTATTAAAGAATAAATCCAGAAAAGGGTTTATTGCGTCAGCATGACGTAAGGCTGAGGTCAGCAGGTCAACGGGTGGCCCAGGTCAAACTGACCACTGGGCCCACGTGTCAGTGGTTAACTAAACTAAATTTAGTTAGCGTTAAACTATTGCTAATCCTGGTTTAATTAGTGGCCTGAGGGCCCACACGCCGAGACCTGTGGGGTCAACCCGCCCGCAAGTCAATGGTCGATGGGTCAAACCCGCGGCGTCTAGCCCGGCCGAGTCCAGACGCGGCGGAGCGGCACGGATTCGCCTCTGTGGCACCGCTTGGCGCTGGAGCACTGCCACGGATCACGGACGCCGTCCGCATCCAACAGTGGTGGCGCGGCGGGAGTGGCGGAGTGGCGCCGGCGATGAGCTTGGCGGCGGCAAGCTTCGAGCAACGGCGGGTTCGGGCGCTATGGTGCATGGGAGGAGGGTTGGTGGGTGCTACGGGCTCACAGGAGTGCTCGAGCATAGTGGCGTGCTCGGATTCGAGTGGTGGATCTAGCCACGCCGGCGATGAGGCATGGCGGCGGCGAAGCCGGCACAGCAGCGCTAAGCGCTTAGGGAACGTGCGGAGCGACGGGAAAAAGGGCGAACGGCAGAGGAGCTCACAGAGGACTCACAGAGGAGCCTAGCGGGGTCGGGGGAGCGTCGGAGGCTGCGAATCGACGGGCGGCGATCGTCGGGGCAGAGGACGATGATGAGCCCGATGGCGATGTTTCAGGCATCCCGCGAGCGCGTGCTTCGTCTTGGTGATCCACGGCTTCGAGGCGAGCCCGTTCGACAAAACAGAGGGGCGAGAGGACCTCGGTGGACGCGGCGGTAGTGAACGGCGGCGACGGACGCGTTCGGTGGCACTCGGGGAAGGAGCCAGAGAGCGAGGGAAAGAACAGAGAGTGAGGGGAGAGGAGGGCTGCGGGCGTCTCGACGCGGATCGAGGTGAAGGAGGCCGCCGCCGGCAAGGAGGAGGTGGCTGGGGCGAAGCGCAAGACGCTGGCGACACGCCTCTGCCTACTGGCAGAGGTTGAAGGCGACCGCTTCGCCCTGGTGGGCTGGGCCTCAGCTACAGTGCTGGGCCAGCTGGGCTGCTAGGTGAGCGCCAGGTAAGCTTCTGCTCTTTTTAATTTCCTTCTGTTTTGCTTCATTTACTTCCTTTTTCCACTGTTTCTAAATAAAACAAATTCAAGATCAGTGACAAAAATTCCCATGAACATTTTATTTAGCACAATGGAGTTATACCAAAGCACATAAAATTGTTTCAGATATTTGAACATATATTTAGTATATATTTGAATATAAATTCAAATTCAAAATAGTATTGATTTAAATTCAAAGTCCAAAAATAATTCCTTCAAAATGTTCCTAAATTTTGGTTTGATATATAGCTCTTGCCAAAATTCTCAAACATTGCAAAAGGACATCTTGGAACAAAGAATGAGATTTCTAGGGTTCTTTGCCCTACTTTTAATTAAGGTTTTGAGGCTTTCAAAATTCCTCAATTCAAGTTTCAGAAATCTAGACATGATGCATGGGTGGCAAAGCCACTATTTACAAACATTATTCTAGGGCTGTGACAACTCACCCCCGCTAAACAAGAATCTCGTCCCGAGATTCAAGACGTGAGGTAAGAAGACAGAGGGACACAAGCTATTACAATCTTCACCATCCAACTGTCTTTCTCAAGGATGCTGATTCAGTGCTCCAATTGATCTTGACGCCTTTGCTTTTGAGATTTTCATCCAACACGAGGACAAAGACACTCTACAAGGATGGATCATCTTAATGATCACAAGATCAACTCACGGAATGAGATGTAGAACATCTCTTGAGCTGAGAGGCAAAACACACATCATGAAGGACGGAAAAAACAATTTGATGAGGTTTCAAAGTAGCCAGGAAAATAATTGCCATGATACCACAACGAGACACCTTATGGAAGGTGACTCGTAGAAATATCCCCTTAAGTGGCAAAAAGAATTACCCTTGATCCGGAGATCATCGAAACTCTTTAAACCAGCCTAAGGCAATTCTCGAGCGTTCGTTAGGAGGGGGTCGGTAGAATGGCATGCCCGGATTAGAATGGATGATGTGGATTACCTTGTTGTAAACAACACAAGGGATGATTTTAGTAACTGAGGAGAAGCTCAACGGTAGAGAGTGAGTCTACTGTTTGAAAGGTTATAACATAACCGAGGAAACCGAGAGCAATCCCGCTTAGTGCCGATGATAACACCTAAGCTTGCTGCGTGCTCTCAAGAACTTGAGCATTTCCATATTCATCAAGGTCCTACCAACATCCGCGTCAAGGTGCTGACATCACAACATACTACCATGATGAATGGCGATGGACAATGCAGATGCAAAGGAAGATAACACTTCCTCAGATTTCACCTTAGCAAGACCAAGGGGACAAAATCTGGATGATCGACCGAGAGACATTTAGCACTCCGCTTCTAATGTTCTCCTTGATGTGCTAGTGTATCCCATTCATTTAAATGATCTTGTACCTAGAACATCAAGTAACAGGTCGGACTTCGGGAGCTCAAGAATACACAAGGAACAACTACTAGAATAAATTCTACGAGATCCTTATGGGGAGGTGGCCAACTTTCTCAATCAAGATACTACAATAACAGGTTTTCCGGCAGGGTGTGTTGGCCACGACATCCACTTTACCGATTATCGCGAGACCAATATTATAGTTCTTGGGAAATGTTCCAACCATCATATCTGCCTGAGATTCAGATCTGGTTGGTGTCAGAATAATCTAGACTCATCAGGTCTAGAAAGAAAAATGAAATTTTGCAACACAAACCGACGAGAAGACGTTGCATGATTCTCAGGAAATGAATCATGATAGCAAGCTCCAAAACATGAGCCGGTTCTGCTACAAACATGTGAACACGTTGTCCCAGACAAGCATGAACACACACTAGTCTTATAATAAAACACTATCGAGTTCAGGAGGGGAACCATCATCGAGGATATCGAAGTCCTTACATAAGTCTTGCTCTTAAGAAGGAACTTCTTCTCCTTGAACAAATCAATCAGTGGCTTGGTGTGCTACAGAATACATATGGAGTGGAGGTAATTAATCTACCAAACCATAGTATACTTTGCACATGTGTGACTAACTTGGGATGATTCCAAGGAAGCAACATTGACTTTAACGAATTCACGGCGGCAACTTACATCAAATGCACATGAACTAGAGGAAGTCACTCCTTACATCCGAACATATGCTTCATGAGCTAGCATGAACAAATGCTTTAGAAAGTTTCCAACACTAGCTTAATGTTCAACAAAACTATGGAGAAGACAAGGATGTTGTCGATGGGCTCAACAGCAATTTATCCAGACTCCCATGGAGATGGAATTCCATAACTATGTGAACAAGGTGATAGTATTGGTCAGACCCAAAAGACATAGTGGTGTATGCTCGAGGAAAATCCACGAGTAAGACAACATTACGAACATCGTTGGTTCTGATTTGATTTGATGATAACCCATACTCAAATCAAAGTTTTGGCAAGACAATAGCTCCAACAACTGGTCTCGAGGATCAATTGATGAAGATATCATCTTTCTTCAACACACACACAAGATATCCCTTCACATGAACCAAGTCAGACAAGCTTTTATCTTCCAACTCTCCAAGTTGTTGTTTAGCTTAACCAACTAGCTCAGGGGTATCCAACATGGATTCTTGGAGAAAGGGTGGTTTACAGGAATAAACCAACTCGATCACAAACTCAACATAGCGGTCAGGTGACGACCTGGTGATACTTCCGAGAAGATATTCAGAAAATCACGAACCACCGGTATGTTACTAAGCCCGAGAACAATCTTGCCGTCCAGAGCGAGACGATATGATCAAATAAGCAAGGGACTGGATAACCCTAACTCATTGACCGAGGAGTGCACCGGAAATAAGGACTAGGTAGCACGATCAATCTTAGGATGATGATTTTACAACCAACACGCTAAGAATGAGAATATAGTCCATTAACTTCCAAGCAACGGAGTTGCTAGGAGTATTGATTTCACACATCATGACTCACTTGTCAGCATTCCAGTTACAATAACACGGAAACCGAGGAATGAACAATGATGGCAAGAAGTATTACTGCGTCAAAAATTCATAAGAGATAGTGCAATTCTCATGACGATCCTGACGTAAAGAGGGTAATACTTCAGGGTAGAAGGGATCAAAAGCTTGTTTGCATTTTGATCTACGGAATACAACTGCTTTGACCCAATCCTAGAAATGGATGAGGTACTGGAGTTTGTTTCTCCTAGTCATTCTGAATAGAATGGCCTGATGGACCACAAGAATAATAGGCATCGATGAACGAATGCACGACTACTCCTGACTATCAATCGATAGACGAAGGTCGGTATACAACTAAAGGGGGACAACTCAAAGGAACATATGATTTTCTGAGTTGTGGATGCATAGATTAGTATGTCGAACCAAGTTCAACAAATTTCTTCCGGATAATCCATGCGGAAAGGTAGAACTGGCAGAGTCACGATATAGCAAGGAGAACTCATCGAGAGAACTCCCGTTGTGATCCTTTGACCCAACAAACTTCTGCCATAAATGGTTCACGGTATTTGGAAGAAGGAAATACCACGGACCTCGAGAACTAATGCAAAGGTTACTAATAACCTAAAGGAACTAGCAAACACTAACGACATGAAGTAAGTAGGGTGAATCTCGGGTTCAAGAAACCCAGAAGTAGAATACCTACTACTAAATGGCATCACGGGATGCTTTCGAGAATGACGGCCAGAGTCATCACACTAGGATACAAATCATGGCTAGATTACTAGATGATCCCCTAAGACACCTAGGGTCATAATAATAATTCCAACATATATGTCGAGGCAATAGAATACCTCAACTCAGCAATTAGTGTGATTAACCTGGCCCAAAGGAACACCAAAACCAGAGGGAAAGGATTTGCAAGTGCATCAGACTATTTAGAGACCTGGAATGACTCGGACAGCATAACGGCTGTAAATGCTCAAAAAGATTGGAGACATACTACAGAAATGGTGGCATAGCCACTCAGAAGCACAATATCAAGGTTTTCGAGATCAACAGTTAACATACGGAAGTAGTATAAACTGAACTGAGATTTGAAACTATCAATTCTATAAGTCTATGGATTAGTAACACGTCATCCTGATAGATAGATGAGAAGGCCTAGTTCTTAATCCCCGTAGAAGAGAAGAGGTTGACTCAGATCAGAAGGCCATGAGGTATAAGGAGTAAAAGAGCCTTAGGTTCCATCCCACAATCAATTCCCCTACATATAACTAAAGCATTTCTAGACACAACTTCGACCAGTTTGGCTTGGTAATCCTCACAGCGACAAAGCTCGATACCAAAGCTGTCAGACCCGACTCAATGCCACACGATCTAGCATGTAACACCTCATATCACTTTGCGGCTTCACGCACGGTATTCCCAGGTGTCGCCTTACCTTTGCCGGGACCGTTTGCGCCTTTTGGCAAACGTATATGATAGTGTCGCTAGCATCCATATGATAAGGAGCCTGGGTTGACATGGCTAGTCGTAAACCCAAGGTGGCACAAACTTACAGGGACAGGCATCCATGACCCAGCATCGAACGTGTCGGTCATCAGCGAATAAGTTCCGGGCTGTAGCACTGGGCTAGCAGGACTCCGGTACTCAACGCGTGACATTTCCCCGAAGGGACAGACACAGGAACGAAGAAGGACACATGCCGGCCAGCCTAAGTGTTCCGGAGCAGTAGCAAGCTACCATGGCTCGGTGGAAACACTAGGAGACATTTCCCGGTAAGAGAGGCTACTAAAGATAAACAACTAGATAGTCAGATCCCACACATACCAAGCATTTCAATAACATACACACAATATGCTCGATATGTGCAAATACAACATGGCATCACAACATGACTCTACGACTCAAGTATTTATTCAATAGGCCCGAGGAGCGAGATATTACAAACAGGGTCTCATGACCCAACATTGAGCATACAAGTCAAAGCACAAGCGGAAGCTAATATGTCTGAGTACAGACATCTACAAATGAAAAAGGCTTGAAAGCCTGACTATCTACCAGATCCTGCCGAGGGCACAAGATCGTAGCTGAGGTAACAAGCTAAACGTCGAAGTCCACGTGGAACTACTAGCGAGACCAAGTCTCTGCAAAAACATAAAATAGGCAAACGTGAGTACAAATGTACCCAAGAAGACTTACATCGTAACTAACTACATATGCATCATTATCAACAAAGGGATGGTGGAGTTTAACAAAGACAAGCCAGCTTTGACTCGGTGGCTATCCTAAACTACATTCGCAAGTAACTCTTTTGAGGTGGCGCACACGAGTCCACATATTCACCATATCAATACACCACTATGGATCCGCTCTCGTCTCCCTACGAGAACGCCATCCATAGCACTCACTCTTATCTTGCGTATTTTAGAGTATCCACTTTCACTTGTCTATGAACTGTTATAGGCAACCCAGAAGTCCTTTACCGCGGACACGGCTATTCGAATAGATCATATTAACCCTGCAGGGGTGTACTTCTTCATACATGTTTCCACCACTTAGCGTCTGCACACGACATGTGCTCGGCAGACTTCAAGCGAAAGCCGACGAGGGTGTAGACCACGACCTACCTAGACACTCAAGTCTCTAGTCCAGGTTTATCGCCTATTTGGGTTCCATCTATGAGGAGTTCCGGCCGAAGTTTCGCTCACAGCCCCAAACGATGTGAACAGGGTTCCGTGACACCAATCGGGCGCCCGGTTTACCCGGCCACGTGCCTACCGCATCACAGCCCACCCCTACGGTCAGCACTGCGCACGGCCTCCAGCATACTACAAAAACCAAAAACTACTTGCAACTCCTAGACAGAGGACAAGGGTGAATAAGAAGTCGAGCGGGGTCATATTTCAGGGCCCAATGCATGGTAGTAGCTGAATCATGGATCACTAACACAGAACTCAGTTCCTGAGGACGGCTGCAATGAGACAACCCACCATGTACTCCTACATGGCCTCTCACCGCTACCTTTACCAAATCGTGTTCACACACTTAGCTCACACACAGTAGGACATGTTCACACACTTCTGGTTCATCCTCGATGAATCAGACCTGACTCAACTCTAAGCAATAGCAGGCATGACAAACAAACATGAATGAGTAGGCACAACAGGGCTCAAACAACTCCTACTCATGCTAGTGGGTTTCATCTATTTACTGTGGAATGACAGGTCATGCAAAGGATAAAGGGGTTCAGCTACCGCAGCAAGTAACAGTTGAATCGTTGTTGTCCTAATGCAGTAAAAGAGAGCAGGAGCGAGAGAGTGGGATTGTATCGGAATGAACAAGGGGGTTTTGCTTGCCTGGCACTTCCGAAGATAATATAGCTCTTCATCAGTGTCATCGATCTCATCGTCGAAACCACGTCTATCGAGAGGGGACAATTACCGGCAAACAAAGAGGAACACAATCAATGCAATGCAACAAATATGATGCATGATAATGTCATGGCAATATGCTGTTGATTGAGCTAATGCAACTAGCAACCATATTAAATGAAGTTGGTTTGAATCCAGGATTCAAATTCAAACTCCATAAGTGGATATTTAAATGCCATTATATGATTTGTGCTAAACAGCAGCTATAAGTTGTTCTAACATGCATGAAAATGGTACAGATGGATTCCTTGAATTTTTCTGATAATTTTTCATATATAATTTGTTTGATTTGGAGCTACGGTTGAATTTATATGAATTTTAGAAGTTTGCAACATTTTCTGGAATTTCCTATTAAAGAATAAATCCAGAAAAGGGTTTATTGCGTCAGCATGACGTAAGGCTGAGGTCAGCAGGTCAACGGGTGGCCCAGGTCAAACTGACCACTTGGCCCACGTGTCAGTGGTTAACTAAACTAAATTTAGTTAGCGTTAAACTATTGCTAATCCTGGTTTAATTAGTGGCCTGAGGGCCCACACGTCAGAGACCCAGGGGGTCAACCTGGGCCCGCAAGTCAATGGTCAGCGGGTCAAACCCACCGGTGTCTAGCCGCCGGCGAGTCCAGACGCGGCGGAGCGGCACGGGATTCGCCTCTGTGGCACCGTTTGGCCTTGGAGCACAGCCACGGATGTGGACGCCGTCGTCGCATCCAACCAGGTGGTGTGGCGGCCGAGTGGCCGGAGTGGCGCCGGCGACGAGCTTGGCGGCGGCCGAAGCTCGGGCAACGACGGGTTCGGCGCTATGGTGCATGGGAGGAGGGGTTGGTGGGTGCTACGGGCTCCTGGGAGTGCTCTGAGCATAGTGGCGTGCTCGGATTCGAGCTGTGGTGGCTCTAGCCACGCCGGCGATGAGGCACGGCGGCGGCGAGCTTCGGGCACGGCAGCACTAGCGCTAGGGAACGTGCGGAGCGACGGGAAAAAGGGCGAACGGCAGAGGAGCTCATAGAGGACTCACAGAGGAGCCTAGCGGGGTCGGGGGAGCGTCGGAGGCGGCGAATCGACGGGCGGCGATCGTCGGGGCAGAGGACGATGATGAGCCCGATGGCGACAGCCAGCATCCATGGCGTGCTTCGTCTTGGTGATCCACGGCGTCGAGGCGAGCCCGTTCGACAAAACAGAGGGGGGAGAGGAGCTCAGTGGACGCGGCGGCAGTGAACGGCGGCGACGGACGCGTTCGGTGGCACTCGGGGAAGGAGCCAGAGAGCGAGGGAAAGAACAGAGATTGAGGGGAGAGGCAGAGGGCTGCGGGCGTCTCGACGCGGATCGATGGCGAAGGCGGCGCCGCCAGTGAGCGAGGAGGTGGCGGCGGCGAAGGCTCGGCGACACGCCTCTGCCTACTGGCAGAGGTTGAAGGCGACTGCATACTGGTGGGCTGGGCCTCGGCTCTGATCTTTGGGCCAGTGGGCTGCCAGTGGCGCGCTGTAAGCTTCGCTCTTTTAATTTCCTTCTGTTTTGCTTAATTTACTTCCTTTTGCCACTTGTTTCTAAATAAAACAAATTCAAGATCAAGTGACAAAAATTCCCTCAACATTTTATTTAGCACAATGGAGTTATACCAAAGCACATAAAATTGTTTGATTATTTGAACATATATTCAGTATATATTTGAATATAAATTCAAATTCAAAATAGTATTGATTTAAATTCAAAGTCCAAAAATAATTCCTTCAAAATGTTCCTAAATTTTGGTTTGATATATAGCTCTTGCCAAAATTCTCAAACATTGCAAAAGGACATCTTGGAACAAAGAACGAGATTTCTAGGGTTCTTTGCCCTACTTTTAATTAAGGTTTTGAGGCTTTCAAAATTCCTCAATTCAAGTTTCAGAAATCTAGACATGATGCATGGGTGGCAAAGCCACTATTTACAAACATTATTCTAGGGCTGTGACATCCTGCTTGATTGATATTGATGATATAGGTAGTAATAGAGTGGATCTACCACGAGATCAAGGAGGCTAAACCCTAAAAGCTAGCCTATGGTATGATTGTTGTAATGGTTGTTTGTCCTACGGACTAGAGCCCTCCGGTTTACATAGACACCGGAGAGGGCTAGGGTTACACAGAGTCGGTTACAATGGTAGGAGATCTACATATACGTATCGCCAAGCTTGCCTTCCACGCCAAGGAAAGTCCCATCCGGACACGGGACGAAGTCTTCAATCTTGTATCTTCATAGTCTTGGAGTCCGGCTGACGATGATAGTCCGGCTGTCCGGACACCCCCTAGTCCAGGACTCCCTCAACCGCCCCCACCCTCAACCCTAAGATAGATAGTGGGGTACCTCTCTGGTGAGGCCCCCTCCCAGCTGCGACTGGTTCTTCCTTAACTCCGGTGAGCCCCCCACCCCCTGAAAATCGACTGACCAAAAGTCAATTCAGTCGACTGAAATGTAGCTAAATCCTAGCAGCATCGCAAGCAAGAGCAAGAGCAAGAGCAGCAGCGGGCGTAAGAGCAATAGCAACAGCAGACCAGGCAGGGTGCCGAGAGCAAGAGCAGAGCAGCAGCGCGAGCGAGAGCTAAAGCAGCAGCAGCTCCTACTGATGTGGACGTCGCCGCCGTGGGAGCGACGCCGTGGAGGAAGTGGCCGGCGACACCACCGTGGATGGAGCCATGCCGTGTCGGCTCAGGACCGAGCGCTGGCAGCATCGTGAGATCGAATCAAGAGAAAATGCGGCGATTAGTGTACAACCTATTTGGTGGCGCCGATTAGGCCGCAGCTTCATCTGACGAAACAATGATGATCATGATGCTCTTCCAGTGGTGCAGGTGAAGACGGCAGTGTGGGAATGGAGGTGGCGCGAAAGACGAGGGGAACATCGGGGAAGCTCCTTGGAGTTGGAGGACCGGTGACTGAACCAGCGGGACGACCAGATCGACGATGGATCCTCATCCGGTACGGTGGATGAGGGACGTCGAGGTGTTGGTGTGGACAACGTCGTCGGGGAAGAGGCTCCGGCTGGGTGGCGGACGGAGGAGGGTGTGGGGCTTCGCAGCTTTTCACGGCCTCGGTGTATGAATGGGTGGGCAGATGGGATGGGAGTGGGTAACCATGGCTTAGGGACGCGCTTGTACGAAATGTGGGGTAAGTTATGAAAGTACCCCCACCGATTTGAGGCGGTTCTTTTGGTTCAGGGGTTTCACGGGCATTTCGCATGTTGGGATTTCACAAGAGGTGGTAGTTTTCGTGCGTGTTGTAATTTTGGAACAGCAAGGCGCAGGTTGAGATGGACGGTGTTGTCGGAGCACAATGAGACAAAGATATATCTTAAATATTTTGGGATAACAAAGTGTGGGTTGAAATTTCCGGACAAGCCTAATGTGTACTATACAAAATCAATTCGCACTACAAATGTCATTCAAAACTTTGAATTCATGTTCTGTTCAATAAAATATTTCGTTACGTGTATAATGCATGCAACCTACTACTCAAATGAACATTTTAGTGCATTCCAAACGTATATACTACCGCTTCAATATGAACTAAATTTGAATTTGTTTCTCTATTTGAATAAGATCTACAATAATGGTTGTTGTGAAGTCAAAGCATTTGAATTCATTTTTCTATTTTAATAAGATCTACAATCATCATTATTGTCAAGTTAAACCATCGTTTGTGTATTATCTTCACAGCACACAACATGATTAGTCTCGAGTTACATATGAACTATGTGTACTATATGAACTCGAACTCGTTTTTTTGAATCCACTTTATGTTGATTTCAAATCACAGTACATTTCAAGCTCTAGCTAGATCTTCATAATCTAAACCATGTCTCATATGTATAATGTGTTTATAACATTATGTATGGTGCCCCGCCCCTACGCCTACAAGTATTTAGATGTGAGTTGCAAACACCACACATTACCACAAATTCAAATAAAATGTCAGAATGTTCGATATATAGTATTGTTTATATTGTTCGATATTTAGTTGTAAGCTGCAAACGCCACACATTATCACAAATTCAAATAAAATGTGAGATTGTTCGATGTATATAGTATGGTTTAGATTGTTCGACATTTAGCTGTTAGTTGCAAACGCCATGCATTATCACATTATGGTATAACATGTGCAAAACCACAACACGCGTATCACCGCTATATTCATACATGCATATGTTTATAACACTATTATCTCCTAGTCAAATATATGAATCCACTTCCATATCAAATTATGATCTTTGTTAGTCTCTTACACCCACACAATACTCTAACCTTTGTAGCTACCACTAACTTTCTCTCATGCATGCACATGCCCTCCTTGCCCTCCCCCTCCCTCAACATTCTATCCATCGCGCACATTCATTTTTTTGTTTAGGTCATTCTCCCATAGTCTCCACAACTCCTTTCCGACACACACCGATCGATAAACCTCTCTAGCGATGTCTGCCTACAACATACACATGCACCTTCAATCTCCACCTTTATGTGTCCTTACCTCGTGTCTCTCATACGGTCCCACACACGTGTAAACTCTCGCCCCTCTTTTCATCAATCTCACAACCGCACACTCCTCCCCCTATCTAGCTAGTAGCTGGGCCTCTCGCACCACCTCCTAGCTCCATTCTCTCTGTCTATCCGTCTTGCTGGGCCTTATTTGCCTCTAACAAATGGACATACACCAACCGATCTCCCGCTATACATATAGCTAGCTAGGTCCTTATAACTCGTTTTTTCCCACGTGTCGATCGATCTACCTCATTAGTTATGTCTCTCCCTTCCTCCGACAAACATCAATTGATCTACCGATTTAGTTAGGTTTGCTTATCAAACACATGGTTCGCCTTCACATCCGTGGATGCGTCCCGACAGATCTATCACGCACATGCACACACAGAAACACATCCCCACTCTTATTGATAATATTGCAGTTCCACCCTCAGTTTTTCTAGTAGGCCTCTCCCACCATCTTCGAGAAGCAACTCCATCACCCATCCTGCACTCTACCCTTCTCCCTCCCTCTCTCTCTATCCTCTCTCTCTCTCTCTGTCCCATCCTATTTCCCATCCTTCAGTTATGTATGGATGTCGACCGATCTCCCTCAAGACATAGCTAGGTCTCTCCTTCTCAACACATATACAAGTCGTTCTACCTCTATAGTTAGGCCTCTTCTTACCCCTCCCCCCCACACACTGATACATCGAGCGTTCTAGTCATGTCTCCCGTGGCCTCTGACGTTTCGGTAGGTCAGTCGCCCTATATCTTTGACTTGCACACACACACAATTTCGATGGCTATCTTCATCGATCTTGCACCCACCCACTTGATCCTCTCTTCGACTCTATCGATATCTATGACCCCTCCCTCTCTTCTCGTGGATCGCCCGGCCCTCTATATATGATATGAATAGGCCTCCATTTCACACACATTGCATGCAAAATTTTGTTTGAGATGTCATCGACACATATTCCCACAAATACATTCACGAAATCACGCCCCAAACAAAAAACACTCACGAACGCACACGCCATCTGTCTAGGTTTGTATCTCTCTCACACACCCATGTAGGTGGGGGACATGCACGAAGAGAAGAGGTGCACGCATGGCGCACGTACCCCCGTCTCTTTCCCAACCACACCCGTGCGGGTACACGGTGCAGCTCATTTCTGTATGAAAAGGTAGCCCATGTGGTAATTTCACACCTGTACTGGTTGTCCACTTAATGGAGGTAGGATCGTCTACCATGGGTGCACAAACAAATTGCGACTTGACGCGTTATGTTAAAAAAGAGGCAAACCATGTGGGGCCTACCTTAGAGGCAAGGCATTATACACTGGAGTACTTTTGATGTGTCCCATCAACTCGCAGAACGAGGAGAAACTTGCTTAGTACACCGTCTCCCCCGCCCACGGGCGCGATGGCTCGCAGGATGAGGTGAAGCTTGCTTACTAGTAGTAGTACTATACGCCTTACACCCGCTCCCTCGCCCACGCGCATGGTGGCTCACAGGACGAGGAGAAAATTTTACTACTCCCTCCGTTTACTCCTTGTCCCTACCTTGGTTAGAGAGATTATCATATTGTTTGGAATATATATGTCCATTAGTAGATTTCAGTATGAACTACTAGTACATACTCCAAACACTGATGTATATAGACGTATTTTAGAGTGTAGATTCACTCATTTTGCTCCGTATGTAGGGGGTGTTTGTTTACAGGGACTTTTTAGTGTAGGGACTAGAAAAATTCCCCCTTAGAGACTTTTCAACCAAACAGGAGGGACTACTAGGGACTAAAAGTTGCTTTTTGGGACTAAATGAAGAAGACTCTCGAGGAGAGTCTTTTTCGGTACTTTTTGGGACTTTTCCAACAATGCCCCTCACTGCACCCATTGCCCGCTGCCCCATGGTGTTGTTTGGTTGTCATTTTTTGTATACTAGGTGTAACATGGTCATTCAATGACCTCTAGGGAGGGACTAGGGAGTTTTTAGTCCCTGAAAACAAACAGGGAGGGACTTTTTAAGGAGTAGGGACTTTTTAGTTGGGACTAGAAAAAGTCCTAGGACTTATGAACCAAACATGGCCAAAATGGATGTAATAGTACGCACTCTCCCTCGCCCCTCGACCCTCACCCACGTGGTGGACGTGCAGCAATTCATTCAGTCTCATATAGCCAGAATGATATATACTACAGTACCATTATTGCTCAACTTCCCGAAGAGGCGAAGAGCCAATCGCAAGGTTAATATTTTGGAGATGCCAAGCGCAAGGTTTATAGGAGAATGAGTAGTAGGTGCCGCATCATTTATAAATAAAGTTTTTTTCTTCAGTGGCACGTACGCAATATAATAGTTTCATATGGAGAGAAAAGGAAACCGCTCCACTATATACATAGCCAGGACGGGCCAGCCTAAACGGTTGCTTGCTGGGGTTGCTCTCTTCACACTCTCTTGCACAAAACAACTGTGGCCACATCTCTAACATCCCGGCGGATCACATCCACCGGAGGAAGGGGTGGATGCTTAGTGTAGATGCGGTCGCCGTCGCCGATGACGAAAACCCACTGTCGGCACGTCCCGAGTAGGGGTCCCCGCCGTTCTCTCTCGCAAAACCGGTGAGGTTGCCTTCGTCCCTTGATCACTGCCGCGACGTGGGAAGATGCCGCCTCCCGCCGCCCTCCTCAAGGTTGAGCTACGTCTCGACATCCCTCAGGTACAACTCCCTTTACAACTGGCTTGCACCACTGCTCCAGCTGCCCACATCACTGCATGTGGATATTTCTCTACTTATTTGCCCCGCACATACCTCTACTGGCTTCTACGTACTTTATTTGTGATGAGTTTATGTCTCATCAACTAGTCCCAACAATCTTATTCTAATCATGCTTCTTCAATTTCTTTGCCACATTGATGCTCATCTCGATTTTGGAGAAACTGCACAAAATGATCCGTTGGTCAAAGGGTTGCAAACTTCATTTCTTGGGAAGCTCGAACGTTGCCAGCAAATTAAAGCCTGGTTAGGGTTTATGGTTCAAGGGCTAGGTCCTGCATGGATCGTTTTTTTCTTTGGTTGTCTCTGTTCCAAAGTAAGTGTCAACTTTAGTAGTAGTACAACTTTGTACTAAAGTTTGCATAAAGTTGAGACACTTATTTTGGAACACAGGGAGTACATATTTGCTATGATGTGTCAATCATTGAGATGCAATAGCATGCATGTTAGTCTCCTTTGTATTTGATGAAATGTTGCAACGGGCAACCTTGGATGCAAGATACATGTAATAGAAGCTGGAAGCTTCATAGCATTGTACAAATTTATCTTGCTGATAAATTACAGTACATACTATACTAGTACTTCCTCCGTTCCTAAATATAAGTCTTTGTAGAGATTTCACCATGAACCACATACGGATGTATATAGATGCATTTTAAGTGTAGATTCATTCATTTGTTCCGTATGTAGTCCACCTATTGGAATCTCTACAAAGGCTTATATTTAGGAGTGGAGGGAGTACTATGTAAAGAGTTATGTGTCGCACGGTGTCCAGAAAATATGGTGATAGTGTGAGGTGGGCCATGTAATCACTGAGCCTACGTGTTTTCACTGCTCTTGCACTCCTCCGTTGTAAGAATGGAGAAAATTGTAATCTAGTAGTACCTCCTTTCGTCGAAAGCATGGGACATCCAGCAGTCCTACCACCTCAGTAATAATGACCAATGAGCCGCCAAATCACATAGGCCCACCAGTAAGTTGGACGGACAAAGCAACCATCACTCTTGAATCCGCTTCTCCCTTCAACGCATGCGCCAGTGAGAGGTCGTGTCCGCTCTGCCTGGGCATGAAGCAGCACCAATTCTTTGGAGCAGCACTGACCGTTTGGGGTGGGAAGAGCGCGCGGGCGATGGAGGGGCTTTGGGTGGGCCAGGATGGTCAGGAGCGGGCGTGGCAGCTGTTCGCCTGTCCCTACCGGATGCCCGGAAACAAGAGGATGCACCGACTCTCGCGGCTAAAATCGTACACTACACACCATCTCTCTGTAGGAGTAGGTCAATTTGTCGCTCTCTCTAACACATACATGCTATTAAACACACACACACACACACACGCACACGCACACACAGGTTCATAGAATAGGAAAATCGTGCGAGTGCGAAGCCACAGGAAGTGAGATACAAATGGAGTACGTACAAGAAGAGAAGAGGTGACGAATATTCCATCAAACCTGGACTGATGAGTAGATACTCCCTACATCTAGGTGTTAAATCATCTTAAGGAAATCAAATATTCCCAAAATGTTTAGTCGTCGTCCATTAACTTCGCATCTCAATCCCCTCCTGGCCTCGTTGCTAGCGAGCGTTGTTACTTAGGGAGCGTTTGGATTCTTAGCAAGAATAGTTTATAGCATAGCCGAGCAAATTTAGGCGTTTGGAAATGTTAAAATATGTTAACTTTTGTGGGCCAGCTAGCTTGGGTGGGCTAGAAAAACCTTGCTAGCTCAGGAGAGCCAGATCGGCTCGCTTCTGACGGCAAACTTCGCGTAGTAGTAACATAGACTAGTAACATATGCATGTTACTAGTCCAAGTTACTCACCACTATGACCTGCCTAAGCAATGTAACCAAACACTCCTTACTCTGCCTTGTTATCTCCCCCGGAAACCCAATGCATTGAGTGCAACTACGCGTTGATCTGTCAAGAAATCAAAGTCAGCTTGCATGCGAGTTAATACGTGGCCCTGCATGGTAGCTAAAACAACATCTCTTAGTTGTTTGGATTAATTGTTGCATTTAGAGATAGAAATCAGGGCTTTGATTGGAGGAATGACTGGTCAAGTTTCTCCTTCTCCTCCAATCTGCTTGCACCTTGGTCCCGCTGCAACTTCTAATGTGACTTATTACACCTAGACGGAGGGAGTAGTACGAGATACGGTGGCACACTGACTTAGGTCGAATACAAGTACCAAAAATTGTGTGCATGTTATAATAAGGATTCACTTAAATAGTACGTGAGCGAACAAAGGGATCAATTGGACAGTGTTCACGAGCAGTATCGAGATGTGTGAGGTAAGATACAGCGCTGGCGCTTTTAATTTTTCTTATTAATTAGTTTGTTTCACCCTCTGACTGGTGGGACCCAACGTACTACGTGGAGAGAGGTAAGGTGGCTAAGGCTGCATTATTTCTGCACCACTTTTATGACACCCCAAAATTTTTAACCTTGTTTTGTTAACTAAATTTTTTCCAGGAAATTAAAACTTTTATTTTCTGGACTCACTTTTGATTTTTGAAACTTTTCCTTTCTTATTATCATGGAGTTTTTACCTCAAGTGAAATACTTCCCAAATTTATTGGACTTTCTTCCCTCTCAAAACTTTTTCCCCTTGGCAAGGATTGTATTTTGGTATCTTCATCAACACTGGTGTTTGGTTATTAAAAACCTTTCTTCTGTTTGTCCCCTTCTCAAATTAAATTTTTGGGATCTATTTTCTTTAAGAGAAAAACCCTAGGAGTTTGCGTCTTCTCCAATGTTGAGACCACTCTTGATTTTACCATGTCCCACATGGTAAAACCTCCCCAAAAACCTTCTTTCCACCTTGGGGCAATCAAAACATTCTGTCTCATCAAGTTCAACCATTTCCAAATTTTATTTCATTTATTTCCTGCCCAAAATCTTTTCTGTCTATTGTCTTGAACCTGAGGGATTTGCAAAGCAAGTACCAAGATGCATTTGAGTTTTGACCTCAAACCAACTCTCCTGGGTAGTCCTTGGTACCCACAACCTAGAACCATCATGTTTCACTCCTCTCCTTTTCAAATATTTCAAATTTCAGTCTCTGCAAGTTTGGACCAGATTTGTTAAATTTGGTGAAATTCATATCTCCACTCCTCCAAAAATTCCACAAAAATTCAGGGAACCCCCTGTTGTATTGAGAAGCCACTCCACCAAAAATCAGCTCAAGGAAAAATCCCTACATGCCAGAATCATTCTATCAAACACTTGGCATGCACTATTTTGTTCATTTTCAGTTAAATTCAGATTGCAGTGTCGTTCTCCGTCAGAGTTTCAGTCACATGCCCACAGTGCACTTGGCACGTTGCTCACAGCCTGGCCTGCTTGTCCGGAGCATCACACGCGCGCTTGGCGCCTTCCTGGCGTCGGTGGCGCCTGCCTGCAGCCCGGCTTGCGGTGTGTCTGGCGCGAGTAACCACCGTAGCGGCCGACAGGGGACAACACCGCGGCAGAACGCCGTTCGGCGCCGCCCAAACGTTCTGAGAGCTCCGCGTGGCCACCTCCATGCCAGCGCACGCATGCAGCACCGTTGACGTGGCCCGGCAAGCACAGAGCATGCTCCCTGCCGCCGACGGGCCCGCGCCGCGCCATTCCGTCGAGCTCACCCCAAAGTGCCTAACTTGAGCTCGCTTAGCACCTAAATGGAGTCAGTGGACCCCCACGACGGCGCTCAACCACTAAACCACCCCGACCAATGCCCTGCGCCGCTGTAAACTTCGCCGGAGAATCCCGTTCTCGGCCACCGCCTCGGACCGCCTATATAAAGGGCTCCCGAGCTCGCCCTCGAGCACACACCCCTCAGACCCCACCAAGACCTGCCGGGCCACGGGAGGACCTCGAGGAGGTCTTCTCCCCCAGCTCCGGCCGCCCCGTTCCGCCTCGGCCTCCACCATGATTCACTCTGGTGAGGCCATCTCCGGCGCCCTAATCACGTAACCTACTCTCTCATGCTACCACAAGCCTAACCCCCTCCTAAATTGCATCTCCGCAGCACTCTCCGACGAGACCCACGACCACCCGAACTGTCACATCCCTAGTTCTGACAATGCCTAGTGCATGCATTAGAGTGTTGCATCATGTTTAAATTTCATTTAAACCTGAAATGGGGATTGTTCAAACCCTAGCATCAAAGAGGAATTCAAAAAGGTTCAACCAAAATATTTTTCAGTGATTTCAAAATGCCCTTTAAAAATGTTCATCATTTCTGGATCAAGGTGGAAGCATCTACCAAAAATGGTTCACATTTTTGCAGGACATATTTGGACTTTGAATTAATTCAAACATATTTGAATTGGGGCTATTTAAATGCTATAAATATTTTAGATGCTCCAAAAATGTTGGAAATTGCTGAGGGTCACTGAAATAATTCAAAAAGCACCCATAACTATTTCCAGGATTTTATAAAATGGTTTAGCTTTATTACTAAACCAAAACAAAATAGCAGAAATAGAAAAAAAGAAAATAAAACAGAGAGAGACTCACCGGGCCACTTACCTGGCGCCACCCACCAGGCCCACCTGCCGGCCCAGCCCAGCCACCGCTCCAGCGAGCAGCTTGGCTTGGCCAGTAGTAGTAGCTGCTTTCGGCGCGAGCACGGCATGCGTGCCACGCAGCTGCTCGCCGCCTCGCCGCTCCCTCGCTCAGCTGCCGACGTGGGACAAACCCTCTCCCTCTCCCGACCCGCAGACACCCGCCTCGCCTGGCTCTCTCTCTCGCTCTCCCGCGTTGCCGTTCGAGACGTCGCTGCCGCCGCTGCCGCCACAGCCGCGTCCAACGCCGTCCCGCGCCCTCTCACCGTGTCCGGACGGTTCGCCGTCGTCGACTACGCCGACCAACTAAGACACATGACGCCGGAGCCCTGTGATCATCCCTCGCCCGTCGTCTTCAACCTCGGGCCGCCCAGATCGCCGCCGTCGTCTCCGACCGCACCGGCCTTCCTCGAACCCGCTGAGCATCTCGTCGCGCCCTTCGTGAGCTCCTTCTCCGCTCCCCTCTCCGTTTCTCCCCGGTGCACCATAGCGATCTGCACGCGCTCATCAGACGCGCGCCGCCCCGACCACGCCGCCGGCGTTGTTCCGGTGACCATTTGGTCACGGGCTTGTGCTTGTCACACCCCTCGCACTGCGCAGAGGCCGTAGGTGCTAGCGCCACGCCGCCTAGGCCACCGCAGCCCACAGACGAGCTGGCCGAGCCGCCTCCGCCGCCTTGTCGCCGGGCGGCTCCGCCACTCCCGCCAAGCCACCACCATGGCTGGGTGCGGGCGATCACCACTGCCGTAGCTGCTCTCCAAGCGACAAATGGCGCCTGGGCGATTCCGCAAAGACGCGCCGCGTCGCCCGCCGGCGGCTAAACGCCGCAGCCTTGACTGCTGACCGGCGGGTTTGACCCTGACGAGGTCTAGGTGGGCCCAGGTTGACTCCTCTGAGTCAATGACAAGTGGGCCCAGAGCCCTGCTAATCTAGCTTAGTACTAATTAACTTCTAGTTAACCAGCTAAGTCACTGACATGCGGGCCCACGCCCTAATTAACTAAGGTTAGCATTTAACTTAGCACTAATTAACTCCGTTAATTAGCTGTGACACTGACACGCGGACCCCACTGGTCAGGTTTGACCTGGACCCATTGTTGACCTGCTGAGGTCAAGATGACCTAATCTCGACGCAATAAATCATTTTCGGTTTTAAAATAAATCGGGAAAATCCGTAAATTAGTTCAAACTTCAAAATTCATATAAAATCAACCGTAGCTCCAAATCAAATAAATTATATATGAAAATGATCAGAAAAATCCAATCTATCCATCTGCACTGGTTTCATGCATGTTTAAACAACTTAACCTTGCTGTTTAGGGAAAAACATGATAAGGCACTATTTGAATTCATAACTTAATTTGGGGTTGAACTTTTGGCTCAATATGACCCAAATCCATCTGGTTGTAGTTGCATTAGACCTATCACACATCATATTGCCATGTCATAGCATGCATCATATTGTCGCATTGCATTGATTGTGTTCTTACGCTTGCCAAGAATCGCCCCTCTCGGTAGAGCGATGTTTCGACGATGAGATCGATGACACCGATGAAGAGCTATTTTATCTTGGAAGTGCTGCAAGCAAAACCCCTTGTTCATTCGATACAATCCCACTCTCTCGCTCCTGCTCTCTTTTCTTGCATTAGGACAACAACGATTCATCATTACTTGTCATGTAGTGAACCCCTTATCCTTTGCATGACTGTCATTCCACGGTAAATAGATGAAACCCACTAGCATGAGTAGGAGTTGTTTGAGCCCTATTGTGCCTACTCATACATGCTTGTTTGTCATGCCTGCTATGCTTAGAGTTGAGTCGGTCCGATTCATCGAGGACGAATCGAGGTGTGTGAACCTGTCCTATTGTGTGTGAGCTAAGTGTGTGAACACGATTTGGTAAAGGTAGCGGTGAGAGGCCATGTAGGAGTACATGGTGGGTTGTCTCATTGCGAGACGCCCTCGAGAACTGAGTTCGTGTTTGTGATCCATGATTCAGCTACTACCACGCATTGGGCCCGAAACCAATGGACCCTCTCGGCTTCTTAATCACCCTTGTCCTCCGTCCGGGAGTTGCAAGTAGTTTCGTGTTTGTAGTATCTTTGGAGGGCGTGCTTGCGCTGACCGTAGGGGTGGGCTGTGATGCGGTAGGCACGTGGCACGGTGTACTGGGCGCCTGCTTGGTGTCTCGGGAACCCTGTTCAAATCGTTTGGGGCTGTGAGCGAAACTTCAACCGAACTCCTCATAGATGGAACCCAAATAGGCGATAAACCGGACTAGGGACTTGAGTGTTTAGGTAGGTCGTGGCCGACACCCACGTTGCGCCCGCTTGAAGGTTGCCGAGTACATGTCGGTAAACGACGGTAAGTGGTGAGAGCGTGTGAAGAAGTACACCCTGCAGGTTAACATCATCTATTCAATAGCCGTGTCATGAAAAGGACTTCGGGTTGCCTATAACAGTTCATAGACAAGTGAAAGTGGATACTCTAAAATACGCAAGATAAGTGTGAGTGCTATGGATGGCGTTCTCGTAGGGAGACGGAACGGATCCATAGTGGTGTATTGATATGGTGAATATGTGGACTCGTGTGCGCCTCCTCAAAAGAGTTACTTGCAGTCATAGTTTAGGATAGCCACCGAGTCAAAGCTGGCTTGTCTTTGTTAAACCCCACCATCCCTTTGTTGATAATGATGCATGTGTAGTTAGTTCGATGTAAGTCTTGCTGGGTACATTTGTACTCACGCTTGCCTATTTTATGTTTTGCGAGAGACCTCGGTCTCGCTAGTAGTTCCGCGTGGACTTGACGCTTAGCTTGATACCTCAGCTACGATCTTGTGCCCTCGGCAGGATCTGGTAGATGGTCAGGCTTTCAAGCCTTTTTCATTTGTAGATGTCTGTACTCAGACATGATAGCTTCCGCTTGTGCTTTGATTTGTATGCTCTGAATGATGGGTCATGAGACCCCTGTTTGTAATATCTCGCTCCTTGGAGCCTAATGAATAAATACTTGAGTCGTAGAGTCATGTTGTGATGCCATGTTGTATTTGCACATATCGAGCATATTGTGTGTATGTTATTGAAATGCTTGGTATGTGTGGGATCTGACTATCTAGTTGTTTATCTTTAGTAGCCTTCTCTTACCGGGAAATGTCTCCTAGTGTTTCCACCGAGCCATGGTAGCTTGCTACTGCTCCGGAACACTTAGGCTGGCCGGCATGTGTCCTTCTTCGTTCTCGTGTACATCCTTCGGGAAATGTCACGCTGAGTACCGAGTCTGTTAGCCGCTTCTGCCCGGTTCACGAGTCTGCTAGCCCAGTGCTACTGACTGGATTCACTCCGATGACCGACACGCTCGATCTTCGGGTCATGGATGCTGTCCTCGTAAGTCTGTGCCACTTTGGGTTTACGACTAGCCATGTCAGCCCGGGCTCCTTATCATATGGATGCTAGCGACACTATCATATACGTGTGCCAAAAGGCGCAAACGGTCCCGGGCAAAGGTAAGGCGACACCCGTGGGAATACCGTGCGTGAGGCCGCAAAGTGATATGAGGTGTTACATGCTAGATCGATGTGGCATTGAGTCGGGGTCCTGACAGTTTTGGTATCAGAGCTTGACTGCCTGTAGGATTACCAAGCCAAACTGGTCGAAGTTGAGTCTAGAAATGCTTTAGTTATATGTAGGGGAATTGATTGTGGGAAGGGAACGTAAGGCTCTTTTTACTCCTTATACCTCATGGCCTTCTGATCTGAGTCATCCTCTTCTTTTCTACGGGGATTAAGAACTAGGCTTTCTCATCTATCTATTAGGATGACGTGTTACTAATCCATAGACTGATGCAATTGTTAGCTCCAAATCTCAGCTCAGTTTTTACTACTTCCGTATGTTCATAACTGTTGATCTCGAAATCTTGATATTGTGCTTCGGAGTGGCTATGCCACCATTTTTGTAGCATGTCTCCAATCTTTTGAGCATTTACACCGTTATGTCCGAGTCATCCTGTGTTTCTAAACAATCTGATGCACTTGCAAATCCTTTCCTTCTGGTTTGATGTTCCTTTGGGCCAGGTTAATCACACTAAATGCTGAGTTGAGGTATTCTATTACCTCGACATATATGTTGGAATTATTATTATGACCCTAGGTGTTTTAGGGGATCACCTAGTAATTTAGCCATGTTATGTGTTCCAAGTGTGATGATTCTGGCCACCATTCTCGAGAGCATCCCGTGATGCAATTTAGTTAGTAGGTATTCTACTCGTGGGTTCTGAACCTGAGATTCACCCTTCTTACCTCATGTTGATAGTGTTTGCTAGTTCCTTTAGGTAAATAGTGACCTTCGCATTAATCCTCAAGGTCCGTGGTATTTCTTTCTTCCAAATACCATGAACTACTTATGGCAGCAGTTCCTCGTTGAACCAAAAGATCGCAACAAAAGTGCTCTCGATGAATTATCGACTCCATGTTGTGACTCTGCCAGTTCTACCCTTTCTGCATGGGTTATCCGGAAGAAATGTTGAGCCACGCTCGACATAATAATCTATGCATCCACAACTCAGAAAGTTATATGTTCCTTTGAGTTGTTCTTTTTAGTTGTCTACTGACCTTCGTCTGTCAATTGATAGTCAGGAGTAGTCGTGCATTCGTGTTCATCGATGCCTTTTACTTCCGTGGTCCGTCAAGCCATTCTATTCCAGAGTGACTAGGAGAAACAAACTCCAGTACCTCATCCATATCCAGGATTGGGTCAAAGCAGAGGTACTCTGCAGATCAAATTGCTAATCTAGCTTTTGATTCTGTTTTACCTCGGAGTATTACCCCCTTTATGTCAGGATTGTCATGAGAATTGCACCATTTCTTATGAATTCTTGACGCAGTAATACTTCTAGCCATCATTACTCATTCCTCGGTTCCGTGTTGTCGTAACCAGAATGTCGACAAGTGAACCATGATGTGTGAAATCAATACTGCTAGCAACTCCGTTGCTTGGTAGCTAAATGGACGATAACCTCATTCTTAGCATGTTGATTTTGAATCGTCACTCTACGACTGATTGTGCTACCTAGTCCTTATTTCTAGTGCACTCTCCGATCAATGAGTTAGGATTTTGTCAAACCCTCGCTCTTTTGATCATATCATCTTGCCCTGAAAAGCAAGATTGTTCTCGAGCTTAGTAAAATACCGGTGGTTCGTGATTTTCTGAATATCTTCTCGGAAGTATCACCAGGTTGTCGCCTGACCGCTTCTTTAAGTTTGTGATCAAGTTGGTTTATTCCTGTAAACCACCCTATCTCCAAGAATCTGTGTTGCATAGCCCTGAGCTGTTTGGTCAAGCTAAACAACAACTTGGAGAGTTGGAAGATAAAAGCTTGTCCGACTTAGCTCATGTTAAGGGATATCTTTTTGTGTGTGTTGAAGAAAGATGATATCTTCATCAATTGATCCTTGAGACCAGTTGCTGGAGTTATTGTCTTGCCAAAACTTTGATTTGAGTGTGGCCTATTCTCAAATCAAATCAGAACCAACGATGTTCGTAATGTTGTCTTACTCGTGGATTTTCCTCGAGCATACACCATTATATCTTTTGGGTCTGACCAATGCCATCACTTGTTCTCATAATTATGGAATTCAATCTTCATGGAAAACCAGGATGAATTGTTGTTGAGCCCATCGACAACATCCTTGTCTTCTCCATAATTTTATCGAACATTAAGATAGTGTTGGAAACTTTTTAAATCATTCGCTCATGCTAGCTCATGAAGCATATGTTCGGATGTAAGAAGTGACTTCCTCTGATTCATGTGCATTTGATGCAAGTTGCCACCATGGATTCGAGAAAGTCAATGTTGTTTCCTTGGAATCATCCCAAATCATTCATGCATACGCGCGAAGTATTCTGTGGTTCGAAGACTTGCAACCTTCATTCTATATGTATTCCTAGCACACTAAGCCACTGATTGATTTGTTCAAGGAGAAGAAGTTCCTTCTTAAGAATCATGACTTATGTTAGGACTTCGCTATCCTCGTTGATGGTTTCCAACCTGAACTTGGTAGTATTTTATTATAAGACTACCACGTGGTCACGCTTGTCCTGGACAACGTGTTCACATGTTTGTAGCAGAACCAACTCATATTTTGGAGCTTGCTATCGTAGTTCATCCCCCGAGAATCTCGCAACGTCATCTCGTCGATTTGTGTTGCAAACTTTCATTTTTCTTTCTAGACTCGATGAGTCTAGATTGTTCTGACACCAACCAGATCTGAATCTCAGGCAGATATGATGGTTGGAATGTTTCCCAAGAACTATAATTTTGGTCTCTCTGTAACCGGTAAGGTGGATGCCGTGGCCAACACACCCTGTCGGAAGACCTATTGTTATAGTATCTTGATTGAAGAAGTTGGCCACCTCCCCATAGAGATTTCGTAGGATTTACTTCCTAGTTGTTCCTTATGGATTTTTGTGTTTCCGAAGTTTGACCTTTTACTTGATGTTCTAGATATCAAACCATATCTATGAATGGGATACACTAGTACATCAAGGAGAACATTAGAAGCGGAGTGCTAAATGTCTCTCGGTCGATCATCCAGATTTTGTCCCCTTGGTCTCGCTAAGGTGAAATCTGAGAAAGTGTTATGTTCCTTTGCATCTGCATCGTCCATCGCTACTCATCATGGTAGTATGTTGTGTTGTCAGCACCCTTGACACAGATGTTGATAAAACCTTGATGATTATGGAAATGCTCAAGTTCTTGAGGGCACACGTAAGTGCTAGGTTTTATTGTCGGCATTAATTGCATAGTGCTCTCAGTTTCCTCGGTTATGCTATAACCATTCCAATAGTGGAATCACTATCTGTTGTTGAGCTTCTCCCCAGTTACTAAAATCAACCCTTGTGTTGTTTTCAACAAGGTAATCCACATCATCCATTCTGGCCGAGAATGTCATTCTTTCGGACTCCTTCAAAAGATCGATTGTGATTGCCTTAGGCTGGTATAAAGAATTTCAATGATCTCTGAATCAAAGGTATTTCTTTTTGCCACTTAAGGGGATATATCCACGAATTGCCTTCCTCTAAAATGTCTCGCTGTGGTATCATGGCAACTCAAACTCTCGCTACGTTGACAACCGTTCACCACCCTCTTAGGTGTGGAATTATTGTCTACCTAGTGAACCCTCGTCATCTGTTCCACTCCATTCCTCTAGATGTGTGCTTTGTATCTCAGCTTGCGAGATGTTTTTATGACTCACCCCGTGAGCTAATCCTAAGTTGTTTGATCTTCGAGAAGATCGATCCTACTAGAGTTTTCCCTTTATACTTGTTGTCATGTGGGATGGAGTTCTCAGAGCAAGACTTCGAGACAATGATGGTGATCGAATCAACGTTCATTTGAAGTGCAACCTCGATCGTGAAGATTATATTAGTTTGCGCCCCTTTCATCTTACTTCACGCTTGAATCTCGGGGACGAGATTCTTGTTTTAGTGGGGTGAGCCGTCGAGATCCCTAGTTACGACAATGCCTAGTGCATGCATTAGAGTGTTGCATCATGTTTAAATTTCATTTAAACCTGAAATGGGGATTGTTCAAACCCTAGCATCAAAGAGGAATTCAAAAAAGGTTCAACCAAAATATTTTTCAATGATTTCAAAATGCCCTTTAAAAATGTTCATCATTTCTGGATCAAGGTGGAAGCATCTACCAAAAATGGTTCACATTTTTGCAGGACATATTTGGACTTTGAATTAATTCAAACATATTTGAATTGGGGCTATTTAAATGCTATAAATATTTTAGATGCTCCAAAAATGTTGGAAATTGCTGAGGGTCACTGAAATAATTCAGAAAGCACCCATAACTATTTCCAGGATTTTATAAAATGGTTTAGCTTTATTACTAAACCAAAACAAAATAGCAGAAATAGAAAAAGAAAATAAAACAGAGAGAGACTCACTGGCCACTTACGGGCGCCACCCACTGTGCCCACTGCCGCCCAGCCAGCCACCGCTCCAATGAGCAGCTTGGCTTGGCCAGTAGGCAGTAGCTGCTCGACGGCGAGCACAGCATGCGTGCGCACACGCCTTTCGCCGCCTCGCCCTCCCCTCGTTCGCTGGCGACGTGGGACAAACCCTCTCCCTCTCCCGACCCGCAGACACCGCTCCTCGCCTGGCTCTCTCTCGCTCTCCCGACGCCGCCGAGACGCCGTCGTCGCCGCCGCTTCGCCATACCGCGTCCAACGCCGTCCCGCGCTTCTCTCACCGTGTCCGGACGGTTCGCCGTCGTCGACTACGCCGACCAACCAAGACACATGACGCCGGAGCCCTACATCATCCCCGCCACCGTCGTTTTCAACCTCGGGCCGCCAGATCGCCGCCATCGTCTCCGACCGCACGGGCCTTCCCGAGCCCGCTGAGCATCTCGTCGCGCCCTCCGTGAGCTCCTTCTCCTGCTCCCCTCTCCGTTTCTCCCCTGGTGCACCATAGCGATCGCACGCGCCACCGACGCGCGCCCGCCGACCACGTCGCCGGCGTTGTTCCGGTGACCATTTGGTCACGGGCTTGTGCCTGTCACACCCCTCGCACTGCGCAGAGGCCGTAGGTGCTAGCGCCACGCCGCCTAGGCCACCGCAGCCCCGCGCACGAGCTGGCCGAGCTTCGGCCTCCGCCTGGCCTCGTCGCCGGCGAAGCTCCGGCCACTCCCCGGCCAAGCCACCACCATGGCTGGGTGCGGGCGATCACCAGCTGCCCGTAGCTGCTCTCCGCGCAGCAAATGGCTCCCTGTGGGCGATTCCCGCAGCACGCCGCCGCGTCTGGCCCCGCCGGCGGCTAAACGCCGGCAGGCCTTGACCTGTTGACCGACGGGTTTGACCCTGACGAGGTCTAGGTGGGCCCAGGTTGACTCCTCTGAGTCAATGACAAGTGGGCCCAGAGCCCTGCTAATCTAGTTTAGTACTAATTAACTTCTAGTTAACTAGCTAAGTCACTGACATGCGGGCCCACGCCCTAATTAACTAAGGTTAGCATTTAACTTAGCACTAATTAACTCCGTTAATTAGCTGTGACAGTGACACGCGGACCCCGCTGGTCAGGTTTGACCTGGACCCGCCTGTTGACCTGCTGAGGTCAGCTTGACCTAATGCTGACGCAATAAATCATTTTCTGGTTTTAAAATAAATCAGGAAAATCCAGAAATTAGTTCAAACTTCTAAAATTCATATAAAATCAACCGTAGCTCCAAATCAAATAAATTATATATGAAAAATGATTAGAAAAATCCAATCTATCCATCTGCACTGGTTTCATGCATGTTTAAACAACTTAACCTTGCTGTTTAGGGCAAAACATGATAAGGCACTATTTGAATTCATAACTTAATTTGGGGTTGAACTTTTGGCTCAATATGACCCAAATCCATCTGGTTGTAGTTGCATTAGACCTATCACACATCATATTGCCATGTCATAGCATGCATCATATTGTCGCATTGCATTGATTGTGTTCTTACGTTAACGATAATCGCCCCTCTCGTAGAGCGATGTTTGACGATGAGATCGATGACACTGATGAAGAGGTATTTTATCTTCGGAAGTGCCAGGCAAGCAAAACCCCCTTGTTCATTCCGATACAATCCCACTCTCTCGCTCCTGCTCTCTTTTACTGCATTAGGACAACAATGATTCATCATTTACTTGCTGCATGTAGCTGAACCCCTTTATCCTTTGCATGACTGTCATTCCATAGTAAATAGATGAAACCCACTAGCATGAGTAGGAGTTGTTTGAGCCTGTTGTGCCTACTCATACATGCTTGTTTGTCATGCTGCCATTGCTTAGAGTTGAGTCGGGTCTCGATTCATCGAGGACTAATCGAGGTGTGTGAACCTGTCCTATTGTGTGTGAGCTAAGTGTGTGACCACGATTTGGTAAAGGTAGCGGTGAGAGGCCATGTAGGAGTACATGGTGGGTTGTCTCATTGCAGCCGCCCTCGGGAACTAAGTTCGTGTTTGTGATCCATGATTCAGCTACTACCACACATTGGGCCCAAACCAATGGACCCTCTCGGCTTCTTAATCACCCTTGTCCTCTGTCCGGGAGTTGCAAGTAGTTTCGGTGTTTGTAGTATCTTTGGAGGCCAGGCGCAGTGCTGACCGTAGGGGTGGGCTGTGATGCGGTAGGCACGTGCACGTGTACGGGCGCCTGCTTGGTGTCTCGGGAACCCTGTTCACATCGTTTGGGGCTGTGAGCGAAACTTGGTGGAACTCCTCATAGATGGAACCCAAATAGGCGATAAACCTGGACTAGGGACTTGAGTGTTTAGGTAGGTCGTGGCCGACACCCACGTTGGGCTTCCGCTGAAGGTTGCCGAGTACATGTCGTGTAAACGACGGTAAGTGGTGAGAGCGTGTGAAGAAGTACACCCTGCAGGTTAACATCATCTATTCAATAGCCGTGTCATGAAAAGGACTTCGGGTTGCCTATAAAAGTTCATAGACAAGTGAAAGTGGATACTCTAAAATACGCAAGATAAGTGTGAGTGCTATGGATGGCGTTCTCGTAGGGAGACGGAACGGATCCATAGTGGTGTATTGATATGGTGAATATGTGGACTCGCAGCGCCACCTCAAAAGAGTTACTTGCATCGTAGTTTAGGATAGCCACCTAGTCAAAGCTGGCTTGTTTGCTGTTAAACCCCACCATCCCTTTGTTGATAATGATGCATGTGTAGTTAGTTCGATGTAAGTCTTCTTTGGGTACATTTGTACTCACGTTTGCCTATTTTATGTTTTGCAGAGAGACCTCGGTCTCGCTAGTAGTTCAGCGTGGACTTGACGCTTAGCTTGATACCTTAGCTACGATCTTGTGCCCTCGGCAGATCTCGTAGATGGTGGGGCTTTCAAGCCTTTTTATTTGTAGATGTCGTACAGATCGGACATGATAGCTTCCGCTTGTGCTTTGATTTGTATGCTCTGAATGTTGGGTCATGAGACCCCTATTTGTAATATCTCGCTCCTTGGAGCCTAATGAATAAATACTTGAGTCGTAGAGTCGTGTTGTGATGCCATGTTGTATTTGCACATATCGAGCATATTGTGTGTATGTTATTGAAATGCTTGGTATGTGTGGGATCTGACTATCTAGTTGTTTATCTTTAGTAGCCTTCTCTTACCGGGAAATGTCTCCTAGTGTTTCCACCGAGCCATGGTAGCTTGCTCTCGCTCCGAACACTTAGGCTGGCCGGCATGTGTCCTTCTTCGTTCTGGTCTGTCCTTCGGGAAATGTCGCGTTGAGTACCGGAGTCCTATTAGCCCGCTACAGCCCGGTTCACGGAGTCTGCTAGCCCAGTGCTACACACTGGATTCACTCGGCGATGACCGACACGTTCGATCTTTGGGTCATGGATGCTGTCCTGTAAGTCTATGCCACTTTGGGTTTACGACTAGCCATGTCAGCCGGGCTCCTTATCATATGGATGCTAGCGACACTATCATATCGTGTGCCAAAAGGCTAAACGGTCCCGGGCAAAGGTAAGGCGACACCCGTGGGAATACCGTGCGTGAGGCCGCAAAGTGATATGAGGTGTTACATGCTAGATCGATGTGGCATTGAGTCGGGGTCCTGACACGAACCGCCGTCCGCCGGAGCAGGAGCCGCCGTCGACGTGGTGCTCACCGGCGACCACCACCACTACCAACCGACGCGGAATGACGCCCTGAACACGGAGGTACCCTCCGATCCTCCTGCCTCGCCGTGGATCGCCGCCGGCGACCACCGCGGCTCTCGGGCGCCGACGAGCCCCGTCTCGCTCGTTTGAAAATTCAAACCCGACGGATGGGACCCGCCCGTCAGCCTCTCTGCTATTTTTTTGAATCGTTTTCTGAAAGCATACTTTGGCAAATACGCTTTCTACTCTGAACCGTTTTCTGCGCTTTTCTGCTTAAGCCCCTGGGAGTTTTCTGTTTCATTGCAGATGGGTCCTTGGACCAAAACTCTTATAACTTTTAAACAGAGAAGGATTTTTGATTGATTGTTTTTCTGTTCTCTTTAAAATTTTGTCTAGTTTATTTTAAGATTTATTTCAAAAAAAAATTCAGACAACTTTTTGGTACTGTTTTTGAAACTATATATTGATTCAAAAATATTTTTTAATAGGATTTTGGAGAGAGGAGAAAGGCTTTCAAAAGTTTTAGGATGCACCTCACCACCCCCACAACTTGAAGGCAAGCATTCTGAACCTCGACATAATATTTTTGGTGTGTTCGTTGACACGTTTATAACACCACCTCATTTCGAAGGACTTGTTAATTTCATGTGATATGATCATTTGCATGGATGCATATTAGTGATTTCCATGCTGTTGGAAATGAGTATACTTGTGATGGCAAGCATCCTCATGTATCTTGCATGCATGCCGGAAAGGAATCCGGGAAAGCCTCTGCCTTGGGTAGGCGTGAGCTTGTCACCGGTCTCCGTCGGGACGGGTATGTCCGGTATGGCATGGTAAGATATAATGAGTGTTGATTGTACTGGTTGAAATATTTTTGTTATACATGTCATGTAGGAAACTATAAACCTCCTGAGTCGACCGTAGATCGAGTCTTGTTCCAGTAACCCGCATACTTGCTTCGTACTACCACTCGTCTCTACAACAAGTAGAGTACGGTTTAGTAAATTGTCAACCTCCTTCTAGCACACACCGTACAGAGAGGCCATGGTGGAAGATACCGGTTGTAGCTGGTAGGCAGGCCACCTGGTCCGGGGCATGGGTGTTTCCGGTTGGGACCGAGAGGGGAGGCCACCCCTTAGAGTGCGCGATATAAATTTGATCCCATGCTACGCGAGGTTGTAGCCTCCCCACTTAGAGTTTGCTTGACAGGTGTCGTGGGTGATTCCAGACATGTGTGAGTTAAGCTGGTGTGTGCGAGCTAGGTGTGTTTTCGACAAAAAGACCGTAGACGGAATTAGTCCCGATGGACTAAAGGAATCCGTTACTCGTGGGTAAAGAGTACACCCTCTGCAGAGATTAAACCTATTCGAATAGCCGTGTCCATGGTTAAGGATTACAGTCTGGGATGGGTCAAGTGTCGGTCTTAGTGTCGGTCTTTGGAGGTGAAACGGTTAAACCAGAAATGGAATTACTACTTGTGATTTGTGATAATTATGATTATTATTATTGTTGACTAACCCATGATATTATTTTTATTATCGAGTATCTCTGGAATGGTTCTACCTCCGGGATATTCACTATGATTGTTTCGTTTAAAGCCATTTATGTGGTGTCGCTCAGACGCCCGACTATGGCATTTCTTCTAAAGACCTTTATGCGCTGTCGCTTAGACGCCCGACTGTGGCATTTCTTTTGAAGCCCTTTATGTGGTGTCGCTCAGACGCCCGACTGTGGCATTTCTTTTGAAGCCCTTTATGTAGTGTCGCTCAGACGCCCGACTGTGGCATTTCTTTTAAAGCCCTTTATGTGGTGTCGCTCAGACGCCCGACTGTGGCATTTCTTTTGAAGTCCTTTATGTGGTGTCGCTCAGACGCCCGACTGTGGCATTTCTTTTGAAGCCCTTTATGTGGTGTCGCTCAGACGCCCGACTGTGGCCTTTCTTTTAAAGCCCTTTATGTGGTGTCGCTCAGACGCCCGACTGTGGCATTTCTTTTGAAGCCCTTTATGTGGTGTCGCTCAGATGCCCGAGTGTGGCATTTCTTTTGAAGCCCTTTATGTGGTGACGCTCAGACGCCCGACTGTGGCATTTCTTTTAAAGCCCTTTATGTGGTGTCACTCAGACGCCCGACGGTGGCATTTCTTTTATAAGCCCTTTATGAGGCGTCGCTCCAGACGCCCGATCGGTGCCTTTTATTATTATTATGTTATTGCATTTTCATAAATAACATGCTTGCATGCATTAGAGGTTTTATTTTAGTGACTGATGTCATGAGCATAAAATATTTTCAGCACCTCAATGTTATATTATACCTGTGTTCATAATGCTTGCGAGTATATTCAAAGTACTCACTGGCTTGTCCCTGGCTATTTTCTTGGCCAGATTTTCTTGCACGGAGAGGAGCGAGGCGATGACAGCCCCGGAACCTAAGCAACGGTGATAGCAGCCTTGTGAAGATAGGAGTTAACCTAGTCAGCTGTTCCTGTTGGGAAATGGAGTCCCATAGACCCTGATGATCCTCAAACCGCTTCTGCCCTCAACCACTAGAAACCATTTGTTGTACTCACAGGCCAGAATGGTCTTGTACTACATATTTTGTATTTTGCTTGGAATTTACGTATCAAGTTGGAGCCTCATCACCTCTTGGTAATCACGGGGCTGATGAGCACGACGGTCTTTTTCTGGAAATTGATACCCGGAAAACCGGTCGTGACAGACTTGGTATCAGAGCCAGGCTGACCATTGGCTAATCCTATCTTAGCCAGGTCAAAAAACTTAGGCAAACCAACCCACCAGACCATAACCAAACCCCAGCCAAGCTTCTCGTGCAAGATAGCCACACAGTGACCCCGACACTTTTGGCAGTCGGTGCCCAACCTATCAACCTAGCCTGTCGATCTTGCCCCAGTGGCCAGCACCCAAGGTGTCTCATTCGCAAGCGTGCGAAGGAAGACTCCATTCCCTTTTACTATAAAAAGGGCACGCTAGCCCCAAACCAGCACAACACAGCCTCTACGCCAAACCGAGCCACAATGCCTGGTCCCGTCGTGCACAACGAGACCACAGCAACCAACCTTGGAGGTTTTGTGACCATACTCGCAAACCTCACCCGTCGTGCCTATGCGTTAGAAGAGCATTTAACATAGCACGTGATGGGTTATCTTCAGAGTCTCGCAGATTTAAATCCTCAGATCGCCATCGGCAGATCACTGAGGCCCGACCAGGAAAGACACATTCATCGTCTGGTCAATCCACTTTCCCCGATAGAAGAGGAGTGTATCCTCGTGATGAGACATTTTCTCGGGACCTGTCCGATTACCTTTTGATTTAGACGTCCTTTGCTGTATTTATTATCGCAACTTTTATCTGTGTTGTAACTTATGCGTGGTACCCCGAGTTTGTGCGGCAAGTAAATCATTCAGTTTCTATTAGTGTGAGTAGCTCTGTTGCGGTTTGACTCTAATATATTACTGTTTTCTCTCGCGTAAAATCCTGGAGTGAGATTTTTTCTTCCCTAAATTGCTGGATCGTTTATCCCCTCACTACATGGATTATTTTTTATTCACGCAGCACCACGGCAGCAGACTCACAACCATAATCATTCGAGCACATACACTGCTTGCAAAACCTTGCAACGGTGTTGCATCTCACTGAGCACCTCCCGACAACAGTCAGCGCCCAACACACCACACCTACTCCTCGTGATCACCACCACCGCGGAGAGCCAACCCCCGAGCAGCAGCATTGCGATGATCATCTAGGATCATCGCGCACAGGAGCACGGAGAGCCCCAGCACCGCTGCCAGCCCTCCGCACAACAGGATCACGTACCAGTCCGGCACCGCCGCCGCCATTAGAGCCTCGCCTCGAGCTTCCACAAACGTAAACGGAGGAGAAGGAAGAGCGAGGCCAGGTGTGAGGAGAAGAAAAGAACACCTCAGCCGTTTTATAGCTCGAGCTCGGTGTACGGTGGGCGAGGTCCACCAGCGCCGCTCGTCGCCCGATCGCCGGTGTTCGGAGGCGAATCCTCGAGCAGTGCCGACAAGGCACTGGCCCGCGAGGTGAGTGCACGTTGCACTGGCAGCTAGCACGCCGTGCACTATCACGGTACGGCCTAGATGCCCTACGCGCTAGGCGTCACCGGTGAGAAAGCGCGGGAAAGCACGCGGGAGAGAGGAAGAAGAAAGAGCCAGAGGAAGAAGAAGAGGCCGACAGTGGGCCCCGGATCCACCTGTCAGCCAGAGAGAGCACTGTGCTCTCGGGTACGACCAGCGTATTCTAAGATTTAGAATTTATTCTAAATTTATATCCAGTATAGAAATCCCTCATTTTCTTCCCAAAACCGTAGATTTTTCCACGCAGTGCCAGTGCCCCGCACTGTATTTTTGCATCACTTATTGCCCTCTCACTGTAGCCATTTTTGTTTCCATGTATATATATTTTTTCTAAAAAAACAGCTTTTAGCAAATCTCGAGGACGAGATTTTTCTTAAGGGGGGTAGTATTGTGACACCCCAAAATTTTTAACCTTGTTTTGTTAACTAAAATTTTTCCAGGAAATTAAAACTTTTATTTTCTGGACTCACTTTTGATTTTTGAAACTTTACCATTCTTATTATCATGGAGTTTTTACCTCAAGTGAAATACTTCCCAAATTTATTGGACTTTCTTCCCTCTCAAAACTTTTTCCCCTTGGCAAGGATTGTATTTTGGTATCTTCATCAACACTGGTGTTTGGTTATTAAAAACCTTTCTTCTGTTTGTCCCCTTCACAAATTAAATTTTTGGGATTTATTTTCTTTAAGAGAAAAACCCTAGGAGTTTGCATCTTCTCCAGTGTTGAGACCACTCTTGATTTTACCATGCCCCACATGGTAAAACCTCCCCAAAAACCTTCTTTCCACCTTGGGGCAATCAAAACATTCTGTCTCATCAAGTTCAACCATTTCCAAATTTTATTTCATTTATTTCCTGCCCAGAATCTTTTCTATCTATTGTCTCTCCTGGATAGTCCTTGGTACCCACAACCTAGAACCATCATGTTTCACTCCTCTCCTTTTCAAATATTTCAAATTTTAGTCTCTGCAAGTTTGGACCAGATTTGTTAAATTTGGTGAAATTCATATCTCCACTCCTCCAAAAATTCCACAAAAATTCAGGCAACCCCCTGTTGCATTGAGAAGCCACTCCACCAAAAATCAGCTCAAGGAAAAATCCCTACATGCCAGAATCATTCTGTCGAACACTTGGCGTGCACTGTTTTGTTCATTTTCAGTTAAATTCAGATTGCAGTGTCATTCTCCGTCAGAGTTTCAGTCACATGCCCACAGTGCACTTGGCACGTTGCTCACAGCCTGGCCTGCTTGTCCGGAGCTTCACTCGCGCGCTTGGCGCCTACCTGGCGTCGGTGGCGCCCTGGCCCGCCTGCGCCGGCATGTCTCGCGGCGGTAGAACCACCGTAGCAGCCGACAGGGGACAACACCGCAGCAGAATGCCGTTCGGCGCCACCCAAACCTTCTGAGAGCTCCGCGTGGCCACCTCCATGCCAGCGCACGCATGCAACACCGTCGACGTGGCCCGGCAAGCACAGAGCATGCTCCATGCCGCCGACGGGCCCGCGCCGCCCCGTTCCGTTGAGCTGACCCCAAAGTGCCTAACCGAGCTCGCTTAGCACCTAAATGGAGTCAGTGGACCCCCACGACGGCGCTCAACCCCTAAACCACCCCGACCAATGCCCTGCGCCGCTGTAAACTTCGCCGGAGAACCCCGTTCTCGGCCACTGCCTCGGACCGCCTATATAAAGGGCTCCCGAGCTCGCCCTCGAGCACACACCCCCTCTGCACCTCACCAGCACCCTGCCAGGCCACCAGGGGGACCTCGAGGAGGTCTTCTCCCCCAGCTCCGGCCGCCCCGTTCCGCCTCGGCCTCCACCATGATTCACTCCGGTGAGGCCATCTCCGGTGCCCTAATCACGTCAGTTACCCTCTCATGCTACCACAAGCCTAACCCCCTCCTCAATTGCATCTCCGCTGCACTCTCCGACGAGACACACGACCACCGGAACCGCCGTCCACCGGAGCAGGAGCCGCCGTCGACGCGGTGCTCACCGGCGACCACCACCACTACCAACCGACGCGGAATGACGCCCTGAACACGAAGGTACCCTCCGATCCTCCTGCCTCGCCGTGGATCGCCGCCGGCGACCACCGCGGCTCTCGGGCGCCGATGAGCCCCGTCTCGCTCGTTTGAAAATTCAAACCTAAGGGATGGGACCCGCCCATCAGCCTGTCTGCTATTTTTTTTTTTGAATCATTTTCTGAAAGCGTACTTTGGCAAATACGCTTTCTACTCTGAACCCTTTTCTGCGCTTTTCTATTTAAGCCCCTGGGAGTTTTCTGTTTCATTACAGATGGGTCCTTGGACCAAAACTCTTATAACTTTTAAACAATGAAGGATTTTTGATTGATTCTTTTTCTGTTCTCTTTTAAATTTTGTCTAGTTTATTTTAAGATTATTTCAAAAAAAATTCAGACAACTTTTTGGTACTGTTTTTGAAACTATATATTGATTCAAAAATATTTTTTAATAGGATTTTGGAGAGAGGAGAAAGGCTTTCAAAAGTTTTAGGATGCACCTCACCACCCCCACAACTTGAAGGCAAGCATTCTGAACCTCGACATAATATTTTTGGTGTGTTCGTTGACACGTTTATATACACCACCTCATTTCGAAGGACTTGTGAACTTCATGTGATATGATCATTTGCATGGATGCATATTAGTGATTTCCATGCTGTTGGAAATGAGTATACTTGTGATGGCAAGCATCCTCATGTATCTTGCATGCATGCCGGAAAGGAACTGGGAAAGCCTCGCCTTGGGTAGGCGTGAGCTTGTCGCCGGTCTCCGTCGGGACGGGTATGTCCGGTATGGCATGGTAAGATATAATGAGTGTTGATTGTACTGGTTGAAATATTTTTGTTATACATGTCATGCAGGAAACTATAAACCTCCTGAGTCGACCGTAGATCGAGTCTTGTTCCAGTAACCCCCATACTTGCTTCGTACTACCACTCGTCTCTACAACAAGTAGAGTACGGTTCAGTAAGTTGTCAATATCCTTCTAGCACACACAGTACAGAGAGGCCATGGTGGAAGATACCGGTTGTAGCTGGTAGGCAGGCCACCTGGTCCGGGGACAAGGGTGTTTCCGATTGGGACCGAGAGGGGAGGCCACCCCTTAGAGCGCGCGATATAAATTTGATCCCATGCTACGCGAGGTTGTAGCCTCCCCACTTAGAGTTTGCTTGACAGGTGTCGTGGGTGATTCCAGACACGTGTGAGTTAAGCTGGTGTGTGCGAGCTAGGTGTGTTTTCAACAAAAAGACCGTAGACGGAATTAGTCCCGATGGACTAAAGGAATTCGTTACTCGTGGGTAAAGAGTACACCCTCTGCAAAGATTAAACCTATTCGAATAGCCGTGTCCATGGTTAAGGATTACAGTCTGGGATGGGTCAAGTGTCGGTCTTAGTGTCGGTCTTCGGAGGTGAAACAGTTAAACCAGAAATGGAATTACCACTTGTGATTTGTGATAATTATGATTATTATTGTTGACTAACCCGTGATATTATTGGAATGGTTCTACCTCCGGGATATTCACTATGATTGTTTCTTTTAAAGCCCTTTATGTGGTGTCGCTCAGACGCCCGACTGTGGCATTTCTTTTAAAGCCCTTTATGTGGTGTTGCTCGGGCCTTGAATGTGGCATTTCTTTTAAAGCCCTTTATGTGGTGTCGCTCGACGCCTTGAATGTGGCATTTCTTTTGAAGCCCTTTATGTGGTGTCGCTCGGGCCCGACCGTGGCATTTCTTTTAAAGCCCTTTATGTGGTGTCGCTCGGGCCCCGATTGTGGCATTTCTTTTAAAGCCCTTTATGTGGTGTCGCCAGGGCCTTGAATGTGGCATTTCTTTTGAAGCCCTTTATGTGGTGTCGCTCAGGCGCTTGACCGTGGCATTTCTTTTGAAGCCCTTTATGTGGTGTCGCTCAGACGCCTGATTGTGGCATTTCTTTTAAAGCCCTTTATGTGGTGTCGCTCGACGCCTGACCGTGGAATTTCTTTTAAAGCCCTTTATGTGGTGTCGCTCGGGCCTTGACCGTGGCATTTCTTTTGAAGCCCTTTATGTGGTGTCGCTCGGGCGCCTCGACCGTGGCATTTCTTTTAAAGCCCTTTATGTGGTGTCGTCAGGGCCTTGACCGTGGCATTTCTTTTGAAGCCCTTTATGGGGTGTCGCTCAGACGCCCGACTATGGCATTTCTTTTGAAGCCCTTTATGTGGTGTCGCTCACACGCCCGACTGTGGCATTTCTTTTAAAGCCCTTTATGTGGTGTCGCTCAGACGCACGACCGTGGCATTTCTTTTATAAGCCCTTTATGAGGCGTCGCTCCAGACGCCCGATCGGTGCCTTTTATTATTATTATGTTATTGCAGTTTCATAAATAACATGCTTGCATGCATTAGAGGTTTTCTTTTTGTGACTGACGTCATGAGCATAAAATATTTTCAGCACCTCATTTTTATATTATACCTGTGTTCATAATGTTTGCGAGTACATTCAAAGTACTCACTGGCTTGTCCCTGGCTATTGTCTTGGCCAGATTTTCTTGCACGGAGAGGAGCGACGCGATGACAACCCAGGAACCTAAGCAACGGTGATAGCAGCCTTGTGAAGATAGGAGTTAACCTGGTCAGTTGTTCCTGTTGGGAAATGGAGTCCCATAGACCCTGATGATCCTCAAACCGCTTCCGCCCTCAACCACTAGAAACCATTTGTTGTACTCACAGGCCAGAATGGTCTTATACTACATATTTTGTATTTTGCTTGGAATTTCTGTATCAAGTTGGAGCCGCAACAGCTAACAGTAATCCTGGGGCTGATGAGCACGACGGTCTTTTTCTGGAAATTGATACCCGGAAAACCGGTCGTGACAACTTTGGATAGTCTTACCACCAAAGCCACATGACAGGATTATGATTTAAATCCCAATGACTCCCACACAAAAAATAAAACACGACATGCTTGTCACACAAATGGAGGAATGTATAAAAGGTTATTTTCCTCTCGTTGAACATAACGGGAGGGTTGTGTAGCTGGTTAGCCTGTTTGGTCATCAAACTTGAGGTCTTGGGTTCGATAACTATAGTTGAGCATAATTCGTGCCAGGAGGATTCTTTGATCGGTCAAAATGGATGGATACGGAGCTATACGATCTCGTAGTGACCGTATAATTACCTCATCATGTATAACCTGCAGCCTTGACGCTTGTTTTCTAGGGTTTGCACTCTTCACACTCTCTCTACAGTATATATATACACGCTGGAGCCTCAGTGCTTGTAGTTGCTCTCTTCACACTCACTGACCCTCTCCAGATTTAAACAAGACTTCGTTGGCCTCTCTCTCTCTCCTCACTGCCGGTCAAAAAGCCGACAGGATCCGTCCACCGAGAAGGGAAGGAGGCTTAACGCTGTCACCGTCGGCGAGGGAGGGAATCCACTACCGGCGCAGCTGTTCACTTTCACCCAGCGGCGGCGCGGGAGGGCCTTTGACCCCTTCGTCTTCGCCACCATACATAGTGTGGGCCGAACGGCCTCCGGTCGCCCACCGAACCACACCCCATGAACCGTAAGGTATAATTTACTTATTCCACATGCATTGCTCTAGCTGCATGTGGGCTTTTTCTGCTTCTGCACTCGAATCTAGATGTTGGATCAAATAGGAAAGTAGTGGGGAAAGTTGTATAGCATGAATCTAGGACGTGGTTCAAAGAGGAAAGGAATGGGGGAAAGTAGTGGGGAAAGTTGTATATCATAAATCTAGGACGTGGTTCAAAGAGGAAAGGAAGGGGGAAAGTACTAGTACAGACAGGCTGTCCAGCACTTACGTTGGTCAAAAAGGGAACACAATGACAAATGCAGTATGCACATCTGTAACGAACTAATCTTTTGTTTTGGGGGACAAGGCTATAGAGTTTGAGCAGGACTAGATTTGCTGCGCTCACATAGGGAAAGGTGAATAAAGATAAAAAAATTGGGACCAACACAAATATGCTGCTTGTTTGTTTGTTCTTTGTTGCAACAGACTGTGCATCACCCCAGTACATCGGTAGATGCACATGGTGCTAGTGCGTCCACTGTCTTGTGCAACTCTTTAGCTGTTGTTAATCTAAGGCCCTGTTTGGTTAAAAACTCCCTAGTCCCTACCCGCTTGGTTCCAGGGACTAAACATGGACTAGAGGTTATTAAATGACATGCTAAAATACCATGTTACCCCTAGTAATGAACTAATAGAGACCAGGTGTGATGCGTGGCAGAGGCAACTGTTGGAAAAAGTCCCAAAAAGACTCTCCCTTGGGGTCTTCTTTCTTTACTCCCAAAAATGCCCACTTTTAGTCCCTAAAAGTCCCTCCTATTTGGTTTAGATGGGACTGACACGGAGTTTTTTTAGTCCCTACACCAAAATGTCCCTGTAAACAAACACCCTCTAATAATGCCGCTGGAAAATTGATGCAATGCCATAGTTAAAAGCAAATTACATGTTCAACGAATTTTATTGTCAATATAATCTCTCTATTAATATTAATCAATGCCACCATTTGAGAAATGCTATTGTCTTGCTTTCTTTCCCATTTAGATAAGGCAGATGCTTCTTTTTGTCGGCTTCTGGGTCATCCATCGTTATTGACCACTAGTTGTTTCCTTTGCACCTCTATGTAAACAGGGTTATCTACTTCACCTCGTTGCCATTGTGACCTTTTTTTGCACTACACAAAACACTTTTGTTTTAAGAGTGTTTTGTGGAGTTCAACCAAAATGTCACACCGACAATGTTGCTTGATTGCTTGACCTTCGTGGAACTGCACAAGAGGAGATCTTACTTGCTATCCGTGTTGACAAATTTGCTTCAGATCTTCTTCTTGTGAGTTGTTTGAATTTCGAGTCATGAGAGGTAAGTACTAGCCTTCTTTCACATGATTTTGCAGTGTTTTTTCATATGTTGTGCTACTTGTACGGTAATGTTGCTTGATTTTAGTGAACTGCAAAAATGGAGACAAGACTTCCAATCTGTATGCGCACCGTAATATCCCATTGAGGTAAGATAAGGATATTTCACAACTATCGGCCTGTATTTTGCCACTTTCATCAGAAAATTAATATCATTGTTTAGTGCTATACTTGTGCTCCCTAATTGACATGCCAAATCTTACATTGAAGGCGAAGCTTGTCTGTTATTGAACCAAGTGATGAAGGGGAAGAACAAGCGGAAGAAAAACAAAAATCAACTCCCGGTGCTGTAATGAAGCACTAGAACTCTGATGACACAAGTAATGATATAATTTTGCATCTTAATTTATTGCTATGGCTGGAACGAGCAATTGTTTTGCCACTGATTTGATGCCACTCTTAATGAAATACATAATTATCTTTACTTGTGCAAAAAGGGATCTTCTTTGAAGATACCATATATTTTAGTGGAACTACACAAGAAGATGTTGGAAACATTAAACTAATCAAGGAGTATATAGTAAGCATGGCCACCATAGTACATAGTCTCGGATGTTGGGTTCCGGCAGACCCTTAAGATTCGAACTCTGGGGTGCGCACGAAGATCTCTCCCCTACCGATCTACGCCCAATTGTCTCGCGAGAATCTAGGCTAGAACGATGAACAAAACGAGCGACACAAGATTTATACTGGTTTGGGCCAACGTTGTGGTGTAATACCCTACTCCAGTGTGTGGTGTGGTGGATTGCCTTAGATGCTGATGATGAATAGTACAGGGGAAGGACAGCCTCGCGAGAGGTGTTCTTGAGCTGGTGCGATGAAGTGCTTGGGTGAGTTCGATCACCTCTCTCTCTAAGAGCACTTGATGAATCCTCCCCTTTTCCTCTGTGGTGGCTAGTCCTATTTATAGAGGCCCTGGTCCTCTTCCCAAATATTGAGCGGGAAGGGCACCAACAACGGCCATTTTGAAGGGAAACATCTAGTACAAGTTATCCTGACTAAAGTTGGTCTTCGAGTGCCAAAAGCACTGGCGATGACGCCGTCTTGGGCTCCACGGTGACCTCCATCCCGCCGCTCCGCTAGTCTTGATCTCGTTGCACTAAAATGGCAACCTTTTCTTGATGCCTCGGTACTCCACGCCTGCGCTTGCCCCCTTTGCACCAAAGACAAAACAAGGACACTGCGCAGGCCCGCGCCCGCCTGGTCTCGATCGTCAAGGCTTGCGTCACGAGCACCTAGCGAGGTACCATGCCTTGATCTCTCCGCATCCTCGCGAGCCTGCCTGGCGAGGCCGTTCCTGAGGAAGCCTTATGTCGTCCGCCCCCCGAGGCTTGGCCCCTCACGAGGGTCTTGAGTCTTGTGCTGATGAAGATGGGTCGTACCGGGCCACCACTCGAGCCACGCCGTAGCCCGCAGGCAGGCAACTCTGGGGACCCCCATTCCCAGAATGCCGACATTAGCCCTTGGGCCCAAGGCACGCTTGGACTTGGCATAGCAGAGAAGTGAAGGGGCAAGTGTGGAGCGCCGCGGGCCCCATCAGCCTGCGGCCTTGGGCGCCGCAGGGCGGTTGATTGGACCTGGGCATCTTTGCTTCCCCATGCTGCCTCGGCAACTGCTCGACTTGACAAGTCCCTGCATGCAGAAGTGGGTCATGATTACCTACGATTGTGGTGACCGACGGTTGGCCTCCTCCGGACTATAAGTACGGACGGGCGAGTGCCCCTGCAGTCCATCTCTTCCTGCTTCTCTCCTTCTTCTTCTTCCTCGCCCTTGCATCACCCTACGCCAATGGCGCCGATCCACCGGTTCTGAGCATAACTGAAGGGAAAGCCCCCCAGAGAGGGTCCCGATCCACTTCCGCCGAAGAAGCGGCCTTTCCCCGGCCGCTGCGACGCGGCTGCTTGGCAGGAGACGCCACAGGCCTGGTACGAGCGGCCGCTGCCTGGGTTTCCGCTGCCCTTGTATGCCCGGATCGAGGGCCCTGGAGAAGCAGGCGCCGACCGACACCGACGACACCGCCGGCGACACCGGCGAGTCACGGCGGTGCGCGTCGTCACCCCTGGAGTCCACGCCAAGGGCTCTTCTCGTGAGCTTTCGCTTCACGCCGCCATGCCTCCACGCTCTTGGATTCGCCTTCCTCCCTCCTTCGCCTTCGAGATGCCGCCGAGTGGGTCTCTAGAGCTCTGGCTGCAGCATGCTGACTGCAGCACCCTTGCCACCGGAGCGAAGGTTGCGGTCGTCACTCCGGGCAAGGTCTTCATGACCCGGGGCTGGGGCGAGATCGCCCTGGTCTGCCGGACTGGGGGTGCCCTCGTAATTCATCTAGAATACGATGGCGCCTCCTTAATGTTCTTCAAGGTCTTCGATGCAGAAGGATGCTGGATGGAGTGCTGCCCCAAGGAGAGCGGCTGGGGCATCGACATGGCGAGGGCCAGGCCGGCCAATCGCCTCCCCAGCAGCTCCTCAGGCAGCAGCGGAGGAGCCGGAGGATCCAGTGACTCCCCCGAGCTTTACGTGACTCCGGAGACGAGCGACGACAGCTACGAGCCCCCGAGCTCGCGTCGCGCCCGGAGCAGGGCAGCCACATCGGGTCGCCGACACCGCTGATCTGGATGGGGTTGGCGCTGGCGCCTGTCGGCCCACTATTGATGATGGCGTCTCTTGCGGAGGTGCGCATGGTTAATGCTCCTTAGGATTAGTACCTTTTGCTCCCTGCGAGGAATCGAAGTAACGCCACGCGGGGGTATGTAAGGCGCCTGCCATGTCTTTTGTGAATATTATATCCTTATTACGAATTGATGCGAGGTGCATGTCCTATCCCGGCTCCCCCTTCCTTTCCTCACGAGGGCTTGGTGCTCTATGCTGACAGGTCCCAGTCCCCAGGCAGGCTTCAGCCGTCGCTGGTATGCCAGGTCGCGATGTCGTAGTCAAGGCCAGGAGGTGAGCGGCCCAAGGTCCAGTAAGAGCCCCTGAGTCGCGATGCTCAGGAGGTGCCCTTTAGCACTCAAGCAGCCTCCGCTGGGCGAGAAAGGATGGCAACGTCGCCGTGACAGGGCCGCACTAGATGAGGGTTTGGCGTTGAGTTGATTTAGCTTTTGCGTGACTTATCTCATAAGCTTGGAGTGGTTCTTCGGCGAGGTGCCGGGCCTGCGCGCTGGCAGCTAGGGTGTTGCTGGGTCAGGCCCTCGTGAGCTTCTCCCCTCTTCCCCGCACTTTCCTTCATGCTCTACGTCCTCAGGTCCTGGCCCTCGAGTGAGCTCAGCCGCCGCTGGTATGACTAGTCGCGATGCCGTGGGTCAAGGCCAGGGGGTGAGGGATGGAGAGCCAGTAAGAGCCCATGAGTCGCGATGCTCAGGCGCCCCCCTTTCAACACGCGAGCGGATCATACGGGAGAAAAGGGGGAGGGAGCTCATGACGCCCCCCATGCTATTCCTCAGGCAGATCCTGTACACCAACACGAGGGAAAACAAGGTTTGCCATTACGGTTGCCAGCCAGCCATTGGTTGCTCCAAGGGAGTGATTGAGGCACTGAGGGCCTAGTGAGGTAGCGCTATGCGGAGCTGCCGCAGCCATAGCTCGACCACTCAGATTTGTCGGTGTTGCAGGGACGGATCCATCTGCAAGTGCCGTGCTAGAGCGAGTGGCTCCAAAGGTAGGTGTCAATCGAGCAGGCGATTATGTCAAGCAGGTTAACCATGAAGAAGCAAATCAACTTAGATAGATGCAGAGAAAGCAAACACCACTGGGTCAGGGCCAAGTGGCTTGGGGATGATGCAACCCGAGGGGCGCCCCCAACAAGGTAAGCTGAAGACGACAGCAAAACAGATACATGCCGCGTGGGCCTGGGAATGATGTAGCCCTGAGGGTGCTCCCAGCTAAAACGAAACTTGAAAGAAGTCACTTGATACCATTGTAGAGCAAGTGTCGGAGCAGCTGAAGGTGCGAGGTGAAGAAGCCAATCCTCACGAGCCCTCGGGGCTCCGAGCCTCGGGGGGCTCAGGAGGTCCGGACGGCTCGGTGAGGTCCATCTCCATCTCCTCCAGGAGCGCGCGATGCTTGACCACCTGAGCTTCTAGAATGCTTCTCATCAGGCGCTGGTGGGCTGCAGCCACGTTCGGCAGGCCGAAGGGCATGCGAACGTAGTTGTGCGGCGGTCCCGTGCAACGCCCCACACGCAAAGGCTAGAAGCACTCCTGAGACGCGACTCGATTGAGCCCTGGGTAGTCGATGCAGACACGCAGCCCTCCATCCTCACCTGGATGGGGAGCTACGCCAGGCAGGTGGCGGTTGCCGCGCATGACTCTCGATTCCTGTAACTCCTGAGCGACCTTGGTGATGAACTCCTGAGGGTTGGGCCCTCCTTTCCTTACGCCTTTTTGAGGGAAACGTGCCGTGAAGCACGCCTCCAAGTGGTGCCCAAGCGCCTCCCTCGTGATTTTGGCAAAGTCGGTGGCTCCCCAGGAGAGAGCCCCCGAGCCTTGCCCGAGGAGGGCGCCAGGCGCGCCTTCCTATGCGATGTAGGGTGGCGCCCCTTGGATGGGCGCATGTCCGGATGTGGCGCCTCCGGAGGGGCCTGCCTCCTGAGGCCTTGAGCCAGGTGATGTCTTCTTCTTCTTGGGAGCTGCTTCGAGAAGGTTTCCACTCTTGCTGTCTGGGTCCTCGATTGATGCGGGTTGGAAGGCACACTCGAGGGAGCACACCGCATCCTTCTCTTCACAGGGGACCGTGATGACCCCACCGCTTCCTGGCATCTTGAGGACGTTGTAACCATGGTGAGTCACTTCCATGAACTTAGCCAGGGCTGGATACCCGAGGATGGAATTGTACGGTAGGCGAATGTGGTTGACGTCAAAGTCAATGACCTCGGTGCGATAGTTGTTGTGCTGTCCAAAAGTGGCAGGGAGGCGGACCTTCCCTATCGGGACAGTGGAACCATTAGTGACTCCTGAGAAGGGCTTGGTTGGCTGAAGTTGATCGTATGGCACTTGAAGGTTGTTGAACGTTTCGATGGACAGGACATTGAGCCCTGCCCCACCGTCGATGAGGGTCCTGGTGACTTGCACATCGCTGACGGCAGGGAAACAGAGCATTGGGAGGACACCGGTCATTGCCGCGCACTTGAGCTGATCCGCTGAGCTGAACGTGATGGCGCACGCGGACCACCTGAGGGGGCGCGTGGCCTCAATCTTGGGGAGGACCGCATTCACCTCGCGAGCGAACTGCGTGAAGATGCACCGTGACGCTGGGGCCTGAGCGCCGCCCAAGATGCAAGCGATTGCATGTGCCTCCTGGAAGCCCCCAGCCCCCTCGTCCTGCTGATTGTCTTCATTCCTCCTTGGTGGTGGTGGCAGAGGAGGAAGGCCTGCGTTGCCTTGCGGGCGATCCTCACGAGGCTGATCTCTCCAAGCTCCCTCGCGAGGCTGGTCCTGCCAGTGGTCCTCGTGAGGCCGGTCACGCCACCCTTGGCGAGGGCCTCAGTCGTCCCATCGTCCTCCACCTCTTGCTCCGCCTCGGCCGTAGCCCCGATCGTTGCGCTCGGGGCGTCGACCGACACGGCTTTCTTGCACGGCCCTGAGCTCTTGGCATTCGTTGGTGTTGTGAGTATGGAGATCGTGGTACACACAGTACCGACTGCCCTTGGACGACTCCGGCTGGTCCCTACCGCGCTTTGTGTCCGGCTCTGCCGCGAGCACAGCTGTTCCCTTGCGCTTCACATCCTTGGCCTTGGCTTTCTTCTCTTCTGGGTGTGCTGCCGGGAGCTCGAGGAGGGAGAGGCATCTCTCCTCAGCCCTTGCGCACTTGGTTGCCAGGTTGAACAACTCCAGTGATGTACATAGATCTTCGTGGATCGCCAGCTCCTCCTTCATCCTGACGTCGCGGACGCCATCAGAGAACGCCGAAATGATGGCCTCCTCAGTCACCCTAGGAATCTTGAGGCGAGCGTTGTTGAAGCGCTGGATGTACTTCTGTAAGGTCTCTCCAGCCTGCTGCTTGATGCGGCGCAGGTCACGCACGGCCGGCAAATGATCGCGAGTGCCCTGGAAGTTGGTGATGAAGCGGGTGCGCATCTCATCCGAGGAGGAGATCGTGCTAGGAGCCAGGTTCAGGAGCCAGGTGCGGGCACCGTCCTAGAGTGCCATGGGAAACCAGTTCGCCATGACCTTTTCATCCCCGTTGGCGGCTTCGATGCCCAGCTCATAGAGCTGTAGGAACTCCGCGGGATCGGCTGTGCCGTCTTAGCGAGGAGGCAACTCAGGCATGAACTTGCCCGGCCAGGCGACACTGCGTAGCTCGGTGGTGAAGGCACGGTAGCCTGCGGTGCCACCGGAGCCCTCTGCTGATGCTGGGCTTGCTCCTGGGGCTTCCCGCGCTGCCTGGAGCAGCGCGGGGTCTTGACGCGGTGGCGCAGGGATGCGGTCATGGCGCACCTGTGCCGGGAGCACACGAGCACTGTCTTGGGGACGAGGGATTTCTTGGCAGCTCCTTTCTTATCGCGCGGGCGCTGGACGCGGTGGATCTTGTCCTAGGGCCGCGTGCCTTGGAGCCAGGGCGCCTTCTTGGGGAGGAGGTGGGGGAGGCACCTCCTGATCTGCGCCTCCTGTGCAGGACGGAGGGCGAGGGAGCGAGAGAGACAGCACAAGAGAGCCCCCTACGGCGCTGACGAGCTCGGTGATGCGGGCGAGCCAGTCCTTGTAGATGTCATCGACGGGATGGTAGTGCAGGAGCTCACGCGCCAGGAGCAATGCGGCGTGCGCGTTTGTGGGGGCGCGACGGGAGTGGGATGACGAACTGGCTGGAGTCAGCGACGGGGTGGCGGTGCGGCCTTCCCGCCGCACCGAAGGATGCAGAGACGAGGCCTGCTGCTTGTTCCCCGCCGGGCCGGTGGCGGCGTTGGCGGCAGGCGACGGGGAACGACGAGGACACCCACCGACGGGATCCATCTGGGCGACACGGGCGGTGAGAGTAGCCCGACACTCGGCGTGAGCCCAACGAGCATCAGCCATGGACACGACGGAAGATCGAGCACGAAACAACGGAAGAAAGATTCCGGCGCACCCCTACCTGGCGCGCCAAATTTCGGATGTTGTGTTCCGGCAGACCCTTAAGGTTCAAACTCTGGGGTGTGCACAAAGATCTCTCCCCTACCGATCTACGCCCGATCGTCTCGCGAGAATCTAGGCTAGAACGATGAACAACACGAGGGACACAAGATTTATACTAGTTCGGGCCACCGTTATGGTGTAATACCCTACTGCAGTGTGTGGTGTGGTGTATTGCCTCAGAGGCTGATGATGAACAGTACAGGGGAAGAACAGCCTCGCAAGAGGTGTTCTTGAGCTGGTGCGATGAACAGCTTGGGTGAGTTCGATCGCCTCTCTCTCTAATGAGCACTCGATGAATCCTCCCCTTTTCCTCTGTGGTGGCTAGTCCTATTTCTAGAGGCCCTGGTCCTCTTCCCAAAAATTGAGCGGGAAGGGCGCCAACAACGACCATTTTGAAGGGGAACATCTAGTACAAGTTATCCTGACTAAAGTTGGTCTTCAGCTGCCAAAAGCACTCGCGATGACGCCTTCTTGGGCTCCACGGTGACCTCCATCCTGCCGCTCCGCTGCTCTTGGTCTCTTTGCACTGAAATAACAACCTTTGCTTGATGCCTCGGTACTCCACGCCTGCGCTTGCCCCCTTTGCACCAAAGAGGAAACAAGGACACTGCGCAGGCCGGCGCCCGCCTGGCGCCCGCCTGGTCTCGATCGTCATGGCTTGCGTCACGAGCACCTCGCGAAGTACCCTGCCTTGATCTCTCCGCCTCCTCGCGAGCCTACCTAGCAAGGCCATTCCTAAGGAAGCCTTATGTCGTCCGCCCCGCGAGGCTTGGCCCCTCACGGGGGTCTTGAGTCTTGTGCTGATGAAGATGGGCAGTACTGGGCCACCACTCGAGCCACGCCGCAGGCCGCAGGCAGGCAGTCTGGGGACCCCCGTTCCCAGAACGCCGACAAATAGCAACAAATGTTTCAGGAGAAGTGCTTCATCTGTATGCTCTACACAATAAGCCTCCTAACAAAGGTTGGTACTCGCCCACTGATTTCATCCGTATGATTAAGCTTTGTCATCTCTATTGGTGTTGTGCTACTGTTTAGATACTGTCATGTAAAAGTGGTATTGTCCTTGGGAAGTGCTTCATCTGTGTTGTTTTAAATATTTCCTTTCCTTTTTTCGAGCAAACAGGGATGCTAGCATTTAGTTGTCCTCTTGTCTTTGCGCAACAGGATCATCCTCCTCTAAAGAAGAATATGGAGTACGTGAAGTGACTAGTTCCGATTATGCCATGATGAAGCATGTCTATCTTCTCATCAGAAGGAGTAGTTGAAGGATAGTTACATTACTCCCCACAAGACCAAACTTACTTCAGCTCAGAAGGACTGAAAAATCTCCATTTTCTTGCTGTGATGCGCAAGTACAATGTTGTTCTAGGATTCTTTCCGGTGAGTTCCATTTTTCCACAAGTGTGCTCTACATGGACCATGTAGGTGCCCGTTTAAACTGTCAATTAATAGTACAGTTTGCTTTATACTAATCACTTTTTTTGTATTGGTGCAAATAGGGGTGCTCGGCTTGATTTCAATGGGAACTGCACAAAATGTTCATGAATACATCAAATCATTCATTTCCACCACAAGAAAGGAGGTGCCGATAAGTTCAAGGCATTGCAACATATAAGGGCGAAATCATAAAAGCTACGTGCGAATTTGGTTAATTTTGGTGGAACTGCACAAAAAGAATAGCTGGTTTATTTAGCACGAGGTGCCATGTCAATGTCCGAACTGATGGCAAACCCTGCCCATTCCACAATCGTGGGCATTTGATATTTTGGAATGGGACAACCTTGTCAAATTTTGCTCATTGATGTTAGCAAGAAGAGATGTGTTTGATATTTTCGAATGGGACGCCCTTTGCTGTCAGCAGCGTTGAGCAATTTTTTCTTTATTCTTTAGTTGTGAAGTAAATATTAGCTCTGACATGTGAATCGCTGAGATGCATAATCATCGATTGTTTTGAATGTTCTCTATGAATTGCCAGGCCTGTGTGTTTGATTGCAATGTATGGGAACGCTAAAAGCTGCTCAAAATCTTGGTACTCCTTGTGTTCTTTTCTACTTCGCACATAGTGAAAGTGCATAATTTTTTCTATAAGATTGGTCAAAGTAGATATACTTTGTCTGCAGACAAAACTTGTATGCAGACTAGAAAGGACCGGAGGGAGTACATGTGAAACAGCTGCAAACGAGGTGATCACCCTAGGAATAATGCCACTACGTATTCTTTTGCATGTTCATCCAATGCCAGTGATACAAGAAATCGAACTAATCGAAACAAGTTCATTCATACATGGTTGGATTTCATATAAACATGTCGGATTTCATTACATTTCATACATTCTTCAACTAAAAAGGGGTGCGCTGGAGGTATAATTAATCAACCGAAGCTACCCACCTGTGTCCGGTTGAGCGAAGCGAAGCTTGATGACTTAGCTGCAGTGCGATTACATAAGCGACATGTGGCCCAGATGCCTGTTGGGCCCACGTGTCAGTCAGCCAACTGCACCAGCAGTTAAGTAGAAACAGTGTCCTTCTCCAACATAGCTCCGGACTCAATGTCGCCGCCAAGAAGCTAATTGGCCGTCAATGGTCAACCCGCCTAGCTTGGCTTCAACCAGAGGGTAGACGCAGTGGCCTTACTTGGACCCAAGCGGTGGCGACCTACCATGTTCTACTCTTCCTCATTTTCTATGTGGCGCGACCTCATTGGCAGCGGGGCAGGGCCTCAACGGAGTAGGGCCTCTGCCTCGGTGCCCGCGGGGCGGGGCCTCGGCGGAGCCGGCGACGTCCTCTGTCTCGTTGCGGGCGGGTGGCCCCTCGGTGAAGCGGGGGAAATCCCCCCTCGTTGCGGCAGGGTGGGGCCTCGGCTGAGACGGCAATGTCCTTTGCCTCATTGTTGGCGGGGCGGGGCCTCAGCGGAGCCGGCAGTGTCCTCTGCTTCGTTGTTGGCACTGCGGGGCCTCGATGAAGCAGGGCCTCATCGACGCCAGCGGAGCGGGGACTCGTCGGAGCCGGCATTGTCCTCTACCCCGTCCTCTATCTCGCCAAACAGCTCCTCGCCCGCTTCATCGCCCTCTTCGTAGGCGGCCGCAGCCTCCGCCACCCGCATGCAGTACCGCCAGCGCTTGAGGCGGCCCTCGCAGGCGGAGCGGTATGAGTCGAGCAGCGCCTCTTGCTCCGTCCGCTCCGCGGCGATCTGCTCCTTTGCCTGTAGGCGCTCCTGGAGGAGATGGTGGTTGTAGGCGGCGTCGGCCTACGCCTCCCGGAACTGCTCCTCACGCTTCTGCCTCACTATGTCCATGTGTTGGGCACGTGCCTCACCGATGGTCCTGGTGCAATGCACCAGCATGGATGGCACGGAGGAGGGGGTTGGCGTCGGATCGTCGACTACCATGTTCTCCATTGGGACATCATCGCCCTCGGGCTGCCTGCCGGCCAGCCAGTCGGCAGCAATGGCTGCCATCTCCTTGTGGTCCGTCGTCCGCCCATCCCAAAGAGCGCTCGAGCGCGAGGAAGCCATGGTGGGCAGTAGTGGTGTGGACAGGAGAAAGGGAACGGATGCGGATGACTGCGGCTATGGCCGGCGCAGCAGTTTATATAGCAATGGTGGGTGGCGGAGGGACGGACGTGCCGCGCCAGAGTAGCCGCCTCGGCAACCTCGTATCATTAATGTGGGTGGCAGACGGATGGACGGACGACACTTGTGTCATTTGAAGGCGGAGCAATCACTTGCACCGGGAAGCGGGGTGGGCGGTGTTGACTGTTTCTAGCAGAAAGCCCGCACGGGCAAGGGAGGCTGTCTGGGTGGGCCAAGGCAGTCAGACTCGTGCTTGGCAGCGGGTCGGTACAGCAGCCGGACATGCCAGCTCGCCAGTGAGCTCGCCGAGCTGGCGGCGACAATCGAGCGATGGGCGAGATTCCGACCAGAGCGGTGCCCTTGTCCAAGGTGGTTCATGCCGTGTTCATCATAGAGCAGGTGCGGCCGCACTTCGACGCCCTAATGGCGGAAGAACTACCAGCGCAGAGGACTCTGTCTTTGCAAGCTCAAATCTCCTCAACGAGCACCGGTGAACAAGCTTAACGACAATGCCATCGCGGACATGTGACCCTATGATCCTGGCTTCCCGAATGAGCAGCGGGCGCTGTATCAGACCATTCGGGGCCTGCGAGGCCCTCTACGTCGTCCTTCGAGTTGTAGCGCTCGCCGTGGCGCCGCCGTCAACATGGTCAACGGACATGAGGATGAGGAGATGACTTTACTTGGAGAGAATGACTATGGGGACCCAACTGTCAGGACCCCGACTCAATGTCACATCGATCTAGCCTGTAACACATCATATCACTTTGCGGCCTCACGCACGGTATCCCAACGGTGCCACCTTACCTTGGCCGGGACCGTTTAGCCTTTTGGCACACGTATATGATAGTGTCGCTAGCATCCATATGAAAAGGAGCCGGGCTGACATGACTAGTCGTAAACCCAAAGTGGCACAGACCTACGAGGACAGGCATCCATGACCCGACATCGAGCGTGTCGGTCAACAGCAAGTAAGTTCGGGCTGTGGCTGGGCTAGCAGGACTCGTAAACCGGGCTGTGGCGGGCTAACAGGACTCGGTACTCAATGCGTGACATTTCCCGAAGGGACGAGATACGAGAGCGAAGAAGGACACATGCCGCCAGCCTAAGTGTTAGGAGCGGTAGCAAGCTACCATGGCTCGGTGGAGACACTAGGAGACATTTCCGTAAGAGAGGCTACTAAAGATAAACAACTAGATAGTCAGATCCCACACATACCAAGCATTTCAATCATACACACAATATGCTTGATATGTGCAAATACATCAAGGCATCACAACATGACTCTACGACACAAGTACTTTATTTAAAGGCTCAGAGAGCCATTCATAACATACACACAAGTATGGGTCACACGACCCACATACAAGTCATACAAGCATACAAGCCAACAGCGGAAGTGTTTTGTCTGAGTACAGACAACTAGTAAAATAAAAGAGGCCTGGGTAAGCCTAGCTATACTACATGGTCTTTCTCTTGCAGGATCACCACAGGCCTTAGTCTACTAAATCGATGTCAGCGTCACGAAGAACCCGTCGGAAGGGTTTGTGGCATCTTCTGAAAAATGTAAATTAAAGCAACATGAGTACAAAGGTACTCAGCAAGACTTATATCAGACCCTACATACATGCACATTATCAAGAAGGGTTGGTGGGGTTATTGCAGCAAGCCAGCTTTGACTCATGGCTAAGCTATCCTACGAGACACCAACTTGAAATAGTTTTTGCTTTTCGAGTCCACTACTCATCACTTCAATACACCACCGAGGATCCAACCCCGTCTTCCTACGGAGAAGCCATCCTCGGCACTCACGCTTATCTTGAGGCTTTTAGTAGTATCCATTTACTTGTCTATGAACTGTATAGGCAACCAAGTAGTCCTTTACCGCGGACGCGGCTATTCGAATAGATGATGTTAACCCTGCAGGGGTGTACTTCTTCATACATGTTTCCACCACTTAGCGTCGCACATGACATGTGCTCGGCAGACTTCAGCTTAAAGCCGGCGTGGGTGTAGACCACGACCTACCTAGACACTCAAGTCTCTAGTCGGGTTTATCGCCTATTTGGGTTCCATCTATGAGGAGTTCGGCGAAGTCTCGCTCACAGCCCCAAGCGATGTGAACAAGGTTCCGGGATACCAAGCGGGCATCCGGTACACCCGCCACGTACCTACCGCATCACAGCCCACCCCTACGGTCGGCGCTGTCCACGGCCTCGATGAGGCTACAAACACGAAACTACTTGCAACTCTGGACGGAGGACTAGCGTGAATAAGAAGTCGGCGGGGTCATATTTGAGGCCCAATGTATGGTAGTAGCTGTTTCTTAAATCACACATACAGATCTCGATTAGCAGGGCGGCCTCAATGAAACAACCCACCATGTACTCCTACATGGCCTTTCATCGATACCTTTACCAAATCGTGTTCAACACCTTACTCTCATACCGACTCGATCATTTCACTCTAGCCATCACCCGATGAACCGGACGACACGACTCTAAGCATAGCAGGCATAGCAAGGTAGGAACAACACAATCATATGGCTCAATCAACTCCTACACATGCTAGTGGGTTTCATCTAGTTACTGTGGCAATGACAGGTCATGCAGAGGAAATGGGTTCAACTACCGCAGCACACAGCAGTTTGAATCACGTTGTCTTAATGCGATGGCGAGAGCAGGAGCAAGAACATGGGATTTTATCGATATGATCAAATGGTTGGTTGCTTGCCTGACGGGTCGTTACACGGTATTGTTCTTCGTCGGGGTTATCACGGTACTCCTCGGGGCCAGAACCTGCCGCAGGAACACCGATACACAAGCATTACCAAACAAGATGCAACAATATGATGCATGCAATGAGACATGGCAAAATGAGTGCTTTGGGCTAATGCAACTAAGACCAAATGAGTTTGAAGCATTTTGAACTATGGATGCAATTTCCAAACCCATTATGATCATTTAAAGTGCTTAAACTTGTTCTGCCATAAACAGCAAGTTAGCTTCTGTAAACATGCATGAAACCTGTACAGATGGAAAGATTGGATTTTTCTGATCATTTTTCATATATAATTTGTCTCATTTGGAGCTATGGTTGATTTTATATGAATTTTTGAAGTTTGAAGCATTTTCTGGAATTTTCTGTGTAAAAATAATTCCAGTAATTAAAATATCGTCGACCTTTGCGTCATGATGGCGTCGGGGTCAACAGGCTGGTCAGGTCAAACTGACCAGTGGGTCCCCATGTCGATGGGGTTAGTTTAATTAGTATTTAATTAAAACTAAACTAGGTTAATTAGCGTGGTGGGCCCACATGTCATAGACCCGTGGTCGACACTGGCCCACCGTGGTCAAACCGGGCCAAACCCACCGGCGTTTAGCCGCCGGCGAGCCCGACGCGGCGGCGATAGTGTTTTTGGCCGTTCCGGCCACCAAATGGGGCGCGGAGACCACCGGAGTGAAGCTGAGGACGAACCGCAGCTCTTGGCGGAGTCCGTTGGGCTCGGGGTGGCCGGAGTTGGCGCCGGCGGCGACTTTGGCGGCCACCGGAGCTCGGGTGGCGAACTCGGCTGGGGTGTGCGGTGGGGTGCGTGGAGTGCTTGGTTAGCTCCGGTAGCGATGTGGTGAACGCGTTGGACACGGTGGGAAGGCCGGTGTGGCGGGAGCACGTCGGCGGCGAGGTCCGCGGCGGTGCGTCGCGTCGCGATCTCGTGGCTTCGCTGTGGTGCACGGGGCGAGAGAGAGGGTCGGGAGGTAGCTAAGCTCACGGCGGACGCGACGGTGCGAGCGGCGTGGTCGGTGATGAGCTGCGGCGGCGACGGCGTTGAAGGGGATCTCGGCGGCGGCGGACTCGGGCGAGGCTGGTGCGGCATCTTGAGGCACGCGGCGCTTCGGGGCTCGGCTAACTTCGAAGGAGTCGGCGACGCGGAGCTCTGGACACGGTGGCGCGGCGTGGGGTTGACGGAGAACGCGACTATAGCGGTGGTGCGGCGGCGGTGGCGTCGGCCATGGCGTGGGGGAGCGAGGGAGGCGAGCTGGAGAGGAACGGGGCGTCTGGGGGTGCGGGGAGAGCGCGGGTCGATCCCGGCGTGGCAAGGCGGGGAAGCGGCGAGGCGGCGAGCAGGTGCGTGGCACCCATGCGGTGCTTCGCCGTCGAGCACTGCACTGCACTGGCGGCAAGCAGCTCATTGGCCGGGCGGTCTTTGGGCTGGGCGGCCAGTGGGCTGGCCGATGGGCGGCGCCGGTGAGCTTCTTTTCTTTCTGTTTTTCTTTTTCTATTTTCCTGCAACTTTGTTGAGTTATTTAAAATACCGAAAGGTTCTAAAATTCACCAAACTACTCTGGTCCATTGTTGGAATATTTCCAACATGAAACATTTAGTTTGGAGATATTTGGACATTTGAAATATTTTATAAATTTTAAATGCCCAAATTCAAATAGCTATGATTTAATTCAAAGACCACAGGATGACCTAGGAAATTGTGCATCACTTTTGGCAAAGCTTACGGACCAAGACAAAATGATGGACATTTTAGAAGGGCATTCAGGTTCATCGAAAATATTTTTAGTAAACCCTAGTTGTTTCAGAGGGGGTGGGGTTACTCGCAATCCCATTTCAGCTTTACATTGAAAAAATAGACATGATGCAACACTCTAATGCATGAACTAGCTAGGTGTGACAACTCACCCCCACTCAAAAGAATCTCGCCCCGAGATTTAGGTTCCTCCGGAAAGAGGCGGGGTACTCAAGTCGAAGACGATCCTCCCTTTCCCAAGTAGCTTCCTTCTCGAGAATGGTGCGACCATTGAACCTTGAGAAACTTGATATTATGCCGTCGAGTGGTGCGCTCGGCTTGATCGAGAATCTGAGCGGGATATTCTCGATCGTGAGATTATCTTGAAGATCAAGCGTTTAGTGGTCCACTCCACGGATAGGATCCGAGAAGCAGCGCTGAGTTGAAAGCGTGGAAGGCGTCGTGGACTTTGGAGAGATGCGGAGGTAGTTCCAATTGGTAGGCAACTTCTCCTCGTTTGGCAAGAATGCGAAAGGGTCCAATGTAGCGAGGAGCCAATTTGCCTTTGATATGAAAACGATGGGTTCCTTAGCGTTTTGGAAACTTTCCCAAAATCGAGAGGTGAAGAGACTTCCTCGATCCGAGTTAATTTCAATGGAACACCATGAAGAGACACTATTCGGGAGATGTACAAGTCTGCTGGTGACTAGCGGTTATACTCTCATGAGCAGGTAAGAAATGGGCTACTTTGGAGAGGCGATCGATAACGACAAAGATGGCATTATTCCCTCTCTTGGTCTGGGAAAACCCGGTGATGAAATCCATCTTGATTTTATCCCATTTCCATTCGAGGAATAGCTAAGGGTTGAAGGGTGCGGCAAGAGGCCGTTGATGCTCTGCTTTTACACGACGACAAGCGTCGCGATTAGCAACATATTGAGCAATGTCTCTCTTCATCCTAGTCCACGGAACCTCTGGCGAGGTCCTGATACATTTTAGTGCTACCGGGATGAATGGTGAGAGGAGAGTCATGAGCCTCCTTAAGGATCAGCTGCCATATGTGCTGATTCTTGGGAACCACTAGACGGTTCTCAAAATATACAACACCATGATCGTTTGTAGAGAAACATTTAGCATCTCCGCTAGCAATGTTCTCCTTAATCCGGGATATTCCTCTATCTCGTTTTTGGGCAGCGGTGACTTGATCCATAAGAGTAGGTTTCGCCACCAAAGTGGAAAGGAACCCTCGAGGAACAATGTGAAGGTTGAGCTTCCGAAATTCCTCGTGGAGAAGTGGTTGACTTTGTTGCAACATCAGGTTGTTGCAATAAGATTCTGACTTAAGCGCATCCGCCATGGCGTTGGCTTTTCTGGGGTGTAAGTTATCCCTAAGTCGAAATCTGAGATCAACTCAACCCAACGTCTTTGCACGAGATTCAAATCTGGTTGGGTGAATATATATTTCAGACTTTGGTGATCGGTGTAGATTTCATAGCGATTACCAAGAAGGTAATGTCGCCAGGTTTTGAGTGCATAGACTACATTTGCAAGCTCTAGATCATAGTAGGGTAGTTTTCCTCATGTGGGTGTAATTGCCGTGAACCATAAGCAATTACGTGTCGGTCTTGCATGAGAATACAGCCTAGTCCTTGTCGCGCGGCATAATAGATAACAAAGTCCTTAGAAATCTGGTGGTACCAAAGACGGGAGCAGAGGTTAAGCGTCTTTTCGGTTCTGAAGCTGTGCTCACATTGTGGAGTCCACTCGAACTTTTATCTTTCTTGAGGAGTTCGGTTAGAGGTTTAGCAACTTTGGAGAAGTTCTCGGCGAAGCGGCGGCAATAGCTCGCTAAGCCAAGGAAACTCGAACTTGCTTGACCGATTCGGTGGAGTCAATTAAGGGCGGCTTGAACTCGCTCGGGGTTTACTGCAATACCTTTACCGAAATTACATGTCCTAGATAGGTCACCGGCAGCCAAAATTCGCACTTAGAAAACTTGGCATAAAGGCGATGCTCTCGAAGTTTCATCAACACTAGCCTTAGATGTTGGCATGTTCTTCCTCGTTCTTGGAATAGATGAGTATGTCATCGAGGTAAACCACGACGAATTTATCCAAATATTCCATGAAGATTGAGTTCATTAAGGGAGAAAGTGGTGGGCGTTGGTTAGACCGAAGGACATGACGGTGTACTCGTATTGGCCATAACGAGTAACAAAAGCCATTTTAGGGATGTCCCCATTTCGGATTTTGATTTGATGGTAGCCTAACCTCAAATCCATCTTAGAGAAGGCGAGGATCCTGCGAGCTGATCATACGGATCGTTGATCTGGGAGCGGATACTTGTTCTTAATTGTGACCAAGTTGACGGGTCGATAATCTACAACCATCCGGTCCGTACCATCCTTCTTCTTGACGAAGAGGACGGGCAAGCCAAGGAGATGAACTAGGACGGATGAAACCCTTTTGCAAGGCCTCATCGAGTTGTTTCTTAAGTTCGGCTAGTTCTAGGGGTGCCATCTTGTAGGGTCTTCTAGAAATTGGGGCAGTTCTGGAATGAGGTCTATCACGAATTCAACATCTCTGTCGGTGGAACACACAGCAATTCTTCTGAAAGACATCCGGAAAGTCACGGACTACGGAGCGTCTTGAGGCAGCAATGGTGGCATTAAGAGAATATAGTTGGCGCTTGGATATTGGGTCAAGACATTGACTATCTTTCCCGAGGGTGCGTAAGTTGAACAGTCCTAGAGAAACAATCAATCTTGGCATGATGGGCGACATCCGGTCCATACCCAAGATGATATTTATATCCGAAGATTTGAGAGCTATCAGCGATGCAAGGAAAACAAGTCTGTCGACCTGAATTTCATTACCATGACTTACTCTAGAGGTTTGCCATCTAGAACCGGGTAGAAATTTCCATGGTGGAAGGCATGTCACGAGAATGCGGTGTTATGCAAGCGAGCATAGTTTTCAGATATGAATGAATGAGATGCTCGATGTCGAAAAGAAGCGGATGCGGGTGGCAATTAACAAGAAGCGCATCGAGTGCGGCGTTGGGATCCTCTTGGGCCTCTTGGTGAGACACAATTAACATGGCCACGCGGTGGTGGCGGCTTGGCATAGAACACCTTTCTGGCTGGCTTGCCACGGCCAACAGCTTTTGCAGGCTGGTTGGGGTTGGTGCAGGGACAATCGCGCATGTAGTGGCCTGATTCCCCACACTTGAAGCACGTCCACGGGGCTGGCGCGAGAGAGGCGTTGTTGGTTGGTCCACCATAGGGCCTAGCTGGTGCATCTTCTGAACTAGGCGAGGCGCTGAAAGGATGGCCTCGGTGTGAATCTGGGTGGCGAGGCGATTAGGCACCACACACGGCGCTTCGTGGTCGGCACGGATGAGGAACCCATGTCACGGCCATGCTTGCGTGTTGCTTCAAATCAGTCGACCGGTTTCAGCGGCGATGGCTTTGTTAACAAGCTTCGGAAAGAGGTGCACTCATGCGAGATGGAGATCTCGGCGAAGTTGGGGCTAAGTCCCTTGCGGAACCTTGCTGTTTCTTGGCGTCGATGGAGACCTCTTGATTGCATAACGTGCGAGATTACGAACTCTCTACTATAGGCGTCCACGGAGAGCGACCTTGGGTGGCTGCAAAACTCCTCACGTTTACGATCCATGAGACCCTCCGAATGTGATGTTCACGGAAAGCCTCGCTGAATTCTGCCCAAGTAGTGACATGGCCAAGCTGGGCGCATAGCCATATAATTCTCCCACGAGATGGCGGGGCCTTGAGATGATATGCAGCAAAGGTGACCTTGTCCGCCTCGGCTACTAGTGCGAACGCAGCTTGTGAGTAATCTTGCGAAGCCGATCATCGGCGTCGAGAGGCTCGGCGGAGTGGTGGAAGGTAGGTGGGTGTAACTTGATGAAGTCAGCGGCGACACCAAGTTATTTCTCGATGATGGGCTGTGTTACATTCGATACGCTCCGACAAGCGGTTGGTCTCCGTTTGTTTCTCTCGCCTCTAGCATAACCCGGCGGAGAGAAGGAGGGTGAGGCAGGTTTGCTTCTCCAACTCCATCGCCTTGCCTGCTCTGGCGGAGCGGGGTTGTTCTTGGTGTTAACCATCCTAGGAAAACAAGACAAGGATTTAGTCCGGGATGGCAAGATTCCGACATAGAAGTGTAGAATGTAATGGATAACTCGGAATGCGAGATGATCATCCGTATGACATGGTGAATCTGAAACTGCTTCTTTATTCCATCGTCATACACACCATACAAGGTTTAGTACAAGACCAAACAGTACTACTACGGTGAAGGGAAGATTACATCTCATCGGAGGCACACCAAGCTCCTATACATTATTTTTGTTACACCTCCGGATTAGTACACACTAAGTCATATTCCACGAGTCACGCGGGGCGGTGGATATACAAGCTATTACAATACTAGTGGGACTACTACTAACTCGAGGCGTCTCCGTAGTAGTTCTCATAGAAGTCTCCTCCGTAACACAGGAGTTCAGCGTGGTCGCTGCAGGAGCAGGCGGTCTGAGGAGCCTGTGGACCGTAAGGGCAAGGGTGAGGTCTTGGACCTCTGAACGGTGGCAGCGAGGACCACGAGGTGGGGTGATGCCCCCACATCACGCCCGATCCATCATGTCCGCAGAGCAGCCCCGACAGGATACAAATCTCTCATATCCATATAACCAGCTTGAAGCAGCCGGTGCAAAAGCGAGTCAAGGTAGCCCGGTGATCAGCACGGGCATTGAAGAGCTCCATCCTCAAGGCCCGACTCTCCGGTCCTTGTCCTCGAGCAGCTCGGCGGTAGTCTGAGTTAGTGAGTCCTCCCGTTGGAATCGGCATAGATGGCTCGAAGATAACCAAGCGCCCGAAGTGAACTCGGCATATCTGGGAAGTCGGTGTTGCGGAGCAGCCCGATCTGGCTCGTATAATGGTCATCATAGAATACGCAGCATCTTGTACCGCCATATCAATAGTAACACCAAGCCCATAGGAGCTGTGAAGGGCCTCGGTGGAACCAGGATAAGAGGGAAACACCCGGACAGTGCAAAGATACTGACTTTGATTAAAATCTCGACATCTTGTTCTTCAATTTGTGTACTGGGTACCAGCGGTATCCGCTTCGATCATAACCCGAACTAGCATGGTTGTATGACCGGTCACCCCAATGCATCTGGTCGAGACGAACCACTTGATTTTGCTCACAGTGGCCATCTGGAAGCATAACCACAATGCAAAGACATTAGAATTTCTAACAGAATTAGGACAGACATAACATTGTAAATGCTCAAAGGATTGAGACATTTCACAAGGAATTGCATAACCACTCCACAATTTCATATCAAGGTTACGGGTCCAACTTAGTAACATAACAGGATAGTAAAACTGAACCGGGCTTGTAACCATCAAACCTACAAGGTACTCTTGATTAGTAACACGTGAGCCTAACAGAGAGAAGAGATCCTAATCCTTAACCCCGGTGGAAGAATGGGTGACTCGGATCGAGTATCATGAGATAAAGGAGTAAAAAAGCCTTACGAACCATCCCACAATCAATTCCCTACATATAACTAAAGCATTTCTAGACTCAACATCGACAAGTTTGGCTTGGAGAACCTCTGAGCAGTCCGGCTCGATGCCAACGCTGTCGGGACCCGACTCAATGTCACATCGATCTAGCACAGTAACACATCATATCACTTTGCGGCCTCACGCACGGTATCCCAACGGTGCCACCTTACCTTGGCCGGGACCGTTTAGCCTTTTGGCTGCGTATATGATAGTGTCGCTAGCATCCATATGAAAAGGGCCCGGTGACATGACTAGTCGTAAACCCAAAGTGGCACAGACCTACGAGGACGAGCATCCATGACCCGACATCGAGCGTGTCGATTGACAGCAAGTAAGTTCGGGCTGTAGGCTGGGCTAGCAGGACTCCGATAAACCAGGCATGGCGGGCTAACAGGACTCCGGTACTCAATGCGTGACATTTCCCGAAGGACAGACACGAGAGCGAAGAAGGACACATGCCGGCCAGCCTAAGTGTTAGGAGCGGTAGCAAGCTACCATGGCTCGGTGGAGACACTAGGAGACATTTCCCGGTAAGAGAGGCTACTAAAGATAAACAACTAGATAGTCAGATCCCACACATACCAAGCATTTCAATCATACACACAATATGCTCGATATGTGCAAATACATCAAGGCATCACAACATGACTCTACGACACAAGTACTTTATTTAAAGGCTCAGAGAGCCATTCATAACATACACACAAGTACGGGTCACACGACCCACATACAAGTCATACAAGCATACAAGCCAACAGCGGAAGTGTTTTGTCTGAGTACAGACAACTAGTAAAATAAAAGAGGCCTGGGTAAGCCTAGCTATACTACATGGTCTTTCTCTTGCACAGGATCACCACCTGGGCCTTAGTCTACTAAATCGATGTCAGCGTCTCACGAAGAACCCGTCGGAAGGGTTTGTGGCATCTTCTGAAAAATGTAAATTAAAGCAACATGAGTACAAAGGTACTCAGCAAGACTTACATCAGACCCTACATACATGCACATTATCAAGAAGGGTTGGTGGGGTTATTGCAGCAAGCCAGCTTTGACTCATGGCTAAGCTATCCTACGAGACACCAACTTGAAATAGTTTTTGCGCACTCGAGTCCACTACTCATCACTTCAATACACCACCGAGGATCCAACCCCGTCTTCCTACGGAGAAGCCATCCTCGGCACTCACGCTTATCTTGAGGCTTTTAGTAGTATCCATTTACTTGTCTATGAACTGTATAGGCAACCAAGTAGTCCTTTACATGACGCGCGCTATTCGAATAGATGATGTTAACCTGCAGGGTGTACTTCTTCATACATGTTTCCACCACTTAGCGTCGCACACGACATGTGCTCGGCGGACTTCAGCTTAAAGCCGGCGTGGGTGTAGACCACGACCTACCTGAACACTCAAGTCTCTAGTCGGGTTTATCGCCTATTTGGGTTCCATCTATGAGGAGTTCGGCGAAGTCTCGCTCACAGCCCCAAGCGATGTGAACAAGGTTCCCGGGATACCAAGCGGGCATCCGTACACCCGCCACGCGTACCTACCGCATCACAGCCCACCCCTACGGTCGGTGCTGTCCCACGGCCTCGATGGGCTACAAACACGAAACTACTTGCAACTCACGGACGGAGGACTAGCGTGAATAAGAAGTCGGCGGGGTCATATTTGAGGGCCCAATGTATGGTAGTAGCTGTTTCTTAAATCACACATACAGATCTCGATTGCTTAGGGCGGCCTCAATGAAACAACCCACCATGTACTCCTACATGGCCTTTCATCGATACCTTTACCAAATCGTGTTCAACACCTTACTCTCATACCGACTCGATCATTTCACTCTAGCCATCACCCGATGAACCAGACGACACGACTCTAAGCATAGCAGGCATAGCAAGGTAGGAACAACACAATCATATGGCTCAATCAACTCCTACACATGCTAGTGGGTTTCATCTAATTCTTGTGGCAATGACGGGTCATGCAGGAGAAATGGGTTCAACTACCGCAGCACACACAGCAGTTTGAATCGCGTTGTCTTAATGCGACGCGAGCAGGAGCAAGAACATGGGATTTTATCGATATGATCAAATGGTTGGTTGCTTGCACGACGGGTCGTTACACGGGTATTGTTCTTCGTCGGGGTTATCACGGTACTCCTCGGGGCGAGAACGCCGCAGAACACCGATACACAAGCATTACCAAACAAGATGCAACAATATGATGCATGCAATGAGACATGGCAAAATGAGTGCTTTGGGCTAATGCAACTAAGACCAAATGAGTTTGAAGCATTTTGAACTATGGATGCAATTTCCAAACCCATTATGATCATTTAAAGTGCTTAAACTTGTTCTGCCATAAACAGCAAGTTAGCTTCTGTAAACATGCATGAAACCTGTACAGATGGAAAGATTGGATTTTTCTGATCATTTTTCATATATAATTTGTCTCATTTGGAGCTATGGTTGATTTTATATGAATTTTTGAAGTTTGAAGCATTTTACGGAATTTTACGTGTAAAAATAATTCCGATAATTAAAATATCGTCGACCTTCGTCATGATGGCGTCGGGGTCAACAGGCTGGTCAGGTCAAACTGACCCGTGGGTCCCATGTCGATGGGGTTAGTTTAATTAGTATTTAATTAAAACTAAACTAGGTTAATTAGCGTGGTGGGCCCACATGTCATAGACCGGGGTCGACCAGGCCCACCCGTGGTCAAACCGGGTCAAACCCACGGCGTTTAGCCGCTTGGCGAGCCACGCCGGCGGCGATAGTGTTTTGGCCGTTCCGGCCACCAAATGGGGCGCGGAGACCACCGGAGTGAAGCTGAGGACGAACCGCAGCTCTTGGCGGAGTCCGTTGGGCTCGGGGTGGCCAGAGTTGGCGCCGGCGGCGACTTTGGCGACCACCGGAGCTCGGGTGAAAATGAACTCGTGCTGGGGTGTGCGGTGGGGTGCGTGGAGTGCTTGGTTAGCACCAGCGCGATGTGGTGAACGCGTTGGACACGGTGGGAAGGCGGAGTGTGGCGGGAGCACGTCGGCGGCGAGGTCGCGGCGGTGCGTGCGTCGCGATCTCGTCGCTTCGCTGTGGTGCACGGAGCGAGAGAGAGGGTCGGGAGGTAGCTAAGCTCACAGCGGACGCGGCGGTGCGACGGCGTGGTCGGGACGAGCTGCGGCGGCGACGGCGTTGAAGGGGATCTCGGCGGCGGCTCTCGGCGAGGCTGGTGCGGCGTCTTGAGTGGCTTGGCGCTTCGAGGCTCGGCTAACTCGAAGGAGTCGACGACGCCGGAGCTCTCGGACACGGTGGCGCGGCGTGGGGTTGACGGAGAACGCGGCTATAGCGGTGGTGCGGCGGCGGTGGCGTCGGCCATGGCGTGGGGGAGCGAGGGAGGCGAGTGGAGAGGAACGGGGCGTCTGGGGGTGCGGAGAGAGCGAGGGGTCGATCCCGGCGTGGCAAGGCGGGGAAGCGGCGAGGCGGCGAGCAGGTGCGTGGCACCCATGCGGTGCTTCGCCGTCGAGCACTCGCCTGCCTGCTGGCCGACAAGCAGCTTCATTGGCGCGGTCTTTGGCTGGGCCGGCAGTGGGCTGGCCAGATGGGAGGCGCCAGTGAGCTTCTTTTCTTCTGTTTTCTTTTTCTATTTTCCTGCAACTTTGTTGAGTTATTTAAAATACCGAAAGGTTCTAAAATTCACCAAACTACTCTGGTCCATTGTTGGAATATTTCCAACATGAAACATTTTAGTTTGGAGATATTTGGACATTTGAAATATTTTATAAATTTTAAATGCCCAAATTCAAATAGCTATGATTTAATTCAAAGACCACAGGATGACCTAGGAAATTGTGCATCACTTTTGGCAAAGCTTCGGACCAAGACAAAATGATGGACATTTTAGAAGGGCATTCAGGTTCATCGAAAATATTTTAGTAAACCCTAGTTGTTTGAGGAGGGCTGGGGGTTCTGTCAATCCCATTTCAGCTTTCTGTTGAAAAAAATAGACATGATGCAACACTCTAATGCATGAACTAGCTAGGGTGTGACACCAACAGGGCCATAGCCGCACGTACGCAAGTGCCTCCTTATATTATACAAAACTATATTTTTTTGCTTCCTCCTGGTTTCCTGACATCACGGTCACACACCATTGTCAACCTATGTAGTCAATAAATGAGAGAATTGCACAAGGAGCGGCCGACAGCTGGGACCAAGCAGCTCGAGCAGTATTTGTGTTTCTGAGGTGTGAGCACTACAGAGTTTTTCTTGAGCGATGTTTTCGTTGTTGTTCAAAGGAGAGAGCAGGGTATTAATTGGGCGGGTTGTGGCCCATCTACCCCATGCTAGATATCCAGCCCAGATATGAATTTTTTTCAAGCTGAAAATGGCTAGCCCAGCTATACTTTTTTTTAGGAATACCCAGGCAAGGTCAAGTTGTTATTCTCCGCCCCGTTGGGCTGCAAATCTTTCATAGGAGGGATGCATTAGGCTTAACAAGAAAATGGGATTTAAGAAATAATAAATGAGATGTAATTATAAAAATTGGGTACTAACTACAAAAAATGCACCAAACACGTAATTAATTTATAAAATATTATTTTTGGATATTGAAAATTTTAATTTCATTAATTGTTGCTTGTGCAATATTTCGTTGGATTTTCACGTAATATAAATATATATTGAAATTGTATGTAATCTAACTAGAAATTTTGGGAAATATTTCGGATCCCATCAAAATGTGGGAAATTTTATTGAATTCTGTTTTGAACGGTTGGTCGAAAGGATGTTGTGCTTCTTCTTAAATCTCGAATATTCTAGCTTCACCCAGCCAAAAAATGATTCCCCGCATGACATCGGGGGCACACCATTTCGGAAGCTGGCCTGTGGGCCTACTAAGTTGACGCGTACCAAGGGCTTTGTCAACTTAGTCAATATAAACGATTCTAGCTGCAGCGACCGTATGATGTCCATCCAACGGCCATTGTGCTTCTTCAACCTCTGGTCTTCTTGCTCCAGCTGCCCAAAGCAGCGCCGGTCGTGCCGCCTGCTGCTGCCTCCCGTGGCCGACTGTGCTGCCGCGGAGGCCTCACCACCCCCTACTACTCCCATCGCTGGCCAGGCCATCCCTCCACTCACCCACACCCCCTGTTATTCTGCGGCGACAGCAGCCTCACATAGCAGCGGAACCAGTGAACCCTCATACTCCTCTCCGCGTGGGCATCCACTACCGCATCTTCCCTGTCTCTGCATCGTCCCCTTCCTAGGCCTCGCCGTCGTCCACCACCGTGGTGCTCTCGGCGCGGCGTGGTCAATGTGGTCAACGGCCGACTTCCATCAAAAGAGTACTGTACGTGGAGAGCTGACAGCTGGGTCCACGGCAGCTGCAAGGAAGTGCCTCCTTATTACGCACAAAATAAGTATTCCTCCACCTAACAGCAGGGACCCACCGGATAGGCCACCGTATTTCGTGAATAAAATGTTTCCCACCTAACTGCTAGGACCCGCCAGCTACATCTTCGCACGCAAGGAAGTGCGTCCGAGCAAAAAAATGATTCGCCCCCTGACTGCTGGGACCCACCAGCTACATCTTCGCACGCAAGGAAGTGCCTGACAGTCGGGACCCACTTGGTCGAAGCGTACGTAGTGTTGTCATTCTGGTCGCGAACGTGTATGTACATATTGGTCGATGTTGAGGCACGCACGTGTCGTAGTAGAGGCACGCACGTAGCATGTACACGTACGTACAACGGCGAGTGTGCAAGAAAGAAATACGGCCACCTATGTACATACGGGCGTGGTCTCGAATGCCTACTCACGCATACGTACGGCCAGGGCTTGTGTACATGGCTGGGTCCTAGTGGAGAAACTGCGTCGTCCTGTTCATGGGGAGGCAACAGAATGTGTCGTGTTCATCGGGAGGCAACGGAATGCATGGGAGCCAACCGGCTTGGACGGAACAACTGATGGAAATGAGGCCTGGTGTACCGCCAAAAGGAGGAAACGGCCTTGTGTTCGACCGGCCACGTTCAAAACGGGGTCTTGTTCAATGGGAGGGGTCTGGCGTACCGCAAAAACGGAGGAAACAGACTTTTGTTGGACCTCCTACGGTCGAAACGGGGTCCTATTGATCGGGAGGGGTGTGGTGTACCGCAAAATGGAGGAAACGAACTTGTGTTGGAGCGCTACCGTCGAAACGGGGGTCCTGTTCATCGGGTGGGGTGTGGCGTACCGCAAAATGGGACTCCACGGGATACTGTTCATCTCCACCGTGGACCTCCTCCAGCCTCCACGGGCTACTGTTCATCCACCGTCGACCTCCTCCAGCCTCCACCTGTGACTGTTCATCCACGGGCTCCTGTTCATCCAGCCTCCACCGCGCGCTACTCCACCGGCTACTGTTCAACCAGCCCTCTCCCGGGCTCCTATTCAATGACCCCTCCACGGGCTATTGTTCATCGAGCCCTCCCCTGGCTACTATTCAACCAGCCCACCACGGGGTCGTCCTGTTCATACAGCCCTCCACGGGGTCCTGTTCATCCAGCCCCAACCGACTCGATCGAACGGGGTCATGTTCATCCAGAGGCAACACCACGGGGTCCTGTTCATCCACCCCCACCGGGAACTATTCATCCAACCCCCCCCCAGCAATGCTCACTGTTCATCCAAACCCCCCAGCAACGCTCACTGTTCATCCAGAGGCAACATCGATCGGCTTCAGTTAGCAGCAGAAGCGAAGGAATTGCTCGGTCGCTCAGGTTCAGTAACGTGTAGCCTGCAATTGCTCCGGTTCAGTTAGATCCCAACGCCTCGCACCCACGCGGGTACGGTACGAGAGAAACGCGCATTGCTCGCCCCCCGACCACCCACCGTAATCGGGAACTCCCCGATATTTTCCTCGCCCTCGCTTCTACCACAGGGTTTTCCATCATGGACAGCCCAAAGAATGTCATGCAGCTGCGTCTCCGACCTGCCCAGGACGAAAAGCCCATTTTCTATCACGATTTTTTGTCATAGAAGTAGGAGCCCACAACATCTATGATGATAGTGAGTTTTGTCACAATTATAGTCATAGAAGTGTCATAAGTATGACAAATTTTTTTCGTTCGGCCTAAAATGTCACGGATGTGTCTTTTTTTGTAGTGCTTACCCATGAAATAGTGTCCATAGTTTCGGCCATTTTGGTTCATATCAAGGAATACATATGCATGAAATTACACCTTAGGTTCGGCCTTTTGGTTCGGATCAAGGAATATGCACATCATGAAATTATACCCTTAGGCTCGGCCTTTTTGGTTCGGATCAAGGAATATATAGACCCACAAAATCATGCCCTTAGGTTCGGCCTTTTTGGTTCAGATCGAGGATTTTACATACTACATGAAATCAAGGAGTGGCATATTTTTCATATGGAATTCTTGTCCTTAGTTTCAGCCATTTGGTTTGAATCAAGGATGCATATTTTTCCTCACACGGACATGTCATGTCTAGGGGACATATAAAATGCTCTAAGCATGGGTTCTTTCATGTCAATTCCATGACATGAGGCGCAAAAAATTCTAAAATACTCACAAGGCACATTTCGTGCATGGGTTCTTTCTCGTGAATTCCATGGCACGATGCATAAAATGACTAGAAGTACAAACTATGACATGATATGGGTTTTCACTCATGCATTCCATGGAGTGATCCACATAATGAATGAAATGCAAACTATGATATGTCATGGGTTCTTCTCAAACGAGTTCCATGGCATAGGCCATAAAACAAAGAAAAAATTGCAAAGTGTGTCATGGGTTCTTCTCAAACGAATTCCATGGCATAGGCCATAAAACAAAGAAAAAAAATGCAAAGTGTGTCATGGTTTCTTCTCAAACGAATTCCATGGCATAGGCCATAAAACAAAGAAAAAAATGCAAAGTGTGCAATGGGTTCTTCTCAAATGAATTCCATGGCATAATCCATAAAACAAAGAAAAATGCGAAGTGTGCAATGGGTTCTTCTTAAATGAATTTCATGGCATAATCCATAAAACAAACAAAAATGCAAATTATGCAATGGGTTCTTTCATGTGAATTCCATGGCATAAACCATAAAATAACAAAACACAAATTATGCTATGACATGGGTTCCTTGATGAATTCCGGGGCATAAGTCATAAAGTAGAAAAAATGCAAACTACCATACGACATAGGTTCTTTCATGGATCCCATGGCATAATAAAAATTGTATTATGGTGTGGGTTCTTTCAAACGAATTCCACGGCATAAATCATCAACCAAACAAAAAAGAAATTATGCTCTAAGCATGGGTTCTTCAAAAGGTATTCCATGACACGGGTTATAAATATTGAAAATACATGCATACACCCTATGCATCAAAACACGGGGTCAAATCAGGACTGGCCAAAATCAACCTTCATTTATACCATAACCTAAATGAGATGGAGCACGAACAAATATGTTGCATGCATGGTAAAGAAACATATGACATAATATCACACATAATGTCATTGAAGAAAACCAACGCGGATAAACTTCAAGTTCCCTAGGCCGGAGTTCAGTGTTGATCGTGAGGAGGCTTCCTTTTATTTTATTTTATTGTAGCATATTGTAATAGGCATGTGATGTAATCCTATGTAATAGAAATGTTGGAATTCTTAATCAGGGGTTTTCTCTTCGGAGATGTAATTAACAGAATTTTTATGCAAATGTAAGAGTTCTGGAAATAAAGTACCTGCAATGTTTGACTCTATTTTTTTATTTTATGCATTTAAATTTCACTCTGTATCAATGACATGGACGCTTGTCTCATGCCCGCCATTTTCCGGTCATCACTATGGGCCAATAGAATCCTTGTCGGAATGCTTTCCTAATTAAAGCCCTTGATCTAATGTGGGAGCCGCACACGCCTTTGTGTATTTCTGCCAGCAGTTCCTTTCCTTCTTCCACGCAAATGCACTTCAGTTTCACACCGTTGGGCCTTCTTCTGTATAGTGTGTCATCGACAAACTGATACATATCGGCCCTCCGGGCTACTCTTTCCGCTTCTTCTTGCTCTTCGAGAAGTTCTCCAATTTGGAGGAAATCGACTATGTGCCTTGCCCAAACTAGAGCCTGGGGCTCAGGACTAGCGGCACCTCCTCATTTGTGGGAGCGCATCCCTCGACCGAGAGGACTAGTGGCCCGACAGTAGGGTGCAGCCCGACAATCGAAGTGGAGTTGTTTCCGGCAGGGTCCCTGCCAGGAGCCCCGAGAGGCTCTACCGGGAGAGGCTTACCGGAGTCCAATTTCCTCCTCTTTCAGGCCATTGTTATCAGGGATACAGAGGGCTGAGTAAGATGGAGAACAAAAGTTCCTGGTTCCACAGGAAGCTTTTACACAGTGCACTTTGACAGATGATCAGCAATGTTGTTTTCCGCATGGGGTATATGCTCTGTTTGCAATCCGTCAAAGCGCTCCTCCAATCTTCTCACTTCCTTGACTTATGCCTCCATCAATGGACTTTCGTAATCCTTGTTTACTTGTCTCACCACAAGTTGTGAATCTCCTTGAATGATCAGCTTCTTGATTCCCAATTCTGTGGCAATCCTAAGCCCGACAAGGAGCCCTTCAGACTCTATTGTATTGTTGGTCGCCTCCCCCGGGAAAAATGCATCTGGGCAACGTACTTCAGGTGCTCTCCAGTGGGAGAAAAGAGAAGCACGCCAGCCATTGCACATTGTAGGGAGAAGGCACCATTGAAATACATGATCCATTCTTGGGGCGATTCCTTGCTGAGGATAACACTTTCCCGCATTTCTTCATCAGGGGATGGCGTCCATTCTGCAATAAACTCTGCCAATGCCCTACTCTGCAACGTTGATGTGGTCTCAAACTTTAGGCCAAAGCTGGATAACTCCAATGCCCACTCCACTATTTTGTCGGTAGCCTCTGGGTTTCAGAGTATCCTTTGCAACGGGAAGCGTGTGAAAACCGTGATCTCATGGGCTTGGAAGTAGTGGCGCGGTTTCCTTGAGGCCATGACAAGGCCAAAAATCAATTTTTGCACGCAAGAATACCTGGATCTAGCCCCCTGCAACAGGGAGCTGACAAAGTATACTGGGTGCAGCACCACTTTCTTCCTTGCCGCGGCCTTGGGGTTGCTTCCGATGTCGTGCTTCTCTTTATCCTGATCCATATCTGGCCTTATGTAACATCCCAATTTTCAATTTGGATGTTATACATAGATCATCATATGCATATCATATTTTATTTGCATTTTGTTGTGATCCTAGATATCTTAAGCAACTCAAGGACCCAATGAGAGAGTTGGAGGTTTCACAAAATTCATATTTGAATTTATTTCAAATTTGAAAAGAGGATCAATTTGATTTTAATATTTTCTCCCCAATTAGTTCCAATAATAATAATAAATGAGAGAAGATAATATGACTTATTCAATAGAAGAGAAATATTGGAGAAGAAATTTCAAAATCAAATTATTATTTTATTCGTATTTTATTTGCTATTTTATTTGAATTAGAGAAAACTTGCATTTTTGAAAATTGCATTTTAGTCCAGAAAAATGTTCATCTTGTCCTAAATATTAGGTTTGGACGGTGACAATTGTTTCTGGAAATTTTAGACTTTTTTTTATATTTAATCAGAATTTTCCCCTGCGGTAATATTTATTTTAAAAAAACTTTCTGGACCGCACAGGGCCGAAGCCCAGTCGGCCCGTCCGAGCCGTCGCCGCCTTCCTCGCGTGCGGGAGCCGGACTCTTGACGGAGGCTCGGTCGGCCACGACTGTAGCGCCCCCTCGTGCAAGTCCGAGAACCCTGGGCCTCCTTATAAGCTGGGACCCGACCCCCTCCTCCTCCTCATAGCGCCTCGTGGCCGCCCGTAGCACCCACTGCTGCTGCACCCCGCGCCACCTTGCTGCTTCTGCTGCCGACGCGCCGTCGTCGTCCCTTGCTCGCCGCCGCCGCCTCACCGACGCCTCGCGCCACGACCGCCGGATCCCGCCGCCCGCCGTTTGACCTCGCCGCCGTTGACCGGTAAGAACCGGTCGGTTCTTTTGGTTTTCCAATCGGCTCTATTTTTGGTTTTGTTTCGGTTAGGTTGGATCGGTTTATTTTTATTAGGTTAGTTTAGTTAACGAATGTTTGTTCGTTTAGATCTATTAGCAAACGGTTTTCATTCGAATAGTTCTGTTAATGAACGGTCGCACGGTAGATTTTTCTTTTTAGTTTCTTTTCGGCCAGGGAACTATCCACGAATAGTTTTCTCACGATTTAGCCCCTGATCTTAAAACTAGCGTAACTTTTTGCTCGTTTATCCAAATTAGATGAAACCAGCACCAAAATCTTCGTAACAGTATCTTCATTCTATTTAACCAACTTGAATATGATTTTGGCAATTTAAAATTTGAGTTTAGTTCAGATTAGTAAACGATCTTGTTTCGTTTGTATCTTGAGTTTCGTAACTCCGTTTGAGTTGTTTCTTTTTGCAAATTGTAGCTAATCACATATACCTACTGTTAAGATCTAATCCCCATGATAATAATGCTGCTAGGTTTTGTTTTATGTTTAGTTTAGACATTTTCTTGTTTCGTGTTTGATTTCGATCTTTTCTCGCTTTCTCTTCATTTCGTTTGAGTGATTGCTTATGTGTGCTACTGTTTGTCTACGCTAGATTACCCGGAGTGTGAAGCTTGTTACTACGAATCTCTAGAGTTTGCAGATCGTCAGCAAGGCAAGTTACACTTTGATCTTACTCTTCTATACCTAGTTTTAACTATGCATTAGTATTGCCCCTCAAATATTTGCATGAGTAGGATTTGGGAACATGTGGTTTGGTTGTAGTACTCGAGGTAGGAACGTAATACCTTTTTGATTACCCTGGGAATATACGTTATGATTTAGTATTGCTTAGCCATGCTTGTAGATAGGGATTGGATCGTGATTCACATGGAAGTTATGAGAGTTATAAATCACGGATAATATTAAGGTGGCAACTTTAATACACATTTGGGTGGATTGGTTGGGTCACCTGTAGAATCCAGTGCTGTCCATTAAGGGAAATCCCGGAGTGCCCATGTGATTTTTCCTCGATTCTCCACCAGGGCTCAAAGGGATCATATGATATTTCATGCCTAGAAACATCTGTGTGCAGCCACAAAGCCATTATGGGCTCTGGCATAGTTGAGTAAGTTGTATGAGCTCTCAAAGAGGTGGACTAGCAGATGTAGTGGGAAAGTAGGTGTACCGGTCTGCCCGGAGTAGAGAGTTAATGCTTCAGAAAGACTGTATCTCGATCTTCCGATTATGGATGCGGTCGAGTCTTGTGGGGAAAAGTGTGCAACCTCTGCAGAGTGTATAAACTAATCATGGTTAGCCGTGTCCCTAGTTATGGACATCTTGAGTATCTGGAATTTGATATTCTTGTTCATCTCATCACTTTTAATTAATTGAATTGGGTTTAATGATGATACTTGTTTAATTGGGATTTGAGTGTGAGGAACCTTCTCAAATATTGGTACAACTTGGGAGTAGTTTAAATAAATTTATTCATTTGTTGTAGGGAAAAACTACCTTATGCAAAATCATAAACTTAGAGCCTGCACCAGCCAAATATTGCATGTAGATATAGTTCTTGCATTTCATTGCTTTATAGTGTAACTCTGCCAGCATATTCAATGTGCTGACCTATACGGCTGCAATGTCTCATGTTGCAGACTTTTCAGACGACGAATAAGCTGCAATAGGTCATTGTCTTGCACTCAACTATGCCATTGGAGTTGACGGACTCATTTACCTTCGAAGCTTCTGCGGTTATCTAGTTTAGATGGCCTTCAGCCATATATTTTTGGTGTAATCATACTCTTTATGAGGACTTGATGTAATAAGTGTGTGATTGAACTCTGTTATAATTCCTCAAGTACTGTGTGTGTCAGCATTACCGATCCAGGGATAACACTTAAGCACAGAGACTTCACTCCATTAGGATCGTGGTCGTTCCAAGATGGTATCAGAGCACACGTTGACTATAGGACGTGACCACTAGAATACGCCACAAGATTTCTCTTCTCTTCTCATTTCAAATTCTCCTCTATTTCTACTCTATAGATGGCGGACCCCAGGAACAAGTTCAGTCAGCCGGATGACGTCACCCCTTTCAGACGACACTTTAAGGAAGTCACTATGTACTTGAACATCGGACTACCAAGCTTCACTAGGACTTTCTCTACAACTTTACCGGAAGATGAGCGCTGGAAGATCAAATTCTGGGTACCTGGGAGGACATTTGCGCCAACAACGGAGCCTATTGATTTCTACCTGGATTTACCAAGCTGGAGTTTGGGAAAGAGCATGGCAGCCCACATCACTTTTGGACGCATATGTGAAGTGTATCACAAGGAGCTAGAGAACACCATTTATCAGATATGTGGCCGCCGAGATGAAGAATGGGAGAGGATTCGTACCAGGAAGGATGGATCAATTGCAACTTACATTCAGGAGATGGGTGATCACATTCACCGACAAGAGAATGAACTATGCTTCAACATGAAGAAGATCAAGAAGCTGATGAAGAAGAATATCGAGCTAGAAGAGGAACTCAGGTTTACATGCGATGTATATGAGGAAGAAATTGCCGTACTGCTGGAGAAGCATGAAGATTTGAAGAGGAAGCTAGGACTACCCATGGAGAATCACAAGCAAGAACCAACAAAGGAGATACGTTTGGAGGACTACATCATCTTGGACGACACCGACACGGACAGTGATGCAAACGACGATAGTGATGACGACTACGGTGACGAAGCTAGAGCTGATATCATTGAGTCTTCCTCTGATCAAAATTTCTAGACGACCAACATGTTACTAGTAGTATTCTCCCAAGTAGTTAGCATCGAACGAGTTTGTAATCGTAGTCTAGACCATTTGTGCGAACCTAGTTTGTTATTGAATGAAGTGAATTGTTTGTGTTTGTCTCATGATCATGTGGGTAGTGAATCTCTCTTAGACCTTATTCTATTCTGTTTTCTCACCCCTTCTAACCCATCAGATGCCTCCGAGACGTGACAATGGATTCGTGTTCCCACCGGAGCTCACTCAGTTGATCCAGCAGCAGAATACCTTGATCCAGATGCTAGTTCAAAATCAGAACCAAGGCAACAACAACAAAAACAACCCACCCCCACCACCCCCTATGGACAACCTAGCCCGTTTTCTGAGGTTGAATCCGCCGGTGTTCTCTAGCAACACCGAGCCGATTGTTGCAGATGATTTGCTTCGCAAGATTGGAAGAGAGCTGACCACTGCAGGATGGACGATGCGAAAAGAGTGTGTTTTACCGCACATCAGATTGATGGACCCGCAACATCTTAGTGGGAGAACTTCACCACCATTTACCCCATTGATACAGTTACACAGGATTAGTTTCAGCAGGTTCCGCACCACCCATGTTTCAGCAGGAGCTATGAGCATGAAGAAGCGTGAGTTTCACAACTAGCGCCAAGGAGGTCGTACAATGGGACAGTATGTGGATGAGTTTTGCAAGTTAGCACGCTATGCCCCAGATGACGTGGCCATAGATGCCGCAAAGCAAGAGAAGTTTCTTGAGGGACTCAACGATGAGCTGAGCATGCAGTTGATGGTGGCAACCTTCAACAACTACCACGAGTTGGTAGACAGGGCCCTCATGATAGAAGGCAAGAAGCAACAGATTGATAATCGCAAGAGGAAGTATGGACAGGGGAGGTACACTTCTGGAGCTCAGCAAAAGCCTTGCTGTTCCCCGTACTCGAGAGGACATACTCGCGACCATGGAGGCCATAACCATGGAGGACATACACACAATGGAGGAAGTTCGCACAACCACAGTGGCCACAAGAATGGCAATGGGAATGGAGGAAGCAACAGCCAAAACCGTTCCAACCCCACAACACTAGCCAAGAGCGATCTAAGCCATATTACTTGTTTCAAGTGCGGGAAGATCGGGCATTATGCCATTGAATGTCCTCAAGCCAAGAATGGAAATGGCAATGGAGGTTCTGCAAAGAAGCCTAACCCCTTCACCAATGGTCAGGTGAACCACGTCAGTGTGGAGGAGATTGAGGATTCACCCGACGCGGTTGTCGGTGTCACAGCCCTAGAATAATGTTTGTAAATAGTGGCTTTGCCACCCATGCATCATGTCTAGATTTCTGAAACTTGAATTGAGGAATTTTGAAAGCCTCAATAACTTAATTAAAAGTAGGGCAAAGAACCCTGGAAATCTCATTCTTTGTTTCCAAGATGTCCTTTTGCAATGTTTGAGAATTTTGGCAAGAGCTATATATAAAACCAGAATTCAGGAACATTTTTAAGGTTTATTTCTGGGACTCTGAATTTAAATCAATAGCTATTTGAATTTGAGTTATATTCATATACTAGAATATAATTTCAAATATCTTTGAAACATTTTATGTGCATTTGGAAATGTCCATTACGCAACATAAAATTATTCAAAGGGTGTTGTCCTGTTTTGAATTTGTTTTGAATTTTGAGCAGTGGAAGAATATTAAACAAAGAAAACAAAATGAAGGAATAAAAGCAGAGCAGAAGAATTTACTCGACTTACTGGCGGCCCAAGTAGCCGCCCAACTCTGATTCAGCCCAGCCCGCCGCTTCTCTCCTGTCGCCTTCCTCCTCGCGCCAAGAGGGCGGGCGCGTGCCTGCAGCAGTGGTGGCCACGCCGCCACCTCCTCCTGCTGGCTGCCTCCTCTTTCTCTGGGCGTCCCCATGACGCCACGCACGCGCCTGGAACCCCCTCGCTTCCCTCGCTTTTTTTTCCCTCCTGTTCCCCTTGGCTCGCGCCCGAGCGGAGCCCATCGCCACCGACGCCGTTCGCCGTGGCCACCGGCCAGCCCACGCCTCGCCGCGCGCCAGAGGCTCGCCTCGACTCCCTCTTCCACCTCACGCAGCCACGCCCGGAGCAACTTCTAACGCCGCCACCGCCGCCGTTTCCCCATCGGCCACGAAGATCGCCGCCGGCGATTCACCGCCCCCGAAGCTTCCCGAGCACGCCGAGGCCACCTCCGCAACCGCTGTGAGCTCCTCTACCGATCCCCCTTCTCCCATGTCCATTAGCCCGTCAGATCCGTCGTCTCCGTCGAGACCGTGACCTCACCGGCGCCGGACTGTCGCCGTCGTCGTTTTGGTTCGCCTCCGTCCAAACCGAGCACGCAGACGCGTACTCGAGCACTCCGAGAGCCCGTAGCACCACCAACCCTCCTCCCATGCACCATAGCGCCCGAACCCGCCGTTGCCGAGCCGCCGCCGCCAAGCTTCGTCGCCGGCGCCACTCCGACCACTCTCCGCCGCGCCACCACCTGGTTGGATGCGGCGAAGGCCCGCATCCTGGAGATGTGCTCCAGGCCAAGCGGTGCCACGTGGGCGTTTCAAGCGCCACGCGTCTGGCCTCGCCGGCGGCTAAACGCCGGCAGGCTTTGACCCTTGACCGGCGTGGGTTGACCCCACTGCCCGGTTTGACCTCCCCCCTGTCCCACTGACATGCGGGCCCCGCCCGGCTAACTAATCTAGTTTAGGATTAAAACTTAATTAGTTAACCTAGGTTAGTGCTAATTAAACTAGGTTAGTTAGTTAGTCACTGACCAGTGGACCCCACTGGTCAGGTTTGACCTGGAGGCGCCCTGTTGACCTGCTGACGTCACACTGACGCCAGGCTGACGCAATTAACTATTTTCTGAAATTAAAATAAATCAGGAAATTCCAGAAAATGATTTAAACTTCAAAAATTCATAGAAATTCAACCGTAGCTCAGATTGAAATAATTTATATATGAAAAATTATCAGAAAAATTCAAGGAATCCATCTGTACCATTTTCATGCATGTTTGAACAATGTTTGTCCTCTGTTTTGGACAAAACAAATAAAGGGCATTTAAATAATCATATATGGAGTTTGAATTTGGATCATGTATTCAAACCAACTTCATTTAAATCATAGCTAGATGCATTAGCTCAAAACACATTCATATTGCCATGTCATAGCATGCATCATATTGTGCATTGCATTGATTGTATTCCTCTTTATTTGCCGGTAACTGTCCCCTCTCGATAGACGTGGTTTCGACGATGAGATCGATGACACTGATGAAGAGCTATATTATCTTCAGAAGTGCCAGGCAAGCAAAACCCCCTTGTTCATTCCGATATAATCCCACTCTCTACTTTTGCTCTCTTTTCTTGCATTAGGACAACAACGAATCATTTGTTACTTGCTGCGGTAGCTGAACCCCTTATCCATTGCATGACTGTCATTCCACATAAATAGATGAAACCCACTAGCATGAGTAGGAGTTGTTTGAGCCTGTTGTGCCTACTCATACATGCTTGTTTGTCATGCCTGCCATTGCTTAGAGTTGAGTCGGTCCGATTCATCGAGGATGAATCGGAGGTGTGTGAACATGTCCCTCTTGGGTGTGCGCTAAGTGTGTGAACACGATTTGGTAAAGGTATCGGTGAGAGGCCATGTAGGAGTACATGGTGGGTTGTCTCATTGAAGCCGTCCTTAGGAACTGAGTTACGTGTTTGTGATCCATGATTAAGCTACTACCATACATTGGGCCTGAAATATGACCCCGCCGACTTCTTATTCACCCTTGTCCTCTGTCCGGGAGTTGCAAGTAGTTTCGTGTTTGTAGTATCTTTGGACGCCAGGCGCAAAGATCTTGACCGTAGGGGTGGGCTGTGATGCGGTAGGCACGTGGCGGGTAAACCGGCGCCCGTTTGGTGTCACGGAACCTGTTCACATCGTTTGGGGCTGTGAGCGAAACTTGGCGGAACTCCTCATAGATGGAACCCAAATAGGCGATAAACTGGACTAGAGACTTGAGTGTCTAGGTAGGTCGTGGTCTACACCCACGTCGGCTTTCGCTGAAGTCTGCCGAGCACATGTCGTGTGCGACGCTAAGTGGTGGAAACATGTATGAAGAAGTACACCCCTGCAGGGTTAATATGATCTATTCGAATAGCCGTGTCCGCGGAAAAGGACTTCTGGGTTGCCTATAACAGTTCATAGACAAGTAAAAGTGGATACTCTAAAACACGCAAGATAAGTGTGAGTGCTATGGATGGCGTTCTCGTGGGGAGGCGGGCGGATCCATATTGGTGTATTGGTATGGTGAATATGTGGACTCGTGCGCCACCTCAAAAGAGTTACTTGCAATCGTAGTTTAGGATAGCCATCGAGTCAAAGCTGGCTTTCTGCTTGTTAAACACCACCATCCCTTTATTGACAATGATGCATATGTAGTTAGTTCGATGTAAGTCTTCTTTGGGTACATTTGTACTCACGTTTGCCTATTTTATGTTTTTGCAGAGAGACTTGGTCTCGCTAGTAGTTCAGCGTGGACTTGACGTTTAGCTTGTTACCTCAGCTACGATCTTGTGCCCTCGGCAGATCAGTAGATAGTCGGGCTTCTGACCTTTTTTCATTTGTAGATGTACGTACTCGGACATGATAGCTTCGCTTGTGCATTGACTTGTATGCTCTGAATGTTGGTCATGAGACCCATGTTTGTAATATCTCGCTCCTCGGAGCCTAATGAATAAATACTTGAGTCGTAGAGTCATGTTGTGATGCCATGATGTATTTGCACATATCGAGCATGTTGTGTGTATGTTATTAAAATGCTTGGTATGTGTGGGATCTGACTATCTAGTTGTTTATCTTTAGTAGCCTCTCTTACCGGGAAATGTCTCCTAGTGTTTCCACCGAGCCATGGTAGCTTGCTCTTGCTCCGGAACACTTAGGCTGGCCGGCATGTGTCCTTCTTCGTTCTGTGTCTCTCCCTCGGGAAATGTCACGCGTTAGTACCGGAGTCCTGTTAGCCGCTACAGCCCGGTTCACGAGTCTGCTAGCCCAGTGCTACAGCACTGGATTCACTCGCCGATGACCGACACGTTCGATCTTTGGGTCATGGATGCTGTCCTCGTAAGTCTGTGCCACTTTGGGTTTACGACTAGTCATGTCAGCCGGGCTCCTTATCATATGGATGCTAGCGACACTATCATATCGTGTGCCAAAAGGCGCAAACGGTCCCGGGCCAAGGTAAGGTGGCACCCGTTGGGATACCGTGCGTGAGGCCGCAAAGTGATATGATGTGTTACAGGCTAGATCGATGTGACACTGAGTCGGGGTCCTGACAGCTTTGGTATCAGAGCCTGACTGCCTGTAGGATTACCAAGCCAAACTGGTCGAAGTTGTGTCTAGAAATGCTTTAGTTATGTAAGGGAATTGATTGTGGGATGGTACGTAAGGCTCTTTTTACTCCTTATACCTCATGGCCTTCTGATCTGAGTCATCCTCTTCTCTTCTACGGGGATTAAGAACTAGGCCTTCTTGTCTATCTATTAGGATGACGTGTTACTAGTCCATAGACTTGTAGAATTGTTAGTTTCAATCTCAGTTCAATTTTTACCACTTCCGTATGTTCATAACTGTTGATCTCGAAACCTTGATATTGTGCTTCTGAGTGGCTACGCCACCATTTTTGTAGCATGTCTCCAAATTTTTGAGCATTTACAGCCATTATCTTTGTCGAGTCATCCTGTGTTTCTAAATAGTCTCAAGCATTTGCAAAATCCCTTCCTCCCGTTCCGATGTACCTTTGGGCCAGATTAACCACACCAAATGCTGAGTTGAGGTATTCTATTGCCTCGACATATATGTTGGAATTATTATTATGACCCTAGGTGTCTTAGGGGATCATCTAGTAGTCTAGCCATGTTTTGTGTTCCCCGTGTGATGATTCTGGCCTTCATTCTCGAAAGCATCCCGTGATGCCATTTAGTTAGTGGGCTTTCTACTCGTGGGTTTTGAGCCCGATATTCACCCTACTCAATTCATGTTGATAGTGTTTGCTCGTTCCTTTAGGTTATTAGTAACCTTTGCGATAGTCCTCGAGCTTCGTGGTATATCATTCTTCCAAATACCATGAACTACTTATGGCAGCAGTTCCTCGTTGAACCAAAAGATCACAACAAAAGTGCTCTCGATGAATTATCGATTCTATGTTGTGACTCTGCCAGTTCTACCTTTCTGCATGGGTTATCTGGAAGAAACATGTTGAACTTCGTTCGACATACTAATCTATGCATCCACAACTCAGAAGGTTATATGTTCCTTGAGTTGTTCCTCCCTAGATGTTTTCCGACCATCGTCTATCAATTGATAGTCAAGAGTATGTGTGCATTCGTTCATCGGTGCCTATTATTCTTGTGGTCCGTCAAGCCATTCTATTCAGGATGACTAGGAGAAACAAACTCCAGTACCTCATCCATTTCTAGGATTGGGTCAAGCGGTTGTACTCTGCAGATCAAATTGCTAATCTAGCTTTTGATTATGTTCTACCTCAAGTATTACCGTCTTTGTGTCGGATTTTCATGAGAATTGCACACCATCCTATGAACTCTTGACATAGTGATACTTCCGCCATCATTATTCATTCCTCGGTTCCGTGTTGTTGCGGCGGAATGCCGGCAGTGAATCTTGATGTGTGAAATCAATACTCCTAGCAACCTTGTTGCTTGGTAGTTAAGGACAATAATTCCATTCTTAGCGTGTTGGTTCTTGAATCATCATTCTAAGACTGATTGTGCTACCTAGTCTCTATTTTTGGTGCACTTTTCGATCAATGAGTTAGGATTGTGTCAATTCCCCGCTCTTTTGATGATATCGTCTTGCCATGAGAAGCAAGATTGTTCTCGATCTTAGTAACATACCGGTGGTTCGTGATTCTCCGATTGTCTTCTCGGAGGTATCACCAGGATGTCACCTGACCGCTATGTTGAGTTCGTGATCAAGTTGGTTTTCTTATAAATCACCCCTTCTCCAAGACTCTGTGTTGCATACCCCTGAGCTAGTTGGTTAAGCTAAACAACAACTTGGAGAGTTGGAAGATAAAAGCTTGTCCGACTTAGCTCATGTTAAGGGATATCTTTTTGTGTGCGTGTGTTGAAGAAAGATGATATCTTCGTCAATTGATCCTCGAGGCCAGTTGTTGGAGCTATTGTCTTGCCAAAACTTGATTTGAGTGTGGGCTATTCTCAATCAAATCAGAACCAACGATGTTCGTAGTGTTGTCTTACTCGTGGATTTTCCTCGAGCATACACCATTATATCTTTGGGTCTGACCAATACTATCACCTTGTTCACATAATTATGGAATTCCAACTCCATGGGAATCGGATAAATTGTCTGTTGAGCCCATCGACAACATCCTTGTCCTCTCCATAGTTTTGTTGAGCATTAAGCTAGTGTTGGAAACTTTTTAAAGCATTTGTTCATGCTAGCTCATGAAGCATATGTTGGATGTAAGAAGTGACTTCCTCTAGTTCATGTACATTTGGTGCAAGTTGCGCCGTGAATTCGAGAAAGTAAATGTTGCTTCCTTTGGAATCATCCCAAATCAGTCATGCATACGCATTTAAGTATTCTATGGTTTGGTAGATTAATTACCTCCACTCCATATGTGTTCCTAGCACACCAAGTCACCGATTGATTTGTTCAAGGAGAAGAAGTTCCTTCAGAGGCTCGAGACTTATGCGGGACTTGATATCCTCGATGATGGTTTCCCTCTGAACTCGCTAGTGTTTTATTATAAGACTACTATGTGGTCATGCTTGTCTTGGACAGCGTGTTCACAGTGTTTGTAGCAGAACCAGCTCATGTTTTGGAGCTTGCTATCGTAGTTCATTTCGAGAGTCTCGCGACGTCATCTCGTCGGTTTGTGTTGCAAACTTTCATTTTCTTTCTAGACTCGACGAGTCTAGATTATTCTAACACCAACCAGATCTGAATCTCGGCGAGATATGATGGTTGGAACGCTTCCCAAGAATTATAATATTGGTCTCTCAGTAACCGGTAAAGAGAATGTCGTAGCCAACACACCTGTAGGAAGACCTGTTATTGTAGTATCTTGATTGAGAAAGTTGGCCACCTCCCCATAAGGACTTCGAGGATTTACTCCTAGATGTCCCTTATGGACTTTTGTGTTCAAGTCCGACCTTTACTTGATGTTCTAGATGCGGACCATCTCAATGAATGGGATACGCTAGTACATCAAGGAGAACATTAGAAGCGGAGTGCTAAATGTCTCTATCGATCATCCAGATTTTGTCTCCTTGGTCTCGCTAAGGTGAAATCTGAGAAGGTGGTATCTTCCTTTGCATCAGATCATCCATCACCATTCATCATGGTAGTACGTTGTGTTACCAGGATCCTTGACACGGATATTGGTAAAACCTTGATAAATATGGAAATGCTCAAGTTCTTGAGAGCACGCACAAGCATTAGGTGCAATCGTAGTTACTAACCGGGATTGCTCTTAATTTCCTCGGTTATGCTATAACCATTCCAATAGTGGAATCACTCTCGCCGTTGAGCTTCTCCCGATTACTAAAATCATTCTTTATGTTGTCTTCAACAAGGTAGTCCACATCATCCATTACGCCCGAGAATGTCATTCCCTCGGACTCCTTCAAATGACCGATCGTGAATTGCCTTAGGCTGGTATAAAGAGTTTAAATGATCTTTGAATCAAATGTAATTCTTTTTGCCACTTAAGAGGATATTTCTCGAGTCACCTTCCATAAGGTGTCTTGTTGTGGTATCATGGCAATTATTTTCCTCGCTACTCTGAAACCTCATCAAATTGTTTCTTCCGTCCTTCATGATGTGTGTTTTGTCTCTCAGCTCAAGAGATGCTCTTACCTCTCACTCCATGAGTTGATCTTGAATACTCGATCTTTGAGGAGATCGTTTTCTGGAGAGTCTCCTTCTGTCATTATCATGTTTGACGAAGACCTCGCATAGTTTAAGATGTCAAGATCGATTGAGTCAACAGAACAACACCCTCGAGAAGACAGTTGGATCATGAAGTTTGTGATACTTAGTATTCCCCTTTGTCTTCTTACCTCGCGTCTTGAATCTCGGGACGAGATTCTTGTTTTAGTGGGGGTGAGTTGTCACAGCCCTAGAATAATGTTTGTAAATAGTGGCTTTGCCACCCATGCATCATGTCTAGATTTCTGAAACTTGAATTGAGGAATTTTGAAAGCCTCAATAACTTAATTAAAAGTAGGGCAAAGAACCCTGGAAATCTCATTCTTTGTTTCCAAGATGTCCTTTTGCAATGTTTGAGAATTTTGGCAAGAGCTATATATAAAACCAGAATTCAGGAACATTTTTAAGGATTTATTTCTGGGACTCTGAATTTAAATCAATAGCTATTTGAATTTGAGTTATATTCATATACTAGAATATAATTTCAAATATCTTTGAAACATTTTATGTGCATTTGGAAATGTCCATTCTGCAACATAAAATTATTCAAAGGGTGTTGTCACTGTTTTGAATTTGTTTTGAATTTTGAGCAGTGGCAGAATATTAAACAAAGAAAACAAAATGAATGAATAAAACAGAGAGGAAGAATTTACTCGACTTACTCGGCGGCCCAAGTAGCCGGCCCAACTCTGTTACCGCCCAGCCCCGCCGCTTCTCTCCTGTCGCCTTCCTCCTCGCGCCAAGATGGCGGGGCGTGCCCGCTGGCGTGGCCACGCCGCCACCTCCTCCCGCATGGCTGCCTCCTCTTTCTCTGGGCGTCCCCGCGACGCCACGCACGCCTGGAACCCCTCGCTTCCCCTCGCTTTTTTTTCCTCCCCTGTTCCCCTTGGCTCGCGCCCGCGGAGCCCATCGCCACCGACGCCGTTCGCCGTGGCCACCGCCAGCCCACGCCGCCGACGCGCCCGAGGCTCGCCGACTCCCTCTTCCACCTCATGCAGCCACGCCTGGAGCAACTTCTAACGCCGCCACCGCCGCCGCTTCCCCATCGGCCACGAAGATCGCCGCCGGCGATTCACCGCCTCGAGCTTCCCGAGCACGCCGAGGCCACCTCCGCAACCGCTGTGAGCTCCTCTACCGATCCCCTTCTCCCATGTCCATTAGCCCGTCAGATCCGTCGTCTCCGTCAAGACCGTGACCTCACCGGCGCCGGACTGTCGCCGTCGTCGCTTTGGTTCGCCTCCGTCCAAACCGAGCACGCAGACGTACTCGAGCACTCCCAGAGCCCGTAGCACCACCAACCCTCCTCCCATGCACCATAGCGCCCGAACCCGCCGTTGCCGAGCCGGCCGCCGCCAAGCTTCGTCGCGGCGCCACTCCGCCACTCTCGGCGCGCCACCACCTGGTTGGATGCGGCGAAGGCGTCGCATCCGTAGATGTGCTCTCAAGGCCAAGCGGTGCCACGTGGGCGTTTCAGCGCGCCGCCGCGTCTGGCCTCGCCGCGCTAAACGCCGCAAGCTTTGACCCTTGACCGGCGTGGGTTGACCCCACCGCCGGTTTGACCTCCCCCCTGTCCCACTGACATGCGGGCCCCGCCCGGCTAACTAATCTAGTTTAGGATTAAAACTTAATTAGTTAACCTAGGTTAGTGCTAATTAAACTAGGTTAGTTAGTTAGTCCTGACCAGTGGACCCCACTGGTCAGGTTTGACTGAGGCGCCTGTTGACCTGCCGACGTCATATCGACGCCAGGTGACGCAATTAACTATTTTCGAAATTAAAATAAATCAGAAATTCCGAAAATGATTTAAACTTCAAAATTCATAGAAATTCAACCGTAGCTCAGATTGAAATAATTTATATATGAAAATTATCAGAAAAATTCAAGGAATCCATCTGTACCATTTTCATGCATGTTTGAACAATGTTTGTCCTCTGTTTTGGACAAAACAAATAAAGGGCATTTAAATAATCATATATGGAGTTTGAATTTGGATCATGTATTCAAACCAACTTCATTTAAATCATAGCTAGATGCATTAGCTCAAAACACATTCATATTGCCATGTCATAGCATGCATCATATTGTGCATTGCATTGATTGTATTCCTCTTTATTTGCCGTGAATCGCCCCTCTCGATAGGCGTGGTTTCGACGATGAGATCGATGACACCGATGAAGAGCTATATTATCTTCGAAGTGCCGTGCAAGCAAAACCCCTTGTTCATTCGATATAATCCCACTCTCTACTTTGCTGCTCTTTTTTGCATTAGGACAACAACGAATCATTTGTTACTTGCTGCGGTAGCTGAACCCTTATCCATTGCATGACTGTCATTCCACAGTAAATAGATGAAACCCACTAGCATGAGTAGGAGTTGTTTGAGCCTGTTGTGCCTACTCATACATGCTTGTTTGTCATGCCTGCTCATTGCTTAGAGTTGAGTCGGTCCGATTCATCGAGGATGAATCGAGGTGTGTGAACATGTCCTACTGGGTGTGCGCTAAGTGTGTGAACACGATTTGGTAAAGGTATCGGTGAGAGGCCATGTAGGAGTACATGGTGGGTTGTCTCATTGAAGCCTTCCTTAGGAACTGAGTTACGTGTTTGTGATCCATGATTCAGCTACTACCATACATTGGGCCTGAAATATGACCCCGCCGACTTCTTATTCACCCTTGTCCTCTGTCCGGGAGTTGCAAGTAGTTTCAGTGTTTGTAGTATCTTTGGAGGCCGTCGTGATCTGACCGTAGGGGTGGGCTGTGATGCGGTAGGCACGTGGCGGTAAACCGGCGCCTGCTTGGTGTCACGGAACCCTGTTCACATCGTTTGGGGCTGTGAGCGAAACTTGGCCGAACTCCTCATAGATGGAACCCAAATAGGCGATAAACCCGGACTAGAGACTTGAGTGTCTAGGTAGGTCGTGGTCTACACCCACGTCGGCTTTAAGCTGAAGTCTGCCGAGCACATGTCGTGGTGCGACGCTAAGTGGTGGAAACATGTATGAAGAAGTACACCCTGCAGGTTAATATGATCTATCGAATAGCCGTGTCCATGAAAAGGACTTACGGGTTGCCTATAACAGTTCATAGACAAGTGAAAGTGGATACTCTAAAACACGCAAGATAAGTGTGAGTGCTATGGATGGCGTTCTCGTGAGGGAGACGGAGCGGATCCATAGTGGTGTATTGGTATGGTGAATATGTGGACTCGTAGCGCCACCTCAAAAGAGTTACTTGCAATGTAGTTTAGGATAGCCATCGAGTCAAAGCTGGCTTGTCATTGTTAAACACCACCATCCCTTTATTGACAATGATGCATATGTAGTTAGTTCTCGATGTAAGTCTTCTTTGGGTACATTTGTACTCACGCTTGCCTATTTTATGTTTTTGCAGAGAGACTTGGTCTCGCTAGTAGTTCCGCGTGGACTTGACGTTTAGCTTGTTACCTCAGCTACGATCTTGTGCCCTCGGCAGATCGGTAGATAGTCGGGCTTCTGACCTTTTTCATTTGTAGATGTCTCAGACTCGGACATGATAGCTTCCGCTTGTGCATTGACTTGTATACTCAATGTTGGTCATGAGACCCATGTTTGTAATATCTCGCTCCTCGAGCCTAATGAATAAATACTTGAGTCGTAGAGTCATGTTGTGATGCCATGATGTATTTGCACATATCGAGCATGTTGTGTGTATGTTATTAAAATGCTTGGTATGTGTGGGATCTGACTATCTAGTTGTTTATCTTTAGTAGCCTCTCTTACCGGGAAATGTCTCCTAGTGTTTCCACCGAGCCATGGTAGCTTGCTACTTCTCCGGAACACTTAGGCTGGCGGCATGTGTCCTTCTTCATTCTCAGGTCTGTTCTTCGGGAAATGTCACGCGTTGAGTACCGGAGTCCTGTTAGCCGCTACAGCCCGGTTCACCGAGTCTGCTAGCCCAGTGCTACAGCACTGGATTCACTACCGATGACCGACACGCTCGATCTTTGGGTCATGGATGCTGTCCTCGTAAGTCTGTGCCACTTTGGGTTTACGACTAGTCATGTCAGCCCGGGCTCCTTATCATATGGATGCTAGCGACACTATCATATACGTGTGCCAAAAGGCGCAAACGGTCCCGGGCCAAGGTAAGGTGGCACCCGTTGGGATACCGTGCGTGAGGCCGCAAAGTGATATGATGTGTTACAGGCTAGATCGATGTGACACTGAGTCGGGGTCCTGACAGTCGGTAAGTTTTTGATTAATGCATTTAGAACACTTGTTCTTTTCGATACTGGTGCATCTCATTCATTCATATCAAGGTGATTTGTCGATAAGTATAAGTTGCCAACAGTAGCCCTTAAGTCACCTATGTTAGTAAGTTCCGCAGGAGCGGAGCATATGGCTAGTAGGGGATGCTATCAGTTGCCAGTAACCATGGGTAGACACTAGTACATATGCCCGTGCGTTGCAACGGGCGAAAAAATTAACAAAACCTGCTTCACGTGCCACTATACTCCGCTTACATTAAGTATGACAAATGTTGAAATTAGGTTACCCTCATCTCTAGCTATAAGGTGCAGATGCAGGTGTGTTGCCACGGGTTGAATTATCCTTATTTGGATCTTGAAGTGTACATGTGAGAAGCCACCCTAATGTCCTTCATTAACTCAGACTTAAGCTCCACACTTCTATCGAATGAAAGAGTAGTGATGCATAGAATAGTCTTTTAGCGGGAGAAACCTAGAATGTGATTTTAAGGGCATCTCCAACGCTAACCTGCAAAACGGACACCGCATCCATCCCCATACCCCCCGAGGGGACCCATGGGCATTGTTGCAGGATACGACCATCCAAAGCTATCCACGTATGGCTGGTTGTATTTGAAAAGAAATTTAACGAAAGTGAACAAATTTGGTGGATATTAAAACAAATCGGACGATATTCATTCACAGTTGAATAATTTTTAGATAAAATCGGGTGCTTTTCGTATAGGTCGGAGCAAACTAATTACATTTCGACATGTTTGAACTAAATTGTACTCTAAACCTAGTCTAAATGACCGCCAACGCCCGTTCGCCATTTTCTGCCGGCCATGAGCCCCGGGAACTGAAACTCTAGCTCTGCCTTCATAACTCACCTCCACAATCTGCAAGCGGCTAATCAGTCGATGATTTTTAGCCCATTGAGGGAGTCCTGGATTAAGGGGTCCTCGGACAGCCGGACTATATACTTTGGCCAGACTGTTGGACTATGAAGATACAAGATTGAAGACTTCGTCCCGTGTCCGGATGGGACTCTCCTTTGCATGGAAGGCAAGCTTGGATATTCAGATATGTAGATTTCTTTCTCTGTAACCGACTCTATGTAACCCTATCCCCCTCCGGTGTCTATATAAACCGGAGGGTTTAGTCCGTAGGACAACAAGAATCATAATCATAGGCTAGCTTCTAGGGTTTAGCCGCTACGATCTCGTGGTAGATCAACTCTTGTAATACTCATATCATCAAGATTAATCAAGCAGGAAGTAGGGTATTACCTCCATCGAGAGGGCCCGAACCTGGGTAAAACATCGTGTCCCCTGCCTCCTGCTACCATTAGCCTTAGATGCACAGTTCGGGACCGCCTACCCGAGATCCGCCTGTTTTGACACCAACATTGGTGCTTTCATTGAGAGTTCCACTGTGCCGTCCCGATAAGGCTTGATGGCTCGCCTTGTTGTCAAGGACAACTTCACCTCCAGAGGATCCCTGGCTATAGGACAAACTCTCTGGCTGGGCGGTTTCGTCATGACCGCCCGTTCGGCCACCGCGCCAACGATGACTTCTCAAGTCATGAAAAACAACCTTTCCGTCAGCCCGTAATTCACCGAGCAGATGGATCCAATGGAGCTCTCCTCCCTAAACGAGCTCTTGGATTGCATTGCCGCCCTGGGAGTCCTTACGGATTATGATTCGATCAGGCTTGAACCTGACCTAAGGGAGATTAACTCTCCGTCGGTCACCCATTAGATAGCGGCGGTGGAGGAACAAAACGACAATTCTTCCTCTATTTTGAGGACGTACTATATCCGGATTCCCGAGCTCTTTGAGCCGGATACTCGTCTACGGGAGTATGTGGCCCAGGCTCCGAACTTAGAATCGGGCAACGGGCCACAAATATTGGGCAATATCCTGGAGCCCGAGCTGCCAAGCTCAAGAGCTCCTTCGCCCCTGGGTTCAAGATTGGGTCAGGATGTGGACTTAATTCCACCCACCCACCCTGACACAAGTGGTCTTTCCCACATCAGACAAGAGCCCCAAGAGACAGTACACAACTTCTGGGCCAGATTCCTCCTGGTAATGAACAAGGTTTAGGACTGTCACGAGGAAGACGCAATCTCATTCTTTTGCAAAAATTGCACGGACAAGGGAATTCTCAATGCCATAAGTCGACGTGACATAGAACACTTTGCCGACCTGGCGGCCATAGTACAGAAGTACTGCGCGATGGAAAGCGCCTGGAAGACCCAAACAAAATTATGGGATCCTGCGGCCCTAACTAAACCCCTCGTCCGAACTAAAAGGGTGCGCTCTCGCAAGTCACCCAACTCAATTTCAAAGAAGCCAAAGCCCTCTACAGGGCGTGGAACCGTACTAGAGGGATGGCTCAATAAGCCATGCAAAATTCACAGGACACTGGACACCATACCAACACACAACCTTAGAGCATCTTGGATACTCTGGCAGGTAGCCAAGAGCAGTGAGGACCTTCTCATCAACAATACCGTAGAGCACCATCCGGTAGAAAGTAACAATACAGTACCGACCGTCTTAGAGACTTTTGCCTCAAACAACAGGCGCAAGCAAGTGCTCCGCAGCCTCGCCGAAGTCTGCCACGTCGCAGCAATAAACCTGTGGAACGATATGGCCATAACCTTCAACGCCAGCGACGAACCTCAATTTCGGACAGTTCGAGCACCAGCCGCTTTGGTCCTTAGTCCAATCATCGATGGATTTCGGCTTACTAAAGTTCTCATGGACGACGGCAGCGGATTAAACCTCATCTATGAGGAAACTCTCAACAAAATGGGAATAGATAAGAGCCGCTGAGGGAGTCCTGGATTAGGGGGTGTCCGGATGGCCGGACTCCTGGACTATGAAGATACAAGATTGAAGACTTTGTCCCGTGTCCGGATGGGACTTTCCTTGGCATGGAAGGCAAGCTTGGTGATACGGATATGTAGATCTCCTACCATTGTAACTGACTCTGTGTAACCCTAACCCTCTTCGGTGCCTATATAAACCGGAGGGTTTTAGTCCGTAGGACGAACAACAATCATACCATAGGCTAGCTTCTAGGGTTTAGCCTCTCTGATCTCGTGGTAGATCTATTCTTCTACTACCCATATCATCAATATTAATCAAGCAGGAGTAGGGTTTTACCTCCATCGAGAGGGCCCAAACCTGGGTAAAAACATCGTGTCCATTGTCTCCTGTTACCATCCGCCTAGACGCACCGTTTGGGACCCCCTACCCGAGATCCACCGGTTTTGACACTGACATTGGTGCTTTCATTGAGAGTTCCTCTGTGTCGTCATCTTTAGGCCCAATGGCTCCTCCGATCATCAACAACGACGGTCCAGGGTGAGACATTTCTCCCCGGACAGATCTCCGTATTTGGCGGCTTTGCATTGCAGGCCAATTCGCTTGGCCATCTGGAGCAGATTGAAAGCTACGCCCCTGGCCATCAGGTCAGATTTGGAAGTTTGAACTATACGGCGGACGTCCGCGGAGACTTGATCTTCGACAGGTTCGAGCCACAGCCGAGCGTGCCGCACTGTCGTGATGGGCATGATCTAGCTCTGCTGCCGAACAGTGCCCTGGGGGCGCACTAGTGCCCCCTCCGACCCTTAGTTTGGAGCCGATTGCGCCGATCGAGGACGGGTGGCTGGACTCCGCCTCGGGGGCTGCGATCTCTACGGCGATTGAGCCAAACACGAACCCTGTCCTTTGCGAAGCTCGTGACTCCAAGGCGCCGGACTCCTCTCCGGACTCCGAACCTTCCGCGCCCCTGCCAATCGAATCCGATTGGGCGCCGATCATGCAGTTCACCGCCGCGGACATCTTTCGGCACTCGCCCATTGGCGACATCCTAAATTCACTAAATTATCTCTCTTTATCAGGAGAGCTCTGGCCGGACTATGGTCAGGAAAGTTGGGATGGGATGCAGACGACGAAGAAATGCAAAACCCGCCCACCACCCACTTCATAGCCACTGTCGATGATTTAACAGACATGCTCGACTTCGACTCCAAAGACATCGACGGTATGGATGACGATGCAGGAGACGACCAAGAACCAGCGCCTACAGGGCACTAGAAGGCCACCTCGTCATACGACATATACATGGTGGACATCCCAAAAGATGGGAATGGCGATGGAACAATGGAGGATGACCCCTCCAAGAAACAGCCTAAGCGCCGGCGTGAGCGGCGCCGCTCTAAATCCCGCCACAGCAAAAACGGCGTTTCCGGCATGGGAGACAATAACACCCCGGACAGTGCCGAAGACAACCCCCTCCAGCAGGATTCAGTGCAGGAGGATGGAGAAGCCAGCCCTCATGAGAGAGCGGCAGACAGAGAGGTAGATGACGATAATTACATGCCTCCCTCCGAAGACGAGGCAAGCCTCGATGATGACGAATTTGTCGTGCCTGAGGATCCCGTCGAACAAGAGTGTTTCAAACGTACGCTTATGGCCACGACAAGCAGCCTCAAGAAAAACAGCAACAGCTTAGAGCTGACCAAGACTTGCTAGCTGACAAATGGACTGAAGTCCTTGCGGCCGAAGAGTATGAACTCAAACGCCCCTCCAAGAGCTACCCAAAACGCAGGCTGGTACCCCGATTAGCGGAGGAAGCACCTAAACCTACATCACCAGCGCATGATACGGCCGACCGGCCACCTCGTGGCCGCGACAGAGAGGACTCTCGGCCCTCCACTCAAGCCGCACCCCGGCGCCGCTCAAAAAGTGCCAAGGCATGGGGAAATGCGCCAGACCTGCGAGATATATTGGAGGACAAGGCAAGGCAAACAAGATCGATCTACGGATCGCGTGGGTGCCTCAGTACACGTGATGATAACCGTCATGCCGGATACAGCATATCCGGCCGAGCCGAACACAGCAGACAAAGCTCATTTGACCTACGTCGTGATATAGCCCAGTACAGGGGCGCCGCACACCCACTATGCTTCAGAGATGAAGTAATGGATCATCAAATCCCCGAGGGTTTCATACCCGTAAACATCGAATCGTACGATGGCACAACAGATGGTGCGGTATGGATCAAGGACTACCTCGTTCATATCCACATGGCCCGCGGTGATGATCTACATGCCATCAAATACCTCCCACTCAAGCTTAAAGGACCAGCTCGGCATTGGCTTAACAGCTTGCCGGTGAGTCAATTGGTTGTTGGGAAGACACGGAAGCCGCATTCCTCGATAACTTCCAGGGCACCTATGTGCGACCACCAGACGCTGATGACCTAAGCCACATAATTCAGCAGCCAGAGGAATCGGCCAGACAATTCTGGACACGGTTCCTAACCAAGAAAAATCAAATCGTCAACTGTCCGGATGTAGAGGCCCTTGCAGCCTTCAAACATAACATCCGCGATGAGTGGCTTGCCCGGCACCTAGGACAAGAAAATCCGAAATCGATGGGAGCCCTCACAACACTCATGACCCGCTTTTGCGCAGGAGAGGACAGCTGGCTAGCTCGTAGTAACAACATGACCAAGAGCCCTGGTAATTCGGATACCAAGGACAGCAATGGCAGGTCGCGTCGCAACAAGCACAAGCGCCACATTAACGGCGATAATGCTGAGGATACGGCAGTCAATGCCGGATTCAGAGGCTCTAAACCCGATCAGCGGAAAAAGCCATTCAAAAGGAATAATCCGGGCCCGTCCAATTTGGACCGAATACTCGATCGCTCGTGCCAGATACACGGCACCCCCAAAAAACCAGCCAACCACACCAACAAAGATTGTTGGGTGTTCAAACAGGCAGGCAAGTTAAATGCCAAAAACAATCACAAGGGGCTGCATAGCGATGACGAGGAGGAGCCCCGGCAGCCGAACAATAGAGGAGAGAAGGGCTTCCCCCCTCAAGTGCGGACGGTGAACATGAGATACGCAACCCACATAGCCAAAAGGGAGCGGAAGCGTGCACTAAGGGACGTATATGCGATGGAGACAGTCGCCCCAAAGTTCAATCCGTGGTCCTCCTGCCCGATCACTTTTGATCGAAGGGACCACCCCACTAGCATCCGCCATGGCGGATTCGCCGCATTGGTTCTAGACCCAATCATTGACGGATTTCACCTCACCAGAGTCCTGATGGACGGCGGCAGCAGCCTGAACCTGCTTTATCAGGATACAGTGCGCAAAATGGGCATAGACCCCTCAAGGATTAAACCCACAAAAACGACCTTTAAAGGCGTCATACCAGGTGTAGAGGCCAACTGTACTGGCTCAGCTACACTTGAAGTGGTCTTCGGATCCCCGGATAACTTCCGGAGCAAGGAATTAATCTTTGACATAGTCCCGTTCCGCAGCGGCTATCATGCACTGCTCGGATGAACCGCATTTGCAATGTTCAATGCGGTGCCGCACTACGCATACCTCAAGCTCAAAATGCCAGGCCCTCGAGGAGTCATTACGATCAATGGAAACACCGAACGCTCTCTCCGAACGGAGGAGCATACGGTGGCCCTCGCGGCGGAAGTAAAAAGCAGCCTCTCAAGGCAATTCTCGAGTCTGGCTATTCAACGTCCGGACACCGTCAAGCGCGCCTGGAGTAACCTACAACAAGACCGCCTGGCACGTTCCGAGCATGCGTAGCAATGCGGCCCCAACCCCAGCCCTCGCGAAATTGCAAAACCAGTACTACGCATACATAATTACGCTCTGGAAATACCATGGGCATAGGGGGAGGGGCACGACCACGGCAGGCCCAAAATACGGCTCAACCGCACCAGGGGCTCCCCGATTGTGTCATTCTTTTTTTTTCTTACTTTCAGGACTCTGTTCTCAAGAAGCCCTGTCCAACAGTAGAATAGCCGAGCACACGATGCAACAACCAGGGAAGCAGGAAGCTACGTCGAGTGTCCAGGTGGTCTCTATAATGAGCAGTATACTTGTTTCACATATCATCCCGCAGCTCGCCCCTGGAGGGGGACATGTCAAATAGTCCCGTCCATTGCTTATCGTACTATTTGTATCATTCTGCTTTTACCGCAACCTTTTTGAATAAACAATACATAGCTTCTACCTATTATTGCATTCCTTTTTTTACCTATATATGTTCACTTATGACATGTTGCATCCGTACACTTTGGTACGGCCAAATACACCAGGGGCTTAAGTACCCCAAAATATGGTGTGATAAGTCTGAACACTTTCACAAGTGTGGCACCCCGAACTTATAGCATTATATGCATCGGCTCCGAATCATGTCTTGGGTTAGTCGTTGGGTTTGCCCGGCTCCCATGTTTTGGTACCTTCCGTTCCATTATATCGGCTAAGGTAGCGCTGGGAGAACCACTGCGATTGTGCCCCGGTTGAGTTGGGTTAAGAACCTCAGTGGAGAAAGCTAAAACTGACCGTCATGCTAGGGCGAGAGCCGATCGCTTTTCGAGAGGTTTTCGAGTCCCTAAAGACTTATGCCGCTTAGAGCGAGGAGTCGACTTTGTCTGGCCCAGGAGTGGATGGCGCCCCGCACTCGGTCTTCCGAATACTAGGGGCTTCGCTGAAATTTAAAATTATAGAATTCTATGGCTAAGTGAGAGTGTTCAAGCATTATAGTCCGGTTGCCTCGTTCGTTGCGTCGAGTGCCTCCCTCGAAGGACCCAAGAATGGGAAAAAGAGCGCTCAAGTTTATCCCGAACACCCCAGCACTCGTGGCATGGGGGCAGAAGCCGACGACTTGCCATCTCTCAAATTCAATAAACGGCCGCACAGAAGGTAATATTTTAAATTCACAAGCGTTGCTTAGCGCATATGAACAAGTTTTCAGCGTACAGGATAACAAATGCGAGTTTACTCAAAACATACATCTTTGGAGCATTCACCCGCTATAAGGCGGGCACCCTTCAGGACGCCCTCACAATACATCTCGGGCTTGCGATACTCCCTGCCTGGCGGTGGTCTGTCCGTCACAAGCTTCTCAACGTCCATCTTGCCCCAGTGCACTTTAGCACGGGCAAGGGCCCTACGGGCACCTTCGATGCAGACGGAGCGCTTAACGACTTCAATCCATGGACAGGCGTCCACCAGCCGCCTCACCAGCCCGAAGTAGCTCCCAGGAATGGCTTCCTTAGGCCAGAGCCGAACTATGAGGCCTTTCATGGCCTGTTCGACCACCTTATGGAGCTCGACCAGCTGCTTCAGCTGGTCGCTGAAGGGCACCAGGTGTACAGCCTCAACATACTAAGACCAGAACACCTTCTCCGTTGAGCTCCCCTCCTCGGCTCGGTAGAACTTGGCGGCATCGGACACACTGCGGGGCAGATCTGCGAATGCTCCTGGAGAGCTCCGGTGTAACGCCCCGGTTTCGATGCGCCAGGTGTTCGCCAGTTAATTGCCATTGTTGCCATGTCATTTGCTTGCTTGTTGCATTTTATCATGTCATCATCTTCATTTCATATCATGTCATCATGTGCATTTCATTTTGCATACGTGTTCATCTCATGCATCCGAGCATTTTCCCCGTTGTCCGTTTTGCAATCCGACACTCCTATGGCATCCGGCGTCCCCTTCTCGCCTCTTTTTTTGTGCGGGTATTAAACTTTCTCGAAATGGCCCGAGGTTTGCCAAGCGGCCTTGGTATAGCACCAGTAGACCGCATGTCAAGTTTCGTGCCATTTGGAGGTCGTTTGGTACTCCAACGGTTAACCGGGTAACCGTAAAGCCCTCTTTTGTTGCAGCCCAAGTCCCCTTCCAAAGTGGCCCAAAACCCATCTAACTCCCCTCCATGCTCTTGGTCGTTTGATCACGATCGCGTGGCCGAAAACCGCTCCTCATTTGGACTCTCCTAGCTCCCTCTACCTATAAATAGGCCCCTCTCCCCGAAATTTTCGTCCAAACCCTAGCCTTCTTCCTCCTCCCTCCGACGGACACGTCCGGACCGGGCCGGACATGTCCGCCCGTCCCCGCGCCGCCGCCCACGCCCACTCCGCGCCGCCACGTGGCATGCCGCCACTCGTCGCGGCGCGCCCGAGAGAGCTCAGATCGGGCCCGCCCAGCCAGATCGGGCCCGTCGCCGCCGGATCCGCTTCGCCGCCGCCCGACCATCCGCCCGACGCACCTTTTTGGCGGCGCTGCGCCTCGCCGCCTCCTCGTCGCCAGCGCGTGCCGCGCCCACCAGCTCCTCGCGCCGCTTCGCCGCCGCCCTCGGCCTCCGTGCTGCCCGCCGCGCCGCCTTCCGCCCGCCCGAGAGCAGCTTCCCGAGCTCCGCGGCCACCTTCCCTCGCCGCCCGGCGACCTCGCCGAGCGCCGCCGCTTCGCCGCCTCCTCGCCCGTCGCCCTGCCGCCCTCGCGGATCCGCGCCCGCCGGCTCCCGCCGCCCGGCCCGCCTCGGCCGCCGAGCTCCGCTGGGCGCACCGCCTCCGCAACCAGCAGCGCCGCCCGAGCACCCGCCGCCTCGTGCGCTGCGCCGCCGCCGACCGCCTTCACCGCCGTCGCCGGCCACCCCGTCACCGGATCCGGACGGGTGGGATGAGATCCACCCGTCCCGGAACCAAACACCTCCGTTGCGCCCTGGTTCCCTCCGTCCCGGGTCCTCCTCGTCCACGTTTTCGCGAGGTTGTTTTTCATCTAAGTCCCAGTATTTGCACATTATCATGCCATGTTCATCGCATTGTATCTCTGCATCCGTAGGTCCGTTTCGTGCGTGTAATGTGTCAAATTGTTCGTCTCGATGAGTACTTCATTTCATACCATTGCATCATATTCATTTGAGCTCATGTTGATGCCCGAAATGTTGTTGGAAGAGTGCATGTTACTGTTAATCTGCTGAAACTGTTATAACCTGCTCATTTGTCATTTTTGCCATGATTGATGTGTGCATCCTATGAGTATGAGCTCTACATGTGTTTTGATCTATGCCATGCCATCTTTCCAGGGGTGCCAACCATGTATTTTTGTGAGTTGTGTGCTGAGTGTATCAAGCTTGCTAAGTAGGATAGTTGTTGTTGCTGTTTTCCTGACAGATTCTGTTATATTTTGTTGCTATGTAAACATGTTGCTACTAATCATTCTATGCACAATCTGGAGATGTTCTATAAACATGTTCTGATCTACATGTCTTGCTCTTTCCATTCATGCCCTTGGTTGCAATTATAGCCTGCTGTAGATTGTTCATATCTTGCTCCAAAGTTGCTTGATAATGTTGCTATCAGCCTGTTAACATTAAGTTCACTAGTTCCCATGTGTTTTGCTAGTGTTCCATGCATCCTATGACCTTGCTCTTGCCATGCTTAGCTTCATAAACATCTCTTCTTACTGTTGGTTGCCTTGCCATGCCATGTATTGCTCTGTAGTGAGTGGTTCAAGCTCACCAACATAACTACTTATTGTTGTTCCTGCCATGTTTGAATCTGTAATATAACTTGCTATGTTTACATGGGTGCCATCATATTTTCTATGACTTTTTGGCTCATGGTCAGTAAGGGACTTTTGATCTATGCAATTAGTAGATTAATGCCATGCCTTTGTTTGCCATGATATGTTCCTGTAACATGTTGTTTGATAGCTGTAAACATTGCAACCTGATGTTATTTCTGCTAAAGTCTGGAACTGTTATTATTTGCAATCTTTCCATGTCTTTTTGAGCATGATCTATTGATTTCTGGAGACCGCTCAGTGTTCATGTCTTGTCATGCTTTACATGTACTTCATGCTCATGCCTTTTGTTCTTATGTTGGGATGTTGTAGCTTATTGTTTTGATGCTTGTAATATGCCTAGTTGCTGTTATGGACAGATTGTTGCTATGACTTGTATAGAGTGTATGTGTTGCACCGTTGCTCCGTTTTGAGTGTGCTCTATATGAAACTTGCTTGTTTTTGCATGTAGCTTCATATTATCATGTTGCATCCATGTTTTGAGGTGTTTGCTTGATGTTTGTATGCCTTTTGCATCAATGCCATGTTTAACATGTTTTGCTCATATCTTCTAGGCCGTAGCTCCAATTCTAATGAACTTTATATGTAACTTGACTAGAATTTCATGTAGATCATCTTGGTGCGTCTTAAATTTCTGTTTAACAACTTGAACATAAGGTTTATTCAGATCTGGATCAATTTCGAAATTTGCATATGAGGACTTAACGGAATTGTTATATGTTGTTCCTGGCCTCATTTAAACTTGCCTTGATGTGTTGTTCTTGTTTGCATCATCTCTTGCCATGAGTAGCTTCATGTAGCTTGGTCATGCATCATGCCTTGTTCATGTGTGGTGTGTTAACCTATGTTGTGTGCTTCTTCTTGTTAGTTCCTGTTTCGTTGCGATCGTGAGGATTCGTTCGTCTACGGTTGGTTCGGCTTCATCCGTTCATCTTCTTCATGGACTCGTTCTTCTTCCTTGCGGGATTTCAGGCAAGATGACCGCTACCCTGGATCTCACTACTATCATTTCTATGCTAGTTGCTTTGTTCTATCGCTATGCTGCGCTACCTATTACCACGTGAAGTTGAAGATTTCTCCATGGTGGACAGGATTTTGGTTGGGATATCACAATATCTCTTATATTATTAATGCATCTATATACTTGGTAAAGGGTGGAAGGCTCGGCCTTATGCCTGGTGTTTTGTTCCACTCTTGCCGCCCTAGTTTCCATCATACCGGTGTTATTGTCGGTGTACTAAGGTAGGGGTACCTCAGTACCCCAACTTGTGCACGGGCGGTTGCAGCTTCCCGCGGCAGGGTTTACCACGTGCTCGCCGAAAACCTTCCTGCTCCATGTCAAACCATTCAAAAACGAAGTATACAAGACAGAAGATCGAGACCCCGGCAAGCGGAGCTTGCCGGGAAGGCCGTTCCAGGCTCAAGGTTACATCACTCACGCAAGGCCCTGGCAAGAGGAGCTCGCCAGGAAGACTAAAAGATTACATCATAGGAGACACGCCTCGGCGCTATATGCATCCCGGCGAGGGCCCGGGAGCGACAAGTTCTGAGCCCGCAAGCTCCGGGTCCGCAGAGTCAAGACCCGGCAAGGTGCTTGCCGGAGAATTATGCTGTTGTGTGCCCGCTCCAGCTCATCAGCCCACGCGCCACAGGGCCTTTCCAGGACGCGTGGCGGATGGCTGTGCAGCCTGGGGACACGGTGGCACTTCACGGTGGCGGATCCATCGCCGTGGCGACGGAGACACAAGGGCGGAGCTTTTGGGGTCGACGGCGACGGCATTAAATGCCCTTGTCCCCCATGTCAAAGTAGGTAGCAACCACTGTTCACGCCTTGTAGCTCCAATTGTTCTCAAGACTGTTCCAACTACCACCTCTTTTACATTTTACCCCTTTCTCCCACGTTGACACTGTCGGTGACCCTTGCACTATAAAAGGAGGCCCATGCACAGCGTGGAGGAGGTTCGGTTGGGTTGAAACCTTGACAACTCTCGCTTCGGTGTAGGCGTCATCAGAGATCTTCAAGCTCCCGAGCTCAATACAAACCAAGGCAGGAGTAGGGTTTCTGGCGTCCACCGCGCCCGAACACAGGTAAAACTGCCCGCGTGCTCGCACGATCTGCTCTCCGTGCTCCCTCCGCCTCGCACCGCATGCAGACAAGGGCCCGGTCCCATAGGTGTTCGTGGCGGCAGTTCCCGACATCTTTGGCGCGCGCCGGTAGGGGCGTCGAGGTTGTGCGGACCTGATCCGGCGTTCACGCGGGCGCGTTCTTCATCAACCTCTCCAGTTTCATCAGCAACTTCATCAACAATTGCGCCATGGCCCCGAAGAAGAAGGCTTCGGAGGTTGCAGGCCCGTCTGCGTCTCTTCGCCGCCACCGGAGCCAACGGTGGGCGGAGGAGACGCCGTCGGAAGGGTGGTCGCCGGCGAGGGCACTCGGCGCCACGAGATCAAGGACAAGACGGATGACCGCGCCTCGGTCTCCGTTGACATTCGCGTCCATCTCAGCACACGACAACCCAGCAGCGCCATACCACGGAGGTGGTATCCGCTTTCTTGGGCAAGGACACACCGAGGCTCGCGGGATGCTCCGGACCACCGTCCGCACAGTAAAGCGAAGGCGCGGGGCAGGACCTGCTCCTTCTAACTGCTGTTAGGAGTCCGAGCATATCCGCTCCTCGCACCGCCGCCCGCTCCCCTCCACTCCGCGAAGCGCTTCGCAAGGGCACAAACTGCTCCTCGACTTCCCTCAAAGCGGACAAGGCCAAGACCGGAGGGCTACCATCCGAGCTCGATCGCCGCCCAACAACGACTCTTCACAGCAGCTGGCGACCTCGCGGCCGCGGCAAGCTGAGAAGACGAAGGCTGACGGCGACAAAACCGCCGGGGGTGCAACCACCGTGCACTCCCCGCCGCAGAAGCGAAAGACGCCGCCCCGCCGGAGCAACGCCGACGATGGCTCCACGGCATCGTCGGATCCGCGGGCTCGTCGGGATCAACGCCAGGTCCTCGACGACCGGCGACAAGAAGACGCTCGGACCACAATCGAGCGCCGCCGAGAAGCTCGGCGACAATCAGACCAGAGAGCTGGGAACGCTGTCGACACGCACGCGCCCGGTGAACCAGGCGACTTGCCATACGCGGCAGGCTGCCCTGCGTTCACCCGCGAGCTGCGGCGCGTCCAGTGGCCCAGCATGAAGAATTTCAAGCCTGACGTACCGGAGAAGTACGACGGCAAGACGCACCCCTCGGAATTACTCAGTATCTACACCATCGCGGTGCAGGCTGCCGGGGGGCGCGACGAGAAGATTCTGGCGAACTACTTCCCACTCGTGCTTAAGCCGAACGTTCGTTCTTGGCTTATGCACTTGCCGGAAGGCTCCATTTCTTCTTGGGCAGACCTTTGCCATCAGTTTGTTGGCGCCTTCACCGGGCGGCCACAAACCCCACGGCCAGGAGAGCGATCTCCACATTTTGGCCCAGAAGGAAGGAGAATCCCTGCGCAAGTATATCCAACGCTTCAGCCGTGTGCAACACAACATCCCTGATGTCCACCCTCGCCGGTTGTTATAGCGTTCCACCAGAACGTCGCGAACCGCCCGCATGCGTGAAGAGATGGCGATGACCAAGATTCGGGATGTCGGCGAGCTCTATGCTCGGTTGATAAGTGCGACGCTGCGGAAGAGGGAGGAGACTCCCGGGGAGGATCTGGCGCAGGAGGAAGCGACATGACGACGCCGCCCGCAAAGAAGAGCCGCGGCGGAACAACCGAAAGAAGAACAAGAAAGAGGTGCTTGTCGCCGAGAAGTCCGCAAGGAGGCTCCCGCCAAGCAAACACAGGCTTGCGGCTCCGCAAGGAGCTCTGCTCAGAGCGGCAGCCGACAAGCGGGACGGCTCCGGCAAGCAATATGCAAAATCCACCGCACCAAAGGCCACGATCTCTCCAAGCGCAAGCGTCGAGTATCTCGTCGAGCAGCAAAAAGCTGAGTACGAGAGGCGCGACAAGGAGAAGGCCCAAGGTGGCGGAGGAGAACCGAGCAAGAAGCGGCCGTTCAGTGGCCGGGGAGGACGCCGCGGCAAGGCCAAGCAGCGGCAAGGTGATCGACCTCCCCGGGGCCGCGACAAGGATGAAGAAGACGACGACGAAGACATGGAGGAGGAGGATAACAGCGAGCAGGAGTTCCAGAAGGCCACGGAGGTCCTGTGCGTCGACGGTGGCGCCTCTCTGCACACCTCCCACCGCCAGCTAAAGCAGTGGGTGCGTGAGGTGAATGCAGTGGAGTCCGCCCGTGGAGTCGCAAGCAGCTCCTCAAATGGTCCAGCACACCCATCATTTTTGATCTTGAGGATCACCCTGACCGCACCACCGCGGTCGGGTGCTTGCCGATGCTGGTCTCGCCCACCATCCGCAACCTCAAGGTCACCAAAATGTTGGTTGGCCGGCGGGCCGGGCTGAACTTGATCTCCTCTGCTGTAATCAAGAAACTCCAAATTCGGATGGCGAGCTCGAAGAGACCGGTCCTTTCAAGGAATCAACCCGGGCGGAGCAAGCCCAAGGAAAGATCACTCTGCCGGTGACCTTTGGCGGGAGCTCAATTTCAGGATCTGGCGCATCACTTTCGGCGTCGCCAATATTCCGTTGCCATACAATGGAATACTCGGCCGCCCTGCCTCGCCAAGTTCATGGCAGCTTCCCATTATGCTTACTAACGTACTCAAGATGCCGGGCCGATAAGCGTCATCACCGCCCACGGCGACAAGAAAGATGCGCTTATCTGCACCGACAAGATCTACCGGATGCGCAGCTGCGGCCGATAAGAATACACTTGCCGCTGAAGCTCCCGGGGAAGAAGACGAAGACCAAGTCCGCAAGTGCTCGGGGCCCACTCCGTAACCGCACCTCTTCGAGTGCTGCGCTGCCGTCGAGGACGCCCCGCCGAGCTCCACCGGCAAGAGTAAAGGGAATGGCGCGCCCGCGGCAACCAAGAAGGTGTCCGCCAAGGAGGACGGCACTCGGTGGTACCTTCACCATCGATTGCCACACTTGACAACAAATAGGAAAGCGGGCTTGTTGCCTTCCTGCGGGCGAATGTCGATGTGTTTGCATGGCAACCATCGACATCCCGGTGTTCCTGTGAAGGTGATTGAGCACAAGCTTGCTGTTTGTCCTCATCTGCGCCCATCAAGCAAAAAGTGAGGAAGCAAGCCGTGGAGCGCCAAGAATTCATCAACAAAGAAATCAAGAAGCTAGAGGCAGCAGGCCTAGTTAGAGGTGTGATCCATCCGACGTGGTTAGCAAACCCAGTCGTCGTGCGCAAGGCCAACGGGAAATGGAGGCTGTGTATAGACTTCACCGATGTGAATAAAGCATGTCCCAAGGATCCATTCCCTTGCCGCGATTGACCAGATTGTTGACTCCATCGCCGGATGTGAGCTACTCGCTTTCTTGATGCATACTCAGGCTATCACCAGATCTTTATGGCCAAAGAGGATGAAGAGAAGACTGCATTTATCACTCCATGTGGCACTTATTGCTTCATACGCATGCCATTTGGATTGAAGAATGCAGGATCAACATTTGCAAGGGTAGTGTACACTGCTTTTGAGCCACAGATCCACAGAAATGTAGAGGCTTACATGGATGATATCGTGGTGAAGAGCAAGAGTAAGGATACGCTGATTCAAGATTTGGAAGAGACGTTTCAGAACCTGCGCAAGATACAGCTTAAGTTGAACCCTGAGAAGTGCGTCTTTGGAGTTCCCTCCGGCAAACTTCTCGGGTTCTTTGTGTCCTGAGGGGATTGAAGCCAACCCCGACAAGATTAAAGCCATTGAGCGATCGAAGCCCGAAGCGAGTCAAGGATGTCAAGGCTTGCGGGTTGTGTGGCTGCCCTCGGAGGTTCATTTCAAAGTTCTGAACGCGCCCTACCTTTCTTCAAAATCTTGAAGAAGGCAGGTCCCATGAAGTGGACTCGAAGCGGAGGCAGCGCTGCAGATTTGAAGCGGTACCTATCCTCCACCCCAATACTTGTCGCACCTAGACCACAGGAGAAGTTGCTGCTGTACCTAGCGGCAACCAACCAGGTGGTTAGTGCTGCGTTAGTAGCGGAGAGGGAGACCGACGAGGAGGCTACACCACCGGCAAGCGAGTCCAGCAATAAGCAGGGGGCTCCTCCGACAAGCTCTGGCCCCGAGAAGGACAACTCTGCGCAGGAACAGGATGGGGTGCAGAAGAAGATGGTGCAGCGCCCAGTGTATTTTGTAAGTTCCCTTCTCCAGGGGGCTAGATCAAGATACCCTGGTGTGCAAAAGTTGCTTTTCGGCCTCCTCATGGCCTCGAGAAAGCTGCGCCATTACTTCCAGGCACACGAGATAACAGTGGTCACTCGCTTTCCGCTGAAGAGGATATTGCACAATCCGTAGCAGCAGCAGGATCGTTGAGTGGGCACTGAGCTGTCGAGCTTTGGACTTAAGTTTGAAAGTACTTCAACCATACAGAGCCGAGCTTTGGCAGAATTTATAGCAGAGTGGACCCCAACGCCCGATGAAGAAGTCCAAGAAACAAGTACACCCGTACAAGAAGCGACAAGTGAATGGGTAATGTACTTTGATGGTGCCTTCTCGCTGCAAGGCGCCGGTGCGGCGTGGTACTCATCGCGCCCACGGAGAGCACCTCAAGTATGTTATCCAGATGCACTTCCCAAGGAGCAGCGACAAACAACACCGCTGAATATGAAGGTTTGCTCGCCGGCCTCGGATTGCGGCGAACTTGGGATCAAGAAGTTGATTGTGCGGGAGATTCTCGGTTGGTGGTCCGCAAGTTAACAAGAGCTATCAGAGCCCTTTGATGGAAGCTTATGTCGATGAAGTGAGGAAGCTTGAGGAGCGCTTTGAAGGTTTGCAGATGGAGCACGTCCCGAGAGCTCAGAATGAAATCGCAGATGGTCTTTCAAAGTGTGCTTCGATGAAGTTACCTGTGGAACCGGGGACCTTCTTGCTCAAGCTGACTCAACCATCCGTCACGCCATCAATTGGGCAGTCCAAGAAGAGAAAGTTGGTCTCCGGCGACTACTTGCCGGCGGGTCTCCCTGAGGCCGCCGCCAAGGTCCCCAAGATCAACGACCAGAACGCTGAGGAACGGTTTGCTCCTGCAGATCCTCGGATCTGTACAGTTGAAGCAAGTGTTCCCGACAAGCCTCGCCCCGGCGAGCTTGCCGGGGGACCTTCAGCTCCGGCAGAGCCAGAGGTTCTGCCATAGAAGCCGAGGTTCCCGCAGCGCCCTCATGCCTTTAGTCCTGCCGCTGAGCCCCAAGCTCCGGCATGGGCGCAGCAGATCGTCTGCTTTTGCAAACCGGAGAACTTCCGACGACCGGAAGAAATAGAGAAGATAACCAGACAGTCAAGTATGTACCGGTTCGTGGATAACGAGCTGTATGTAAGAAGGCTCAATGGTGTCGATCAAGTGCATCTCCGTGGAAGATGGATGAAGCTGTTGGCGTAAATACACGGAGGCATATGCGGCCACCACATTGGCGCAAGGGCGCTTGCCGAAAGCTTTCCGCAAGGGTTCTTTGGCAAGAAGCCCTCCAAGATGCAATCGCACTAGTAACCAAGTGTGAAGCGTGCAAGGCCCATGCAAAGCAGATTCATCGGCCAGCTCAAGCTCTCCAAACAATCCCTTTGTCCTGGCCCTTCTCGGTGCGGGGCTCGATATCCTCGGCCCCTTCCCCGTGTTGTCGGGGCTTTGATTACTTGGACGAGTAATCGACAAGTTCACAAAGTGGCCGAAGTGGAGCGCGAGAAAGGTGACAAGACAATCAGCGGTCAAGTTCTTCAGATCGATTGTGTGCCGTTTCGATCCCTAACAGATTATCACCGACAACGGTACACAATTCACTAGTCGCACCTTCATGCAAGACGCCCAAGACCTTGGCGCCTAAGGTGTTCTGCTTCGCATTGCTCACCCGAGAGCAACGGTCAAGCGGAGAGGGCTAATGCTGAAGTGCTGCGCGGACTCAAGACAAGAACTTTCGACAGGCTGCGCAAGTGCGGAAGAAATTGGATAGAGGAGCTACCGGCGGCTCTTTGGTCAATCAGAACGACACCAAATCGAGCCACCGGACAGACACCTTTTGCTCTAGTCTATGGAGCAGAGGCAGTTCTCCCCACGGAACTCATATACGGATCTCCTCGAGTGCTCGCTTATGATGAGCTCGAGCAAGAGCAACTGCGGCAAGATGATGCATTGCTCCTTGAGGAGGGACGTCTTCAGGCTGTTGTACGAGCTGCTCGATACCAGCAGCCTTGCGCCGCTACCATAGCCGCAAGGTCAAAGCCAGGAGTCTCGAGGAAGGCGACCTTGTTCTTCGGCGTGTTCAGTCCGCCAAGAATTCCAACAAGTTGACGCCGAAGTGGGAAGGCCCTTATCGGGTGAGACAAGTCACGAGGCCCGGCGCTGTCCGCCTCGAGACCGAAGAAGGCTTACCGGTGAGCAACTCCTGGAACATAGAGCATCTTCGCAAGTTTCACCCATAAGGCGCGGTTGCCGTGATCCGCTCCGGCAACCACCTTTTGTACAAGCTTTGCCGCTGTTGCATGTAACCTTCATTACAAAGCGGCGCAGACCCGTGCATCGATAAACTTTCGTGTTTTGCGCTAGTTGCCTTTCCCATGCTTTTCTTTGCTATTTGCATGTGTTATTTGGCATCTCTTGTGCGACACACATATCCGGTAAGCAATAGCACGCCGAAAGGCCATATACTTGTTTCCCTCTTCTCTTTCCTTGCCTCTTAAGCAGAAGGAACGTTCCTCGCGCACAAGTTTGCCGGGGGGGAAGGAAATGGAGGATGAACCAAGTGCTGTTCAAGAAAGAGAAGCTTGCCGGAGAACGCGCAGATCACGAAAGCTAAGTTATTAGAATTTGAGCAGTTCAAAATTTTAAATTTTAAGTTGCCTTCCTTGAACAACCACACTTTGTATGGAAAACCTGTGCGCGGAGGAACCTACCCGTGGATAGCCGCACCCTTATCTTGTTTTCGAGCACGCTCAACGATTTAAGTGAGCTGCGACAAGTGTCGCGCCCTTGTTTCGTTTTCGAGTCCGCTCAGCAAGCTAAGCGCGATTGCGACTAGTCATGCAAGGTTGCTTGCCGGTAAGACCTTGGCCAGCGGGCTGCTTCGAGTTCAGCACTCAGCGCTCGCGGCAAGGGCCCCTTGCCGGCAAGTTCCCTAGAAGCGTAGGGTTGAAGCATACAAAGTTGAGGATCAGAACAAGGAAGATAACACTGCATCTATTGATCAAAATAAAGATAGTATCTTACAAGGAATAACTTGTCGCGATGACTAATGAGTTCATAACACCCTATGCAGCGACAAAAAGAGATAAAGATAAAGGAGGCCTAGTCTACGCGGTCGCCCTCCACCCCGAGATCTTGTTCACTTTAGCAATGATGTGGGCGACCTGCTCCTTGAGCCTCCATGTTAGCGTCGGCCGGCAAGCTGCGAAGAACGTTGGTGAGGTTTATGCGGGATTGCGGTATAAAATCTTCGTCAAGACACGCTCCATGGTTCCGTGCACAGCCGGCGAGTCTCCTCGGCGAAGTTGCGCGGGATCTTCTTCCGCAGATTTGCAAGGGCGCGCGATCCCCTCAAGAAGAGGCTGAGCTTGGCGCTGGAGGGAGATTTGGATCCGGGAGTAGATGAGATGCTCCGGCTTCAGCGCCAAGAGCTCCTGGTCAATGTCGGACGACAAGATACCAAGTCCTCGGTCCATAGCTCGACGGCACGGCGGAAGTGCTCGGCTGCTTTGTTGGCGCTGTCCACAAGGTTCGCTCCTTGCGGAGCTCCTCCTTCAATTTGGTCTCCGATCCCGGCGGCGTCAGCGAGTCCCTCGGCGTAGAGACTTTCAGCTCAAGATCCTCGATGGAGTCCTTGGTGGCCTTCAACTCGTCGCCCTTCTTGGAGAGCGCGACCTGAGTTCCGAGTTGGTGTGGGCGTCCTTCTCGCGCTCCGTGTTGGCTGGCGACCTTCTCCACGCCGCCTTCAAGAACTCCTCCAGCTGCGCGACCTTGGCGGCAAGCTCCTCCTTGGCGGTCTCGCGGCAGCCAATGGCGGCTTTCGGCCTCCTTGAGTTCCCGCCAAGGGCCTGCTCCCGAGCGGCAAGGTCTTCCTCGTGGGAGTCGAGGTTGACCTTCACTGGGCGAGTTCTCCTTCTCGCCGGAAAGTTCCACCCAGCGAGCTGCTGCTCTTCGCCTCGGCCTTCTCCAGCAACCACTCTTGATACTCCCCGCGAAGTCGCTCATGCTCCTCCGCCACCTTGCGGAGGGCAGCCTGGTTGGCGGCGCTGAGCTCCGCCAAGACGCTTCTCCATCTCCTCGGCGGCCTTAGCGGCGAGGGCCTCCCGAAGCGAAGCCGCCTGGCCGGTAAGGGCCAGAGCTGGTGAAGCAGCTTCTCCTCCTCGGGCCCGCTCGCCCGCCGGGCCCTCGACGATCTTCAAGCCAGCGGAGGCGAGGACCTCCCATCAAAGGCCTCGCCCTCGCGGGAGCTTCGGACGAAGAGCCCCACGGCACTGGATGAAGACGCCGCTGGGGCCTTCAAGTAGTAGTCGGACTGCTCCTCTCCGGCGGAGGGTCGGCGATCGCGCGCAGACTTGATGCTCCCGCTGCCTCCGGGCGGCGGTGCGTCGCCGTCCTCCTCCCGCCACAAGGCCCGCAGCCGGAGCGGTCTCTGGCGCATTGGCCCGGCGGCTCCGCCGTGTCCCGGCGACAGGGGCGTCGCCGCCGCCGCCCTGCGTGCCCTCCTCCTCAATGACGATGACTTCTGTCTCCATCTGCTCGGGGGGAGGGGGATCTAGAAGAAGAAGAAAAAGCAAAGAAGTTCAAGCAAATATCCAAAAAGAGACAACGCCAAGAAGACAAGTTGCAGAACCTACCTTGGCGGACGTCGTCAGCGGCGGGCTCCCTCGCCGGGGAGCTCTGCCTTGGCGGAGTGGCCGCCCTCGCCGGGCTGCTCGCTCTTGGCGGGGTACTCGCCCTTGGCGGAGTACCCGCCCTTGGCGGAGTGCTCTCCCTTGCCGGGGAGCTCGGCCTTGGCAGGGACGGCGGGGCCTGCAGCTCCTCGGGGGCGATCTCCGGACACTCCTGCCGCTGTGGCTCCACCTCTGCACAAGTCAAGACGAAAACATCAAGGCATTAGTACAAGACCAAAATCTTCAAACACGCCCGTGAAGCGAAGTGCAGAACCAGGACTTCTGTTGGGGGCTGCGCTGGGGCTGCTCCTCGAATAACGCTGGTCCGCAAGCTTGGCTCAAGACGTCCCGATCGCCCTTGGGCGAAAGTCGTCGCGACCGACCACGGCACCTTGGCCCTCTTCGCTTGGGCCAAGGTCCACAAATCAACGCAAGAAACAAGATTAGCATCAACAATGATCAAGGCGAAATTTGAGAAGATGAAGATCTCGGATACTTACTCCTGTTCCTCCTCGTCGTCTTCGCTCAAGGCGGAAAAGTCATACTCCACCTGGGGCGCGTCGGCACGAGGAGCGGGAGGCGAAGACTCCCTCGGCGCTTGGCGGTCCCCGGGCTGGGGCTGCGGCGACCCAGCCTGTGGCAGCCGGGGCCGAGAAGCGGGCGGAGCCGCCGCTCCGCCCGAGAAGACTCTGTCCGCTTGGCGCCCGACCATGGGCGCCTGCCAGTGGCTCTTGCTGGCCGCTTCCGCCGTGGCTGGTGCGCCGGTCGCCCTCGGTGCAGTTGGCTTCCCGGGAAGCTTGCGCTGCCCGCCCGAGCTGGTTGTTTGCCGGGGCCTGCGCCCTCGCTCCGCCGCCGCCTTGCGGAGGCGCTTGATGGAGAACGCCTAGGGCTTGCCCGGGCGGGAGGTCTCCGACGACGAGGAGAGGTCGTCGGCAGAGCTCCGTGGACCCACCCGTGTCCTCGGCGGTCTCGGCCTCCTCCTCCTCCTCCCGGCTGACTTCGCTGGGCCCAGCGCCCAAGGCTGCGGCCTCTTTCCTTCCGGCGCCTCCGCTCCTTCCGGCGCCTCCGCTACTCTGGCGCTCTGTTCCCTCGGCAGCGCCACCTCTTGCTGCTGCCTCGGCGCATTCCGGGATCCCGGAGTGCCTCGAGAGGGACCCGGCGAGCGTCGGGAGGAAGCTGCAGATAGTCTGCGGATCTCCGCCTCCTCCGCTTGGCGGGACGCTTCCGCAGCCTCGCCTCCTCGGCGTGTATCCAAAATCCTCGCCGCTGCGGCTGCGGCAGCTTCTTGCCCGAGAAGCTATGTATGCAAGCTCTTGGTCGGTGGTGTGTCGCAGATGCTCCTTGATGTCATCCTTGTTCTTCGCCACCTCCACAAGGTTGTCGAAGAAGCTGAGGATGTCTGATGGACTGGGCGGAATCCACGTGCGGTCCACGCCGTGCGAATCACACGCGGGCATCATGGCACAAAGACGATCCCGTGTTGTGTTGTTGCAAAGGGGCACCACTCCCCGGGGAGGTCTGAACCACTCTGGGTGGGCCGGGTCATATTTAAAGAGTTCCCGGACCATCCCCTTCAGCTCCAGCGTCGTGAAGTTGAAGTTCAGCCCGGGGCGCAGCCTCATTATATCCGCTGCGCTGCCGTACTCCCAGGCCGGCCTTTTCCTGTCTTGGAGAGGGGCAATGCGGCAGCGGAGGAAGTCTGTGCCTACTTCTGCAACGGACAGCTTTGCAATCCGAAGACGAAGAATCCGGATGAGGGCGACGTCGAGCTTGATATCGTCCGAATCCAGTTCGCTCCAGTCCCTGCCGCGCACGATGGGAGTTGTGCGCGGCGCGGTGAAGGGCTGTGGCGCGTCCTCAACGATCCAGCACCAGTCTGCACGCCACTCCTCCCACTTGCCGCGGAGCTCCCCCGGCAAGTACGACTCCTTCATGTTCAGACGAAAAACCCAAGAAATTCCTCCGGAGAGGGGGGCGCCGGCCTCTGCTCTAGGAGTGAAGAAGTGCCTAAACAGCGCTACGTTTGGGTGTATTCCTATGAAGTTTTCGCACATGTGTGCGAAAACCGCCATTGTGAGGATGGCGTTGGGGGTGAAGTCAAGAAGGTGGAAGCCGTATGTGTGCATGATGTCGCAGAAGAAATTGGAAAAAGGGGGACAAAGACCGCAATGGAAGAAGGCTGCGAAGAAATAGTACCCGCCGGGATAGTTGTCCTTGGCAGCGGCAGGATAAGCTCTGGTCCGAGGATGCGCCTTGGTTTTCTTGGCCCAGAACAGGTAATATTTGTTCCAGAGTTCCCGCGCACTGAGCCGCGGCGAGAAGACGACGTTCCGCTTCCGCAGCAAGGCGAGCTTTGCCGCTTGCTCAGATTTCCCCTTCTTGGTCTTCTCCGCCTTCCCCTTCCCGGTCTTCGGGGCCATGGTGGAGGCGGCGAGGGAAGGAGGACGAAGAGTCCGGCGGCGCCGCAGACGCAAGAGACGGCGGAGGAGATGTGGAGGCGGAGCGCAAAGGGGATCTCTGGAGGAGGAAGAAGATGCAATGAAAGCGAAGGAGGGGAACCGCTCCTGCTTCCTCTGCTTTTATGGGGAAGTGGGGGGGCGTTTCGCTCTTCCCATTAAAGAACGTGGGCACGTCCCATCCCACGACGCCGCAATCGACGATGCCATTACAGGGGATGTGGCTGATGCGGAAGTGGATTCGGGCGCCGTGGGCGCGTGTGCCTGATGCCTTGCTTTTGGGCCTGGCCCAACAGCGCTTCGGCTTGCCGTGTGTGGCCCAGGCAGGGGCTCTGTCGATGTACTAAGGTAGGGGTACCTCGGTACCCCAACTTGTGCACGGGCGGTTGCTGACTTCAGCGGCGGGGTTTACCATGTGCTCGCCGAAAACCTTCCTGCTCCATGTCAAACCATTCAAAAACGAAGTATACAAGACAGAAGATCGAGACCCGGCAAGCGGAGCTTGCCGGGAAGGCCGTTCCAGGCTCAAGGTTACATCACTCACGCAAGGCCCCGCAAGAGGAGCTCACCGGGAAGACTAGAAGATTACATCATAGGAGACACGCCTCGGCGCTATATGCGTCCCGGCGAGGGCCCGGGGAGCGACAAGTTACAGAGCCCGGCAAGCTCCCGGGTCCGGCAAGGTCAAGACCCCGGCAAGGTGCTTGCCGGAGAATTGCGTGTGGTGCGCGCTCCAGCTCATCAGCCCACAGCGTGCCGCCAGGGCCTTTCGAGGGGCGCGTGGCGGATGGCTGTGCAACTGGGGACACGGTGGCACTTCACGGTGGTGGATCCATCGCCGTGGCGACGGAGACACAAGGGCGGAGCTTTTGGGGTCGACGGCGACGGCATTAAATGCCCTTGTCCCCCCTTGTCAAAGTAGGTAGCAACCACTGTTCACGACTTTGTAGCTCCCTTGTTCCCAAGACTGTTCCAACTACCACCTCTTTTACATTTTTACCCCTTTCTCCTACGTTGACACCTGTCGGTGACCCCTTGCACTATAAAAGGAGGCCCATGCACAACGTGGAGGAGGTTCGGTTGGGTTCGAAACCTTGACAACTCTCGCGCTCGGTGTAGCTGATACTGTAGATCTTCAAGCTCCCGAGCTCAATACAAACCAAGGCAGGAGTAGGGTTTTACGCGTCCACCGCGTCCGAACTGGGTAAAACTGCCCGCGTGCTCGCTACGATCTGCTCTCCGTGCTCCCTCCGCCCTCGTACCGCACAGACAAGGGGCTCCGGTCCCATAGGTGTTCGTGGCGGGCAGTTTCCCCCGACAGTTATGTTCCCGGATTTTGCGTTCCTAGCGCGGTCGGGTGATTTATGGGACCCCCCTGACAGTTCGCTTTGAATAAAACTTGTCCAGCAAGGCCCAACCTTGGTTTTACCATTTGCCTCACCACCACCTATCCCTTTTCCCTTGGGTCGGCCAACCCGAGGGTCATCTTTATTTTAGCCCCCCCGGGCCAATGCTTGTCTAAGTGTTGGTCCGAACTAGAGTCCTTTGCAGCGCCCCCTCAAGGAAACTTGAGGTCTGGTTTTAGTTGTACGGAGTGCTCATCCGGTGTTGCCCTGAGAACGAGATATGTGCTGCTCCTATCGGGATTGTCGGTGCATCGGGCGGTCTTGCTGGTCTTGTTTTACCATTGTCGAAATGTCTTGTAAACCGGGATTCCTAGACTGATCGGGTCTTCCTGGGAGAAGGTCTACTCCTTCGTTGATCGTGAGAGCTTGTCATGGGCTAAGTTGGGACACCCCTGCGGGGTTTAAACTTTCGACAGCCGTGCCCGCGGTTATGTGGCAGATGGGAATTTGTTAATTTCCGGTTGTAGATAACTTGACACCAGATCCGAATTAAAACGCATCAACTGCGTGTGTAGCCGTGATGGTCTCTTCTCGGCGGAGTCCGGGAAGTGAACGCGGTTTCTGTGTAATGTTTGACGTAAGTAGGAGTTCAGGATCACCTCTTGATCATTGCTAGCTTCACAACCATTCCTTTGCTCCTCTTCTCGCTCTCATTTGCGTATGTTAGCCACCATATCGTGCTTAGTCGTTGCTGCAACCTCACCACTTTACCCCTTCCTTTCCCATTAAGCTTTGCTAGTCTTGATACCCATGGTAATGGGATTGCTGAGTCCTCGTGGCTCACAGATTACTACAACAACAGTTGCGGGTACAGGTTATGTGATGATCATGACGCGAGAGTGATGCTTTCTTGCTTTGAGTTGTTCTTCTGCTTCTTCTTCGATCAGGGGATAGGTTCCAGGTCGGCAGCCTGGGCTAGCAGGGTGGATGTCGTTTGTGTTTCTGTTTGTGTTCCATCCGTAGTCGGATGTTGATCTCTTGTAAGATGATGTTGTATTCGTGTGGCATTGTATGCCTTATGTATGTATCCCTATCTATTATGTAATGTTGATGTAATGATATCCATCTTGCAAAAGCGTCTTCAAGATGCGCTTCTATCCTTGGTGGGACCTTCGAGTTCCTTTAGGATAGGGTCGCATCTTGGGCGTGACAAGTTGGTATCAGAGCCTCGACCGACCTTAGGAGCCCCCTTGATTGATCGTGTAGTTTGGCCGTTGTTGAGTCTAGAAAAAACCCGTTTTCGGAGTCTAGTTATATCAGAGAGTAGGAATTCTTTTACTCCTCAGCCCCTTCGTCGCTCTGGTGAGGAATCTTGACGTAGGTGTTTTGAATTACTCCTCTTCCCTTTTCAAATTTTTCTCTAGGATCACGCAGTTGGTTTTTCCGATCGTTGGTTCTCAACTCTTTTCATCCGGTGCATCTCTCGTCAAGTTGACTCAAACCTCGTTGTCTTTCCCAAGATCAATCCTCAGCTCTTTTCGATCGATGTTGTTTCCCTGTCCGAAGTTGTCCTTGTTTTTCCCACCCGCCCACCCTTCTTCTTCTCATAGCCAGAGTCCCTAATCGAGTATCCATCCTACACGTGTGAAGTCTTTGCCTTTTTCAACCGGTGTTTCTCTTCAAGATATTCGTCGGTTTCCCCTTCCAAGTTCCCTCTGTTTTTCCCGCCCTCCCACCCTTTTTTCTTCCCGGCATCTGAGTCTCTTTCGACCATCAATTTCATTCGTACGGAGCCTCTTTAGTCTTCCCTCAATTATTTCAACCGGTGAATTCTCGTCTCGTCGTCATTCTTCATCTCTTTTCTTTCCGGTGGACCCAATTCAAGTTTTTCGGGTGATCATATTCTTTTCCATGGATCAAGTGTTCCCCTTGCTCGTTGGCCTCTCGCCATTTAATCGTTCCGGAGTGCTGAAGACATCTCAGGAGATTTGTCTGTGTTTTAATTAATTCGAGGTTGTCACCTCATTCAAATATTCCAGTTTTCCGATGCATCATCTATCTGCTCAACATCTCTTTCCAACGGTGTTTTCTTCAGTGGGCCCTAACCAACAGGTCATTTACCAGGATCTTACCTGACTCTTCTAATTTCCCGGAGCTATTCTCAAATCCTTTTTGAAGTTTGATTTAAGTATGAATTTCATTAGTCAAATCTTTTCCAAGATCGATTTCAAATTCTTTCATTGTTGGCTCAACCCCTCTGCTTTTCATTCTCCCGGAGTATCTCAGTAATTTTGGTGGTGTGTCCCGTCGTCTTTTGAAGACCGAAGAAGAGGATTTCTCTTAAATCTTGTCCGTTCTCCCGGAGATTCGCGGTGCTAGCTCGATGTGATCCTATTAAACTGTTTCAAGTCATGCAAGTTCTTTTCATCCATCCAGAGCATTTCAGGAGTTGCTTTCTCTCTCGATCATCCGGAGGCCATCTTTTCAGAAGATTTATTTGTTCTAAGTTTTCAGATTCGTTCTCCAATTATTCTATATCCGTTCCCTTTCGTTCGTCTCAATATTATTCCGGTGCTTTGCTCAAGTGTTCTTTATCAGTTCGCGATCTCTTTGTTCTTTGCATCTAAATCCCCTCGACCATATTTATTCTTCTAATTCTTCCCGGCGATTCATTCTCTTTCATCATTCAATTCTCGAATTCTTCTGGTGGTTCGTTCAAGATTCTTTTCCTTGATTATCTTTTTAATCCATTTATTCTTTCAATCCTACCAGTGATTCATGAAGACTTTCTCAAGTTTGAGATATGTCACTTCTCAATTCTTTTTCAAGAAGAATAAGTATGTCACACCCTGCATTTTGTAACATTTCATTTTTATCAATAAAGCATGAAAATTTGGACCAACAAAAACTTTTTGCATTATTTGGCTTTTTATTTGAAGTTGGTTTTCTCTATGCTTCTTTTCAAGTGCTTCTTGAGGTCAACTACTCTACCCTCTATATTCCATCTCCTTACCCCAAGCTCCTGACCAATGATCATGCCATGTGAATAGTGCTACATAGAATTTTCTTACAAAAATAATTTGGCGAGAAAGTATTTTTAAAATTAGTTTTCAAAAACCCTCGAATTGAGGTTTGCCTGCAAGTACTTGATCAAGGGCAGTAAAAATCTTTCCAAAAATATATTTGACTCCTATTAGATGTAGGATGCCCAGGAACCACAAAAGTATAATTTTAAAAGTTCTTGTTCTATTTTATTTAAAGGCTTTTCTTAAGGCCAGAAATGGTCTTTAATAGGAAATAATTATTTTTCTGTTTCAAAAATATTTGACAAAATTTAGAGAAGCTCATAGGACATATATTGTCCATATATAAGAGTTTCAACACATGGTCATGTTCAAAATATTGGTCAAATCCCTCTAAAACCCTTTCTGGATATTTCAAGCTTTTGAAATATTTACAAAGGAAATATTCTCCAAAAATTCCAGGAAAATTCTATCATGTCACATATGACATATCTGTTGATCTTGCCAAGTCTCATGACTTGGAGAACAAGATAACACCATCAAAACCCTCAAAGCCATTTCTGTCCAATCTAAGGTTTGATCAACTTTACATTGCCAAGTATGTCCAAATGTGCTCAAAGCTTGGTGGACATGCTTCATTGGTCTAATGATGCAACTGGACCAAATGGCACAGGTTGGAGAAGAGGAAATCTTGGTCAAAGTGCCTCAAAACCCTCTCGACCAAAATCAAGTTTGAACCACTTTGCACTACCAACTTTTCTCCAAGACCCCAACTTTGGTGAGCCTGATCATGTGACCAAATAAGGCTACCACACCAAGTGGCACATCAAGGAGAAATGATTTAGTCCTTTGGATCTACACAAACCCATTTCTGCCCATTTCTAGGGTTTGCAAAAGTTGCATTGGCAACTTTGTCCAAACAAGCTCAAAATGGGTGGAAGGCCCTAAATTTATGTGACATTTCACCCCTTGGAGCATCTTGGCCAGTGAAGATCATTAACAACCAAAACTCCATCAAACACCTTCGGCAAAATACTAAAAGGCCTCTTTTGCCACTTTCACTAATCTCCTTGAGTTAATCTCTTTGCCACAACCCTCCTCACTTCCCCTCATCATTTGGACACTTTCTCACCAGAAGAAGCAATGTGGAGGAAGGGGAATCAAGTTGTCCTCTCTCGACAACATTTCTCTCCTCTCTCCCAGCTTCTCTCTCTCCTTCGCACCCAGGGCATCCAGGCCTTTCTCTGGTCGTGTCCCTGCTGCTCTGTAGCTTCCAGACCTTAAAGGGGCCAGGCCCATGAAAAACCGCGGATGCCGGCCAAAGTCGCTCTGGGCGCTCGCCAGAGCGCCGACCGTTGACGCCGCGCCTCCCGACCGCTTCGTGCCATCCCATCGCGCGGGTGATGTGCCTCGGCGTCTGCTACGCACGCCGTGCCGCCCCTCTGTCTCCCCTCTCTCTCCCCTCCTGCAGCAGCGTGCCCAGCGCCGCCCGGCTCGGCCAATGGCTGGCCTCACACGCTGGACGCCAGAGCCCTCCTCGCTCTCTCTCCTTCTCCTGGCGCCCTACTCCACTCCCACGAGCGCCGTGGACAGCTCCAATCTCTCCCCAATGGCTCCCAGAGCAGATCCATGGTGCCAGAGGCCACGCCCACGGTGAGCCGTGGCCAGCCTATTTAAGGCACTCCGAGCCCTTCTCTTCCTTCTGTCGCTCTCCCACACACCTAATCCACCTGGATCCACCCCTTCGCTCCAGAGCCGCCTGAGCTCGAGATCGAGCTCGAGCTCCGCCGCCTCGGGCTGCCGCCGTCGATCTGCAGTCTGAGACCTCCTCCGCCCGTTTCTCCCTCGATTCGGCCTCCCCTCACCTCACCGATGTCTTCCCTCGCTTTCCCCCTCGTTTTGCAGCTGGGAGCGGCCGAGCCACGGCACCAAGCACCTCCGCCGCGGGACCTCGTCGCCGTGGCGGCAGCCACCCCGGCGACCATCTCCACCACCACTGGATCCGCGACTCCCTCCACGAATCCAACGGTAGTCTCCGCTCCGCTTCCGTGCCTCAGATCGCCCGGCGAGCTCGCGTCGCCTCGGCGGAGGTAGACGACGGCCGCCGTGGGGCGGTCGGTCGACCTCACGCATACGACGGGTGGGATCCACCGTCGAGTTTTAAACGTCTTGTACACAAGCCTGAGACCCGCCGTCGGCCGAGCGTATTCGCCTTTACGCCTTCGACGTGGCGGCGCGTGGGCTGGGTTTCCCCACAGGCCTGCTGCTGCTGTGGCCTCTCGGCCCGATGCACAGTAGCCGTTCCCTTTTCTTTTTCTGTGAAACTTCCAAAAATTCCACAGGGCAGAATAATAGTCCAAATGCTTTGATTCCAATTTCTAAATTCCTAGAATATTGCAATCTATTTAATGGTGCAACTTTGACTCAGATCCAATCACCTTTCCTTTTCTGTAAATATTTAAATGTGGTTTTTGGCATTTAAATGAGCCTCTGAAAATCCATAACTCCTATTTTGCTACTCCAGAACCAAAACCAAAAGTTGCCCCCTTCCTAGCTTTCCTCCTAGTATTTTACAAAATTAAGTTGACATTTTTGAGCACTTTGACTTTTCTCTTTTTATTATTGCCTTATTTTTCCGTTGTTTCCTTGCAACGTTAGATCCCGATTTGAGGTAGGCGAGGAAGAAGGAGGAGCAATCTTGGAAGACTTTGAAGACCAAGCCAACCAAGGCAAGCAGCCCTTTGACCATGACTATGATACCCCTTTTATATGCATGTCATTTTAGCTCTTTATCGATGATGCATTGGAATCATGGCGAGATGGTGAACCACGTGGGTGGTTGCCACGATTACATCCTCGTTGATACTTGCATGGTGCATGGCCCTACCTTTTTATGAGGGTTATGCGGTGGGGAGTAGCTAGGATGCAAATGTAGGTGCTACGCAAATGGGATGGGTTGTGCATGATGAGGGAGGCAAAGTGATTTCAAAGGTATTTTCGAAAACCCCATCGGGTGCCATTTATGCCCGAGGGAAATGATGAGAAAGGTAACCACTTGATGACGAAGTGGTGTACCGAGGCAAGTGTGTGTTGTTTTCGAAAACGGATTAGATTTAAGATTTGATGACTGTCCCAACCCTACATGCGCGACCACTCTACCCTTATATGGGAAAGGGCATTGTTGAGTACCTAGACCGATACTAGCTTGGAGCCCGCATTACTAGTGACGGGGGAGAGTTGGTGCTCTCTCTTGGGGCGGGTCGTGCCTGTAGGGCGGCCATGACTGTTTTCACAGGCACCGGACACACCGTTGGTACCCGTGCTTGTGGTATGTGATGAATATGGGAGCGAGGCTCCGCAACTTTATGATGTGAAATGTTTGTACGGGGTTACTACTAATCGAGTGGACTCCATGTTAGTGTCGCCTAGGGAAAGGTAATGATCGGTGCTTACCCGGTACTTGAGGTACCATGGTCGTGGTTTGACACGAAAGTTCCCCGGATCTAGTGGGTAAAGTGTGCAACCTCTGCAGAGTGTAAAACTATTCGAATAGCCGTGTCCACGGTCAAGGACGGTTGGGCGGTGCTGCTTAAACTATGTCCAGGGTTTTCAACCGTGTGTGTGATGATGGAAATGACTTGGGTCAAGACAAAGGACTTGACACGACTGAGATGGGTTGGTGCCCACACTGTTTATGATAAATGGGTTGGTGCCCACTCTATTTATGTTGATATCTGTGACCAGTACTCATGGTTACTTGACTTCTCTTGAGGCATGCTTTATAGGATGTTGAACATGTCATTGCACTCAAAACTAGCTTTCTGCAAAAAAATTACCTATATCATGCATCGTTGTATCTTGAACCAAAACATGGGTTGCTTGCGTAGTACATTCAAAGTACTCATTGGCTTGCCACTTGGTTATTTAATTGACCGGGCATGGAAGAACCGGAGTTGAAGAAGAGTTCTTTGGAGCGATCATGCGAACTAGGGCGTTTCGGTCGAGAATGCTGTAGGGTTAAGGCAGATGGCATGGGTTCTACTTATCGATGATGATTTCCGCTGCTAAGTTTCATTTGATGTTCAGCCCTTAAGGCTTTATCGATGTAAGACTTGACCAGGATGGTCACTATTTGTGTAAGGCGGTATGTATGGATGTAAGACTCTTGTTATTCAGCTTACGTGTGTTCGGTGAGCATTGATCTCGGGATCCTTTGACACGCAGCATTCGTGATCACGACTTGCAAGTCGGGTCCCCCAGAGCTGGTACGAGCCATCTGTTGTAGGAAGCCTTAGTTAGCATGGGCGTTAGTTAGGCGAGACTATCCCTAGATTACCCATATACCTATGTTTTATGTTAGCATCCCAAACACAGACACATTCCTTTATTGACCCTTCCCTTCTACTTTTTGTAGATGGCGCGCGTGCGAGGACTTCGACCTTTGGGTTTCCGTGCTTCTTGAGGATAGCCTCGGGAAGTGCCAGTTCACTCGAGTCCCCACCTTCTCCTACCACGAGCTTTGGGTCGACAAAGCACCAAGAAGGAGTATCACGTGGAGGTAGTCGTGAGGCGAATAGCGCCCGACGAGCTGGTTCTTTGAGGGACCCCAGATGGCGACACTGCTTCTCCGTGGAGCTGCTGCCCTCAAGGCACCGACTTCGCCTCCGGGATCTCCTGCCAGAGATGGCAAGAGAGCCAGCCACTCGTTACCTGCCTTATCGTAAGGAAGGTGACAGCGAGAGCAGCGCACCAGCACCACCCTTGGACGAGGACTTCCTCTCCGCTTCGGACCTACTTCAGCTTGTGTGCCGGCAGTGCCAGCACAGCACCTGGCCTCGGAGTCGACGGAGCTTCGGAAGGAACTCCGCGAGACCAAGGAGCTCCTCCGCATAGTTCAGACGAAGGCGGACAGGATCAAGAAGGATGGAGCACCCCCTGGACAGCCCGCGGTAGCTTCGAGGCGGACGACCCCACAGTCGCAGCTGCCGAGGAGCACCTCAGCCACGCCAGATGACGGCGAAGGAGTACCATAACCTCTTCAAGGCGCCACCAGCAAAGCAGCGCCGTGTTCAGCTCCTTCACTCCTCCACTTCCTCGGCGATGAGGAGACCGAGACAGATGATGATGAGGAGGAAGACCGGAAGGAGCGGAATACCCGACCGAGCATTCCACCACTTAGACTCCGTTCGGGACTAGGATAGGCTAGCTCGTAGCCTATGGTAGGATAGGTCGTGTACCCCTTTTTGAAGTCGAGTCTTTGTAATGGTTCTTATGAAACCATGTTATGTTGTGTTTGCTTTCAACTTGCTTTGATGAAGTCGTACTTTCCTTCGGAACTTGTAAACGACTACATTTCCCATTTGGTTTAATGCATGAGTTTGGCCCTTGGCCTTTGCTTTACTAAAATTGTGTCACACCACCCCTTACTAGGCATTCCATCTCTCTTGCTTTCCCTCATTGTTGTTCCCTATCATGAGACCTTGACCACTCCAACGGGATGCTGTTGTAACACGTCTTGGTACCTCTACCCAGCCGCAAGAAGCCGGAGGTTCTGCTGAGGCCGAGCCAGCCAGACCAAGCCCAGGGACAGACTCCACCACCACCACCTCCTCCAAGCATGGATATGGCTCAGCTTCTCCAAGCTTTTTCGAGAAGAGCGCCAAGCCAACACTGCAGCCCTCCAGATGATTGCTCAGTTGTCAACCGCCCGGCCGTGGGCACGACCATGGACATTCCACACTGGTGGAGTTCAAGAAGCATGCACCACCCACTTTCATTGAGGCTGCTGAACCCACGGATGCGACGAGTGGGTCCGCACCATTGAGGATCTGCTGGCACTAGTCGGATGCGAGGACCGTGACAAAGTGGCGTATCTGCCCTTGTCTCGGGGGACTGCCGAGCTTGGTGGGATGGATTCAAGGCTATGCATGTTGAGCAAGATATCACTTGGGACACCTTCAAGGCGGAATTCGCAAGGCCCACATCCTTCGGACTCATGGCCATCAAGAAGCTTGAGTTCCGAGCCACAAGCAAGGTAGCAACTTTGTCAAGGAGTACATGCAGAAGTTCGGTGTTCTCTCAAGGTATGCCCTCGAAGATGTCGGCGATCTTTGCCAAGCGGAGCGCTTCATGGAAGGCCTTAACCAGACTCTGCGATACTCGCTTGTTGTGTGTGACTGCCCGACCTTTCCCGATCTGGTGAACAAAGGCGCTCATGCTTGAGGACAAGCGGCGTGCCTTGGATGACACTCGAAGCGCAAGATGATCGGCAAGGGTAGCTCCAAGCAACGAAGCCTCGTCCGTGGCAGCCAGCCCCGGCCAAGCCAACCTATCAGCAGCCAAGAGCTCCTGCACCTCGCACCAACTATCCACCTCAGCAGTATGCCAACCCTAGGCCAGCTTACAACAACCCCAATAACAATCTTTGGCAAGGCGTCGTCCCCAATCAAGTCACTTGTTTGGATGTGGACAGCCAGGCACTACTCCAAGAATTGCCCCAACAAGAAGCCCGACGCCCAGCGCCCCAATGCGCAGAACCGGGACAAGGCCGTGGTATGCCACCGAGGAACCAAGCTCCCGCAACTTGCCCAACAATGGCAGGGTCGTGTGAATCATGTCACCATGGAAGAAGCCCAGAAGACCGGACGTCGTCCGGGTGCGTTCCTTGTCAATTCAGCACCAGAATCTGTTTTGTTTGATTTCGAGCCATGCATTCTTTTGTCACCCAAAGTTTTGCATTAAAGAGTGGCATGACCCTACACCCTAAACAACCCTATGGTGGTACAAACCCCCGGAGCAGAGATGAGAGCCAAGATAGGATGTAAAGGAGTCGGGATTACCATTAACGGGGTAGACTTCCTAGCAGACCTTATCATCCTAAAATCACAAGGCTTGGATGTGATCTTGGGAATGGATTGGCTCAGCAAGCACCAAGGCTTGATTGATTGCGCCAACCGGACGGTCACTATGACCAATGACCGAGGAGTCGAAGTCAGATTTGCCTCCAACCCCTCTTCTGCTCAAGCCAACCAAGTCAACTGTCTGACTGAAGTTGGATTGGAACAAGTGCCAGTAGTATGCGAGTATCCCGATGTTTTTCCTGACGAGCTACCAGGAATGCCTCCTGATCGGGACATTGAGTTCATCATCGAGCTCATACCGAGCAGGACCCATCTATAAAGCCTTATAGAATGGGATCGGAGGAGTTAGCGAATTGAAGAAGCGGTGGAAGAGCAGTTGAGGAAGGATTTATCCGCCTAGTGCCTCCCCTTGGGGATCGCTTTATTCATTTGTGGCAAGAAGGGCGGTACCATCCGCTTATGCATTGACTACCGCTCCTCAACGGTTACAATCAAGAACAAGTACCCGCTTCCCAAGATTGAAGATCTGTTTGATCAACTCAATGGGGCCAAGGTGTTCTCCAAGATCGACCTCGGATCTGGGTACTACCAGCTGAAGATCAGACCCCAAGATATTCGAAGGCGGCATTAAGTAATCAGATATGGCTGTATGAATGCACGGTCATGTCCTTTGGATTGACCAATGCCCCACTTACTTCATGTATCTCATGAATAAGGTCTTCATGGAATATTTGGACAAGTTCGTCGTTGTCTTCATTGATGACATTCTTGTCTTCTCGAAGTCGGAAGAAGAGCACGAGCAACACTTGAGGATGGTCCTAGACAAGCTTCGAGAGCACCAACCGTATGCCAAGTTCAGCAAGTGTGAATTCGGCTGCGTGAAGTTGGATTCTGGGTCATGTTCTAACCGAAGAGGGATTGTCGATCGACCGCTAAGATTGAGGCCGTGGTGAATGGCAATCCCAAGCAATGTGAAGGAAGTCGAAGCTTCCTCGGACTCGCGGGATATTACCGCAAGTTCGTTGAAGGATTCTCAAGCATTGCCCGACCCATGACTCAGCTCTTGAAGAAGGACAAGAAGTTGAATGGGACTTGAAGTGCGAAGAGAGCTTCCAGAGCTGAAGAAGAGGCTAACCACCGCTCGATTTCGGCCACACAGATATACACAAGGAGTTTGTGATATCTTGTGATCGTCAAGAACCGGATGGGAGGTGTTACGATGCAAGAAGGCGAGTCGTGGCCTACCTTTCAAGGCAACTTCGACCTCACGAGAGAACTACGCTACTCATGACCTTGAGCTAGCAGCGATGGTTCATGCCCGAAAACTTGGCGACATTACCTTTTGGGGAAGCGATGTGAGATATACACGGATCACAAAAGTCTGAAGTATATTTTCACTCGGAGGGAATTGAACATGAGGCGAGAAGATGGCTGGAGTTGATAAAGGATTATGACCTCGGTGTTCAATACCACCTCGAAAGGCTAATGTGGTAGCAAATGCATTGAGCGGGAAGGCTTGCTCCTTGAATGCTATCTTTGAAGCACAAGCTACCGCCTTGTATGAGGAACTTGAAAGCTTGGGTTGGAACTGGTTGCACCAGATTCTTGGCCAACCTCGAAGTTAAGCCTACCTTGATGGATGATATCAAGAAAGCTCGGAAGGGGCATGAGAGTATTGAAGGCATCAAGAGGAAGATCAAGGCGAGGCAAGGCCTCGTGGATTCACAGAGGATGAGGAAGGAATTGTGTGGTTTGGGAATCGCATCTGCGTGCCCAACAAGGTTGAGCTCAAGAACCTGATCTTGCAAGAAGCTCATGACAGCCCATATTCCATCCACCCTGGAGGCACCAAGATGTATCAAGACCTGAAGGAAAGATTTTGGTGGCACGGGATGAAAAGGGAGATTGCCACCTATGTTGCAAAATGTGACGTATGCCAGAGGGTCAAAGCTGAGCATCAGCGACCTGCTGGATTACTCCAACCACTCAAGGTTCCCGAGTGGAAATGGGATAAAGTCGGAATGGATTTCATCACTGGACTACCTAGGTCAAACAAGGGACATGACTCCATCTGGGTCATAGTCGATCATTTGACCAAAGTGGCCCACTTCATTCCTGTTAAGACTACCCATGACGGCAACCAGCTGGCAACTCTCTACATCAACCGAGTCGTGAGCCTTCATGGTGTTCCCAAGGAGATTGTGTCAGATCGAGGAACCCAGTTCACCTCAAGGTTTTGGAAGAAATTCCAGGAGGCCATGGGGACCAAGTTGTCCTTCAGCACTGCTTTCCACCCACTGCACCGGAGGTCGACCGAGCGAGTGAATCAAATACTCGAAGACATGCTCCGAGCCTGTGTCTTAGCTTATGGAGCTAAGTGGGAAGATTGCCTCCCTTTCGCCGAGTTCTCTTACAACAACAGTTATCAGGCCAGCCTCCAGATGGCACCATTTGAAGTGTTATACGGGCGGAAGTGTCGTACACCTCTCAACTGGTCGGAGGCCGGAGAAGGACTTGTCTTTGGGCCTGATATCCTTCGTGAAGCAGAAGAGCAAGTCCAGCTTGTCCGAGAGCGTCTGAAGTCTGCCAAGTCAAGGCAGAAGAGCTATGCAGACTCACGTCGCAGAGACATAAACTTCCGAGTTGGAGACCATGTCTATCTCCGGGTCACCCCTCTCAAAGGAGCCCAGCGCTTTCATGTCAAAGGAAAGCTCGCACCGAGATACATTGGCCCCTTCAAGATCACTGAGCGGCGAGGAGAAGTGGCTTACCAGTTGGAACTTCCACGAACTTTCGATGCACTGGCGTGTTCCACGTGTCACATCTCGGAAGTGTCTCCAAGTTCGAGACAAGCCCGACCTCTACAAAGGCGTCAATCACCAAGCCATTGATCTTCAACCTGATTTGACGATCGTGAGCGGCCCATCTGCATTCGGATGAGGCTGAGCGACACACTCAAGCCGCACCATCAAGTACTTCAAAGTCCAATGGAGCAATCACACCAAGCGAAGCAACTTGGGGCGTGAAGACTACCTTAGATCCGAATTTCCGTACCTCTTTCAAGCCTAGTTTAGGAATCTCGGGGACGAGATTCTTGTAAGGGGGGTAGGTCTGTCACACCCTGCATTTTGTAACATTTCATTTTTATCAATAAAGCATGAAAATTTGGACCAACAAAAACTTTTTGCATTATTTGGCTTTTATTTGAAGTTGGTTTTCTCTATGCTTCTTTTCAAGTGCTTCTTGAGGTCAACTACTCTACCCTCTATATTCCATCTCCTTACCCCAAGCTCCTGACCAATGATCATGCCATGTGAATAGTGCTACATAGAATTTTCTTACAAAAATAATTTGGCCAGAAAGTATTTTTAAAAATTAGTTTTCAAAAACCCTGAATTGAGGTTTGCCTTTGCAAGTACTTGATCAAGGGCAGTAAAAATCTTTCCAAAAATATATTTGACTCCTATTAGATGTAGGATGCCCGGGAACCACAAAAGTATAATTTTAAAAGTTCTTTGTTCTATTTTATTTAAAGGCTTTTTCTTAAGGCCAGAAATGGTCTTTAATAGGAAATAATTATTTTTCTGTTTCAAAAATATTTGACAAAATTTAGAGAAGCTCATAGGACATATATTGTCCATATATAAGAGTTTCAACACATGGTCATGTTCAAAATATTGGTCAAATCCTCTAAAACCCTTTCGGATATTTCAAGCTTTTGAAATATTTACAAAGGAAATATTCTCCAAAAATTCCAGGAAAATTCTATCATGTCACATATGACATATCTGTTGATCTTGCCAAGTCTCATGACTTGGAGAACAAGATAACACCATCAAAACCCTCAAAGCCATTTCTGTCCAATCTAAGGTTTGATCAACTTTACATTGCCAAGTATGTCCAAATGTGCTCAAGCTTGGTGGACATGCTTCATTGGTCTAATGATGCAACTGGACCAAATGGCACAGGTTGGAGAAGAGGAAATCTTGGTCAAAGTGCCTCAAAACCCTCTCGACCAAAATCAAGTTTGAACCACTTTGCACTACCAACTTTTCTCCAAGACCCCAACTTTGGTGAGCCCGATCATGTGACCAAATAAGGCTACCACACCAAGTGGCACATCAAGGAGAAATGATTTAGTCCACTGGATCTACACAAACCCATTTCTGCCCATTTCTAGGGTTTGCAAAAGTTGCATTGGCAACTTTGTCCAAACAAGCTCAAAATGGGTGGAAGGCCCTAAATTTATGTGACATTTCACCCCTTGGAGCATCTTGGCCAGTGAAGATCATTAACTTAACCAAAACTCCATCAAACACCTTCTGGCAAAATACTAAAAGGCCTCTTTTTGCCACTTTCACTAATCTCCTTCAGTTAATCTCTTTGCCACAACCCCTCCTCACTTCCCTCATCATTTGGACACTTTCTCACCAGAAGAAGCAATGTGGAGGAAGGGGAATCAAGTTGTCCTCTCTGGACAACATTTTCTCCTCTCTCCCAGCTTCTCTCTCTCCCTTCGCACCCAGGGCATCCAGGCCTTTCTCTGGTCGTGTCCCTGCTGCTGTAGCTTCCAGGCCTTAAAAGGGCAGCAGCCGCTGAAAAACCGCGGATGCCGGCCAAAGTCGCTCTGGGCGCTGCCAGAGCGCCGACCGTTGACGCCGCGCCTCCCGACCGCCGTGCCATCCCATCGCGCCCGGTGATGTGCCTCGGCGTCTGCTACACGCCACCGTGCCGCCCCTCTGTCTCCCCTCTCTCTCCCCTCCTGCAGTAGCGTTCGACGCCGCCCGGCTCGGCCAATGGCTGGCCTCACTGCGCGGACGCCTTGAGCCCTCCCTCGCTCTCTCTCCTTCTCCTGGCGCCCTACTCCACTCCCACGAGCGCCGTGGACAGCTCCAATCTCTCCCCAATGGCTCCCAGGCAGATCCATGGTGCCAGAGGCCACGCCCACGGTGAGCCGTGGCCAGCCTATTTAAGGCACTCCCGAGCCCTTCTCTTCCTTCCTGTCGCTCTCCCACACACCTAATCCACCCCTGGATCCACCCCCTTCGCTCCAGAGCCGCCCGAGCTCGAGATCGAGCTCGAGCTCCGCCGCCTCGGGTCGCCGTCGATCTGCGAGTACAGACCTCCTCCGCCCCGTTTCTCCCTCGATTCGGCCTCCCCTCACCTCACTGATGTCTTCCCCTCGCTTTCCCCCTCGTTTTGCAGCTGGGAACGGCCGGAGCCACCGGCACCCGAAGCACCTCCGCCGCGGGACCTCGTCGCCGGCGAAGCAGGCCACCCCGGCGACCATCTCCACCACCACTGGATCCGCGACTCCCTCCTGAATCCAACGGTAGTCTCCGCTCCGCTTCCGTGCCTGATCGCCGGCGTGGCTTCGCGTCGCCTCTGGCGGAGGTTGGCGGCGCCGCCGTGGGGCCGTCGGTCGACCTCACGCATACGGCGGGTGGGATCCACCGTCGAGTTTAAAACGTCTTGTGGCAGACAGACCCGCCGCCGTCGGAAGGCGTATTCGCCTTCGCCTTCGACGTGGCGGCGCGTGGGCTGGGGTTTCCCCACGGGCTGCTGCTGCTGTGGCCTCTCGGCCCGATGTACAGGCGCCGTTCCCTTTTTTTTTCTCGTGAAACTTCCAAAAATTCCACAGGCAGAATAATAGTCCAAATGCTTTGATTCCAATTTCTAAATTCCTAGAATATTGCAATCTATTTAATGGTGCAACTTTGACTCAGATCCAATCACCTTTCCTTTTACGTAAATATTTAAATGTGGTTTTGGCATTTAAATGAGCCTCTGAAAATCCATAACTCCTATTTTGCTACTCCGAACCAAAACCAAAAGTTGCCCCTTCCTAGCTTTCCTCCTAGTATTTTACAAAATTAAGTTGACATTTTTGAGCACTTTGACTTTTCTGTTTTTATTATTGCCTTATTTTTCCGTTGTTTCCTTGCAGCGTTAGATCCCGTGATTTGTGAGGTAGCCGAGGAAGAAGGAGGAGCAAGATCTTGGAAGACTTTGAAGACCAAGCCAACCAAGGCAAGCAGCCCTTTGACCATGACTATGATACCCCTTTTTATATGCATGTCATTTTAGCTCTTTATCGATGATGCATTGGGAATCATGGCGAGATGGTGAACCACGTGGGTGGTTGCCACGATTACATCCTCGTTGATACTTGCATGGTGCATGGCCCTGCCTTTTATGAGGGTTATGCGGTGGGGAGTAGCTAGGATGCAAATGTAGGTGCTACGCAAATGGGATGGGTTGTGCATGATGAGGAGGCAAAGTGATTTCAAAGGTATTTTGAAAACCCCATCGGGTGCCATTTATGCCCGAGGAAATGATGAGAAAGGTAACCACTTGATGACGAAGTGGTGTGCGAGGCAAGTGTGTGTTGTTTTCAAAACGGATTAGATTTAAGATTTGATGACTGTCCCAACCCTACATGCGCGACCACTCTACCCTTATATGGGAAAGGGCATTGTTGAGTACCTAGACCGATACTAGCTTGGAGCCCGCATTACTAGTGATGGGGAGAGTTGGTGCTCTCTCTTGGGGCGGGTCGTGCTGTAGGGCGGCCATGACTGTTTTCACGAGGCACCGGACACACCGTTGGTACCCGTGCTTGTGGTATGTGATGAATATGGGAGCGAGGCTCGCAACTTTATGATGTGAAATGTTTGGCACGGGGTTACTACCAATCGAGTGGACTCCATGTTAGTGTCGCCTAGGAAAGGTAATGATCGGTGCTTACCGGGTACTTGAGGTACCGCGGGTCGTGGTTTGACACGAAAGTTCCCCGGATCTAGTGGGTAAGGTGTGCAACCTCTGCAGAGTGTAAAACTATTCGAATAGCCGTGTCCACGGTCAAGGACGGTTGGGCGGTGCTGCTTAAACTATGTCCAGGGTTTTCAACCGTGTGTGTGATGATGGAAATGACTTGGGTCAAGACAAAGGACTTGACACGACTGAGATGGGTTGGTGCCCACACTGTTTATGATAAATGGGTTGGTGCCCACTCTATTTATGTTGATATCTGTGACCAGTACTCATGGTTACTTGACTTCTCTTGAGGCATGCTTTATAGGATGTTGAACATGTCATTGCACTCAAAACTAGCTTTACGCAAAAAAATTACCTATATCATGCATCGTTGTATCTTGAACCAAAACATGGGTTGCTTAAGTAGTACATTCAAAGTACTCATTGGCTTGCCCTTTGGTTATTTAATTGACCGGGCATGGAAGAACCGGAGTTGAAGAAGAGTTCTTTGGAGCGATCATGCGAACTAGGGCGTTTCGGTCGAGAATGCTGTAGGGTTAAGGCAGATGGCATGGGTTCTACTTATCGATGATGATTTCCGCTGCTAAGTTTCATTTGATGTTCAGCCCTTAAGGCTTTATCGATGTAAGACTTGACCAGGATGGTCACTATTTGTGTAAGACGGTATGTATGGATGTGAGACTCTTGTTATTCAGCTTCTGTGTGTTCAGTGAGCATTGATCTCTGGGATCACTGTACACGTGCATTCGGTGATCACGACTTGCAAGTCGGGGTCCCCACAAAGTAATATGCAAAATCCATTGCTTGTCATAAATTTAATTTTATGAAGGATAAGCATACAATAAATCTTATTCTTATTTCGTCCAAGTGAGTAATCTTTCCTTCGGAGTTTGTTCTTGATGAATAAATTCTAGTTCCAAGTGTTCTCATCTTTTCTTTTCCGGAGTTCAAATTTCCTCGGCCATCTCGTCGGAACCTCCATCTAAATCATCGTAAGATTTAATCTTATTCTTTCATCCTTCATTCTATCTCACCATTCTTTTGTTAACGGAGTTCTTCATGGAGTTCATCAAGATTTTGTTGGTGGAGTTCAAGTATCTTTTCTCCTCACATCTCGAAGTGCATTTAATTCTCCGTATTCTTTTGAAGTGGAGTTTTGCTTTTCTTTGTTCTTCTCAGCTATCCAATCATTTCCGCTTGTGGTCGGAGATCACCTCATAATTTTGAGATGTTATCCATAAGTCCACAACAAGCTTATTTTTTTCTTTGTTGATTTTCTCAACAACTCCGTTCAATCCTTTCTTCCGAGGTTGCTTTCTATTTCATTCGTGGCCCAAGTTGTCATTTTCTTCTCCATTCTTTTCTTTCCACTATTTCAATTCTTTCCGGAGGTTTTGTGTCATGTCTTCATCAAGTATCATTCCATCCCCTCTAGCTCATGTTCTAATCCTTCCATTTTCAGCCGGAGTGTTGCCTAAATCCTTTCAGTCTTATTTGTTTCTTTTCCTCATTCTAAGCACTCTGGTTAGAACGAGTGGTTTCATAGTCTATCCGATTCCGTGAGCTTTCGATTCTCGTCATTCTCGCAGTTCCTCTCTTCTTCTCGAGTGCTCTCGATTCTTTGTTTCTTCTCTTGAGTTCTTGTTTCTCCTCGTCCCTTTTTCCCTTCCGTCTCGGTCCTAAGATCTCGGGACGAGATCTCTTATTAGTGGAGGAGTGTTGTAACGCCCCGGGTTCAATGCGCCAGGTGTCCGCCAGTTAATTGCCGTTATTGCCATGTCATTTGCTTGCGTGTTGCATTTTATCATGTCATCATCTTCATTTCATATCATGTCATCATGTGCATTTCATTTTGCATACGTGTTCATCTCATGCATCCGAGCATTTTCCCCGTTGTCCGTTTTGCAATCCGACACTCCTATGGCATCCGGCGTTCCCTTCTCGCCTCTTTTCGTGTGCGGGTATTAAACTTTCTCGAAAATGGCCCGAGGTTTGCCAAGCGTCCTTGGTATAGCACCGGTAGACCGCCTGTCAAGTTTCGTGCCATTTGGAGGTCGTTTGGTACTCCAACGGTTAACCGAGTAACCGCAGAGCCCTCTTTTGTTGCAGCCCAACTCCCCTTCCAAAGTGGCCCAAAACCCATCTAACTCCCCTCCATGCTCTCGGTCGTTCGATCACGACCGCGTGGCCGAAAACCGCTCCTCATTTGGATCTCCTAGCTCCATGTACCTATAAATAGGCCCCTCTCCCCGAAATTTTCGTCCAAACCCTAGCCTTCTTCCTCCTCCCGCCGACGGAGACGTCCGAACCGGGCCGGACATGTCCGCCCGTCCCCGCGCCGCCGCCCACGCCCACTCCCACACCGCCACGTGGCACGCCGCCACCCGCCCATGGCGCTGCCTGAGAAACCAGATCGGGCCGCCCGGGCCAGATCGGGCCCGTCGCCGCCGGGTCCCGCTTGCCGCCGCCCGACCATCCGCCATCGCGCGCCCGCCGCCGGCGACCGCGCCTCGCCGCCTCCTCGTCGTCGGCGCGTACTGCGCCCGCCGCTCCTCTCGCGCCGCTTCGCCGCCGCCCTCGGCCTCGCGCTTGCCCGCCGCCCGCGCGCTGCGCGCCGCCCAGTGCCCGCGCCCGAGCTCCCGCGGACACCTTCCCTCGCCGCCCGGCGACCTCGCCGAGCGCGCGCCGCTGCCTTCGCCGCCTCCTCGCCCGTCGCCCTGCCGCGCCGCGCGATCCCGCGCCCGCCCGGCTCCCGCCGCCCGGCCCTCGCCTCGGCCGCCGAACTCCTCCCGCGGCGCGCGCCGCCTCCGCGGCAACCGGCGCTGCCCCAAGCACCCGCCGCCTCCGTGCGCTGCGCGCCGCCCGCCGCCGCCGCGCCGTCGTCGCCCGGCCACCCGTCACGGATCGGGCGGGTGGGATGAGATCCACCCGTCCCGGAACCAAACACCTCCGCTGCACCCTGGTTCCCTCCGTCCCGTGTCCTCCTCGTCCACGTTTTCGCGAGGTTGTTTTTCGTCTAAGTCCCAGTATTTGCACATTATCATGCCATGTTCATCGCATTGTATCTCTGCATCCGTATGTCCGTTTCGTGCGTGTAATATGTCAAATTGTTCGCCTCGACGTGTACTTCATTTCATCCCATTGCATCATTTTCATTTGAGCTCATCTTGATGCCCGAAATGCTGTTGGAAGAGTGCATGTTACTGTTAATCTGCTTAAACTGTTATAACTTGCTCATTTGTCATTTTTGCCATGATTGATGTGTGCATCCTATGAGTATGAGCTCTACATGTGTTTTGATCTATGCCATGCCATCTTTCCAGGGGTGCCAACCATGTATTTTTGTGAGTTGTGTGCTGAGTGTGTCAAGCTTGCTAAGTAGGATAGTTGTTGTTGCTGTTTTCCTGACAGATTCTGTTATATTTTGTTGCTATGTAAACATGTTGCTACTAATCATTCTATGCATAATCTGGAGATGTTCTATAAACATTTTCTGATCTACATGTCTTGCTCTATCCATTCATGCCCTTGGTTGCAATTATAGCCTGCTGTAGATTGTTCATATCTTGCTCCAAAGTTGCTTGATAATGTTACTATCAGCCTGTTGACATTAAGTTCACTAGTTCCCATGTGTTTTGCTTGTGTTCCACGCATCCTATGACCTTGCTCTTGCCATGCTTAGCTTCATAAACATGTCTTCTTACTGTTGGTTGCCCTGCCATGCCATGTATTGCTCTGTAGTGAGTGGTTCAAGCTCACCAACATACCTACTTATTGTTGTTCATGCCATGTTTGAATCTATAATATAACTTGCTATGTTTACATGGGTGCCATCATATTTTCTATGCCTTTTTGGCTCATGGTCAGTAAGGGACTTTTGATCTATGCAATTAGTATATTCATGCCATCCCTTTGTTTGCCATGATATGTTCCTGTAACATGTTGTTTGATAGCTCTAAACATTGCAACCTGATGTTATTTCTGCTAAAGTCTGAAACTGTTATTATTTGCAATCTTTGCATGTCTTTTTGAGCATGATCTATTGATTTCTGGAGACAGCTCAGTGTTCATGTCTTGTCATGCTTTACATGTACTTCATGCTCATGCCTTTTGTTCTTATGTTGGGGTGCTGTAGCTTATTGTTCTGATGCTTGTAATATGCCTAGTTGCTATTATAGACAGATTGTTGCTATGACTTGTACAGTGTGTATGTGTTGCACCGTTGCTCCGTTTTGAGTGTGCTCTATATGAAACTTGCTTGTTTTTGCATGTAGCTTCATAGTATCATGCTGCATCCAGGTTTTGAGGTGTTTGCTTGATGTTTGTATGCATTTTGCATCAATTCCATGTTTAACTTGTTTTGCTCATATCTTCTAGGCTGTAGCTCCAAATCTAATGAACTTTATATGTAACTTGACTAGAATTTCGTGTAGATCGTCTTGGTGCATCTTAACTTGCTGTTTAACAACTTGAACATAAGGTTTACTCAGATCTGGACCAATTTCGAAATTTGCATATGAGGACTTACCGGAATTGTTATATGCTGTTCCCGGCCTCATTTAAACTTGCCGTGATGTGTTGTTCTTGTTTGCATCATCTCTTGCCATGAGTAGCTTCATGTAGCTTGGTCATGCATCATGCTTGTTGTGCATCATGCCTTGTTCATGTGTGGTGTGTTAACCTATGTTGTGTGCTTCTTCTTGTTAGTTCCTGTTTCGTTGCGATCGTGAGGATTCGTTCGTCTACGGTTGGTTTGGCTTCATCCGTTCGTCTTCTTCATGGACTCGTTCTTCTTCCTTGCGGAATTTCAGGCAAGATGACCGCTACACTGGATCTCACTACTATCATTGCTATGCTAGTTGCTTCGTTCTATCGCTATGCTGCGCTACCTATTACCTGTTTATCAAGCCATCCCATATTGCCATGAACCCCTAACCTTTGACACCTTTTCCTATGCAAACTGTTGTTTGGCTATGTTACCGCTTTGCTCAGCCCCTCTTATAGCGTTGCTAGTTGCAGGTGAAGTTGAAGATTTCTCCATGGTGGACAGGATTTTGGTTGGGATATCACAATATCTCTTATATTATTAATGCATCTATATACTTGGTAAAGGGTGGAAGTCTCGGCCTTATGCCTGGTGTTTTGTTCCACTCTTGCCGCCCTAGTTTCCGTCATACCGGTGTTATGTTCCCAGATTTTGCGTTCCTAGCGCGGTCGGGTGATTTATGGGACCCCCTGACAGTTCGCTTTGAATAAAACTTGTCCAGCAAGGCCCAACCTTGGTTTTACCATTTGCCTCACCACCACCTATCCCTTTTCCCTTGGGTCGGCCAATCCGAGGGTCATCTTTATTTTAGCCCCCCCCGGCCAATGCTTGTCTAAGTGTTGGTCCGAACTAGAGTCCTTTGCAGCGCTCCCTCAAGGAAACTTGAGGTCTGGTTTTCGTTGTACGGAGTGCTCATCCGGTGTTGCCCTGAGAACGAGATATGTGCAGCTCCTATCGGGATTGTCGGTGCATCGGGCGGTCTTGCTGGTCTTGTTTTACCATTGTCGAAATGTCTTGTAAACCGGGATTCCGAGACTGATCGTGTCTTCCTGGCAGAAGGTCTATTCCTTCGTTGATCGTGAGAGCTTGTCATGGGCTAAGTTGGGACACCCCTGCAGGGTTTAAACTTTCGAGAGCCGTGCCCGCGGTTATGTGGCAGATGGGAATTTGTTAATGTCCGGTTGTAGATAACTTGGCACCAGATCCGAATTAAAACGCATCAACCGCATGTGTAGCCGTGATGGTCTCTTCTCGGCAGAGTCCGGGAAGTGAACACGGTTTCTGTGTTATGTTTGATGTAAGTAGGAGTTCAGGATCACCTCTTGATCATTGCTAGCTTCACGACCGTTCCTTTGCTCCTCTTCTCGCTCTCATTTGCGTATGTTAGCCACCATATCGTGCTTAGTCGCTGCTGCAACCTCACCACTTTACCCCTTCCTTTCACATTAAGCTTTCCTAGTCTTGATACCCATGGTAATGGGATTGCTGAGTCCTCGTGGCTCACAGATTACTACAACAACAATTGAAGGAACAAGTTATGCGATGATCATGACGCGAGAGCGATGCTTGCTTGCATTGAGTTCTTCTTCTGCTTCTTCTTCGATCAGGGGATAGGTTCGGTCGGCAGCCTGGCTAGCGAGGGTGGATGTCGTTTGAGTTTCGTTTGTGTTCCATTAAATAGTCGATGTTGATCTCTTGTAAGATGATGTTGTATTAGTGTGGCATTGTATGCCTTATGTATGTATCCTATCTATTATGTAATGTTGATGTAATGATATCCACCTTGCAAAAGCGTCTTCAAGATGCGCTTCTATCCTTGGTGGGACCTTCGAGTTCCTTTAGGATAGGGTCGCATCTTGGGCGTGACATCCGGATTCGGGTAAGTAACAAGTAATTCACTTTCACGTGCCTGCTTTGCATAAAGAATGCCTTACCCGCCGTTATCTTCTTCATTGCTTCAATTTCCTGGAGGGCTTTTTGGGCTTCGGCCTTAGCGGCTTAGGCGCTCTCAAGGGCCGAGGCGAGCTCGGACTCTCGAGTCTTTGAGTCACGCTCCAAACTCTTGTGTTTTTCCACGAGAGCCTGGAGCTCTTGCTGCACCTCCGCCACCCGCGCCTCCTGCTTCTCTCGCTCGGTGCGCTCCGCGGCCACATTGATTTCGGCCTTGGACACCACTTCCTTCAGGGTCGCCACCTCGTTCGTGGCCCCTGCAATACTCATGTTATTCCTGTCATTTTTTGCAACCACATCTTTTATATACTTCCATAAGGTATTACTTACCTTCCTTGCCCTCGAGCTGCTTTTTGGCAAGGCCGAGCTCGTTCTCGGACCGCTCGAGGCTCTGCTTCAATGCATTGACATCCGCAGTCAGTGTGGCAGAGGTCAGCAGCGCAGCCTGCATTCCCCATATTGACATTCTTATGTTAGACTCCTGCGTACATCTTTTTGGATCCTCGGCCTCGCTTTTCTTTCCGAACACCAAACTGAGCATCGAGGGCTCTTGTCTATGCGGTAATATTTTTACATATCTTAAATACATACCTCAAAGCTTTGTTAGAAGGCTGGCACAAGCTTCATTCAGCCCGCTCTTGGCGGACTAAACTTCTGGATCACCACACTCATAGCGATGCGGTGCTCCTCGTCGATGGGCGTCGTTAAGCGCCTCCGGCAAATTATCCCGTGCCTCCGGTTGGGACGGAGGTCACCGTGTCGCAGATCTTGCCCTTCTTATGAAGGGGCGCTGCCGGACTCGGAACCTTGAAGGTTTCGGTGCGGAGTCCGGCCCAGGGTCGGACTTAGAGCCCTTTGGGGTTTTATCCCCCTTGCGCCTGGAGTCCGGGAGGTTGCCTTGCGGCGCCTCCTGGACCACCTCCTCCTGGCTGGGCCCCTTTTGGGACCCCACCTCGGCATCATCCGCAGCGCGAGGAGAGGAGGCAGCCGGAAGTGAGGTGCTATTCACATACGACGAATCCAGGGAGCCGCTCGTTGAAGCGTCGAGCCCGTCCTTGGGCAGGCTACAGGGTTATATTCGGCGTTAGAAGATTCGGTACGACAAATGAAACGCCATGAGTTATTCTGGTATCCGGACACTTACGATGTCGCCAGGGGCTTAGCCCTCGGTGGCCACTCCTCTTCGTCGTCGTCGGCGTTGGTGGAGTAGTCCGAAGGAAGGGTCCTTCCCTTCTTGGACCCTCCGGCCTCCCGGTTGGGCGGCCTTCCTTTCTTCTCTCCCGGCTGGGAGAGGCCTCTTTTTCCTCCTCCTCGTCTTCACGGGAGGAGTCCGCCTCGGAGTCATCAGACGCTGAGTCCGACAACACCTGGCGTCGGGAACTCCTTCGAGTTCTCGTGGCCTTCTTCTTGGCCTTCTTCTCCGGCACCACGTGAGGTGCCGGAACCAGCAGCCCCATCAATCAGGTGTCCGCTGGGTCTTCTGGCAAGGGAGCCGGACAGTCAACCTGCCCGGACGTCTTTTGCCAATCCTGTCAAAGGCAAGGGAGTTTAGATCCCACATAGAGTCAAACTATGGAAAACAAGAGTCTCGTAAAGGGTAAAGTAGCTTACCTCGCTGGCTTGACGCTGCGAGTTGAATCCGCGATCTTCGGTAGTGGATGCGGGAGCCTCGGCGCCCTTGAACAACACCTTCCATGCATCTTCGTACGTAGTGTCGAAGATCCTGCTCAAGGTTTGGTGCTGTGCCGGATCAAACTCCCACAAGCTGAAGGCCCGTTGTTGGCACGGGAGGATCCGGCGGATGAGCATGACCTGGACTACGTTGACAAGCTTGAGCTTCTTGTTCACCAGGTTTTGGACACAGGTTTGGAGTCCGGTCATCTCTTCCAAATTACCCCACGTCAGGCCCATCTCCTTCCAGGAGGTGAGCCATGTAGGGAAGCCAGATCGGAATTCGGGGGCCGCCACCCATTTAGGGTCACACGTCTCGGTGATGTAGAACCACCCCGATTGCCACCCCTTTATGGTCTCCACGAAGGAGCCCTCGAGCCATAGGACGTTGGCCATCTTGCCCACCATGGCACCTCGGCACTCCGCTTGGTGGCCGCCCACTACCTTCGGCTTGACATTGAAGGCCTTCAGCCATAAGCCAAAGTGGGGCTGGATGCAGAGGAAGGCCTCGCACACGACGATGAACGCCGAGATGTTGAGGATGAAATTGGGCCGGATCGTGGAAATCCAGGCCGTAGTAGAACATGAGCCCCGGACAAATGGGTGAAGTGGAAAACCTAGTCCGCAGAGGAAGTGGGTGAGAACACCACCCTCTCATGGGGCACAGGGGTGGGATAAGCTGCCCCTTGCCGGGGAGCCGATGTGCGATGTCGCGAGGACAAGTATCCAGCCTTCTCGCAGCTTTTGATGTGCCCCTCCGTGGCGGAGGAGACCATCCACTTGCCTCCGCTCCGGTTATGGCTGGGGAAGGTTGAGGCGAGATGTGCGGACTTGGGCCTTTGGAGCTCGAGTCTTGTGAAATGGATGAGCAAAGGAGGAAGAAGGCGTGGGTAAAGGTGGATCCTTATCCCTTATATGAGCAGAGCGGCTATCGTCCCCACCAGCACTGGTAAAACTCGCTTATCTCCCAAGTGCCGTAATCAATGGGCGGTTGGGTTACCCGTCCGTATTGATGAGAATCACGGAATAAGGGACACGATCTCTGCTTTGACAAGGCGTGCCAGGAAACCGCCTCGCTAACGCGCTGAGGTGGGACAATAAAACGATTGAATAAAGGCTTCGCCGTGGTGTGATGTCACGCAACGGAATACGTCAGCAGATTGAATTTGTGTAAATATTATTCTCTCTACGGTGGTATGTGGAACTTATTTTGCAGACCCGGACACTATCCTTGTGTTCAAAATCTTCTATTAAGTATTCGGAGGAGGTACCCGCCTTGCAATGCTGAAGACAATATGCACGCCGGACTCGTCGTCATTGAAGCCTAGTTCAGGGGCTACTGAGGGAGTCCTGGATTAGGGGGTGTCCGGATGGCCGGACAATAGCCTTTGGCCGGACTCCTGGACTATGAAGATACAAGATTGAAGACTTCGTCCCGTGTCCGGATGGGACTTTCCTTGGCATGGAAGGCAAGCTTGGCGTCTGGATATGTAGATCTCCTACCACCAGAATCGACTCTATGTAACCCTAACCCTCTTGGTGCCTATATAAACCGGAGGTTTTAGTCCGTGGGGCGAACAACAAGCATACCATAGGCTAGCTTCTAGGGTTTAGCCTCTCGATCTCGTGGTAGATCTACTCTTGTACTACCCATATCATCAATATTAATCCAGAAGGAGTAGGGTTTTACCTCCATCGAGAGGGCCCGAACCTGGGTAAAAACATCGTGTCCCTTGTCTCCTGTTACCATCCGCCTAGACGCACAGTTCGGGACCCCCTACCCGAGATCCGCCGGTTTTGACACCGACAGCCGCATTGAGCAAAGCAGCACGACCTTCAGAGGAATCATCCCTAGCCGGGAGGCACGATGCGCAGGGAAAATCACACTGGATGTTGTATTCGACACCCCGGAGAATTACAGGTCTGAAGAAATCACATTCCAAGTGGCCCTGTTTAGCAGTGGATACCACGCCCTCTTGGGGCGAGACACATTCACAAGCTTCCAAGCTATACCCCATTAGGGTACATGAAGCTCAAGATGCCGGGGCCCAAAGGAATCATCACTCTAGCTAGTGATCCAGACATAGCACTCCGTGCCGAAAATAAAACTGTTGTACTAGCCCTGGAGGCATTATCCGAAGCTCTCGCGGCCGATGGTTAACTGTGCTACGCTCCGCAGTAGACGAGGACGACGTGATACTCAACAAATGACCCAAGTCCACCTCTTTCAAACCAGCAGATAAAATAGTCAAATTCCAGGTCCACCCAACGGACCCCACAAAAACAACATCAATTGGGGCACAGCTGAACCCCACAATAGACACCGCACTACGAGAGTTCTTGCGCGAGAATTGGGAAATTTTCGCCTGGCATCCTTCAGACATGCCAAGTATCCCACGCAGGCTGGCCGAACATAGCCTAAACATACTAAAGGGATACAAGCTGGTGAAGCAAACTCTTTGGCGCTTTTCAGAACCCAAGCGACAAGCCATGGGAGAAGAGCTAGCCAAGCTACTCGAAGCCGGATTCATCAGAGAAATAAGACATCCGGACTGGCTAGCAAACCTGGTGATGGTACAAAAGAAGGACAAATCCTGGCGCCTATGCGTCAATTTCAAAGACCTTAATAAGGCTTGCCCTAAGGATCCCTTCCCCCTCCCCCGCATCGATCAAATTATCGATGCTACCGCAGGACACGATTCATTGTGTTTCCTCGTTGCATACTCCGGATACCATCAAATCAAGATGGAGGAGTCCGATCAAGCCACAATGGCATTTATCACTCCATACGGTCCCTTCTGTTTCAACACCATGCCTTTCGGGCTCAAAAACGTCGGTGCAACCTATCAACGCATGATTCGGACATGCCTGGAAACACAAATCGGCAAAACAGTGGAGGCTTACGTAGACGATGTAGTCATCAAAACCAGACACGTCGAATCATTATTAGACGACTTGAGGCTTACATTCGATAATCTCCGAACATACAACATCAAGCTCAACCCGAAAAAATGCGCTTTCAGCATACCAGCTGGAAAACTCTTGGGCTTTATTGTTTCCAATAGAGGAATCGAAGCAAACCTGGCTGAAATCCGAGCTCTGTCACAGTTGGCTACCCCAACAGACCTCAAGCAAATCCAGACACTAACTGTATGCGTGGCCGCCCAAAGCCACTTTATCTCCCGATTAGGAGAAAAGGTGCTACCTCTTTACCGCCTTCTTCGACGCACCGAACACTTCAAGTGGACGGATGCGGCTACGGCTTGGCTGGAATAAATAAAAGCCCTCTTGGCCACAAATCCAATTCTGGCAGCGCCAAATGTCGGCAAACCCATGTTGCTATACATAGCTACAACACACCAGGTTGTAAGCACAGTGCTCGTCGTCGAACGAGAGACAGATGGACATAAATTCCCATTACAAAAGCCGGTATACTACGTATCTATCACACCCTAGGTAGTTCATGCATTAGTGTTGCATCATGTTTACCTTTCATCAGAAACTTGAAATGGGGATGACAGAACCCCCGCCCCCCTAAAACCAACTAGGGTTTACTAAAAATAATTTCAATGAACCTGATATGCCCTTCTAAAATGTCCATCATTTTTTCTTGGTCCAGAACCTCTGCCAAAATTGGTTCACATTTATCTAGGACACATAAGGTCACTGGATTAAATCATTACCTCTTTGCATTTGGGCATTTAAATGTTATAAAATAATTCAAATGCCCAAATAATTCTGGATTTAAGTGAGGGCCGTTAGGAATAATCCCAACATAGCCCACAATTATTTTTAGGATTTATGGAAATGTTTTACTATTTTTTAAAAAAAGCCAAATAGTTGCAGAGAATTAGAAAAACAATTTAAAAGAGAGAGGGAGAAAGGCCAGAGGCCACTTACCTGTACTGGGCCGGCCCACCTGGCCCGCGCCAGTCACCACCCACCTCTGCCAGTAAGAAGAGAAGGGACACCGCGACGCCGCCGAGCTCGCCACACCACCTCCCTGCCTGCCTGCGTCGCCCACGCCAGTCCGATGCCTCGAAGGGCCTCCTCCGCACCGCCTCGAGCCCCTGGACATCTCACTCTCCCCCCTATCCTCTCTCTCGCTCTCTCCCGCCATGGCCCAAGCAACTGCCACCTCACTACCATCGTAGCCGCGCCCACCGTCATCCTCCCGCCGCTCCACCGTGTCCACGAGCTCCGCCTTCGTCCGCTACGCCGAGCTAGCCGAGCCCCAAGCGCTCGCATGCTCTGCACCGCCTCCATCGACCCCTTGTTCATCGATCACCGCCGGAGATCCACTTCGCCGTCACCGCTGCAGCAGCTCCTCCCCGACCCCGCCGTTTGCTCCGCCGTGACCATCGTGAGCCTAGCTACCTCCCCATCCTCTCTGTTCCCTCTCTCGAGCACCGACCATACGAACCTCACCCGCACGCGCCACCGCCGAGCTCGTCGCCAACGAGACTTCGGCCACGCAACAGCCATGCCACCCTGCCCGTTAGCCCTACTGCACCCCCAGGAGGCCGCATCACTACTCGACGCTCCTCGTGGTGCCTCCTAGCAACGAGCCCGAGCTCACCCAAGTTACGGCAGCCGCCAAGGTCGTCGCAGGCGCCATTTCCGGCGACCCTGAGCCCAACCACCACCAACACTGGATGTGGCTTGTCCCCAGCTATGCGTAGATGCCCTCCGCCGCCTTTTTGGTCGCCGAAGCATGAATCCCGCACTGCCCCACCGCGTTTGGCCTCGCCGGCGGCTAAACGCCGGTGAGTTTGACCCCGCTTATCGTGTTTGACCCCGGGTGGGTGATACGTCTCCAACGTATCTATAATTTTTGATTGCTCCATGCTACTTTATCTACTGTTTTGGACTATATTGGGCTTTATTTTCCACTTTTACATTACTTTTGGGACTAACCTATTAACCGGAGGCCCAGCCCAGAATTGCTGTTCTTTGCCTTTCTCAGTATTTTGAAGAAACAGAATATCAAACGGAGTCCAAACGGAGTGAAACCTTCGGGATCGTGATTTTCCAACCGAACGTGACCTAGGAGACTTGGACCCTACTCAAAGTAGTGCCCGAGGAGGTCACGAGGGTGGAGGGCGCGCCCCCTGGGCGCGCCCCTACCTCGTGAGCCCCTTGAAGCTCCACCGACGTACTCCTTCCTCCTATATATACCTACGTATCCCGAGCGATCGAGCAGGGCCAAAACCTAATTCCACCGCCGCAACCTTCTGTATCCACGAGATCCCATCTTGGGGCCTATTCCGGAGCTCCGCCGGAGGGGGCATCCACCACGGAGGGCTTCCACCTTATCACCATAGCCCCTCCGATGAAGTGTGAGTAGTTTACTTCAGACCTTCGGGTCCATAGCTAGTACCTAGATGGCTTCTTCTCTCTTTTTGGATCTCAATACAATGTTCTCCCCCTCTCTCGTGGAGATCTATTCGATGTAATCTTCTTTTGCGGTGTGTTTCTTAAGATTGATGAATTGTGGGTTTATGATCCAGTATTATCTATGGAAAATATTTGATTCTTCTCTGAATTCTTTTATGTATGATTGAGTTATCTTTGCAAGTCTCTTGAATTATCCTTTTGGTTTGTGACTAGATTGGTAGTTCTTGCAATGGGAGAAGTGCTTAGTTTTGGGTTCAATCTTGCGGTGTCCTTACTCAGTGACAGAAAGAGTTGCTAGGCACGTATTGTATTGTTGCCATTGAGGATAACAAGATGGGGTTTTTATCATATTGCATGAATTTATCCCTCTACATCACGTCATATTTCTTACCGTGTTACTCTGTTTTTAACTTTATACCCTAGATGCATGCTGGATAGCGGTCGATGAGTGGAGTAATAGTAGTAGATGCAGAATCGTTTCGATTTACTTGTTTTGGACGTGATGCCTATATACATGATCATTGCCTAGATATACTCATAACTACGTTCAATTCTACCAATTGCTCAACAGTAATTTGTTCACCCACCGTAGAATACTTATGCTCTTGAGAGAAGCCACTAGTGAAACATATGGCCCCCGGGTCTATTGTCATCATATCAATCTTTATCAATTTATTTACTTACTTTGTTTTTACTTTGCTTTTACTTTTCACTTTGCATCTAACTACCAAAAATACCAAAAATATTATCTCTATCAGATCTCACTCTCTGTGACGCCCGGATATTTAGGCTACAGTAATCCCGCGTTAACGATGCCACGTCACCTCGGTTACTGTTGCTAACCTCGTGTTAGTTCGAAACCGATTTGAATTCAAATTTGAATGGAAGTCAAACAATAAAAGTTTTCAATTATCAAATCTAAAATGTTCAAATTGTAGCAAATAAATCATAGATGATTATGGTGGAGAAACCACAAACATACAAAATGTTTAAATACTACAAGATGAATAAGACAGTAGCAAAAACAATTATTTAAATGCCTTTTGTAATTAATAAAATTTCAAACTAATTTATCTGAGGACTAGACCTTTTGTGGCTATGGACTGAGCTGAAATACTAATTTAGATACTAAGTGTATATTTTACCAAAAGTAAAATTGTAGGAAATAAAACTAAAACGGAAAACGTAAAATAAATAAGGAAAACAAAAGTGAAAACCAAACAAAACAAATGAAACCCCTCCCCATGGGCGTCGGCCCATCCCACCCAGTCGGCAGCCCAATCAGACCACCAGGCCAGCCCACCGACTCCCCATGACCCACTCCCTGGTCAAACCCTGACGGGCCCCGTCGCCCAACTCCCCCCCACGTTCGCCCCCTCCCCGATCCAGATCAGGATCGGGGGAACGAACCCAGGACACGCCCCAGCCGCTCGTCACACGCCGGAACTCCACCGTCGCCGCCTCGCCCCGCCACTGTTTCACTGGAGCCACCCCGTCGCCGGAGCACCCCCTCGTCTTCTTCCCCGTCGGATCGCCCGTGCCCGGAGCCGCTCGACCCCCCCTGCAAACCATCGCCGGCCGCTGTCGCCGCGGTCCTCTCTGTCACCGGCGCCCCAGCCACCTTGCCGGACACCATCACCGGAAAGCCTCCCCGCCGGCCTGCTACCTCTCCACCGAGTCGTCCCCGTCCTCCTCCCCAAAGGCTCCATCGAGCCTCGTCGACCCGCATCTCTGCAACGCCGGTGAGACCACGGCCTCCCTCTCCTCGCTCTCTCTTTCCCCGTTTCGACGTCGCCGTACCCGCCGTCCCGCACCTGCGAGCCCCCGTGCTCGCCTGCGGCCTCGCCGGCCCGCGTACTCGCGCCCCCCCTGACCACCAGTCGCGCCACCCCTTGGTTGCGCGCGCCATGCCACTCACGCGCTCACCCCGCGCACTCCGGCACTCCGCTCGCTCCCTGCACCTCGGTCGGGGCTGAGCCCCGCCGCTGCCACGGTGCACACCATGGCGCCCTGCTCGCTGCTGCCTCCTGCTACTGTCGGTAGCAGCCCTTGCACCCTCCTGCGCCACGCTGCCGTCGCCACCGGCTAGTTCTCTGGTGCAGCCCCCGATCTCGCCTCGCCCCGCCCGTGGCCCCGGTGGCTTGCGCCCGCTTGCCCGCCGTCGGTGCCCGGCGGCCTCGTCCCGCCTGGGCGAGCAGTGCCCTTCAGGTGCTCCCGCACCCGTTCTGCCCGAGCCCGCTAAGGCCCCTAAGGCCTATGACAGACGGGCCCACGCCCCTGGAACGATATTAAAAAAAAGAACTTAATAAAATAAATATATAAATACACATTAATTAATTAGTGAATTAATTAAGTTAATTAATATTATATAGCTAAGCTAATTAAAATTAGTTAACCTAATCAATGTAATGAAGCTAATTAACATGTTTAGTTAATCTAAGTCAATGACCTATGGGACCCACACGTCAGATTGACCCGGTCGATACCTTTGTTTCTGCCGGCGTCATCTTGACGTCGACATACACTATTCTGGACAATGTTAGAATTTAATAGATAATAATTTCGAAAATGATTAAATCCTTTTTAAATTAATATAAAATAAACCGTAGCTTGCATGGAAAAACTTTGTACATGAAAGTTGCTCAGAACGACGAGACAAATCCGAATACGCAGCCCGTTAGTCTGCCACCCATCCCTAGCATAGAGAACACGCAACTTTCCCCCTTCGGTTCCCCTGTCCGAAAACGCGAAACACCTGGGATACTTTCCCGGATGTTTCCCCCCTTCACAAGTATCATCTGTCCTTGCATTAGATCACCCCTGTCATTTTGTGATGCTTTGTTTGCTCTGTATTCATTATTTCTTCCCCCTCTACTCTCCGGTAGACTACGAGACCGACGCTGCTGCCGCCCAGTTTGACTACGGAGTTGACGACCACTCCTTCTTGCCAGAGCAACCAGGCAAGCCCCCCCTTGATCACCAGATATCGCCTATTCTTCTCTATACTGCTTGCATTAGAGTAGTGTAGCATGTTACTATTTGGTTACTCCTATTCTGTTGCATAGCCTGTCATTGTTGCTACATCCATTGATACCCTACCCGCACTCCTAAATGCTTAGTATAGGATGCTAGTTTATCATAATTGGCCCTACATTCTTGTCAGTCTGCCTTGCTATACTATTGGGCCGTGATCACTCGGGAGGTGATCACGGGTATATACTATACATACATACATCTTTGTCTGATTGTGACTAAAAGTCGGGTCACTCGATGAGTACCCATAAGTGATTCGGATGAGGGGCTGAAAGGACGGTGGCTCCATCCCGGTAGAGGTAGGCACTGGGTTCCCGACGGCCCCATTGTTACTTTGTGGCGGGCGGCAGGCAGGTTGAGGCGACATAGGAGGCAGGTGGGCTGGCCTGGTCGGCGTTCGCGGTTGCTTCATAATAACACGCAACGAGATCTTGGTATTTGATCTGAGTCAGCTCTTGGCGTATCGCACTAACCAACTACTGGGAGCGATTATGGGCACTCGGCGTCGTGGTATCGGCGAAGCCTTCTTGGCGTCGAGGATGGGCGGCCGCGCGGATTGGGCTGGGCGCCTACTCTTGTATAACGGAGGCTAGGTCTGCTTCCGGCCGCCCTCGCAACATGCAGGTGTTGACCTCTCAGTTGTGCCTAGGTGGGGCTGCAACATGTTGATCTTCCGAGGCCAGGTATGACCCAGGAAAGTGTGTCCGGCCAAATGGGATCGAGCGTGTTGGGTTATGTGGTGCACCCCTGCAGGGAAGTTAAGCTATTCGAATAGCCGTGATCTTCGGTAACAGGACGACTTGGAGTTGTACCTTGAGCTTATGACAACTAGAACCGGATACTTAATAAAACAAACCATTCCAAGTGCCAAATACAACCCGGTGATCGCTCTCTAATAGGGCGACGAGGAGAGGATCGCCGGGTAGGATTATGCTATGCGTTGCTACTTGGAGGACTTCAATCTAGTCTCTTCTACATCTTTGCAAGGCGAAGGCTGCGAGCGTAGTCTTCGATAGGACTAGCTATCCCCATTATTACGGCATTCTGCAGATTCGGTCCGATATGGCCCTTTACACATATACCCATGCATATGTAGTGTAGCTCCTTGCTTGCAGTACTTTGGATGAGTACTCACGATTGCTTCGCCCCCTTTTCCCCTTTCCTTTCTTTATGGTTGTCGCAACGGATCTTTGGAGTCTAGGAGCCAGACGCCACCGTCGACGACGACTCCTACTACACTGGAGGTGCCTATTACTACGTGCAGCCTGCTGACGACGACCAGGAGTAGTTAGGAGGATCCCAAGCAGGAGGCCTGCACCTCTTCCTATCTGTATCCCAGTTTGTGCTAGCCTTCTTAAGGCAAACTTGTTTAACTTATGTGTGTACTCAGATATTGTTGCTTCCGCTGACTCGTCTATGATCGAGCACTTGTATTCGAGCCCTCGAGGCCCATGGCTTGTATTATGATGCTTGTATGACTTATTTCATTTTTAGAGTTGTGTTGTGATATCTTCACGTGAGTCCCTGATCTTGATCGTACACATTTGCGTGTATGATTAGTGTACGGTTAAATCGGGGGCATCACAAGTTGGTATCAGAGCCGACTGCCTGTAGGAATCCCCCTTCCACACTCCTTGGCCGAAGTCGAGTCTAGACATTGCAAAACTTTTACTAACATGGTTGTGTGCCTTACGGGCCCACGTCGCCATTGGGTGGTATTAGGATCTTTTACTCCTCAATCTGTACTCTGGGAATCTGATCTCTCTTCTTCGGGTTAAACGATTTTTTTTACTAACTCTGACTCTAGGTTCTCGATAGTACTTTCTCCCGGAGAGCCTCTTTAGTCCAGATGATTACTTTGTGCACCGAAGGATTCCGAAGATACCTTCCGATATTCTCCCGAGACCTTGTGCCCGTTGCTTTTGCAATTCCCTACCACTGCAATACCCCTATAATTAAATACTTACACCCGTCGTCCTTACTTTATACCCAGTTGATCTTGTTATTACAAGATACCTCGAAATTCTCTCTAATGTTCCGAGAATACTTTGTGCCTACTGCCTTGCAGTTCTTTGCTATATGAATACCACTACGGATAATTTCTCGCACTTACCGAGTATCCACTCATCCCCAGTTGATTCATGTATGTCACCAATCCTCGAAATATCATTCGATCTTCCAAAAATCTTGAGCATCCTATTGCTCTTGAAATTCTTGATTGCTTGCATTATGGTTAATCCCATAAGTCTAGTAATCTTGTTGACATCCATTGTCATTGTCATTTTGAGTCCGTTGATTCGATTTGTTGCGAATGCTCGCAATCCTCAAACAGATCCTAGAATTCATCCTTCCGGCTCAGACGTTGTTTTAATCATGAGCTAGTTCTCGCCAATTAAATTGTCGTCGATTGTGCCCCTAAGTCTATTGAACTTATCCATCCTTGATCAGAGCGTCTGCATCTGATCCTTCGCTTTGTAAATCATAATTACTTAGCAATTGAGCTCTAAGTTATTAAGTTGTTTCCATAATCCGATGTCTTTGCCTTGCTTCTTCCTCTGGTTGTGTGTCGATACTCACCCCAGATCCTTTGTTGGATTTTATCCGACAATGTCCTTCATATTCAATAACCTTGTGCCTTTCCTAGGATATATACCGCATTTGGTAAATTGTATCCTCTGCTTTGTCAACCATGCTCTGCTATCGAGCTTTTGTTAATTACTATCGAAGTTTGTTGTATATATTCCTAAGATGCCCTGGTGGGTTGAACCTATGCGTTCCCTAATCCGTGTGAACTCGAAAGATTTCACGGGTCATACTTATCTGGTATTGCACCAGGTAAAACTTTCAACAACTAATATTATTTTTATCTAGAGCAGTGAATGAATGGTCATGCATTGGAGAAGTGGGAGTCGACCTTGGACTTTGTGTTCATGCCATGGACACGATGTAGAACTTATCATGAAAGCTTCTCTTAAATTAAGAATTCCCTTGGTATAAGTTCATCTTATATCTGGGATCTGGCCTTTTGCAATCGTGGTTCCGACCATGTCCTCCTTTAAATACCTTTTCTCATGCAAGTTTAAGTACTTGTCTTCTGCAGATCATTTCATGTGTCCACCATCTACTCTGCTCTACCCTCGAGTATTACCCCCCTAGTATCTTGAGATTATCTTGGAACTACATAACTTCTTATGAGTTCTTCATCAAATACTACATTCTCACTGATTACACTTTTTCACGGGCTTCGAGTTATTAAACACTCAAAGACACCGATAACTGAACCGAGTCCGCACTATGGTTCAACAACTCTTCAGTAAGCTTCTATAAGTACGAGTTTGTACCCGATCATGCCATTCCTAGCCTGTTTGGCTATATCATTGTCGTGATGATTCTAACTGTGCTATCTAGTCCTTATTCTCCGAGCACCAATTTGCGATGATAGCTAAGCTTACGTCGATTTTCCTCGTCATACCCTTTCACCTTAAACAACAAGCTTGAGTTTGAGTTGTGTCGTAACTGTGGTTCCAATAACCTCTTGCTTCATCATTCCTTTGACTTGATGTCGTCGCTGATTGATTACATCTTCATGAAATCTCTCGACAAATGTGTCGTGATCATCATCAACCTTATGAGCTCTTCCAGGATATCAATCGGATCCATGATGAGAAATACCATCCTTGCCTCGATGATTTGTGTTATCATCAACCACTTTATTGCCTTCCCTCCAACACAAACTTGTTCGTGTTTTGTGTTATACCTTGAGTTCCTTGCTACCCAGCATTGTTCTTCTTTACCTTGGAATATTACCACCTTCTATGTCAAGAATGTCATGAGAATTTCACCACCTCTTGAGAATTCTTGATATAAGTGATACTTCACCCTCACCATTCTTTCTTGGTCCTCATGTCGATTCCAACCGGGGTACCAACAAGTGAACGGTGCTGTTTGGATTCTGCACTTCTAGCAACCCTATTGCTTTGAAGTTAATGGGCGGCTGTTCATTCTTAGACTATTGATTATTGAATCATCGTTCTGACATTGGTCGTGCAACCCAACCCATATTTCGGGCGCACCTTTCAACCAATGTTTAATTGTGTATGTCTTCCTCGGGCATACTTCCTTGTATCATTTGATCTGACAAATGTTATCTCCTTATCCACATAATTGTGGAGATCCATCTTTTTAGATACCTCGTTGAATAAATCGCTGAGTCCATCAGCCAAATGATGAACCCTTGTTTCGGAACTCGCCTCCATAGTTCTTTTCCCGAGAATCTTCGATGTCATCTCCTCATTTTGTGTTGCACCTTTTCTTCACAGGCATCCTGGGTCTGAGGTATCCTGTCACCAATCAGATCTGAATCTCAGTCAGATATGATGGTTGGAACATAATTCCAAGAGTTATAACGTTGGTCTTTATATGACCCGGTAAGGTGATGTCATGCCTAGCACACCTGGCCGGAGGACCTACTGTTATAGTTTCCTTTTTGGCAAGGTTAGTCATTCTTCCGTGAGGAAATTGTAAGACTTATTCTATAAGTTGTTCCTGATGGATCCGTTGTGTATCCAAAGTCTGATCTTTGCTTGAAGACCATGCCAATGCTATCTCTAACCATGTTTGTGGTACTCCAAATTTTAACAAGAACATTTGAAGCCCAATGCTAAATGTTTCTTGCACAATTATCCAAACACCGTTGTATGGGTAATGTCATGAAAATTCTCTACCTTACCTAAAGGGTTTTCTACATTATATCCTTTCATGCATATCATGCTCTACTTGTCCTTGGGAAGGATATACCCCTGAATTATGTGTTTAAACACATTTTTCATTTCCATTGTTTTGTTTAGTCTGATATCACATTTTCCTTTCCATTGTTTTGTTTAACCTTCTTGAGGTTTATATGATCTAAGCAGTAATAAGTCACTGATTTTGTAAGCACCTCGGTGTACAACTCTATCAGTAAGAACCTGTTACTATTGTTGATGACATTCTGGTAACCACCGATGGATGAGAATTTTGCCTACTGGACCGCCTCGTTCAACGAGCAAGAAAATGGTTCTCTTCGTCCCTCACCCTTGGTACCGATGTTGTTGCCGACATAATCGACAGACTATCCTCTGACTTGCCATGCTTACATGGTTGCGCAAGACGTCACTGCCCTTCCTACTGTTAATCCACATGGTGGGCCCATAACCCACAGTTTCACAGGATCGAAACCTGACTCTCCTTTATCCCTTGCTCTTGGTTCCGTAGGTAATTCGCGAGCCACCTTCCTAGTGCTCTATTCTCGTATAAGACGCAATACTTACTCTCGCTGCTCTGAATCCCTTTCTCGCTCTGGTTCAGACTTTGAGCAGCTATCTATCCGCTTGGACCCTCTCATTGTACCTTCGTACCTTACTCTCGATGTATTTTATTTGTTCAAAACGAGAGATAATCTTATGCTCATTCATGGGTTAACCCCAGAATGTTTCCCTCATAAGCATTCTGTCGTAGCCGAGCTGCCCTTACCTATTCGTAAGTACGTTGGAGTTCACAAAAAAAAGGCGACTTCATCATGATGACCTGAAGCCGAGCTATGAAGACATCAACGTTATGGATTGACCTCTTTGAGAAGAGCAACCAAGTCCGAGAAGACTCATTAGAATTTCGAAACCAAATCCGTTCCCCCTTACTCCCCCTCTTAAATCTCGGGACGAGATTTCTTGTAGTGGAGGAGAATTGTGATGCCCGGATAATTAGGCTACAGTAATCCCACGTTAACGATGCCACGTCACCTTGGTTACTGTTGCTAACCTCGTGTTAGTTCGAAACCGATTCAAATTCAAATTTGAATTGAAGTCAAACAATAAAAGTTTTCAATTATCAAATCTAAAATGTTCAAATTGTAGCAAATAAATCATAGATGATTATGGTGGAGAAACCGCAAACATACAAAATGTTTAAATACTACAAGATGAATAAAACAGTAGCAAAAACAATTATTTAAATGCCTTTTGTAATTAATAAAATATCAAACTAATTTATCTGAGGACTAGACCTTTTGTGGCTATGGACTGAGCTGAAATATTAATTTAGATACTAAGTGTATATTTTACCAAAAGTAAAATTATAGGAAATAAAACTAAAACAGAAAAGGTAAAATAAATAAGAAAAACAAAAGTGAAAACAAAACAAAACAAATGAACCCCCCTCCCCATGGGCGTCGGCCCATCCCACCCAGCCGGCAGCCCAATCGGACCACCAGGCCAGCCCACCCACTCCCCATAACCCACTCCCCGGTCAAACCCTAACCCCCGTCGCCCCACTCCCCCCCCACGTTCGCCCCTCCGGATCAGTTGGGATCGAGAGCGAACAGACACGCCTTGACCGCTCGTCACGCCGGAACTCCACCGTCGCCGCCTCGCCCCGCCACTGCTTCACCGGAGCCACCCCGTCGCCGGAGCACCCCCTCATCTCTTCCCCGTCGGATCGCCCGAGCCCGGAGCCGCTCGACCCCCCCTGCGAACCATCGCCGGCCGCTGTCGCCGCGGTCCTCTCCGTCACAGGCGCCCCCGCCACCTTGCCGGACACCATCGCCGGACAGCCTCCCCTTGACTGCTACCTCTCCACGAGTCATCCCGTCCTCCTCCCCAAAGGCTCCATCGAGCCTCGTCGACCCTAAATCTACTGCGCCCGGTGAGGCCACGGCCTCCCTCTCCTCGCCTCTCTTTCCCGTTTCGGCGTCACCATACCGCCCGTCCGCACTGCGGCCCGTGCTCGCTGCGGCCTCCCGGCCAGCGTGCTCGCGCCCCGACCACCGGTCGCGCCACCCCTTGGTCGCGTCGCCATACCACTCACGCGCTCACCCGCGCACTCCGGCGCTCGCTCGCTCCTGCACCTCGGTGCAGGCGAGCCCGCCCTGCCACAGTGGACACCATGGCGCCCGCTTCGCTTCTTGCCTCCTGCTGCTTTGTCGGTAGCAACCCTTGCACCCGTCTTGGCCGTCTTTGCCGTCGCCACGGCTAGTTCTGCGGTTGCAGCCCCCCGACCACTCGCCTCCGCGCCGCCATGGCCCTGGCTGGCGCAGCTTGCCCCACCATCGGTGCCCGGTAGCCTCGTCCGCCTGCGAGCAGTGCTAACTTCGGTGCTCCGCACCGTTTCGCCCGAAACCGCTAACTGCTGGCGCCGCTAAGGCCCCTAAGGCCTATGACAAACGGGGCCCACGCCCCTGGAACGATATTAAAAAAAAGAAGTTAACAAAATAAATAAATAAATAAATAAACATTAATTAATTAGTGAATTAATTAAGTTAATTAATTCTGTTTAGCTAAGCTTATTAAAATTAGTTAACCTAATCAATGTAATTAAGCTAATTAACATGTTTAGTTAATCTAAGTCAATGACATATGGGACCCACACGTCAGATTGACCCAGTCAACGCACTGTTGACTGCTGATGTCATGCTGACGTCGGCATACACTATTCTGGATAATGTTAGAATTTAATAGATAATAATTCAGAAAATGATTAAATCCTTTTTAAATTAATATAAAATAAACCGTAGCTTGGATGGAAAAACTTTGTACATGAAAGTTGCTCAGAACGACGAGATGAATCCGAATACTCAGCCCGTTCATCCGCCACCCATCCCTAGCATAGCGAACATGCAACTTTACCCCTTCGGTTCCCCTGTCCGAAAACGCGAAACACCTGGGATACTATCCCGGATGTTTCCCCCCTTCACAAGTATCACCTGTCCCTGCGTTAGATCACGCCTAGCACCGCTTATTGCCTTGTTATATTTTGTGATGCTTTGTTTTCTCTGTATTCATTATTTCTTCCCCCTCTTCTCTCCGGTAGACTAAGAGACCGACGCTGCTGCCGCCCAGTTCGACTACGGAGTTGACGACCACTCCTTCTTGCCAGAGCAACCAGGCAACCCCCCCCCTTGATCACCAGATATCGCCTATTCTTCTCTATACTGCTTGCGTTAGAGTAGTGTAGCATGTTACTATTCGGTTACTCCTATTCTGTTGCATAGCCTGTCATTGTTGCTACAACCATTCATACCCTACCCGCAATCCTAAATGCTTAGTATAGGATGCTAGTTTATCATCATTGGCCCTACATTCTTGTCAGTCTGCCTTGCTATACTATTGGGCCATGATCACTCGGGAGGTGATCATGGGTATATACTATACATACATACATACTCTACAGATTGTGACTAAAGTCGGGTCAGCTCGATGAGTACACAAGTGATTAGGATGAGGGGCTGAAAGGGCAGTGGCTCCATCCCGTGCAGTGGGCTGGGTTCCCGGCGACCCCATTTGTTACTTTGTGGCGGAGGCGGCAGGCAGAGTTGAGACCACCTAGGAGGCAGTGGGCTGGCCTGGTCGGCGTTCATGGTTGCTTCATAATAACATGCTTGGCGAGATCTTGGTATTAGATCCGAGTCGCTCTTGGCCTATCGCACTAACCAAGCTGCGGGAGCAGATTATGGGCACTTGGCGTCTGGTATCGGCCGAAGCCTTCTTGGCGTCGGCGGCAAGTGGCGCGCGCCGGATTGGATTGGGCGCCTACTCTTGTATAAGGAGGCTATATGCGCTTCGGCCGCCCTACATAGCGTGCGGTGTGCAATGGGCGATGGGCCCGGACCCTGCGGCGCATAGGATTTAGGCGGCGTGTTGACCTCTCGGTTGTGCCTAGGTGGGGCTGCGGCGTGTTGATCTTCGAGGCTGGGCATGACCGAGAAAGTGTGTCGGCCAAATGGGATCGGCGTGTTGGGTTATGTGGTGCACCCTGCAGTGAAGTTAATCTATTGAATAGTCGTGATCTTGATAACAGGGCGACTTGGAGTTGTACCTTGACCTTATGACAACTTGAACCGGATACTTAATAAAACACACCCTTCCAAGTGCCAGATACAACCCGGTGATCGCTCTCTAACAGGGCGACGAGGAGAGGATCGCCGGGTAGGATTATGCTATGCGTTGCTACTTGGAGGACTTCAATCTACTCTCTTCTACATCTTTGCAAAGGCGAAGACAGCGAGCGTAGTCTTCGATAGGACTGGCTATCCCCCTCTTATTCCGGCATTCTGCGATTCGGTCCTTGATATGGCCCTTTACACATATACCCATGCATATGTATTGTAGCTCCTTGCTTGCGAGTACTTTGGATGAGTAATCACGGTTGCTTTCTCCCCCCTTTTCCCCCTTTCCTTTCTTTCTGGTTGTCGCAACAGATCTTTGGAATCTAGGGCGAAGCCACCGTCGGCGGCGACTCCTACTACGTTGGAGGTGCCTATTACTACGTGCGACTGCGGCGGCGACGACGAGGAGTAGTTAGGAGGATCCCGGCGGGAAGCTGCGCCTCTTCGATCTGTATCGGTTTGTGCTAGCCTTCTTAAGGCAAACTTGTTTAACTTATGTCTGTACTCAGATATTGTTGCTTCCACTGACTCGTCTATGATCGAGCACTTGTATTCGAGCCCTCGAGGCCCATGGCTTGTATTATTATGCTTGTATGACTTATTTTATTTTTAGAGTTGTGTTGTGATATTTTCCCATGAGTCCCTGATCTTGATCGTACACGTTTGCGTGTATGATTAGTGTACGGTTAAATTGGGGGCGTCACACTCTCGTAAGTGACCGTGAAGGGATTGACAACCCCTAAGCGTTGGTTGCGAGTTGCTATCATTTTGTGTAGGTATGAGGGACTAGTGCGTGGTCTCCTACTGGATTGATACCTTGGTTCTCAAAAACTGAGGGAAATACTTACGCTACTTTGCTGCATCATCCTCTCCTCTTCGGGAAATCAACGCGATGCTCAAGAGGTAGCAAGAAGAATTTCTGGTATTTGTTGCGGGGAGGCTCACGCAAGCAAGTCAACAATACCAAGTACCCATCGCAATCCCTATCTCTCGCATTACATTATTTGCCATTTGCCTCTTGTTTTCTTCTCCCCCACTTCACCCTTGCCTTTTTATTTGCCCTCTCTTTCCCAATCTCCTCCTCTATTTCCTGTTTGCCTTTTTCCCTTTGCCTTTTCTGTTTGTTCGTGTGTTAGTTTGCTTGTCATTATGTCTAGTTCCTTATCCGCTCCTATGTCCCCCGAGTTTGAAGTTCTTCACTTCAAGCAAAGGCAAGGAGAAAACTTAAAAGATGCTTGGTATAGGATGATGGAATCTTATCGCAAGTGCACCCTAGAGGTGAACTTCAGAATTCTTCTTTGTAATTTTTATGTTGGGTTAAATATGACACATAGACAACTCTTGGATTGCATTGCCAAGGGAAATTTCATTGAGATTGATCCCAGTGTTGCGCATGAAATTATAGAGGGAATAGTGGGAACACTACCTCAAAAGGGAGGGTCACATCCTACCCAAGAAGAAACCCAAGTGTTTGGAAAGATTTGCGAAGTAACAATTTTTTTTACAAAAGTCTCTTGAGCCTCTTAAAAGTGCTAGCGGAAATCTTCACCGCATGAATATGTTGATTACTCTTTGCAATAAGCGGTTGGATTATTTAGATCTAAAAATTTCCGAGTATGAAGGGAAGCAGAAAGAACCTCCCGGATTCGAGCATGACTCCGCTAAAAAACTGAAAATTAAAGATGGCAATACCTAGATCTATCCTTGCTTTTATGCCTAGCTAGGAGCGTTAAACGATAGCGCTTGTTGGGAGGCAACCCAATTTTATTTTGTGTTTTTTGTTTTCGCTTCTGTTTAGGAAAAAATAATCCATCTACCTTCTGTTTGGATGTGGTTTTATGTTTTAATTAGTGTTTGTGCCAAGTAGAACCTATAGGATAACCTACGATGATAGTTGATTTGATTCTGCTGAAAAACAGGAACTTTGCATGCACGAATTTAGTTATGATAAATCACAGGAACGTGTTTTTGCGTTGATTCTTTTTGCTTCTGAACAATAAACAAAATTTCCAGGACTTCCTATTTTGGTAGAATTTTTAGTGTTCCAGAAGTTTGCGTTAGTTACAGATTGCTACAGACTGTTCTGTTTTTGACAGATTCTGTTTTTCGTGTGTTGTTTGCTTATTTTGATGAATCTATGGCTAGTAAATTAGTTTATAAACCATAGAGAAGTTGGAATACAGTAGCTTTAATACCAAAATAAATAAAGAATGAGTTCATTACAGTACCTTGAAGTAGTCTTTTGTTTTCTTTCTCTAACGGAGCTCACGAGATTTCTGTTGAGTTTTGTGTTGTGAAGTTTTCAAGTTTTGGGTGAATTCTTTTGATGGATTATGGAACAAGGAGTGGCAAGAGCCTAAGCCTGGGGATGCCCATGGCACCCCAAGATAATCAAGGACACCAAAAGTCAAAGCTTGGGGATGCCGGAAGGCATCCCTCTTTAAATCCACTTCCATCGGTAATTTACTTGGAGCTATAATTTTAATCACCAACATGATATGTGTTTTGCTTGGAGCGTATTCTATTATTTGTGTCTTTGATTGTTAGTTTACCACAATCATACTTGTTGTACACATCTTTTGAGAGAGTCTTATTTGATTTGGAATTTGTTAGAATACTCTATGTGCTTCACTTATATCTTTTGAGCTTGATAGTTTTGCTCATAGTACTTCACTTATATCTTTTAAGCGTGATAATTTTTGCTCTAGTGCTTCACTTAGATCTTTTAGAGCACGGTGGTGGATTTGTTTTAAAGAAACTATTGATCTCTCATGCTTCACTTAGATTATTTTGAGAGTCTTTAATAGCATGGTAATTTGCTTAATGTTAATATACTTGGTGTTCAAGATATGTGAAACTTTCTTTTGAGTGAGTTGAATACTAAGATAAGTTTGATGCTTGATAATTGTTTTGAGATATGGAGGTGATAATATCAAAGTCATGCTACTTGGGTGATTATGAATTTGAGGAATACTTGTGTTGAAGTTTGCAAATCCCGTAGCATGCACATATGGTTAAAGTTGTGTAACAAATTTGAAACATGAAGTGTACCTGGCTTGTGCATCCTTATGAGTGGCGGTCGGGGACGAGCGATGGTCTTTTCCTACCAATATATCCCCCTAGGAGCATGCGTGTAGTACTTGAATTTTTTCTATAAGTATATGAGTTCTTTTGACTAATGTTGAGTCCATGGATTATACGCACTCTCACCTTTCCGCCTTTGCTAGCCTCTTCGGTACCGTGCAATTCCCTTTCTCACCTTGAGAGTTGGCACAAACTTCACCGGTGCATCCAAACCCCATGATATGATATACTCTATCACACATAAACCTCCTTATATCTTCCTCAAAACAGCCACCATACCTATCTATCGTGGCATTTCCATAGCCATTCCGAGATATATTGCCATGCAACTTCCACCATCATCATCATGACATACATTACTTTTGTCATATTGCCATTGCATGATCATGTAGTTGACATCGTATTTGTGGCAAAGCCACCATGTGTTATTTTCCATACATGTCACTCTTGATTCATTGCACCATCCCGGTACACCGCCGGAGGCATTCATATAGAGTCATATCTTGTTGTAAGTTTTGAGTTGTAATCCTTGTGTAATCAATAGAAGTGTGATGATCATCATTATTAGAGCACTGCCCGAATAAAAAAAGAGAAAGGCCAAAAGAAAAAAAAGAAAGGCCCAAAAAAAGAAAAAAAAGGAAGGGGCAATGCTACTATCTCTTTTTCCACACGTGTGCTTCAAAGTAGCACCTTGTTCTTCATGTAGTGAGTTTCATATATTGTGCTTCAAAGTAGCACCTTGTTCTTCATGTAGTGAGTCTCATAAGTTGTCTTTTCATACTAGTGGGAATTTTTCATTATAGAACTTGGCTTGTATATTCCTATGATGGGCTTCCTCAAATGCCCTAGGTCTTCGTGAGCAAGCGAGTTGGATGCACACCCACATGTTTTCTTTTGTTGGGCATTCATAGCTCTAGTGCATCCGTTGCATGGCAATCCCTACTCACTCACATCGATATCTATTGATGGGCATCTCCAAAGCCCATTGATACGCCTAGTTGATGTGAGACTTTCTCCTTTTTGTCTTCTCCACACAATCCCCATCATCATATTCTATTTGACCCATAGTGTTATATCCATGGCGCACGCTCATGTATTGCGTGAAGGTTGAAAAAGTTTGAGATTATTTAAGTATGAAACAATTGCTTGGCTTGTCATCGGGGGTATAGAAGTTGGGAACATCTTTGTGTGACGAAAATGAAGCATAGCCTAACTATATGATTTTGTAGGGATGAACTTTCTTTTGCCATGTTATTTTGAGAAGACATGATTGCTTTGATTAGTATGCTTGAAGTATTATTATTTTTGTGTCAATATGAACTTTTGTCTTGAATCTTTCGGATCTGAATATTCATATCACAATTAAGAAGATTTACATTGAAATTATGCCAAAGTATCCTCCACATCAAAATTCTTTTTATCATTTACCTCTTTGGAGGACGGCAGGAATTAAGCTTGGGGATGCCTAATACGTCTCCAACGTATCTATAATTTTTGATTTCTCCTGCTACTTTATCTACTGTTTTGGACTATATTGGGCTTTATTTTCCACTTTTATATTACTTTTGGGACTAACCTATTAACCGGAGGCCCAGCCCAGAATTGCTGTTTTTTGCCTTTTTCAGTATTTCGAAGAAACAGAATATCAAACGGAGTCCAAATGAATGAAACCTTTGGTATCGTGATTTTCCAACCGAACGTTGAGACTTGGACCCTACTCCAAGTATTACTCGAGGAGGTCACGAGGGGGGAGGGCACCCTCCTGGGCGCGCCCCCCTACCTCGTGGGCCCCTTGGAGCTCCACCGATGTACTCCTTCCTCCTATATATACCTACGTATCCCCGAACGATTAGAACAGGAGACAAAAACCTAATTCCACCGCCGCAACCTTCTGTATCCACGAGATCCCATCTTGGGGCCTGTTCCAGAGCTCCACCGGAGGGGGCATCCACCACGGAGGGCTTCTACATCATCACCATAGCCCCTCTGATGAAGTGTGAGTAGTTTACTTCAGACCTTCGGGTCCATAGCTAGTAGCTAGATGGCTTCTTCTCTCTTTTTGGATCTCAATACAATGTTCTCCCCCTCTCTCGCGGAGATCTATTCGATGTAATCTTCTTTTGCGGTGTGTTTGTTGGGACCGATGAATTGTGGGTTTATGATCCAGTATTATCTATGGAAAATATTTGATTCTTCTCTGAATTCTTTTATGTATGATTGAGTTATCTTTGCAAGTCTCTTCGAATTATCCTTTTTGGTTTGGCCAACTAGATTGGTAGTTCTTGCAATGGTAGAAGTGCTTAGCTTTGGGTTCAATCTTGCGGTGTCCTTACTCAGTGACAGAAAGAGTTGCAAGGCACGTATTGTATTGTTGCCATCGAGGATAACAAGATGGGGTTTTTATCATATTGCATGAATTTATCCTTCTACATCATGTCATCTTTTGCCGGGGGAGTCCTGCCCGCCGCGGACACCTATGGGGCGGGGCCTTCGTGAAGTCTTGATGCGAGGCGGAGGAGCCTGAAGAAGCGGATCGAGGCGAGCACGCGGGCGGATTTTACCCGGCCGGGCGCGATGGTCGCGTAAACCCCTGCTGCATTTGTGTTTATATTTGATCCGCTCAAGAGAATGGCGTATGGTGGCGTGGCGTTGAGTGAGTTGAACTAGCCGAACCTCAAAGGCGCGAGTTGCCGAGATCGAACCTCCGAACCCCTCTCGTTGTGCATGGGCCTCCTTTTATAGTGCAAGGGTCACCGGCAGGTGTCAGCGTGGGAGAAAGGGTAAAAAGGTAAAAGAGGTGGTAGTTGGAGCAGTCTTGAGGAACGGTGAAGCTTCTGATGCATGAGCAGTGGTTTCTACCTACTTTTGTGAGAGAGGGACAAGGGCATTTAATGCCGTCGCCGTCGACCCCAAAAGCTCCGCCCTTGCGTCTCCGTGCGCCGCGGCGATGGATCCACCACCGTGAAATGCCACCGTGTCCCCGGGCTGCCTGACCATCCGCCGCGTTCTGGAAAGGCCCAGGCGGCGTGGGCGGATGAGCTGAGCGCAGAGCACCTGGCGCAGCTCTCGAACAAGCGCCTTGCCGGGGTCTTGATCTTGCCGGGCCCGGGAGCTTGCGGGCTCTGTAACTTGCCGCTCCCCGGGCCCTCGCCGAGACGCATGCGGCGCCAAGGCGTGTCTTTTACGATGTAATCTTCTAGTCTTCCGGCGAGCTCCTTTCGCGGGGCCTTGTAGTGGTGTAATCTTGAGCACGAAATGGCCTTCCGGCAAGCTCCGCTTGCCGGGTCTCAATCTTCTGTCTTGTGCACTTTGTTCTTGAATGGCTTGATATGGAGCAGGAATGGTCTCCGGCAAGTATGTGGTAGATCCAGCCGGGGGCTGCATTGCCGTGCACGAGTTGAAGTCTTGAGGTACCCTACCTTAGTCACCGACATCTTTCTTCTGACGTTACTCTGTTTTAACAATACTCTAGATGCATCTTTGGATAGCGGTCGATGAGTGGAGTAATAGTAGTAGATCTTGAGAATCGTTCGATCTACTTGTTTTGGACGTGATGCCTATATACATGATCATTGCCTAGATATACTCATAACTATGCTCAATTCATCAATTGCTCAGCGATAATTTGTTCACCCACCGTAGAATACTTATGCTCTTGAGAGAAGCCACTAGTGAAACCTATGGCCCCCGGGTCTATTCTCATCATATCAATCTCTATCACTTTATTTACTTACTATGTTTTTACTTTGCTTTTACTTTTCACTTTGTATCTATCTACCAAAAATACCAAAAATATTATCTCTATCAGATCTCACTCTCGTAAGTGACCGTGAAGGGAATGACAACCCCTAAGCGTTGGTTGCGAGTTGCTATCGTTTTGTGTAGGTACGAGGGACTTGTGCGTGGTCTCCTACTAGATTGATACCTTGGTTCTCAAAAACTTAGGGAAATACTTATGCTACTTTGCTGCATCATCCTCTCCTCTTCGGGGAAATCCAACGCAGTGCTCAAGAGGTAGCAGTGGGCCCAATTTGACCCCCTGGGTCAATGACAGGTGGGGCTCAGCCCTGCTAATTAACCTAGGATTAGTACTAACTAAAATTAGTTAGTCTAATGACACTGACACGCGGGACCCACTGGTCAGGTTTGACCTAGACCGTCCCCGTTGACCGCTGACATCACCCTAACGCAATGCTGACACAATAATTCATTTACTGGATTTATTCTTATACAGGAAATTCCAGGAGATACTACAAACTTCAAAAATTCATAGAAATTAATCTGTAGCTCCAAATGCAAAGTGTTATATATGAAAAATGATCGGAAAATTTCAATCTATCCATATGGTCTGGTTTCATGCATGTTTAAGCAAGTTAACCTGCTGTTTAGTGAAGAACATGATAAAGCACTATTAAGGGCCATATATGAGCTTGGAACTTGAATCTTTGAATCAAAATGGTTCAAACCCATTTGGTCTTAGGTGCATTAGCCCAACACACTCATTTTGCCATGTCTCATGCATGCATCATATTGTTGCACATTGTTTGGTGATGATTGTATATCGATCCTCTCTGCGGCAGGTTCTGCCCCCGAAGATTACCGCGAGTATCAAAATGAGGAGCAATACCAGTCCAAGGACCCGCAAGGCAAGCAACCAACCATTTGATCGTATCGATACAATCCCATGTTCTTGCCTCTGCTTTCTCTTACTGCATTACGACAATGCATTTCAAACTGCTGTGTGCTACGGTAGTTGAACCCATTTCCTCTGCATGACCTGTCATTGCCACAGTAACTAGATGAAACCCACTAGCATGTGCAGGAGTTGATTGGGCCATGTGTATGTGTTTCCTACCTTGCTATGCCTGCTATGCTTAGAGTCGTGTCAGGTCTGGTTCATCTGGGTGATGGGCTAGAGTGAAATGATCATGTCGGTAATGAGAGAGATGTTTTGAACATGATTTGGTAAATGTATCGATGAGAGGCCATGTAGGAGTACATGGTGGGTTGTTTCATTGGAACCGTCCTTAAGCACCAAGATCTGTATATGTGATTTAAGATTCAGCTACTACCATGCATTGGGCCCTGAAATATGACCCCGCTCGACTTCTTATCCACCCTAGTCATCTGTCCAGGAGTTGCAAGTAGTTTCTGGTGTTTGTAGCTTACTGGAGGCCGTGGGTAGCGCTGACCCGCGGGGTGGGCTGTGATGCGGTAGGTACGTGGCATGGTGTACCGGATTACCGGTTGGTATCTCTGGAACCCTGCACACATCATTCGGGGCCGTATGTGGAAACCTCGGCCGGACTCCCTACGGATGGAACCTGGATAGGCGATAAACCTGGACTAGAGACTTAGGTGTTTAGGTAGGTCGTGCAGACACTAAGTGGTGGAAACATGTATGAAGAAGTACACCCCTGCAGGGTTAACATCATCTAATCGAATAGCCGCGTCCGCGGTAAGGGACTACTTGGTTGGCTATACAGTTCATAGACAAGTAAATGGATACTACTAAAAGCCTCAAGATAAGCGTGAGGGACGAGGATGGCTCCTCCGTAGGATGATGGAGATGGATCCTCGGTAGGGTATTGAAGTGGTGTGTAGTGGACTCGAATGCGCAAAACCATTTCAAGTTGGAGTCCCGTAAGATAGCTAGCCAAGAGTCAAAGCTGGCTTGCTGCAATAACTCCACCAACCCTTCTTGATAATGTGCATGTATGTAGGATCTGATGTAAGTCTTGCTGAGTACCTTTGTACTCATGTTGCTTAATTTACATTTTACAGAAGACGCTGCAACCCCTTCCGATGGGTTCTTCATAGACGTCAATGTCGACGAGTAGGCTGAAGCCCAGGTGGTGATATGAGCTCATGAAGGACCATGTAGTATAGTCAGGCTTTCTCAAGCCTCTTTTATTTCCTAGTTGTCTGTACTCAGACAAGTTACTTCCGCTGTTGGCTTGTATGTTTTTATGACTTGAATGCTGGGTCGTGTGACCCGTACTTGCGTGTATGATATGTATGGCTCTCTGAGCCTTTAAATAAAGTACTTGGGTTGTAGAGCCATGTTCTGATGCCATGTTGTATTTGCACATATCGAGCATATTGTGTGTATGATTAAAATGCTTGGTATGTGTGGGATCTGACTATCTAGTTGTTTATCCTTGGTAGCCTCTCTTACCGGGAAATGTCTCCTAGTGCTTCTGGTAGCTAGCTACTGCTCCGGAACACTTAGGCTGGCCGACATGTGTCCTTCTTCATTCCTGTGTCTGTCCCTATGGGGAAATGTCATGCGATGACTACCGGAGTCCTGTTATCCCGCTACAGCCCGGTTTACCGGAGTCCTGCTAGCCCAGTGGTACATCCCGGATTCACTCGCTGATGACTGACACGTTCGTTGCTGGGTCATGTATGCGTGTCCGTGTAAGTTAGTGCCACTTTGGGTTCATGACTAGCCATGTCAGCCCAGGCTCCTTGTCATATGGATGCTAGCGACAGTATCATATACATGTGCCAAAAGGCGCAAACGATCCCGGGCAAGGTAAGGCGACACCTGTGGGAATACCATGTGTGAGGCCGCAAAGTGATATGAGGTGTTACATGCTAGATCAATGTGGCATTGTGTCGGGGTCCTGATAGCGTTGGCATTGGAGCCGGACTACCTGTAGGTTCGCCAAGCCAAACTGGTCGATGTTGAGTCTAGAAATGCTCGAGTTATATGTAGGGAATTGATTGTGGGATGGAACGTAAGGTTCTTTTTACTCCTTTACCTCATGGCATTCTAATCTGAGTCAGTCCATTCTTTCCACCGGGGGTTAAGGATTAGGATCTCTTCTCTATCAGGTTCACGTGTTACTAATCGGTAGTACCTTATAGGTTTGATGGATACAAGCCTAGTTCAGTTCTACTACCCGACTATGTTGATAAGCTGGACCTAGAACCTTGATATGATGTTGTTGAGTGTCTATGCAACCCTTTACAAAGTGTCTCAAAATCTTTTTTGAGCATTTACAGCCGTTATGATGTCCAATTTCTGCTAGAAATTCTAATGCCTTTGCATTACATCGTGTTTCAGATGGCCTCCCGCACCCAGAATCAAGTTGTTTGTCTGACTCGGTGTCTCGATGTACTTGTCCATACTGCTATGTTGGTCCGTGTAATGATCGAGGCTAGTTACCGATGGTATCCTGAGTACACCGTTGAGGAGCAGTATAGAGATTTCAATCATAGCCAATATCTCTGCACGGTCAGGATATTCCCTTCCTATCCTGGATCCACTGAACCCCTCCATTGCTCATATGGACTTGGGGTTACCATCGAGATGTCCGTGCAGGACGCTGCTTATTCGATGATGACTATTATGCGGGCTAGAACTGCCTTGCTTCGGAACACTGACTTCCGCTATATGCCAGCGTCTCTCCCTAGGGCAGAAGGTTACTTCATAGCTATTTACACCGACTCTTCTCATGAGGATTCGCTGCTCCGCACTACCGCACAAATGCTTGAGGATAAGGACCGCGAAAATCGTGCCTTGCGATTGGAGCTTTTCAACTCCCGGTCTGATCACTGGGCCACATTGACTCGGTTTGCACCTGCTGTGCAGGCTGGGTATATGGATATGCGGGATCTGTACCCCGTGCGGTCTAGTCTGCCGGATCGTATGGATTGGCGTGATGTAGGGGGCATCACTCCTCCTCATGGACCTCATCTACCGCCATTTGTTGGACCGAGTCCTTATGGACCGCAGGCTCCACAGCATCGACTGTTTCCAGATGATCACGTCCAGCTTCCAGGACATGGGGGTAATCTCTCTGAATATTACTATGGAAATGTTTGAGCTGATGGTAGCACCACTAGTATTGTAACAGTTATATCATCCACCGTCCTGCGTGACTCGTGGGAAATGACTTAGTGTGTACCACATTCCGGAGGTGTAGAAAAATAATGTATAGGAGCTTGGGATGCCTCTGATGAGATGTAATCTTCCTTTCACCGCAGTTGTACTCAGTTTGGTCTTGTACTAAACCTTGTATGGTATGTATGACGATGGAATAAATGTAGTAGTTTCTGTACTTATCATGTCATACGGATGATCATCTTGCATTCCGAGTTATCCCTTACATTCTGCATTTCTATGTCAGAATCTTATCATTGTGGACTAAACCATTGTCTTGTTTTCCTAGGATGGTCAACACCCTCAACAACCCTGCTCCCCCGGAGCAGGCTGAAGGCAGTGGAGCTAGAAATGCGAACCTGCCTCATCCTCCTTCTCTGGCTGAGGTCATGCTGGAGGCCGAGAGGAACAAACGGGAGACTAACCGTTTGCTGGAACGCATCAAACAGAACACAGCTCTGCACCAGAGGAATAACTTGGTGTTGCTCAGTGACTTCATCAAGTTACATCCACCCACCTTCCATCGCTCCGTCGAGCCCCTCGACGCTGATGATTGGCTTCACAGCATTACCCACAAGCTATGTTCTGCACTCGTAGCTGAGGCTGATAAGGTCACTTTTGCTGCCTATCATCTGGAAGGCCCCGCCAGTCTCTGGTGGGAGAACTATGTGGCCATCATGGCCCGGCAGTCACTACTTGTGCAGAATTCGGTGAGGCTTTCCGTGAACATCACATTCCGGAAGGTCTTATGGATCGTAGGCGTGAGGAGTTCTGCAGTTTCACCCAAGGTAGACTCTCTGTGGATGCATACATCAGGGAGTTCGGTAACCTAGCACGTTATGCAACTAAGGAAGTTTCCACCGATGCTAAGAAGTAGGCAAGGTTCCGCAAGGGACTTAGCCCCTAGCTTCACCGTGATCTCCGTCTGCACGAGTGAGCTTCCTTCCAGAAGCTTGTGAACAAGGCCATCAGTGCAGAGACAGGTCAGACTGATTTCGAAGCAACACGCAAGCATGGCCGTGACACTGGTTCCTCATCCGGTTCCGGCCCTCAGAAGCGCCGGGTGTGGGTGCCTAACACTGCCCTGCCACCCAAGTTCACACCAAGGCCATCCTATCAGGCGCCTCGTCCAGCTCAGCAGTGTGCACCAGCCAAGCCCTATGGTGGTCAAACCAACAATGCTCCTCCACACACCAGTTCTGTGACGTGTTTCAAGTGTGGAGAACCGGGCCAATACATGCGAGAGTGTCCCCAGACCAACCCCAACCCCAACCAGTCTAGAAAGGCAGTTGGCCGTGGAAAGCCAACAGGGAAGGTGTACTACGCCAAGCCGGCCATCGCTGCGCGTGGCCATGTGAACTGTGTCTCAGCTGAAGAGGCTTAGGAGGATCCTAACATCGTTCTCGGTACGCTCCTTGTTAATTGCCATCCGGCATCTGTTTTTTCGATACTGGAGCATCTCATTCATTTATATCCGAGAGCTATGCTCGTCCGCATAACACCACATTTTGTGATATGCCCACCTCCATGGTAATTTAAACCCCGGGATCCAAATGGCAAACTTCTAGAGTAAGCCATGGAGATGAAATTCAAGTTGACAGACTTGTTTTCCTTGCATCATTTATAGCTCTCAAATCTTTGGATATTAATATCATCTTGGGTATGGACTGGATGCCAGCCCATCATGCCAAGATTGATTGCTTCTCTAGGACTGTTCAACATACCCATCCATCGGGCGAGATAGTCAATGTCTTGACCCGTGTAGCTAAGCAACAGCTATATTCTCTTAATGCCAGTCCCTTGCCAGACCTCGAATATGTTCCGGTAGTCCGTGACTTTCCGGATGTCTTTCCAGAAGAATTGCCAGGTGTTCCACCTGACAGAGATGTCGAGTTCGTGATAGATCTTATTCCAGGAACTGTCCCAATCTCTAGAAGACCCTATAAGATGGCATCACTAGAACTAGCCGAGCTTAAGAAACAACTCGACGAGTCCTTGAAAAAGGGTTTCATCTGTCCTAGTTCATCTCCATGGGCTAGTCCCGTCCTCTTCATCAAGAAGAAGGATGGTACGGATCGGATTGTTGTAGATTATTGACCCGTCAACTTGGTCACAATAAAGAACAAGTATCCACTCCCCATGATCAATGACCTGTATGATCAGCTCGCTGGATCCTCAGTCTTCTCTAAGATGGATTTGAGGTTGGGCTACCATCAAAACAAAATCAAGAACGGGGACATTCCCAAAACGGCCCTCGTTACTCGTTATGGCCAATACGAGTACACTGTCATGTCCTTCGGTTTAACCAACGCCCCAGCCAGTTTCTCTCGGTTAATGAACTCAATCTTCATGGAGTATTTGGATAAATTCGTCATGGTTTACCTCGATGATATACTCATCTACTCCAAGAATGAGGAAGAACATGCCGAACATCTAAGGCTAGTGTTGATGAAACTACGAGAGCATCGCTTTTATGCCAAATTTTCTAAATGTGAATTTAGGTTGCCAGAAGTGACCTATCTAGGCCATGTAATCTCTGAGAAGGGTATTGCTGTCAATCCCGAGCGAGTTCAAGCCGTTCTTAATTGGACTCCACCTGAATCGGTCAAGCAAGTTCAGAGTTTCCTTGGCTTAGCGAGCTATTGCCGCCGCTTTGTCGAGAACTTCTCCAAAGTTGCTAAACCTCTAACTGAACTCCTCAAGAAAGATAAAAAGTTCGAGTGGACCCCATAGTGCGAGCACAGTTTTCAGGAACTGAAAAGACGCTTGACATCTGCTCCCGTACTGGTACCACCAGATTTCTCCAAGGACTCTGTTATCTATTGCGACGCCTCGCGACAAGGACTATGTTGCATTCTCATGCAAGATCGTCACGTAATTGCTTATGCTTCACGGCAATTTCACCCACATGAGGAAAATTATCCTACTCACGATCTAGAGCTTGCAGCTGTAGTCCATGCACTCAAAACATGGCGACATTACCTCCTCGGTAATCGTTGTGAAATCTTCACCGATCACCAAAGTCTGAAGTATATATTCACCCAACCGGACTTGAATCTCAGGCGAAGACGCTGGGTTGAGTTGATCACAGATTTTGACTGAGGGATAACTTACACCCCAGGAAAAGCCAATGTCATGGCTGATGCACTAAGTCATAAATCTTATTGAAACGATCTGATGTTACAAAAAAGTCAACGACTTCTCCATGAGGATTTTCGAAAGCTTAACCTTCACATTGTTCCTCAAGGATTCCTTTCCACCTTGGTGGCGAAACCTACTCTTATGGATCAAATCATCGCTGCCCAAAATGAGACAAAGGGATATCCAGGATCAAGGAGAACATTGCTAGCGGAGATGCTAAATGTTTCTCTACAAATGATCATGGTGTCGTGTACTTTGAGAACCGTCTAGTGGTTCCCAAGAACTAGCATCTACGGCAGTTGATCCTTAAGGAGGCTCATGAATCTCCGCCCACCATTCATCCCGGAAGTACCAAAATGTATCGGGACCTACGCCAGAGGTTCTGGTGGACTAGGATGAAGAGAGACATTGCTCAATTCGTTGCTAATTGCAACGTTTGTCGTCGTGTAAAAGCAGAGCATCAACGGCATGCTAGCACCCTTCAACCCTTAGCTATTCCTGAATGGAAATGGAATAAAATTGGTATGGATTTCATCACCGGTTTTCCCAGGACCAAGAGAGGGAATAATGTTATCTTCATCGTTATCGATCGTCATTCCAAAGTGGCCCATTTCTTGCCTGTTCGCGAGAGTATAACCGCTAGCCAGCTAGTAGACTTGTATATCTCCCGAAGAGTGTCCCTCCATGGTGTTTCACCATCAATCAAGTGGTCAAGTATAACGTGTTAACTAGATTCTAGAAGACATGCTTTGAGCTTCTGTTATCTCATTCGGAATAGATTGGGAGAAATGCCTTCCATTTGCCGAATTTGCTTATAACAACAGCTATCAATCTAGCTTCGGTAAAGCCCCTTTTGAAGTTCTCTATGGACGAAGGTGTCGAACGCCTCTTAACTGGTCAGAAACCGGGGAAAGACAATGTAACGCCCCGGACACACTCGCCGGTGGTCGTTACTCCTGGCGGGATCTAGACTGGCCCCACAGATCAATACTAGTCTTTTCTGCGCACTTTGTCCTCACTCGTGCGCACCCGGGAGCAACTTCCCGGTCGGTCACCCATCCTGAAATTACTCCAAGCTAGGCATGCTTAACTTTGGAGTTCTGTCCGAATGGGCTTCCAAAAAAGAAGGAATTCCTTATTGATATGAGTAGTCTACCATCCCTAATAAGCTAGGCTATCACATACACCCCCACTCAGAGGAACTGGCGTCCTCGTCGGGCCACAGGAACGTTCCCTCTTGGCACATTTGTCTGTGCATCCAGTCCGGCACATGTGCCATGCCGTGTGCCACGATGGGTCACAAACGCCATGACCAACATGACTGCGCACCTGTCCGCAAACATCCGTGTAACCGCGAGGGTCGACTCTAATACCAACTTGTAACGCCCCGGACACACTCGCCGGTGGTCGTTACTCCTGGCGGGATCTAGACTGGCCCCATAGATCAATACTAGTCTTTTCTACACACTTTGTCCTCACTCGTGCGCACCCAGGAGCAACTTCCCGGTCGGTCACCCATCCTGAAATTGCTCCAAGCTGAGCACGCTTAACTTTGGAGTTCTGTCCGAATGGGCTTTCGGAAAAGAAGGAATCCCTTATTGATATGAGTAGTCTACCATCCCTAATAAGCCAGACTATCACAGACAATTATTTGGCCCGGATATGATCCAGGTAGCAGAAGAGCAAGTTAGCATCTTTCGTGAAAAGTTGAAAACATCCCAATCTCATCAAAAGAGCCAATATGACCGAAAACATAAGGCTATGACTTTTGAGGTTGACGAGAAGGCTTACCTCCGGGTTACTCCTCTGAAGGGAACCCATCGCTTCAGTATCAAAGGCAAATTGGCTCCTTGCTACATTGGACCCTTTCACATTCCTGCCAAACGAGGAGAAGTTGCCTACCAATTGGAACTACCTCCGCATCTATCCAGAGTGCACGATGTCTTTAATGTTTCTCAGCTCAGGCGTTGCTTCTCGGATCCTATCCGTGGAGTGGACCACGAAACACATGATCTTCAAGACAATCTCACGTATCGAGAATACCCCGTTCGTATCCTCAATCTTCAAGACAATCTCACATATCGAGAATACCCCGTTCGTATCCTCGACGTCATAATATCAAGTTTCTCAAGGTTCAATGGTCGCACCATTCTGAGAAAGAAGCAACTTGGGAAAGGGAGGATCGTCTTCGACTCAAGTATCCCGCCTTCTTTCCGGAGGATCCTAATTCTCGGGACGAGATTTTTCTGAGTGGGGGTGAGTTGTCACACCCTAGCTAGTTCATGCATTAGAGTGTTGCATCATGTTTACCCTTCATCAGAAACTTGAAACGGGGATGACAGAACCCCCAACCCCCCCTGAAATCAACTAGGGTTTACTAAAAATAATTTCAATGAACCTGAAATGCCCTTCTAAAATGTCCATCATTTTTGTCTTGGTCCAGAACGTCTGGCAAAAATGGTTCACATTTTTCTAGGACACATAAGGTCGCTGGATTAAATCATTACTTATTTGCATTTGGGCATTTAAATGCTATAAAATAATTCAAATGCCCACATAATTCTGGATTTAAGTGAGGGCTGTTAGGAATAATCCCAACAGAGCCCACAATTATTCTCAAGATTTATGGAAACGTTTTAGTATTTTTTTTAAAAAGCCAAACATTTATAAAAAATTAGATAAACAATTTAAATGAAAAAGAGAGAGAGAGAAAGGCCAGGGGCCACTTACCTGTACTGGGCCGGCCCACCAGGCCTGCGCCAGTCACCACCCACCTCTGCCAGTAGGCAGAGGAGGGACACCGCGACGCCGCTGAGCTCACAATGCCACCTCCCTCCCTGCCTGCATCGCCCGCGCCACCGCGACGCCTCGAAGGGCCTCCTCGGTGCCGTCCCGAGCCCCTGGACATCTCACTCTCCCCCCTGTCCTCTCTCTCGCTCTCTCCCGCCATGGCCGAAGCAGCTGCCGCCGCACCGCCGTTGTAGCCGCGCCCACCGTCGTCGCCACGCTGCTCCATCGTGTCCACGAGCTTCGCCTTCATTCGCTACGCCAAGCCAGTCGAGCCCCAAGTGCTCGCATGCTCTGCACCGCCTCCATCGACCCCGTCTTCGTCGATCACCGCCGGAGATCCACTTCGCCGTTACCGCTGTAGCAGCTCGTCCCCGACCCTGCGGTCTGCTCCGCCGTGACCACCGTGAGCCTAGCTACCTCCCCATCCTCTCCGTCCCCTCTCTCGAGCACCGTAGCGACCGCACGAAGCTCACCCGCACGCACCGCCGCCGAGCTCGTCTCCGATGAGACTCCGGCAACGCAACGGCCACGCCACCCTGCCCGTTAGCCTTCCGCACCCCTAGGAGGCCGCAGCACTACTCCATGCTCTTCGTGGTGCCTCCTAGCGACGAGCCCGAGCTCACCCGAGCTCCGGCAGCCGCCAAGGTCGTCGCCGGTGCCGTTTCCGGCAACCCCGAGCCCAACCACCACCACCACTGGCGCGGCTCGTCCCCAGCTACACGTAGATGCCCTCCGCCGCCTTTTTGGTTGCTGGAGCACGAATCCCGCACTGCCCTGCCGCATTTGGCCTCGCCGGCGGCTAAACGCCTGCGAGTTTGACCCCGCTGACTCAATGACAGGTGGGGCCCAACCCTGCTAATTAACCTAGGATTAGTACTAACTAAAATTAGTTAGTATAATGACACTGACACGTGGGACCCACTGGTCAGGTTTGACCTGGACCGTCCCCGTTGACTGCTGACGTCACCCTGACGCAATACTGACGCAATAATTCATTTACTGGATTTATTCTTATACAGGAATTCTAGAAAATACTACAAACTTCAAAAATTCATAGAAATTAATCTGTAGCTCCAAATGCAAAGTGTTATATATGAAAAATGATCAGAAAAATCCAATGTATCCATCTGTATTGGTTTCATGCATGTTTAAGCAAGTTAACCTGCTGTTTAGTGCAGAACATGATAAAGCACTATTAAGGGCCATATATGAGGTTGGAACTTGAATCTTTGATTCAAAATGGTTTAAACCCATCTGGTCTTAGTTGCATTAGCCCAACACACTCATTTTGCCATGTCTCATGCATGCATCATATTGTTGCACATTGTTTGGTGATGATTGTATATCGGTGCTCTCTGCGGCAGGTTCTTCCCCTGAAGAGTATCGCGAGTATCCAAACGAGGAGCAATACCAGTCCGCGGACCCACAAGGCAAGCAACCAACGATTTGATCATATCGATACAATCCCATGTTCTCGCCTCTGCTCTCTCTTACTGCATTAAGATAACGCGTTTCAAACTGCCGTGTGCTATGATAGTTGAACCCATTTCCTCTGAATGACCTGTCATTGCCACAGTAAATAGATGAATTCCCCTAGCATGTGTAGGAGTTGATTCAGCCTTGTGTATGTGTTTCCTACCTTCCTATGCCAGCTATGCTTAGAGTCGCGTCAGGTCTGGTTCATCTGGGTGATGGGCTAGAGTGAAATGATCATGTCGGTAATGAGAGTGATGTGTTGAACACGATTTGATCAAGGTATCGATGAGAGGCCATGTAGGAGTACATGGTGGATTGTTTCATCGGAACCGTCCTTAAGCACCGAGATCTGTATATGTGATTTAAGATTCAGCTACTACCATGCATTGGGCCCTGAAATATGACCCCACTCGACTTCTTATCCACCCTAGTCCTCCGTGTAGGAGTTGCAAGTAGTTTATGGTGTTTGTAGCTTACTGGAGGCCGTGGCCAGCGCTGACCCGCGGGGTGGGCTGTGATGCGGTAGGTACGTGGCACGGTGTACCGGATGCCCATTTAGTATCTCGGGAACCCTGCACACATCGTTCGGGGCCGTATGTGGAAACCTCGGCCGGACTCCCTGCGGATGGAACCTGGATAGGCGATAAACCTGGACTAGAGACTTAGGTGTTTAGGTAGGTCGTGGTCTACACCCACGTCAGCTTTCGCTTGAAGTCTATCGAGCACATGTCGTGTGCAGACGCTAAGTGGTGGAAACATGTATGAAGAAGTACACACCTGCAGGGTTAACATCATCTATTCGAATAGCCGTACCCGCGGTAAAGGACTACTTGGTTGCTTATACAGTTCATAGACAAGTAAATGGATACTACTAAAAGCCTCAAGATAAGCGTGAGTGCCAAGGATGGCTCCTCCGTAGGATGACGGAGATTGATCCTTGGTAGTGTATTGAAGTGGTGTGTAGTGGACTCGAGTGCGCAAAACCATTTGAAGTTGGAGTCTCGTAAGATAGCTAGCCAAGAGTCAAAGCTGGCGTGCTGCAATAACCCCACCAACCCTTCTTGATAATGTGCATGTATGTAGGATCTAATGTAAGTCTTGCTGAGTACCTTTGTACTCATGTTGCTTAATTTACATTTTACAGAAGACGCTGCAACCCCTTCTGATGGGTTCTTCATAGACATCGATGTCGACAAGTAGGCTGAAGCCCAGGTGGTGATCCTGAGCTCACGATGGACCGTGTAGTATAGTCAGGCTTTCTCAAGCCTCTTTTATTTCCTAGTTCTCTGTACTCAGAGAAGTTACTTCCGCTGTTGGCTTGTATGTTTGTATGACTTGAATGTTGGGTCGTGTAACCCGTACTTGTGTGTATGATATGTATGGCTCTCTGAGCCTTTAAATAAAGTACTTGGGTTGTAGAGTCATGTTGTGATGCCATGTTGTATTTGCACATATTGAGCATATTGTGTGTATGATTGAAATGATTGGCATGTGTGGGATCTGACTATCTAAGTGTTTATCCTTGGTAGCCTCTCTTACCGGGAAATGTCTCCTAGTGCTTCCACTGAGCCATGGTAGCTTGCTACTGCTCCGGAACACTTAGGCTGGCCGGCATGTGTCCTTCTTCATTCCGGTGTCTATCCCTACGGGGAAATGTCACACGATGACTACCGGAGTACTGTTAGCCCGCTACAGCCCGGTTTACCGGAGTCCTGCTAGCCCAGTGCTACAGCCCGGATTCACTCACTGATGACTGACACATTCATTGCTGGGTCATGGATGCCTGTCCCTGGAAGTTAGTGCCACTTTGGGTTCATGACTAGCCATGTCAGCCCGGGCACCTTGTCATATGGATGCTAACGACACTATCATATACGTGTGCCAAAAGGCGCAAACGGTCCCAGGCAAGGTAAGGTGACACCCGTGGGAATACCATGCGTGAGGCCACAAAGTGATATGAGGTCTTACATGCTAGATCAATGTGGCATTGAGTTGGGGTCCTGATAGTATCCACTGTCCTCACCCCATGCAAGTCACGGTACCCACATTCTCAAAAGATAACATACACGGTCTTCATGGCATCCCGAAAACTACGACACTACTTTCAAGAGTGTTCAATCACGTATGCCTCCGAAGTACCACTCAATGACATAATAAATAACCGCGATGCCACGGGCCGGATTGCAAAATGGGCTATCGAGCTCCTCCCGTTTGACATACGGACAAACGAACAGGGCAACAATCCAATCTCTTTTCCTCAACCACATGTCCGCATCAGTACTGAATGTGAAGCCAAGTTGCTGACACACCATTCCAAACCACTAGATCCAGAATGCCACCGCCGGATCCTGTCCCCATCACGCCTGTGGTCAAGAACTGGGACATTGTCGCACGCCCTTCCCCGTCTCTAACTTTCCAGTGCCCGCGCCATCGATGCGATCGTAATTTTAGCATCATTCGAATATTTGTGGAAACTCTATTGAGGGGACTACGGGTTGAATACTAAAAAATGCAGGGTCCTTTTTGTAAAACCTAAGCGTTTCCCCTGATTCACTTAAATAGGGACCGCGGGTTCAATTTTGAAAAAGCACAAGGACTTTTTCTGCCAAAATGACGATGACGTATGACCAGAAACCGTAGCTGCTTTATTATTAGGGAAAGATGTTTTCCCCACCAACCTGATTGTCCTGGAGACACAAGGATTGGATGTGATACTAGGCATGGATTGGCTATCCAAGTTTGAGGGAAATATCGATTGCGCCAGCAAATCAATTTTTCTCACCACCCCAGAAGGAAAGAGGATCAAGTATGTATCCACGCATGCACCGAGGAGGACTCCAGTGAATTCCTTATCATGAGTTGTTCAGGAGGAAGTACCAGTGGTGAAGGATTATCCCGATGTATTTCCGGAAAAGTTACCAGGCATGCCACCAGATCGATACATTGAGTTTTTGATTGAGTTATTGCCAGGCACCGGACCAATATTAAAGATACCATATTTAATGCCCGCAAAGGATCTGGAGGAAATTACGAAATAGATAAAGGAGTTACTGGAGAAAATATTCGACCAAGTTCATCACCTTGGGGAGCCCAGTGCTTCTAGTGGAGAAGAAGGATGGATCTTTGAGGATGGTTGTTGATTATCGTGCGCTGAATGAGGTGGCGATCAAGAACAAATACCCTCTGCCGATGATCAATGATTTGTTTGACAATTTGCAAGGAGCTAAAGTTTTCTCCAAGATCGATCTTTGATCAGGTTATGTCCAGTTAAAGATCCGAGAGCAAGATATACCTAAGACAACATTTACCATGAGGTATGGCCTATATGAGTATACAATTATGTCATTTGGTTTGACTAATGCCCCTACCTATTTAATGAGTATGACGAATGTCGGTGTACTAAAGTAGGGGTACCTTAGTATCCCGAACTTGTGCACGGGCAGTCGCAGCGCCCCGCGGCAAGGCTTGTCGGGTGACCGCCAAGGCCCTCCGTGGTTCCTTTGGAGCCATTGAAGAACAAAGTGTTCAAGACACGAAGACAAGGCTCCGGCAAGAGGAGCTTGCCGGGAAGGCCAACCAAGGCCGCGCGTCCCGGCAAGACAAGGCCCCGGCAAGAGGAGCTTGCAGGGAAGGCCAACCAAGGCATCTCAAGGAACTTGCCGCGACGCTCCGCGCGTCCCGGGAAGACCCGGTGAGCGACAAGCTTCTAGACGCGACAAGACAACGACCGCGGCAAGGCGCTTGCCGCGGCAAAGCTACCACTCTGCTCCACGCTCCGGCACATCCACCAGCGTGTGCATACAGGACCGTCGGTAGCGTGGCAAGAAGCTGTGTGCGAGATAGCGGTCTTGGTGTAGCGGAGATGACAAGATGGCCATCGTGGCAAGCGGTGGCGCCCCTGACGGTCCTTTTCTTGCACTGTTTGGGCGACACAGACGGGCATTTAATGCTTTTGTCCCCTGCCGTCAGGGTTAGGTATGATACACTGTACAAGTAGTTGTACCAACCACATCTTTTCCGTTTTTGCCCTTGTCTACGTTGCCACCTGTCGGTGACCCCTTGAGCATATAAAAGGAGGCCCATGCGCAACATAGAGGGGGGTTCGAAACCAAAAAGCACTCACGCTCGGTCTCGTTAGCAGCTGAGGTGTACTGTAGCACTCCGCGCTCCCGAGAAAGAACGCAACACAATCAGACAAGCAGCAGTAGGAGTATTATCTCTCCGGAGAGCTCCGAAGCTGGGTAAATCGCTCGTGTGCTTCGCCTCGATCGGGTCTTCGTGCGATCTTTGATATTGAGGACCACCCTGATCATCTTTGATATTGAGGACCACCCTGATCGCATAATTGCGGTCGGGTGCTTGCCAATGTTGGTTTCACCAACTATCCGCAACCTCAAGGTCACAAAGATGCTAGTTGACGGCGGGGCCGGCTTGAACCTGATCTCCTCCGCGGTACTCCAAAAACTCCAGATCCCTGACAGCAAGCTCGAAGAGACCGACACATTCCAAGGAATCAATCCGGGAAGGAGCAAGCCGAAGGGAAAGATCACGTTGCCGGTGACATTTGGCAGCGAGCTGAACTTCAGGACTGAGATGGTCACTTTTGACGTTGCTGACTTTCCATTGCCTTACAATGGGATACTCGGCCGTCCAGCACTCGCCAAATTCATGGCAGCATCTCACTATGCCTACAACAGGCTGAAGATGCCAGGTCCGATAAGCGTCATCTCTGTCCCTGGCGACAAGAAGGATGCCCTTATCTGCACCGACAAGATTTACCGGAAGCGGCAGCGATGAGATCGCTAGACACTTGCATTTGAAGCTCCCGGGAAAAAAAACCAAGTCCGGCAAGAGCTCGATGCCCACTCCGGCAAGCGCACCTCTTGGTGCCGCTCTTGTCGAGGACGCACCATCGAGCTCCACTGGCAAGTGTAAGAAGACAAAGGCAGCTCAACCAGAGACCAAGAAGGTGCCCGCCAAGGAGGACGGCACTAGTGGTACTTTCACCATCAGTGCCACTCTCGACCCTAAATAGGAAAGCGCGCTTGTTGCTTTCCTGCGGGCGAACGTCGACATGTTTGCGTGGCAACCGTCTGACATCCCCGGTGTTCCCAGGAAAGTAATTAAGCACCATCTTGGCGTCTGTCCTCACGCGCGGCCCATCAAGCAGAAGGTCAGGAAACAAGCAGTCCAAGAATTCATTGCATAAGAAATCAAGAAGTTGGAAGCAGCAGGCCTTGTCAGAGGAGTGCTCCATCGTACGTGGTTGGCCAATCCTGTAGTCGTGCGCAAGGCAAATGGGAAATGGAGGCTTTGTATCGACTTTACCGATGTTAATAAAGCTTGTCCCAAAGACCCATTTCCCTTGCCGCGCATTGACTAGATTGTTGACTCCACGGCTGGATGTGACTTGCTTTCATTTCTTGATGCATACTCAGGATACCATCAGATCTTCATGGCAGAAGAGGATGAGGAAAAGACCGCATTCATCACTCCATGTGGCACATACTGTTTTGTACGGATGCCTTTCAGATTAAAGAATGCTGGTTCAACATTTGCAAGGGTAGTCCATGATGCTTTTGAGCCACAACTACACAGAAATGTAGAAGCCTACATGGATGACATAGTGGTCAAGAGCAAGGACAAAGCAACTCTGATTCAAGATTTAGATGAAACCTTCACAAATCTGCGCAAGATCAACCTCAAGCTTAACCCCGAGAAATGTGTGTTTGGAGTCCCCTCCGGCAAGCTTCTCGGGTTCCTCATATCTCAGCGGGGAATTGAAGCCAATCCCAACAAAATCAAGGCCATTGAGCAGATTGAAGCGCCAAAGCGCGTCAAGGATGTACGAAGACTTGCCGGTTGCGTGGCTGCTCTCGGCGAGGTTTATCTATAAGTCTGTTGAAGCGCCTCGCCATTTTCAAAATATTGAAAAAGGCAGGTCAATGAAATGGACTCGAGCGGAGGCTGCTGTTGTAGGACTTGAAGAGATACTGTCCTCCACTCCAACACTTGTCGCACCTAAGCCACAAGAGAAGTTGCTGCTGTATGTAGCGGCAACCAATCAAGTGGTTAGTGTTGCGTTAGTGGCTGAGAGGGAGGCAGATGATGAGCTAACAGCCACGGCAGATGCATCCAGCGACAAGCAGGGGGCTTCGCTGACAAGCTCTGGTCCCGACAAGGGTGGATCTGCGTAGGCGCATGAGGAGGTGCAGAAGAAAATGGTGCAGTGCCCAGTTTACTTTGTCAGTTCCCTTCTGCAGGGGGCTAGGTCAAGGTACTCTGGTGTGCAGAAATTGCTTTTCGGCCTTCTCATGGCCTCGAGAAAGCTGCACCATTACTTCCGAGCACATGAGATCACAGTTGTCACTCGTTTTCCGCTGAAGAGGATACTGCAGAATCCAGAAGCAACAGGTAGGATTGTCGAGTGGGCATTGGAATTGTCAAGCCTTGGCCTCAAGTTTGAGAGCACTTCAACTATCCAGAGCCGAGCATTGGCAAAATTCATAGCAGAGTGGACGCCAACACCAGATGAAGGAATTCCAGAAACGAGCATCCCCGTCAAGGAAGCAAGCAAAGAGTGGCTCATGTACTTTGATGGTGCCTTCTCGCTGCAAGGCGCCGGTGCGCGCGTGCTGCTTGTCGCACCCACCGGAGAGCACCTCAAGTACGTAGTCTAGATGCACTTCCCAGGGAGCAAGCAACAAACAATACCACCGATTATGAAGGTTTGCTTGCCGGTCTCAGGATCGCAGCAGACCTTGGGATCAAGAAGCTTATTGTCTGGGGTGACTCGCAACTTGTTGTCCGCCAAGTGAACAAGAATTATCAGAGTCCGTTGATGGAAGCCTACGTTGATGAAGTGAGAAAGTTAGAAGAGCACTTTGGCGGCCTCTGAGATGGAACATGTTCGAGAGCTCGAACGACATTGCCGATGGCCTGTCAAAGTGCGCCGCACTTAAGCTACCTATGGAACCAGGGATCTTTGTGCTCAACCTGACTCAACCGTCTGTAACGCCATTGACCGGACAGAGCAAGAAGAGGAAGTTGATTTCTGGTGACTATTTTCTGGCAGAGCTCCCCGAAGCCGCCGCCAAGAAGGTCCCCAAGATCAACACCAAGGGTGCTGAGGAGTAGTCTGATCCGGCAAGCCATAGGGTTTGTTCCATTGAAGCAGACACTCCCGACAAGTTTTGCTCCGGCAGGCTTGCCGGGGATCGTCAAGCTCCGGCTAAGCCACAGGTTCTCACCGTAGAAGCAGATGTTCTCGCAGCAGCATATGTGCCTTTAGTCCCTGTTGTCGAGCCGCAAGCTCCAGCATGGGCACTGCAGATTGTCCGTTTCCTTCAGACAGGAGAACTTCCCGAAGAGCAAGAAGAAGCGGAAAGAGTAGCCCGGCAGTCAAGTATGTACCAGTTTGTCGACAACACACTGTACAGAAGAAGACTCAACGGTGTGAAATTGAAGTGTATTCCCCAGGAAGACGGACAAGAGCTGTTGGCGGAGATACATGGAGGCATATGTGGTCACCACATTGGCGCAAAAACAGCTCTTAAGCAAAGCATTCGGCAAGGTTTCTTTTGGTCGACAGCCCTCCGAGGATGCAAGCGCACAAGTAACCAAGTGTGAAGCGTGCGGTTCCATTCCAGCGAGATACACCAGCCAGCTCAAGCTCTCCACGATCCCTTTATCCTAGCCATTTTTGGTGCAGGGGCTCGACATCCTCGGCCCCTTTCCCGAGCTGTCGGGGCTTTGAGTACTTATGCGTTGCAATCGACAAGTTCACAAAGTGGCGAAGTGGAAGCGATGAGGAAGGTGACAAGCCGATCGGTGATCAAGTTCTTCAGGTCGATTGTTTGCCGTTTCGGGGTACCTAACAGGATCATTATCGACAATGGCACGGAATTCACGAGCCGCACATTAATGCAGTACATCCAAGATCTTGGCGCCAAGGTCTGCTTCGCTTCTGTTGCTCACCCGAGAAGCAACGGTCAAGTGGAGAGGGCAAATCTTTGAAGTCTTGTGCGGGCTCGAGACCAGGACTTTCGACAGGCTGCACAAGTGCGAAAGAAGCTGGATTGAGGAGCTGCGGTGGTTCTTTGGTCGTCGAGGATGACACCAAATCGAGCCACTCGCGGACACCTTCGCTCTAGTCTATGGAGCGAGGCAGTTCTCCCCACGGAACTTCGTATCTGGGTCACCTCGAGTGCTCGCTTATGATGAGCTTGAGCAAGAGCAGCTGCGACAAGATGGCTGCTGCTCCTTGAGGAGGACCGTCTTGAGCGCTAGACGAGCTGCTCGATACCAGCAAGCTTTGCGCCGCTACCATAGCCGCAAAGTTAATGCCGAAGTCTCGAGGAAGCGACCTTGTTCTTGGCGCGTTGATCGCCAAGAATTCCAACAAGTTGACGCCGAAGTGGGAAGGCCCTTACCGGGTGAAACGAGTCACTAGGCCTGGCGTTGTCCTCCTTGAGACCGAAGATGGCATTCCGGTGAGCAACTCCTGGAACATTGAGCATCTTCGTAAGTTCTATCCATAAGGTGCGGTTGCCGGAACCTCTTCCGGCAACCACCTTCTGTGCAAGTCTTGCCGCTGTTGCATGTAATCCTTTGTACAAAGCCGGGCGCAGACCCCGTGCATAAATAAAGTTCATGTGCTCCGCACATCCTGTCAATTTCATGCTTTATATTTTTTGCATGTGTTATCTGACATTTTGTGCAGCACCTACCCCCAGTAAGCAATAACAAGCCATGGGGCTCCATATCTTTATTTTCTCTTCTTTCTTTTTTCTCAAAAAAAGGGGAAGGTTCCCTCGCCCACAAGTTTGCCGGGGGGGAAGGAGAAGATAATGGTGTGGACTAGGCGTCGTTCAAGAAAGTTTCGCCTTACCGAGAAGCAAAGACAGAAAACCTAAGTTGCCAAAGTTTGAGCAATCAGTTTTAAAATTTTTAAGTTATCTTCCTCGAACGACCGTGCTTTGTATGGAAAACCTGTGCGCGGAGGAACCAACTCGTAGCTAGTTGCGCCCTTACTTTGTTTCGAGTCCGCTCAACAACTTAAGTGAGCCGCGACTAGCTGCGACAAGGTTTCTTGTCGGTAGCGGCACCGCTAGCAGGCTGCTGACGTCCCGCACTCAGCACTCGCGGCTATGGTACCTGCACCTACAAGTTCCCTAAAAGCGTAGGGCAAAAACATACAAAGGAAGGAATCAAGTAAAGGAAATAACATAGCAATCGGTACCCAAAATAAAGTTATATTACAAGATAGCTTGTCGCAGCTCTAACAGATTGTTCTCGTAACATGACTAGCAGCGGCAAGAAAAGGAGGAAACGGGCGGCCTAATCTACACGATTGCTGTCAACCCTCTTGACCTCGTTCACCTTGTCCACAATGGGTGCGACAAGGGCCTTGAGCGCTTCCAGATCAGCATCCGGAGGCAGCTTCTTGAGGACGTTGGTGAAGTTGAGGCCTGGGTTGCGGAAGGCCACCTTCACCAACACCTTTTGCAGAACTCTCGCGCAGATCGTGCGCAACTCGTCGGCCAGCTGCTTTGGGATCCTTTCCCAGAGTCGCTGGAGGGCCATCGCCACGCCCTTGAAGAACAAAGTGAGCTTGGCGCTGGGCTGGAGGTTCTCATCGGAGGAATACCCGAAATCCTCCATCCCCAGCTGCGCCAGCTCCTCGTCGATGACTGCGGCGATGTTCACGAGACCCTCTGTCCAGAGTTCCACAGTCTCCCTGAAAGTGTTCTCAGTTTCGGCGGCCCTCGTCAGCAGCGCCTCGTTGGCCTTGATCTCATCCTTCAGGGCCACCTCCCGCTCCTTGGCACCGTCCAGCGTCTCGGTCAGAGTAGCCAGCTTCAATTCAAGATCGGCGTTGGAGTCCTTGGCGGCGCTAAGCTCCTTGCCCTTCTCGACGAGACGACCCTGCAGCTCGCCATGGGCGTGGGCGTCCTTCTCGCGCTCACGCTTGAGCATGGCAAGCTCCTCGCCGCTCGCCTTGACATCGGCCTCCAGCTGCCCCACCTTCGTCTCCAGCTCCTTCTTGGCAGCCTCGGCAGCTGCGGCGGCATCCTTTGCCTCTTTGAGAGCCCCGCCGAGTGTTTGCTCGCGCGCGGCAAGATCCTCCTCATGGCTGTCAAGATTGACTTTCCACTGCGCCAACTCGCCTTCCCGCACAAACAGCTCCTCAGCAACAAGCCGCCGCTGCTCTTCAGCTTCGGCCTTCTCGAGGAGGAAAGCTTTCCGCGCCTCGGCGAGTTGCTCCCACTCCTCTGCCAAAGACCAGAGAGCTTCCTGGTTACGACACCGGAGCTCCTCCAAACGCTTCTCGATGTCCGCTCCCGCCTGTGCGACAAGCGCTTCCCGGGATTCCACCTTTCCTTGTCGGGCGCGGTAGAGCGACACCAGCTTCCGCAGCAGCTGCTCCTCCTCAGACTCGCCGCTGCTGCTGCTCGGCGCGTCAACCAGCGTCAGCCCAGCGGAGGTGAGCACTTCTCCATCGAAAGTTTCTCCTTTCACCGGCGCCCTGGAGCTTGACGCCTAGGGAAGCTTGATGAAGACACCGTCGCCAGCCTTCAAATAGGCGCCGGGCTGGGGCTCTTGAACTGACAGCCCAGGCCAGCGGAGAGGATCGGCGGTCGGCGTAGCGCCTTGCGCTCCTGCAGCCTCAGGGTCGTCAATGCGATCGCCAGATCCCTAGCCAGCTCCTGCGGCGGCAGCCTTGGCGGCCTCTTCGCCGGCAGGATCATCGGCGCCGGCTTCCTCCTCTGTGGCGGCAGCGTCGTTGGTGTTGCCGCGCGCATTCTCCTCGCCGGTGGCCTCGGTCTCCATCGGCTCTATGGAAGATGGATCTGACGGCCGGGAAAAGAGAGAAAAAGTCAAGCAAATATCCAAAAAGAAGATCAAAAGAAGAAGAATCCAAGGGAAGTTTTCAAGCAAGAAGGGTTACCTGTACTGGGATCCACAGTCATGGGCTCCACCACCGGGGGGTCGCTGGCTGTCAGGACCCCGACTCAATGCCACATCGATCTAGCATGTAACACCTCATATCACTTTGCGGCCTCACGCACGGTATTCCCACGGGTGTCGCCTTACCTTTTCCCGGGACCGTTTGCGCCTTTTGGCACACATATATGATGGTGTCGCTAGCATCCATATGATAAGGAGCCGGGCTGACATGGCTAGTTGTAAACCCAAAGTGGCACAGACTTACAGGACGAGCATCCATGACCCAAACATCGAGCGTGTCGATTGACAGCAAGTAAGTTCGGGCTGTAGCTGGGCTAGCGAGGACTCCGGTACTCAGCGTGACATTTCCCGAAGAGCAGACCACGAGGATCGAAGAAGGACACATGCCGCCAGCCTAAGTGTTCGGAGCGGTAGCAAGCTACCATGGCTCGGTGGAAACACTAGGAGACATTTCCGGTAAGAGAGGCTCTTGAAGATAAACAACTAGATAGTCGGATCCCACACATACCAAGCATTTCAATAACATACACACAATATGCTCGATATGTGCAAATACAACATGGCATCACAACATGACTCTCGACTCAAGTATTTACTCATTAGGCTCAGGGCGAGATATTACAAACAGGGTCTCATGACCCAACATTGAACATACAAATCAATGCACAAGCGGAAGCTATCATGTGCAATCTGAGACATCTACAAATGAAAAAGGCTTGAAAGCCCGACTATCTACGAGATCTGCCGAGGGCACAAGATCGTAGCTGAGGTAACAAGCTAAGCGTCGAAGTCACGTGGAACTACTAGCGAGACTGAAGTCTCTCTGCAAAAACATAAAATAGGCAAACGTGAGTACAAATGTACCCAGCAAGACTTACATCAGAACTAACTACATATGCATCATTATCAATAAAGGGGATGGTGGAGTTTAACAGCAGCAAGCCAGCTTTGACTCGGTGGCTATCTGAACTCATTTGCAAGTAACTCTTTTGAGGTGGCGCACACGAGTCCACATATTCACCATACCAATACACCACTATGGATCCGCTCCGTCTCCCTACGAGAACACCATCCATAGCACTCACACTTATCTTGCGTATTTTAGAGTATCCACTTTCACTTGTCTATGAACTGATATAAGCAACCCAGAAGTCCTTTTCCGCGGACACGGCTATTCGAATAGATGATGTTAACCCTGCAGGGGTGTACTTCTTCACACACGCTCTCACCACTTACCGCCGTTTACACGACATGTACTCGGCAACCTTCAAGCGGAAGCCCAACGTGGGTGTCGGCCACGACCTACCTAAACACTCAAGTCCCTAGTCCAGGTTTATCGCCTATTCGGGTTCCATCCATGAGGAGATCCGGCCGGGGTTTCGCTCACAGCCCCAAACGATGTGAACAGGGTTCCGTGACACCAATCGGGCGCCCGGTTTACCCGGCCACGTGCCTACCGCATCACAGCCCACCCCTACGGTCGACCTTGCGCCACGGCCTCCGACATACTACAAACACGAAACTACTTGCAACTCTGGACAGAGGACAAGGGTGATTAAGAAGCGAGAGGGTCCATTGGTTTGGGCCCAATGCGTGGTAGTAGCTGAATCATGGATCACAAACACGAACTCAGTTCACGAGGGCGGCTGCAATGAGACAACCCACCATGTACTCCTACATGGCCTCTCACCGCTACCTTTACCAAATCGTGTTCACACACTTAGCTCACACACAGTGGGTCATGTTCACACACCTCGATTCATCCTCGATGAATCGGTGACGACTCAACTCTAAGCGATAGCAGGCATGACAAACAAGCATGTATGAGTAGGCACAACAGGGCTCAAACAACTCCTACTCATGCTAGTGGGTTTCATCTATTCTTGTGGAATGACAGGTCATGCAATGGATAAGGGGTTCAGCTATCGCAGCAAGTAACAGATGAATCGTTGTTGTCCTAATGCGAGAAAAGAAGAGAGGCGAGAGAGTAGGATTATGTCGGAATGAACAAGGGGTTTTGCTTGCACAGCACCGAAGATAACATTGAGTCTTCATCGGTGTCAGCGACCACATCATCGGTATCACGTCTATCGAGAGGGACAAATACGGCAACACGAAGGAACACAATCAATGCAATGCACAATATGATGCATGATCATGACATGGCAAAATGAATGTGTTTTGAGCTAATGCAACTAGCAACAGATTAAATGAAGTTGGTTTGAATACAAGATTCAAATTCAAACTCCATATGTGATTATTTGAATGCCCTTTAGTTGATTTGTGCTAAACAGCAGCTATAAGTTGTTCTAACATGCATGAAAATGGTACAGATGGATTCCTTGAATTTTTCTCGATAATTTTTCATATATAATTTATTTAATTTGGAGTTACGGTTGAATTACTATGAATTTTGAAGTTTAAATCATTTTCGGAATTTCCTAACTTATTTTAAATCGAGAAAATAACTAATTCGTCGACATGACGACAAACATGATGTCGACAAGTCAGCCGGGCTGACCAGGTCAAACTGGCGTGTGGGGGCCACACGTCGATGTGGGGGTTAAACAGGTTAAATTAATCCTAATTAGGAATTAGTGGGCTGGGGCCCACCGTCGATGTCGAGGCTTGACTAGCAGTGATTAGCGCTAATCCTAATTAGCTACTGAGGCTGGGCCCACTTGTCGAGGATGCAGGGGTTCTGCCGTGGTCAGTGGGTCAAACCCACCGCGACATACGCCGGGCGAGGCCGAGGCGGCGGCGCGATCTTGAGATCGCTTCTGAGGCCTGGCGAGGCTGTGCTTGGGCTCGATGGAGAGCCCTTGCTCCCCGCGTCGAATGGTGGTGGTGGCCGTGCGAGGTGGCTCAGATCGTCGACGGCGAGCTCATGAGCGGCGGCGGAGTTAGTGCGGTCGGAATCGGCGTTCTGAGGCGTTAGGGGAGGTGTTGGTGCGTGCTACATGCTCCTAGTGAGGTGTGGAGCACGATAGTGTGCTTCGGTTAGGCGCTCGGTGACCGTGGCCTAGCGGCGACATCGCCCGGCGGCGCCGAGCCGGAGCTCAAGGGGCGGCAGCTCTGAAGGCTAGGGGCGACAGGGCAAGGGGAATCGGACGGTGGCTCACCATGAGCTGCAGGGATGGTTAGCGGGCTCGGGGGGCCTTGGAGGCGGCGAATCGGCGGCGGCGGTGGTCGGAGCCGAGGAGGGGAACAGCGGCGTGGCGGCGATGCAGAGGCTTCCGGAGACCCGTGGAGCGGTGGGGAGGAAGAGGAGGTCGAGGCGGAACCTCTGGGCTAATCGGGGAAGCGAGGGTGGCGGAGGCGGCTGCTATGGCGAACGGCAGCGAGGTGGTGTTCGGCCGTGAGAGAGAGAGCGAGGGGAGGAGGAAAGAGCCGAGGGAGAGTGAGAGAGAGCAGGGGGGAGGCGTGGCGTCGTCAGGGGCATCGGCGAGGAGGAAGGGCAGGCAAGCGGGGAGAGAGGTGGCGTGGGCGGTGGTGCAAGGCTTGGCCACCCTCCCCCCCCTCTGTCGAGGACGAAGGCAGACAGAGGAGGGAGGCGGGCTGGGCCGCTGCTGGCTGGGCCGGCCGGTGGCTGGGCTGCTGAGTAAGTCCGGTCAGGTTTCTCTCCTCTGTCTTTTATTTCTGTTTTGTTTTATTTAATTTATTTTGCCACTGTTTTGAATTTAAAATAATTCAAACAATGCCAAAAACTCCTCTGAATATTTTATCTTGCTAGATGGACTCTTCCAAAAGCTTATAAAATATTTCAGGGTATATTGAAATTATATTCTAATTATATGAATATAATTCAAATTCAAATAACTAATAATTAAATCCAAAGTCCCAAAAATAATTCCTTAAAATGTTCAATATTTTGGTTGGGGGCGAACCCCTACCAAAAATTATCAAACATTTAAGAAGAGCATTTTGGAGCAATGAATGAGATTTTTAGGGTTTTGCCCTTCTTTTATTTAAGTTTTGAGGCTTCCAAAATTCCTCGATTCAGGTTTCAAAAATTTAAACATGATGCTCGAGATGAGGTCTAGCCTAGTGCATAACAAGACCGGGGATGTGACAACTCACCCCACTAAACAAGAATCTCGACCCGAGATTCAAGCGTGGGTAAGATGAAAGGGAAGCGCAAACTAATATAATCTTCACGATCCAAGTTGCACCTCAAATGAGCGTTGATTCGATCACCATCTTTGTCTCGAGGTCTTGCTCGGGGACTACAATCAACATGACAACGAGAGGAAAGAAACTCTAGAGGATCGATCTTCCGAAGATCAAACAACTTAGGATCAGCTCACGGGGTGAGTCATAAAAACATCTCGCAAGCTGAGATACAAGGCACACATCTAGAGGAATGGAGTGGAGCAGATGGCGAGGTTTTACTAGGTAGACAACAATTCCACACCTAAGAGGGTGGTGAGCGGTTGTCAGCGTGGAGAGTTTGAGTTGCCATGATACCATAATGAGACATCTTGGAGGAGGGTGAGTCGTAGAATTATTACCTTGCGTGGCAAAAAGAATTACATTTGATTCAAAGATCATTGAAACTCTTTATACCAGCCTAAGGCAAATCACAATCGATCATTTGAAGGAGTCGAAAGAAGACATTCTCGGGCGAGAATGGATGATGTGGACTACCTTGTTGAAGACAACACAAGGAATGATTTTAGTAATGGGGGAGAGGCTCAGCAAGTGAGAGTGAGTCCTTTGTTGAAAGGGTTATACCATAACCGAGGAAGCTGAGAGCACTATGCAATTAATGCCGACAATAAAACCTAGCACTTACGCGTGCTCTCAAGAACTTGAGCATTTCCATATTCATCAAGGTTTTACCAACATCCGTGTCAAGGGTCTTGTGACAGCACAACATACTACCATGATGAACAGCGATGGGCGATCAGATGCAAAGGAAGGTAACACTTTCTCGATTCCGTCTTAGCGAGGCCAAGAACAAAATCTGGATGATCGATCGAGAGACATTTAGCACTCCGCTTCTAATGTTCTCTTTGATGTACTAGTGTATCCCATTCATTGAAATGGTGCGATATGTAGAACATCAAGTAACAGGTCGGACGTCGGAAGCACAGAAATCATAAGGCACACAAATAGGGAATAAATCCTACGAAGTCCTTATGGGGAGGTGGCCAACTTCTTCAATCAAGATACTACAATAATAGGTCTTCCGGCTGGGTGTGTTCGCCACGACATCCTCCTTACCGGTTATCGAGAGACCAATATTATAGTTCTTGGGAGATGTTCCATCCATCATATCTGCCTGAGATTCAGATCTGGTTGGTGTCAGAATAACCTAGACTCATCGAGTCTAAAAAGAAAAATGAAAGTTTGCAACACAAATCGACGAGAAGACGTTGCGAGATTCTCGGGAAATGGACTACGGTAGTAAGCTCCAAAACATGAGCTGGTTCTGCTACAAACTGTGAACACATTTGTCCAAGACAAGCATGACCACATAGTAATCTTACAATAAAACACTACCGAGTTCCGGTGGGGAATCATCATCGAGGATATCGAAGTCCTTGCATAGGGTATACTCATAAGAAGGAGCTTCTTCTCCTTGAACAAATCAATCAGTGGCTTGGTGTGCTAGGAATACATATAGAATGAAGGTTGCAAGTCTTCGAACCACAGAATACTTCGCGCGTAGGCATGAACGATTTGGGATGATTCCAAAGGAAGCAACATCGACTTTCTCGAATCCACGGCGGCAACTTGCATCGAATGCACATGAATTAGAGGAAGTTACTTCTTACATCCGAACATATGCTTCATGAGCTAGCATGAACAAATGTTTTAAAAAAATTCAACACTAGCAATGTTCAACAAAATTATGGAGAAGACAAGGATGTTGTCGATGGGTTCAACAACAATTCATCCAGATTCCCATAGATATGGAATTCCATAACTATGTGAACAAGGTGATAGTATTGGTCAGAACCAAAAGATATAATGGTGTATGCTCGAGGAAAATCCACGAGTAAGACAACATTACGAACATCGTTGGTTCTGACTTGATTTGAGGATAGCCCATACTCGAATCAAAGTTTCGATAAGACAATAGATCCAACAACTGACCACGAGGATCAATCGATGAATATATCATCTTTCTTCAACACACACAAAAGGATAACCCTTTGGAATGAACTGATTCGTACAAACTTTTATCTTCCAACTCTCCAAGTTGTTGTTTAGCTTAACCAACCAACTCAGGGGGTATCCAACACAGACTCTTGGAGAAGGGGTGGTTTACAAGAAACCAACTTGATCACGAGCTCAACATAGTAGTCAGGAGACAACCTGGTGATACTTCCGAGAAGATATTCAGAATATCACGAACCACTGATATGTTACTAAGCTCGAGAACAATCTTGCTTTTCAGGGCAAGACGACATGATCAATAGAGCAAGGGTTTGACAAAATCCTAACTCATTGATCGAAAAGTGCACCAGAAATAAGGACTAGGTTGCACAATCAACCTTAGGGTGACGATTCAATAATCAACACGCTAAGAATGAGGTTATCGTCCATTTAACTACCAAACAACGGAGTTGCTAGGAGTATAGATTTCACACATCACGACTCACTTGTCGGCATTCCGGTTACAATAACATGGAAACCGAGGAATGAATAATGATGGCAAGAAGTATCCTTTGTATCAAGAGTTCATAGGATGGTGTGCAATTCCCATGACATTCTTGACATAAAGATGGTAATACTCCAAGGTAGAACAGAGCAAAAGCTAGATTAGCAATTTGATCTGCGGAGTACAACTGCTTTGATCCAATCCTAGAAATGGACAAGGTACTGGAGTTTGTTTCTCCTAGTCATTCTGGAATAGAATGGCTTGACGGACCACAAGAATAATAAGCATCGATGAACTTGAGTGCACAACTACTCTTGACTATCAATTGATAGGCGAGGGTCGAATGCAACTAAAGGAGGACAACTCAAAGGACATACGATTTTACGAGTTGTGGATGCATAGATTAGTATGTCGAACCAAGTTCAACATATTTCTTCCAGAAAATCCATGCAGAAAGGTAGAACTGGCAGAGTCACAATATAAAATGGAGAATCTCGTCAAGAGCACCCCTGTTGTGATCTTTGATCCAACAAACTTCTGCCATAAGTGGTTCATAGTATTTGGAAGAGGGAAATACCACGGACCATCGAGAGCTAATGCAAAGGTTACTGATAACCTAAAGGAACTAGCAACACTATCAACATGAAGTAAGTAGGGTGAATCTGGGTTCAAGGACCCGAGAGTAGAATACCTACTACTAAGTAGCATCACGGGATGCTTTCGAGAATAAAGGCCAGAATCATCACACTGGGACACAATTCATGGCTAAATTACTAGATGACTCCCTAAAACACCTAGGGTCATAATAATAATTCCAACATATATGTCGAGGCAATAGAATACCTCAACTCAGCATTTAGTGTGATTAACCTGGCCCAAAGGAACATCAAAAGCGGAGGGAAAGGATTTGCAAGTGCATCAGATTGTTTAGAAACCTGGGATGACTCGGACGGCATAACGGCTGTAAATGCTCAAAAGTTTGGAGACATGCTACAAAAATGGTGGCATAGCCACTCCGAAGCACAATATCAAGGTTTCGAGATCAACAATTATGAACATACGGAAGTAGTAAAACTGAACTGAGACTCGAAACTAACAATTCTATAAGTCTATGGATTAGTAACACGTCATCCTGATAGATAGATGAGAAGGCCTAGTTCTTAATCCCCGTAGAAAAGAAGAGGTTGACTCAGATCAGAAGGCCATGAGGTATAAGGAGTAAAAAGAGCCTTACGTTCCAACCCACAATCAATTCCCTTACATAACTAAAGCATTTCTAGACACAACCCGACCAGTTTGGCTTGGTAATCCTCTGAGCGATCAAGCTCGATACCAAAGCTGTCGGGACCCGACTCAATGCCACATCGATCTAGCATGTAACACCTCATATCACTTTGCGGCCTCACACGGTATTCCCACGGTGTCGCCTTACCTTTTCCGGGACCGTTTAGCCTTTTGGCACACATATATGATGGTGTCGCTAGCATCCATATGATAAGGAGCCCGGCTGACATGGCTAGTTGTAAACCCAAAGTGGCACAGACTTACGAGGGACGAGGCATCCATGACCCGACATCGAGCGTGTCGGTCGGCAGCAAGTAAGTTCGGGCTGTAGCCTTTGGGCTAGCGAGGACTCCGGTACTCAACGCGTGACATTTCCCGAAGAGGCAGAACACGGGATCAAAGAAGGACACATGCGGCCAGCCTAAGTGTTAGGAGCGGTAGCAAGCTACCATGGCTCGGTGGAAACACTAGGAGACATTTCCGATAAGAGAGGCTACGAAGATAAACAACTAGATAGTCGGATCCCACACATACCAAGCATTTCAATAACATACACACAATATGCTCGATATGTGCAAATACAACATGGCATCACAACATGACTCTCGACTCAAGTATTTACTCATTAGGCTCAGAGGCGAGATATTACAAGCAGGGTCTCATGACCCAACATTGAAACATACAAATCAATGCACAAGCGGAAGCTATCATATGCGAAAGTGAGACATCTACAAATGAAAAAGGCTTGAAAGCCCGACTATCTACGAGATCTGCCGAGGGCACAAGATCGTAGCTGAGGTAACAAGCTAAGCGTCGAAGTCACGTGGAACTACTAAGCGAGGCTGAAGTCTCTCTGCAAAAACATAAAATAGGCAAGCGTGAGTACAAATGTACCCAAACAAGACTTACATCGAACTAACTACATATGCATCATTATCAATAAAGGGATGGTGGAGTTTAACAGCTGACAAGCCAGCTTTGACTCGGTGGCTATCTGAACTACATTGCAAGTAACTCTTTTGAGGTGGCGCTACGAGTCCACATATTCACCATACCAATACACCACTATGGATCCGCTCCGTCTCCCTACGAGAACACCATCCATAGCACTCACACTTATCTTGCGTATTTTAGAGTATCCACTTTCACTTGTCTATGAACTGATATAAGCAACCCAGAAGTCCTTTTCGCGGACACGGCTATTGAATAGATGATGTTAACCTGCGGTGTACTTCTTCACACGCTCTCACCACTTACGCCGTTTACGACATGTACTCGGCAACCTTCAGCGGAAGCCCAGCGTGGGTGTCGGCCACGACCTACCTAAACACTCAAGTCCCTAGTCCGGGTTTATCGCCTATTGGGTTCCATCCATGAGGAGATCCGGCGGGGTTTCGCTCACAGCCCCAAGCGATGTGAGCAGGGTTCCGTGACACCAATCAGGCGCCGGTTTACCCGACCACGTGCCTACCGCATCACAGCCCACCCCTCACGGTCAGCCTTGCGCCAGACGGCCTCCGACATACTACAAACACGAAACTACTTGCAACTCTGGGACGGAGGACAAGGGTGATTAAGAAGCCGAGAGGGTCCATTGGTTTCGGGCCCAATGCGTGGTAGTAGCTGAATCATGGATCACAAACACAGAACTCAGTTCACGAGGGCGGCTGCAATGAGACAACCCACCATGTACTCCTACATGGCCTCTCACCGCTACCTTTACCAAATCGTGTTCACACACTTAGCTCACACACAGTAGGTCATGTTCACACCTCGATTCATCCTCGATGAATCGGTGACTCAACTCTAAGCGAGAGCAGGCATGACAAACAAGCATGTATGAGTAGGCACAACAGGCTCAAACAACTCCTACTCATGCTAGTGGGTTTCATCTATTCTTGTGGAATGACAGGTCATGCAATGGATAAGGGGTTCAGCTATCGCAGCAAATGTGAGATGAATCGTTGTTGTCCTAATGCGATAAAAGAGAAGCGAGGCGAGAGAGTAGGATTATATCGGAATGAACAAGGGGTTTTGCTTGCACAGCACTACGAAGATAACATTGAGTCTTCATCGGTGTCAGCGACCACATCATCGGTATCACGTCTATCGAGAGGGACAAATACGGCAACACGAAGGAACACAATCAATGCAATGCACAATATGATGCATGATCATGACATGGCAAAATGAATGTGTTTTGAGCTAATGCAACTAACAGCAGATTAAATGAAGTTGGTTTGAATACAAGATTCAAATTCAAACTCCATATGTGATTATTTGAATGCCCTTTAGTTGATTTGTGCTAAACAGCAGCTATAAGTTGTTCTAACATGCATGAAAATGGTACAGATGGATTCCTTGAATTTTTCTGATAATTTTCATATATAATTTATTTAATTTGGAGTTACGGTTGAATTACTATGAATTTTGAAGTTTAAATCATTTTCGGAATTTCCTAACTTATTTTAAATCGAGAAAATAACTAATTGCGTCGACATGACGACAAACATGATGTCGACAAGTCAGCCGGGCTGACCAGGGTCAAACTGGCGTGTGGGGGCCACACGTCGATGACGAGGGTTAAACAGGTTAAATTAATCCTAATTAGGAATTAGTGGGCTGGGGCCCTTTGTCGGTGTCGAGGGCTTGACTAGCAGTGATGGCGCTAATCCTAATTAGCTCTGAGGCTGGGCCCACTTGTCGAGGATCGGGGGTTCTGCCGTGGTCAGGTGGGTCAAACCCACCGCGACATACGCCGGCCGAGGCCGAGGCGGCGGCGCGATCTTGAGATCGCTTCTGAGGCCTGGCGAGGCTGTGCTTGGGCTCGTTGGAGAGCCCTTGCTCCCAGCGTCGAATGGTGGTGGTGGCCGTGCACGAGGTGGCTGTATCGTCGACGGCGAGCTCATGGCGGCGGCGGAGTTCGGTGCGGTCGGAATCGGCGTTCTGAGGCGTTAGGGAGGTGTTGGTGCGTCTACATGCTCCTAGTGAGGTGTGGAGCACGATAGTGTCTTCGGTTAGGCGCTCGGTGACCGTAGCCTATGGCAACGGCGACATCGCCGGGCGGCGTCGAGCCGGAGCTCAAGGGGCGGCAGCTCTGAAGGCTAGGGACAGCGGGGCAAGGGGAATCGGACGAGTGGCTCACCATGAGCTGCGAGGGATGGTTAGCGGGCTCGGGGGGGCCTTGGAGGCGGCGAATCGACGGCGGCAGTGGTCGGAGCCGAGGAGGGGAACAGCGGCGTGGCGGCGTGCAGGCTTCCGGAGACCCGTGGGGCGGTGGGGAGGAAGAGGAGGTCGAGGGAGCCTCTGGGCTAATCGGGGAAGCGAGGGTGGCGGAGGCGGCTGCTATGGCGAACGGCAGCGAGGTGGTGTTCGGCCGTGTGAGAGAGAGAGCGAGGGGAGGAGGAAAGAGCCGAGGAGAGTGAGAGAGAGCAGGGGAGAGGCGTGGCGTCGTCAGGGGCATCGGCGAGGAGGAAGAAGCGAGCAAGCAGGGGAGAGAGGTGGGCGTGGCGGTGGTGGTGGCCTGCCACCTCTCCTCCCTCTGTCGAGGACGAAGGCGACAGAGGAGGGAGGCGGGCTGGGCCGCTTCTTTGGCTGGGCCGGCCGGTGGCTGGGCTGCAATGTAAGTCAGGTCAGGTTTCTCTCCTCTGTCTTTTATTTCTGTTTTGTTTTATTTAATTTATTTTGCCTTTGTTTTGAATTTAAAATAATTCAAACAATGCCAAAAACTCCTCTGAATATTTTATCTTGCTAGATGGACTCTTCCAAAAGCTTATAAAATATTTGAGGTATTGAAATTATATTCTAATTATATGAATATAATTCAAATTCAAATAACTAATGAATTAAATCCAAAGTCCCAAAATAATTCCTTAAAATGTTCAATATTTTGGTTGGGGCGAACCCTACCAAAATTATCAAACATTTAAGAAGAGCATTTTGGAGCAATGAATGAGATTTTAGGGGTTTTGCCCTTCTTTTATTTAAGTTTTGAGGCTTCCAAAATTCCTCGAGTTCAGGTTTCAAAAATTTAAACATGATGCTCAGATGAGGTCTAGCCTAGTGCATAACAAGACCAGGGATGTGACCTTGGCGCTGTCCCTTCTTGGAGAACCATCCCTTGCGGGCTGTCCCTTGCGGAGGCGCTCCCTTGGGGAATCCTCCCTTGGCGTGAGTCAGGCAGATAGCATCTCGAGGCGGCTTCAGTGCTCTGGTGAGGCTGCTCTGCTCCTACACAAACCAACAGTCAGATGTCAGCAAAAGAAAGAACACCCACGCGCGCCTAACAGCGAGAAGTAAACCATATACTTACGCTGGGGGCTGCTTTGGGGAATGATTGCCGGGTCCGGCTAGGTGGTCTCGGGCGCACCCCCTGCTGTCATGGTGGGTTCGTCTTCGATGACGATCACCGGGGCCTTGGCACTCTTCGCTGCTCTCTGGGCCAGGGTCCTGGAAAGGAATAAGTTCAGAGTAAAGAAGATCAGATACGAGACAAAAACAGCAAGAATTGAAGAACTACAAGTACAACAGAGATTCTTACTCTTCTTCCTCGTCGGAGCTGAGCGCGGAGAGGTCGAAGTCCGGCCCACCTTCGGCGAGACGAGGCGGAGGAGTAGGTTCCCTTGACCGCTTGGCGGGGGCAGTGGCGGTGGTTCGGGAAGACCCCGCCCCGGTTGCTGCAGCAACGTGAGGCGCTCAGCAGCAGCGCCGCTTGTCATGATGGAGGCGTGTCGCGGGCGCGGCGGCTGTTGACCCGTCTGCTGCCCTGCTACGTCCCCGGCCCTGCGGAGACGCCTTCTTGGTGGAGCTGGGGGCTGCGCTAGGGGCTCTGCCGCGGCAAGCCGCTTGAAGATGGCGGGCCACTCGCACCCTCGGCGGGCTCGCTCGACTCAGCTTCAGGCTCGGCAAGCTCTCCCTCGCCGGCAAGCTCTCCGGCAAGCTCATCTTGATCGGCAAGGCTTGCCGCCTCTGCTGCCTCTGCCTCCTCCACAGTGAATCCAAACTCGCCCGCGGCAGCGGCTGCCGCCGCCTCTTCCGCCCTGGTGGCGATACGCCGCATCTCCGCATCGATGGTGTCGCGGGTGAGGCTTCTCTGCTCGTCGGAGCGGACCGCCACCTCCACCAAGCCGTCGAAGAACTGCTGCACAACGTCGTCCGCAAGATCTTGCCAGGTTGGGACGAGTCCATGCGAGTTGCACAGCGGCATCATTGCATGGATGCGGTCGAGCGAGGAATTGTTGCACAATGGAACGACACCCGCCGGCAACCTGAACCATTCGGGATGCTGAGGGTCGTGCTTGAACAACTCCTTGAGCATCGCACCCAGTTCCAGCACAGTGAAATTGAAGTTGAGGCCCGGGCACAACCTCATGATATCCGCCGGACCCTCGAACTCCCAGGCGGGTCTCCTCCTCTCTTGCGAAGCGTCGGTGGCGGAGAAAATCTGTGCCAGCGGCACCTCTGATGAAACCCGGCATGCCTGAGACGCAAGATCCGGGTGATGGTAATCTTCAGCTTATCGTCTTCCACGGCCAGGGCGCTCCAATCGTTGCCGCGCACTACTGGGGCTTGGCGGTGGGCGGTGAATGGCTGCGGGTTTTCCTCAACAATCCAGCACCATTCTGCTCTCCACTCCTCCCACTTGCTGCGGAGCTCTCCTTCCAGATACACTTCCTTCTTGCCGGCTCTTGAGATCCAGGCGATTCCGCCGGATAGGGGCTCTCCTCTCTCAACTCGGGGCATAAAGAAGTGGCGGAAAAGGGCTACGTTTGGGTGGACTCCGACAAAGTTTTCGCAGAGATGTGCGAAAACTGCCATGGTCAGAACAGCATTGGGGGTGAAATCAAGGAGGTGGAACCCGTGAGGTGTTCATGATATCATGAAGAACTTCGAGAGAAAGGCGGCGAGCCTGAGAGAGAAACAGTCGAAGAACGGATATCCATTGAGACCCGTTTGAGCGGCGATACCTACCTCTTGCGGATGCACTCGCGTCTCCGTCGACCGGAAGAGGTACTACCACTCCCTCAGCTCCTTCGCGGCGAGCTCGGGGGGGAAAGTTGCCCGCTCCTTTTGCAGCGCCTCGAGCCGGAGGGCCTCGGCCGACTTCACAACCTTCCCGGCTTTCGGAGCCATGGCGGAGGTAGTGGGGGAGATCGAAGGCGTTGGTGGCGCCGGCGGCGATGGGGGGCGGAGCGCTGCTCTCTTTCGACTTTGGAAGAAGGGGGACCGGCGGAGATTTCTGAGATTGGAACAGCAAATGGCGAGGTGGACGAACTACCCCTGTTTCCCCTGCTTATAAAGGGAGGAGGGGGCGGACGTTACGCTTTTCTGAATAAAGAACCACCCACGATCTCTCCTACGACGCCGCATTCGACGCAGCGTCTTTGTTAGGGGAGGGCGCGGTGAATCTGAGTAAGATCTGGCGTAACCCGGGCGCGTGTGCCGTGCCTGTTTTGGGCTGCCCAACACGCTTGGCACGCCGTGTGTGGTCAGGCCCGGGGGCTCCTGTTGGTGTACTAAAGTAGGGGTATCTTAGTATCCCGAACTTGTGCACGGGAAGTCGCAGCGCCCCGCGGCAAGGCTTGCCGGGTGACCGCCAAGGCCCTCCGTGGTTCCTTTGGAGCCATTCAAGAATAAAGTGTTCAAGACAAAAAGACAAGGCCCCGGCAAGAGGAGCTTGCCGGGAAGGCCAACCAAGGCCGCGCGTCCCGGCAAGACAAGGCCCCGGTAAGTGCCGGGAAGGCCAACCAAGGCATCTCAAGGAACTTGCCGCGACGCTCCGCGCGTCCCGGCAAGATCCGGTGAGCGACAAGCTTCTAGACACGACAAGACAACGACCGCGGCAAGGCGCTTGCCGCGGCAAAGCTACCACTCTGTACCCACGCTCCAACACATCCACCAACGTGTCATACAGGACCGCCCGGTAGTAGCGTGGCAAGAGGCTGTGCAGCTAGTGGTGCGAGGTGGCAAGCGGAGATGACAAGATGGCCATCATGGCAAGCGGTGGCGCCCCTGGATCCTTTTCTTGCACTGTTTGGGCGACACAGACGGGCATTTAATGCTTTTGTCCCCTGCCGTCAGGGTTAGGTATCATACACTGTACAAGTAGTTGTACCAACCACATCTTTTCCATTTTTGCCCTTGTCTACGTTGCCACCTGTCGGTGACCCCTTGAGCATATAAAAGGAGGCCCATGCGCAACGTAGAGGGGGGTTTGAAATCAAAAATAACTCATGCTCGGTATCGTTAGCAGCTGAGGTGTACTGTAGCACTCCGCGCTCCCGAGCAAGAACGTAACACAATCAGACAAGCAGCAGTAGGAGTATTATCTCTCCGGAGAGCTCCGAAGCTGGGTAAATCGCTCATGTGCTTCGCCTCGATCTGCTCTTCGTGCGATCTCCGCCCCCCGCCGAACCGAAAGGGGCCCGGTCCGCCGGCCCCATAGGTGTTCATTTCCCACGACAATGAACAAAGTGTTCATGGAATTTTTGGATAAGTTCGTCGTTGTCGGATTAAGGGATCCGCAAACCCTTGAGAGGTTCGAACTCTGGGGTGCGTGCGGAGATCTCAACCTACCCAGCCTGCCTACTCGCGATCCTCCTAAGCCTAGCGCAACAAGCTCAAAGAGATAAAGAGACGCAGTAGTTTATCCTGGTTTGAGCCACCTTGTGGTGTAATACCCTACTCCAGCGTTTTTGGTGGATTGCCACGAAGGGCTAAGGATGAACTAGTACAGTGGATGAACTGGGCTCCAGACATGAGGTGTTCTTGAGCTGGTGTGGTGTGTTCTAGTTTTGCTCCACTTGCCTCTCTATGGTGGTGGCTAGTCCTATTTATAGTGGACTTGGTCCTCTTCCCAAATGTTGGCGGAAAGGGATCCCATAACGAGCGGATTTGAAAGGGGACAAGTAGTACAACTTATCCTGACAAAAGTAGTCTTCGCCTGTAAAAAGCCTCTAGTCGTGACGCTGTGGTGGGCTCGTCGATGACCTCCATCCTACCGTCCTGGCGATCTTGGTCTCATTGCATCGAAATGGCAACCTTTGGTTGATTCCTCGGGACTCCATGCCTGTGGCTTGCCTCCTTTGCACCGAAGAGGAAACCCGCGCTCTGTGCCTGCCTGGCGCCCGCCAGGTCTTGGTCTTCACGGCTCTCGTCAGCTAAGCCTCGTGAGGTAGCCTTGCATAGAACTCTCCGCCCCTCAGGAGCCAGCCTAAGGAGGCCGATCCCCTCGGGGGTCTTAGTGTCGCCCGCCTCACGAGGTTTGGCCCCTCGCAAGGGTCTTGTGTTATCGATGCTGAAGTCGGGCCATACCATGCCGTCGATGGAGCCACGTGGTGGGCTGCAGGCAGGCAGGGCTGGATACCCCCAAATCCAGGACGCTGACAGTAGCCCCCGGGCCCAAGGCGCGCTCAGACTTGGCTTCCAGGCGAAGCCAAAGGGTAAGTGCGGAGCGCCACGAGTCCTAACCGCCTGCGGCCTTGATGACGCATGGCGTTTGATGGGTTGTGGGCGACTCCGCTTCCCCATGCTACCTCGGCAACCGTTTCCATCTGACAAAAGGGTTGCCGCCTGCCGCCAAGCTTTCATTGCCCCTTCTTTTTCTTCCTCCAGATCCCCTTTTTCCAGCAGCGAAAGAACTCTCCGTCTCTGCCGATTTTTCCCCAAATCTCCTGCTCGATGGCCGCTAAGAAGACCACGGCTTCTGCCTAGGCTGTCGGCCCCGCTTGGTACGAGCCGGTGCTGCTGCCGCCCTGCGTGGCTGGGGATAAGCTCCAGACCGCACTCCTCCTGAGAGTGAGCAAGGACAACGAGTGGAAGGAGACGGCACTCCGGGTCGCCAACGATGTGCCGGAGCCCGTGAACAACACTTTCTTTCCCTTCTTCATGCACATCGTCTACTCAAGGCTGGTGCCCCCATTCTCCTGCTTCTTCTTTGCCATTCTTCACCACTATGGCCATCACGCGCTCCACGTCTGTGCCAACTCCATCCTCCTCCTGTCCATTTTTTCCTTCTACTATGAGGCGTTCGTCGGGGTGATGCCCTCCGTCGCCGTGCTTTGCCACCTCTTCTTCCTCCCGCACGACTGGTGAAAATCCGATTAGGTGCATCGGCTTCGTTGCAGCGCGGGGTGGTAACGCAATCTCCCGTGACGGGAAGAAGGTGGAGGATACCGTTAAGAGGTGGGTTTTGATGGATGGAAAATGCCCCCAGAGCTTGTTGGAGCTGCCGACCGCATTCCCCGTCTTTGAGAAGGGGTGGCGTTCCTAGAAGATCACCGAAACTTCCCTGATGCTATTGGTGAAGAAGATGGAGAAGGACCTGAAGAGCGAGAAGCTGACGGGGGCCATGTTCATCCAGGAGTTCCTGAGACAGCGCATCACGTGGCTCTGAAAGTGCAACTAATCCCCGGGTGGTTTTGGTAATTAATAACAACATATATATCATTGAACTAATAACTTCTTGAGTAACATTTCAGAAAGTTCAGTGATGTGGGTATGGCAATGACTGAAGATATGGACCCCTCAAAATGCTAAGGAAAACATTGGCAAAAGCTCAATACTCTATTTTTGGTTTGGTGATCCAAGATCAGATTGAGTCCATAGGAAAGCCAATACTATTAAAAGGGGATGAGGTTATGATGATGATCGGGTTGCTCAAAGTGCTTAGTGATTTATCTCCCAAACTATCAGCAATCTTTCATTCCAACATATACTCATAAGTAATCTTGGTCCCACCGATTCCATAAACTCAGTCACACCGAGATGAACCACCTCAGCCATATAGCCAAACCCTAGAAATTTCGGATTTTCGATTCCAAACTCGGTCTCACGAAACTAGTGTTGCCAACCTTACAGAACATACGTAATCAAATCGGTGTCACCGAGATGATAAAGTCGGTCCCACCGAGAATGGAAAACCCTAGTCTTTGGAAGAATCGGACTAGCAGAGATTGTATTTTCGGTCCCACGAAAATCCCAACGTTCTAAGATTTGAACTTTCGGTCTCACCGAGTTGTCAACTTCGGTCGACCAAGATTGGTCAAATGTGTGTAGCAGTTGGATTTTGTGTGGAGGCTATAAATACCCTCCTCCTCCTCTTCATTCGTGGAGAGAGCCATCGAAAGAACTACCACTCCTACCTTACATTTACGAGAAGAAAACTACCTACCCTTGTGTTGAGATCAAGTTGCTCCACTCCCACCATATGAAACTTGATTTCTAGCCTTCCCAAGTTGCTTTCCACTCAATCCTTTCTTCCACCACAGCCAAATCGGTGAGGAGAGTTGAGTGTTGGGGAGTTTATCATTTGAAGCACAAGAGCAAGGAGTTCATCATCACCAACACCATCTATTACCTTTTGGAGGTGGTGCCTCCTAGATTGGTTAGGTGTCGCTTGGGAGCCTCCGTCAAGATGTGGAGTTGAACCAAGAAGTTTGTAAGGGCAAGGAGATCGCCTACTTCGTGAAGATCTACCCCAGTAAGGCTAGTCCTCCGTGGGCATAGGCCATGATGGCATAGACAAGGTTGCTTCTTCGTGGACCCTTCGTGGGTGGAGCCCTCCGTGGACTCTCGCAGCCGTTACCCTCCGTGGGTTGAAGTCTCCATCAACGTGGATTGACGATAGCACCACCTATCGGAACCACGAGAAAAATCTCCGTGTCTCCAAATTGCGTTTGCTCTTCTCCACCTCTATTTACTACATGTGCAATTTACTTTCCGCTGCCATTACTCTAGAATTGCATGTGTAGGGTGATACTTGACTTGATCGTCATTGTGAACTTGCTAAAAACTTGTCCTAATCAAAAGGCTAAACTTTTAAATTGTCAAGTAGTCTAATCACCCCCCCTCTAGACATACTTTCGATCCTACAAGTGGTATCAGAGCCTTGGTCTCCATTGGATTGGTTTCCATTGCATTGGACTCCATAAGCTTGGTTTCACAACCTAGGAGAGTATGGCGTCTAGTGAGGTAATTTTAAGTAGAGGTCCTTACTTTGATGGTTCAAATTTTGCTAGTTGAAGCATAAATTGAAAATGCATATTCTTGGACATAACCCCGCCGCATGGGGCATTATTTGTGTTGGCTTGCAAGGTGAGTTCTTGAGGAAGGAAAAGTTCCGGATCGCGGCTTACTGCGGATGAATTGCGGATGTTCTGAACAATGCTCAAGCTTGTGACATTCTCTTCAATGCTTTGTGTCGAGGAGTTCAACAAGATCAGCCTTCTTGAGAATGCAAAAGAGATTTGGGATACTTTGGTGAAATGCACGAAGGTACCGAGTCCGTGAAGGAATCAAAGCTAGATGTTCTTCAAGGTCGACTTGACAAGTTCAAGATGAAGGAAGGTGAAGGAGTCGTTGAAATGTACTCTAGGCTTGCTCTCATCACCAATGAGATTGCCGGCTTAGGAAGCGAAGAAATGACCGACCGATTCATCATCAAGAAGATTCTCAGAGCTTTGGATGGAAAGTATGACACTGTGTGCACTTTGATCCAAATGATGCCAAACTACAAGAATCTCAAGCCTACCAAAGTCATTGGAAGAATTGTTGCTCATGAGATGACACTTAAAGATAAAGAAGAGCTTCACAACAAGTCAAGTGGTGCTTACAAAGCTACAGTTGAAGCTCCCACAACCTCAAGTGACAAGCTGGTTTCCAATGAAGAGATAAGCCTAATGGTGAAGAATTTCAACAAATTCTACAAGAGTAGAAGCAAGGAAAGAAGCTCAAAGTCTAGATCATATGATGAAAAGAGATCTTCTAGTCGTGATCGAAACTGCTACAATTGTGGAAGACCCGGACACTACTCAAATGAGTGTTCGACTCCCCACAAGAGAAGAGAAGAATCTCCAAGAAGAAGAAGCTCAAGAGAAGAGTCACCTCAAAAAGAGAGAAGGAGTAGAGATGATCGGTATGAACGAAGATCCTCTCGGAGAAGCAAGGATTCGGTAAGGAAAGACAAGTCATCAAGGAGCTACACAAGAAGAAAACATCAAGCTCATGTTGGTGAATGGGTCTCGGCTCCGACTCCGACAATCACTCGAAAGAAGCTATCACTCCAACTCCGAATCTGATCAAGATGAAGGTGTTGCGGTCTTGCTCTCGTATCCTCCAACTCCAACTCCTATGACTTATTTGATTCACCAAATGAGGGAATTGGAAGATGCTTCATGGCAAAAGGCCCCAAGGTATCACACCTGAATTTATTGACTTTGATAGTGATGAAGATGACTTGCTTGGTGAAGATGAGCTTTTACATGACAAATCTAGTGAGCTTAGTAATGATGAACATGCTAGTAGTCTTTACAGTCGAGAAGAGTCGAATGACAATGCTATGAAGGAGATTGAGCATCTAACTAAAGAACTAAACACTCTTAAGTTAGCTCATGAAACAACTCAAGAAGATCATAGAGAGCTCCTAAGATCTCATGAGAAGCTACGCCGAGAAGCTCAATCTAGAGCAAGAACATGAGTTTCTAAAAGCTATCAATGGCGATCTTGAAAGAAGAGTTCTTCATATCTTGCCAAACGACTTCTCTTGTCTAATTTCTTGCCACCTATTAAAACTAAGAATGACAAGCATAAGAAAAATTCTTCATCTAGTAGTAACAATAATCATGCTAAATCAAATATTGTTACTTCTAGTAGTTCTCTTGATTCCACTAACAATGTTTTAAGCCAAGTTTCACTTGAGCAAGAAAATAGTTTATTGAAAGGGATTATAGAAAGGTGTCTACAAGAGCCTTGCGGAAGCAAGAACTTTGAGAAATTGTTACTTAAGCAAGGAAGGCACCGGAAGAATCAAGGAATTGGTTTTGAGCGAAAGTTCAACGCCGAGGGTGTTGAATGGGAAAAAGGTCAATATCCCACTCCAAAGTTTGTTTCTCAAAAGGAAAAGTATGATCCTACTTCTTCCAATGTGGAACAAGCTCAAGATGACCTTCCACCACAAGACCACAAGCTAAAAGGCAAGGACAAGCTTCAAGAGGAGATTGATGCATTCATTGAAGCACCCAAGGCCATGGTCAAGTGGGTTCCCAAGGAAACTTCAAGTTCTACTTCGACAAGCTCAACTACTACCCCAAGGATTCCCATCAAGATGATGTGGATCCGAAGAAGAAGAACTAGAGAGTTCTTGAGGGTGACTCATAACATACTTCACTCATATTCATTTTGGCAAGAACTTGTGCAATCAACTTCCACATCTTGCACTAGTTCATGGAGTCACAAACCCTCATGTTGGTAAGTCAAGGGACAAGGTAATCATTGCTTTCATGGACATCATCTATTGTGTACTTCAATCTATGTCCATGGATATCCTTGTTTGTTCCTTGTGGGACTAACCCATGTAGGTATTGAAAGTGCCGAATCAAAGGATTGCTCCCAACTCTTGATGATCTTCATCAACATTGAGCATCCACATCTTCAACATCTACATGAAGTCTTCTCGACAACCCAAGGTTAGTTTGACCCTTTAAAGGGTTCTCACATCAAGGGGAGCTTTGCTCTAAAGAATTGAGCTAAAGCATCTTCAAATGATGTGAACACATTAATGCTTTATGTAAAAGTGGTAACCCCACTTGTGCTTAAACGATGAGTATGACCTATGATCAAATGCTCTCATTTGACTCCTAAGTCAATATACTCATATATAGATGACCTAGTCATCGCCAAATTGTGTGATAGTAGCTAGTGTTTTGTTTGTGCATGTTTGACACATATTTCATTTGCTATCTTATTGTGTGAGCATGTTGGTTGCATAATTTTATCCATTCGAGGACATCCATTTGTTGCTTTGGTCTTTTGGATTTTTTTTCTTTTTGACAAAATGGATGGACAAGAATGCCTAAGTTCCTCCCCTAGCTATCTATGCTTTCTTGTCTCAAACTCTATTCATGCTTATATCACAAACTTTGATCAAGTCTTTTTCGGACAGACCGAGTGAGGAGCACTCGAGCCACCGATCCGTCAAAACTTAACTTCCAAAACCTTCTAAGTACTTTCGGTCAAACCAATATACTCAAATCGGACAGACCGAAATCTCTTGGATTGATCTAGGTTTTCACCTCGGTGAAACCGAGTTGCAAATTTCGGCGTGACCAAAGTGAGTAACTGCTTGCAGTTAATCATCTCGGTGCCACCGAGTTTTCCAACTCGGTCCCACCGACAGCTGAAGGGTATATATACCTGAGGGCAGCGCGCGTTGATTCTTTCTTCAAACCGCCTCGCCCCCAAACCCTTTGCTGCCGTCGCCGTGGTCTCCGGATCGTCTCCGCCGTCGCCTGTGCGCCCTCGCCGCGGGTCTCCGTCGCCGTCAACGGTCAATCTCACCGCGCCGTTGCCGCCGTAGAGAAACTCCACCAAGTTGGGTGAGTTTCAATCCCTCTCGTGCTTCAACCTCTGATTCAATGCACGATAGGTTTGCCTAGCTTCTTGACACGTTTGAAATCTTCCTATCCATCAGATTAGTTCTTAGAACGAAATTCGAGTAAAAGTTTTAGGGTTAGGTTTCCGCCGAACACATCTCGGTGTGACCGATTCTACATTCTCGGATGGCGATTTGGCCTCTGGCCATTACCTTTGCACTTTTCGGTCCAACGAGTTGTGCAAATCGGTAAGACCGAAATGAGGATTTAGTGAAACCCTAGTGTTCTCGGCTAGACCGAAACCCATTTCGGTCCAACCAAAAGTGGTGTGAATGGTTCTGTTTAGACACTTGGATTCACGAATTTTAAACTCGGTCGACCGAAATGCATTCTGTGAAAACCTAAAACTGAAATTTGAACTCATTTTTTGCAAAAACTTCTGCAGTTTGTGATAACTCTTCTATTACGCCTATACCTATTCTATTCACAGGTTGTCGGCCATATGGATGCAAGTGACAGCGAACAGTCTGAATCTCCTATTGCAATTCGAGGCGGGCACAAGTCCCGAAGCCAGCAGCTTTTACGATGATGGTGAGAGGAGCACACCAAGTGGTTTGCCTCCGGCTGCCACGGGGCGGAAGAAGAGAAATTCGATGAAGAGGACTCGACTTTGTTGCTGAGGAAGAGATCACATCCAAGCCTAAGAGGAAAGTGGTTGCCAAAGAGCATCAAGGGCAACAAACCAAGAAAGGCACCAGCAAAGTGAAGAAGTCCAGAGTTGCCAAGAAGTTGAGCATGGAAGAAGAAATATCCAGCAAGGTGAAGAAAACTTCCAAGAGGAAGAGGATTGTACATGATGAAGCAGCTGATGATGACTCTGATGAGGAAGCACCCCAGCCTCCTCAGAAGCCTAAGTTGATGGGAGATGCCATCAGGGCAGGAGCACCTACAAAGACTAAGCCATCAGCTCCAGCAAAGGCAGCTCAAGCCAAGCCTGCTGCCAAGCCCAAGAAAACAGTGAGAAACATTCCTGCTTCAGAGAAGAAGAAGGACAATGTGCCACCAGCTGAGTCAGATGAAGAGGCACATGTGTTCTTGAAACTTCGACAGAAACTGCCAGTCCATAATGATGCTCATCCTCGAGCTGAAAATATGAAGGAAAGGAAGGACAAGGGTCTCAGGCTATGGAGGCAAGCTGATCCATATGCCACCAGGAGAAGGACAGCTGTTGACCCAAGGTTCCACACCAGAGAGCGACAAGATTTCTATGAGGCAGTGCTTATGGACAAGAAGCCCATTATTCTTGACACTAGATATGTTGATTGGGCATACATTGTGATGAAAACACAGAGACTACTTCCGCATGTGCATGAGAGCTTCCTTGCATGTGGAGTTGCGAGTTCGTTGGTCGAAAGCTGACATGGAATGATGAGATGATCATGCAGTTCTATGCCACAGCACACTTCTATCAAGATGGCAGAATTGTATGGATGACTAAAGGCCAGAGATTCTCTTCAACTGTTGAAGAGTGGGCTGCACTACTGAATGCTCCAGTATCAAGAGATGATGATGTAGATGTCTATGGAATTCCCAAGAGGAATCATGAGTCAATGAAGAACATGTACAATGAGGTACCAGCCAAGGATGTAGAGCTATGGAAGCTCGGTTCAGTGTATCATCTTCAGGCAGATCTCCCAACCACAAACACAATTCTGAGGCATACCTTGATGCCCATGTCAGGAGACCATCGCATGATAAGAGGCTATTCTATCAACATGCTGCATATTCTAGATCAGAAGGCACCTTTCAAGGTGATGGACCTGATAGTTGAGACTATCAAGAGGACAGCAGCAGACCAGAAGAGGTCATGTGGGTTTGCTCCGCATATTCAGATGCTCATCAATGCCAAGTTTGGCACGGACACCTACTTGTTGGATAGACCCCACTTGCCACTGCAGCTGAACATGAGGATAATGAAGTTGTGATGGTGAGGATGATCCCACATCTGTTGAAGGACAAGCTAAGTGCAAGCGCCAAACAATCTAAAGCTGAGAAGGAAGCAGCAGAGAGCAGCAAAACCCAAGAGCGTTGGAGAACAGCTTCTTGAAGCTACCAGAGGATTGAACTACGCTTTGCCAGCATAGTGCAGTCTCGGGAGAGTCTTGAGAGGATAGTTGAAGACAAGTTCCATGCTCTGGATGTCAAGTCGGCGAAGTGCAGTCACCGTCAACAAGCTTGAGGCGAGATATCGAGGAAGCCAAGAGAGAGAAGGCAGAGCTCATGAAGGAGATGCAGGATGACCTTGTCGAGGATGACTATGAGCAGCCTGCTCCAGTTCCCACAAAGCCCAGATCAGCTGCTATTCGATGGAGACCCAGAGCTCTTGCATCGGCACCTCCACAGCTCCATCGGTTCCAGCTCGGCTCAGTGTCCACTCCTCCAGCTCCACAGACTTGGCGAAGCCTTTGCGAGATGCAGCTATCTCCCTCCATCGACCCAGGCAGAGCCGCCAGCAGAGTCCCTAGTGACGTTTAGCTCTATACCTTCGAACTTTTGGTAACTTGTTGCCAAAGGGGAAATGTATAGATCATAGGACTTCGAGAGAGAGTGCTCGCTTTTGCTCTTTCGTTTGCGGTTGTCTTTGAGATACTTTTGAGTTTTCGAGACATTTCGTGTGTGCGATACTACGTTTGCTCCACTTTGATGAGTGCTTGATCATACTATGCCTTAATGTGTGCTTAATGCTTATCATATGCTATTCATATCTTGTATGATCATTTACTCATGTCTTGGTGATTGGGTGCATGTTATTCATTCTTATCATTTTGTGCGCTCCACCAAGATGTATGTGACATGGAAGAGTGACCCATGATCCTAATCGATTGTGCATTTGCATTCAAGCATAAATCTCAAATAATGCACAAATTTAGGGGGAGCTCTTGCTTATCACATACTTCTCAAAGCGACGATATTATTCATTGATTATATCATTTGTCGAAGCTTTGATCTATATGTTGTCATCAATTACCAAAAAGGGGGAGATTGAAAGTGCAACTAATCCCCGGGTGGTTTTGGTAATTAATAACAACATATATATCATTGAACTAATAACTTCTTGAGTAACATTTGAGAAAGTTCATTGATGTGGGTATGGCAATGGTGAAGATATGGACCCTCAAAATGCTAAGGAAAACATTGGCAAAAGCTCAAGACTCTATTTTTGGTTTAGTGATCCAAGATCACATTGAGTCCATAGGAAAGCCAATACTATTAAAAGGGATGAGGTTATGATGATGATCTGGTTGCTCAAAGTGCTTCTGATTTATCTCCCAAACTATCGCAATCTTTCATTCCAACATATACTCATAAGTAATCTCGGTCCCACCGATTCCATAAACTTCAGTCACACCGAGATGAACCACCTCAGCCATATAGCCAAACCCTAGAAATTTGGATTTTCCGATTCCAAACTCGGTCTCACGAAACTAGTGTTGCCAACCTTACAGAACATACGTAATCAAATCGGTGTCACCGAGATGATAAAATCGGTCCCACCGAGAATGGCAAACCCTAGTCTTTGGAAGAATCGGACTAACCGAGATTGTATTTTTGGTCCCTTGAAAATCCCAACGTTCACAAGATTTGAACTTTCGGTCTCACCGAGTTGTCAACTTCAGTCCGACCGAGATTGGTCAAATGTGTGTAGCAGTTGGATTTTGTGTGGAGGCTATAAATACCCTCCTCCTCCTCTTCATTAGTGGAGAGAGCCATCGAAAGAACCACCACTCCTACCTTACATTTACGAGAAGAAAACTACCTACCCTTGTGTTGAGATCAAGTTGCTCCACTCCCACCATATGAAACTTGATTTCTAGCCTTCCCAAGTTGCTTTCCACTCAATCCTTTATTCCACCACAGCCAAATCGGTGAGGAGAGTTGAGTGTTGGGGAGATTATCATTTGAAGAACAAGAGCAAGGAGTTCATCATCACCAACACCATCTATTACCTTTTGGAGGTGGTGCCTCCTAGATTGGTTAGGTGTCGCTTGGGAGCCTCCGTCAAGATGTGGAGTTGAACCAAGAAGTTTGTAAGGGCAAGGAGATTGCCTACTTCGTGAAGATCTACCCGAGTAAGGCTAGTCCTCCGTGGGCGTGAGCCATGATGGCATAGACAAGGTTGCTTCTTCGTGGACCCTTCGTGGGTGGAGCCCTCCGTGGACTATCATGGCCGTTACCCTCCGTGGGTTGAAGTCTCCATCAGCGTGGATTGGCGATAGCACCACCTATCGAAACCACGAGAAAAATCTCCGTGTCTCCAAATTGCGTTTGCTCTTCTCCACCTCTATTTACTACATGTGCAATTTACTTTCCGCTGCCATTACTCTAGAATTGCATGTGTAGGGTGATACTTGACTTGATCATCATTGTGAACTTGCTAAAAACTTGTCCTAATCAAAAGGCTAAACTTTTAAATTGTCAAGTAGTCTAATCACCCCCCCTCTAGACATACTTTCGATCCTACAGGCTCCAAGACCACTCCTGCCCCCTGTGGAAACTTGGTGGTGTTGACGACAAGATCCGCATGCGCCAAGATGCCCTTCCCGAGGAGGAGCTGAGCAATGTGTTGCTCTACCTGATGGGGAAGGACCCGAGCGATCCTCCAGAAGATTGGCTCTCGCTGTACTGCCGGGATGATAGCAAGGAGCTTGCTGCTGCTATGCCTGTCTTCGACGAGTTTGGGCTTGTGCAGCCGGGGCCTCCCCCGCCGCCTACTGCTTTGGTGCACCTGTCCTCCAATGATCAATCCTCCGAGGCCACTGAGGACGGGGTTGTGGAAGAATCATGTGCCCCGCGGCAGAGGGATCTCCTTTGCATCTTCCCTGACAATGATGACAATGAGGCCCCGGTGGTGGAGGTGTCGTGCCCTGCTGGAGTCACCACGAGATCCGGGGCGTCTTCTTCGAAGCAGCCCGAGCGGCGGCCACGAAGAAGGGCAGGACCACGCTGATTCCTCTGGGCGGCATTCCTCCTTCGCCGACGACGTCCTGGGCGGCACCAACCGCGAGTTCTCCTGCTCCCAAGAGCTCGGCACCAGCTGCTCCGCCCCATCGCCCGCTGCTGAGCATGAAGAGGGGCTATGCCTTCATCGGCCAGTAAGTCTTTTCCTTAACCTTGTTTGTTGATTCTTGAATGATGCTTAGTGCCTTCATCTATCACTAGGCAGCAGCCATTGAAGAAACAGAAGGAGGGCACGGAGGTTGTCGTGGCCGTAGGCGCTAAAGTGGCCACCGCGACCCTGGCAAAGGACAATGCTGTGGCCCGTGCAGCTCCTATGGTGATGTCGTCTCCTACAGCTGTGGAAGCCCGTCCTCAGGAGGTGCCGGTTCATTCGGTAGGCCTGACCCCTCCGGTGCCCAGCCTTGCCACGACTGCTGAGGTCGACCAGCCTCCGGAGCACCCCAGTCCTTCCTGAGGCTAAGGTCTCTTCTGTCTTGGCACCGAGGGAATCTCCTCCCCTGCCCAGCGTGTGGCCGAGCCGTGGCGCTCCTGCCTCCTCTAGGGCCCTTGAAGAGGTGAGGGTGGTGCTGGACCTCCTCCAGGGTGAGCTTCAGGGCCCGGATCGTCGCTCAGCGCAGGGACGCCTGGGGCTGATTTCTGGTCGGCTCCAGGCCGACGCGTATATCTGCGCGTCCTGGGGCTCTGCGGAGGAAGCTCAGACGGAGCTCAGGGTGGCCGCAACAACACGTGACCTGGCGCGGAAGGAGGCCACAGAGGCTGAGGGTTAGTGTCGCATGGGGGAGGCTGAACTGAAGACTCTTCAGGATAAGCAGGCCGCCCTGGCCAGCCAACTCCAGGAGCTTGAGAAGAAGCTGAAGGCCCAGGAGGCTGCCGCCACTTATCGAGACGGCAAGTTGAAGAAGGCGGCCTTGGAGCTGGCCGTAGAGCATGACCGCCTGACGAAGCTGAACGAGGAGGCAAAAGCGGCCCAAGCGGCCCTTGTCGAGGCCAAGAAGGTGGCCGCCATGGACCGCAACACCCTTTCCTCCGTCGAGGCACATTTCCATAAGGCCCAAAAATCGCTCTTTGTGGACGATTCCTCGAAGAAGGCGGTGGTGACGACCCCGAGGGAGAGCCCTACTGCTCTGCTTCCTGAAGTCTTGGCGGTGCTTGAAGATGTTGTCGACGGGTTGACCTCCTTGGTGGAAAGCAAGGCGCGCTCACTTTCTTCCTCGGCTCTAACGTGCGTCTTCAGCCATCTCTATCTCCAGGACGCCGGCTTCGACCTCTCCTCCTTCCTTACTCCGGTGACTCCAACTCCCAGGATGCTACTGCTGCCGCCGTGAGGAGCTCCGTGGACGCCATGCTGAGTAAGTTCCTGGTCGTTGGTCCTCCGACCAAAGTCGATGGGACGGGCGACGCGCCTGGTGGCGAGGCTCTACTGGCGGGTGATGGTGACGCCCAAGTCTGAAGAGGTGGCTTGGTGATTCTTCTCTTCCCTACTTGTCCTGTATCATGCAACATGCCTCGGGGTAAAACTATTTCCTTGGAACAATATGCATTGTAATAATTAGATTATGTTCCTTCAACTTTTCCGTTTGCTTTGTTGTTCTGCGTTGGCAGAGCCCGGCCCCGCGCATAACTCAGCCGCTGTTGGTCCTCCGGATCGCCAGGACGAGCCCAAGGGGTGAGGGGCTATGTGACCAGTTAGGCTCCTAAGTGCGATGCTCATGAGTTCCCCTTGATGTGCGAACAACTTAGGAAAAGGTGTAGGAGCAAGCCTTGGTGTTCTACGTCGGCAGGGCCCGGCCCCGCACATGCCTCAGCCGCCATTGGGTTGTCCATATCACTAGGACGAGCCCAAGAGGTGAGGGCCTACGTGGGCAGTTAGGCTCCTGAGGCACGATGCTCAGGAGTCCCCCTTGACGTGCGAACGGCTTGAAAGAGAAGGGGGAAAGCCAGGCCTTGGCGTTCTGTGTTGGCAAGGCCCGGCCCCGCGCATGCCTCAGGCGCCGTTGGGTCGTCCCGATCACCAGGACGAGCCTAGGAGGTGAGGGGATATGTGACCAGTTAGGATCCCGAGACGCGATGCTCAAGAGTCCCCCTTGACGTACGAACAGACCATCGTACCTTTCCCTCGCCGAGCTTTTGCTTAGGAGGGGTGCGCGAAGACTAGGCCGTGAGGCCTGGCAAGGTGGGGAACACCAGGCGTGACCTGAGCGTAGCCCCCGTGCCTAGCCCCCTCGCGCTACCCTCCTGAGGGAGAGCAGCGCAGTGAGGCTAGCCACTGAGCCCGGAGGCTCCCTGAGGTTAACGCGGCCGCGAGGCCACCCCCAGTTGTTTATCACCAGCGCGGAGCATAGTGCTTCTGCTCTTGCACGGGCATAGCCGCTCCTCGGTAGTGTTGATGGACAGCGCGTAGCATGGTGCTTCCACTGGTGCATGGGAGGGGGCTACCTCCGAGCAGAGCCCCTAGGGCATGTACAACCCTGCCCTGACACGTGGCTTGCATGGCAGGGCTGGAGGAGGTGTGTATGGGCACCCGTGGGCCACCGCGGGACTCACAAGGCCCTACCTCAAGGCGGGTTGCGCCTGGTCTTGATGGGGGATGCTTGAGTTAGTCCTGCGAGATGGTTAGGCAACCTTCGCCGAATGAGTCTCCTGAGGCTATTGCATGAGAAGGCCAGACACCAACGACCCCAGGAGGTGACGTGAACGGGACCGGGCCACCAGAAAGAGATCAGCTGTCGGGTTTATCGACGTTGCTGGGACGGACCCGAGCACAGACGCCATGCCCAGTCTTCTCATGCAAAGATCCTGAAGAAAAACAACTGGCACGCGGTTCCCGTGGCCATGGGGGCTCTAGGTCGCGCGCCCTTACTCATCCGCCCACGATTAGCTCATGCGAGAAAAAGGCACCAAGGACCATGGGAGGTGATGTACACGAGGACTGGCCCACGAGCTAGAGCTCAGCCACTTGGATTTAGCGATGCTGCAGGTACGAACTCGAGCACAAACGCCATGCCAGTCCTTAATCATCAGGCGGTCGTGGGAGAGCTTGCAAGGGCGCGAGACGTTCTTAGCGACGAAGCGCCGGTCAGGCAATTAACAATTCAAAAGTAACTTGTGAAGGATTGTAGCTGGCTCCGGTAGATGCAGAAAGGATACATGCCGTAGGGACGGACCCACACGGCCTGGGAATAATGCAGCCTGAGGGGCACCCCTAGACTGAACGAACTAGAGAGATGTCACCTGGTACCATTGCTGAAGAGGTGTTGAAGTAGCCAAAAAACGCGCGCCGCTGGAGTCGTTCCTCACGAGCCGCTTTGGTGCCTTGCCTCAGGAGGCTCGGTGGGACCGAGCGGCTCCAGAAGGTGCTCCTCCATCTCCGCCAAGATCGCCCGATGCTTGGCCTCGCAAGCCATCTGGGCGTCCCATATGCAGCGCTGGAACGCCTCAGCCATGCCCGGCAGGCCGAAGGGCATGCGGACATAGCTGTGAGGCGGGCCCTCGCACCGGCCGACCCAAGACGACCAGATGAGCGGTCGAGATGCGGCCCTGTTGAGCCCGGGGATGTCGATGCAGACGCGGAACTCCTTACCCTCACCAGGGCAGTGAGCTGAGCCACGCGGCAGGTGACGATCGCCTTGCAGAACCCTTCCTTCTTGAATATCCTTGATTGCCTTGCTGATGAACTCCTGAACGCCTGGTGCCTCACGCCTATGCCTTCTCCTGGGAAGTGTGCTCTGAAGAGCGCCTCCACATGGTGCCCAAGCGCCTCCCTCGTGACCCTGGCTAGGTCTAGGGCCCTCCAAAGGAGAGCCCCCGAGTCCATCCTGAGAAGGGCACCGGGCGCGCCTTCCTATGCGATGGGCGAAGGTGCCGTGTCTGGAGACGCGAGGCTTAGCGCGGCGGCCTCAAGCGATGCTTCCTCATGAGATCCCTGTCCCAGCTGCAACTTCTTCATCTTGACGGCGACCTCAGGAGGGAGGGCGCTATCTTCATCTTCAGGGTTCTCGACGGCTGCAGCCTGGAAGGCGCGCTCGAGGGAGCACACCACATCCTTCTCTTGACAGGCGACCATGATGACACCGCCGCTTCCTGGCATCTTGAGGACGTTGTAGCCGTGGTGCTTAGCCGCCATGAACTTGGCCAGTGCTGAGTACCCTAGGATGGTGTTGTAGGGCAGGCGGATGTCGGCGAAGTCGGAGTCGATGAGCTCGGTGTGGTAGTTGTTGCGCTCACCGAAGGTGACAGGGAGGCGAACCTTCCCTATCGGGTGTGTAGAACCATCAGTCACTCCTGAAAATGGCTTGGTTGGGTGAAGCTGGTAGTATGGCACTTGGAGCCTGTCGAACGTCTAGACAGACAGAACATTGAGCCCTGCTCCGCCATCGATGAGAGTCCTGGTGACAACCACGTTGCTGATGACGAGGGAGCGGAGCATAGGGAGCGTGCTGGCAGTGGCCGCACACTTGAGCTGGTCTGAGGAGTCGAAGATGATGGCGCACTTGGACCACCTGAGAGGGCGAGTTGCTTCGGGCTTGGGGAGCACTGCGTTCACCTCGCGCGTGAACTGCTTGAAGACGCGCTGGGAAGCCGGGGCTTGTGAGCCGCCCAAGATGCAGGTGATGGCGCGAGGCTCCTGGGAGCCCCTAGCCCCCTCATCCTGGTGGTGATCCTCATTCCTTCTTGGCGGTGGAGGCAGAGGAGGCAGAGCAGCGTTGCACTGAGGGCGGTCCTCACAAGGTTGCTCCCTCCAGGCGCCCTTGCGAGGCTGGCCCTGCCAGCAGTCCTCGCGAGGCTGGTCACGCCACTCCTGACGATGGTCGCGTCCGTCCCAGCATCCTCCACCTCGACCGCCTCCACGACCGTAGCCTCGATCATTGCGCACGGGGCGTCGATCGATTGTTCCGTCATGGAGGGCCCTGAGCTCCTGGCAGTCATTGGCATTGTAGTTGTGAACATTGTGGACGACGCAGAATGGCCATTTGCTCTTGGATGACTCGGGGTGGTAGCAGCCGCGCTTCGTATCTAGCTCGGCCGCAAGCACGACTGGCCCCTTGCGCTTCACGTCCTTGGTCTTGGCCTTCTTGTCTTCTGGATCAGCATCGGGGAGCTCGAGGAGGGAGAGGCGCCCCTCCTCAACCCTTGCGCACTTGTTCGCCATGTTGAACATCTCCAGAGTGGTGCAGAGATCCTCATGGATGGTGAGCTCCTCCTTAATCTTGACATCATGGATGCCATCGGTGAACGCTGAGATGATGGCCTCGTCTGACACCCTAGGGATCTTGAGGCAAACATTGTTGAAGCGCTAGATATACTTCTGCAGGGTCTCTCCAGGTTGCTGTTTGATGAGACGCAGGTCCCCCGCGGCCGGAGGACGGTCGCGAGTGCCCTGGAAGTTGGCGATGAAGCGGTTGCGCATCTCCTCCCAGGAAGGAACCGACCCCTCGGTCAGGTTCAGGAGCCAAGAATGCGCACCATCCTTGAGGGCCATCGGGAACCAGTTTGCCATGATCTTCTCGTCGCCGCTGGCTGCCTCGATGCTCAGCTCATAGAGCTGCAGGAACTCGGCGGGGTTGGCTGTGCCATCGTAGCGTGGAGGCAGGTCTGGCTTGAACTTGCTTGTCCAGACGTCATTGTGGAGCTCCGGAGTGAACACGTGGCATCTTGCCATGGCCACCGGAGGTCTTCGAGGGGGTGGAAACTGGTCTTGGTGCACGCGCACCGCCACGTCCTGCGCGGCACGCGGGCCTGGTGCTGAGGTGCTGGAAGCACGCGCACTTCTCCCTAAGGATGCTACACCACCTGGCAGCTCATGTCATCTTGAGCCGGTGCAGGGCGAGGCGGGTCGCACCATGGAGATACACATCTAGGCTTGATGATGATGCCCTGGGCCGGAGGCGGTGGAGGAGCCCCGTGCACCACGTCACCCACCGCAGGTGGTTGTTGATGCAGCGAGCGAGCTGGTTTGATGGATCCCCCGTGCGCGACGCTGACGAGCTCAGCGATCCACTCGAGCCACTCCTTGTAGAGGTCACCAACTGGGCAGTAGCGAAGGAGCTCCCGCACCATGAGCAAAGCGGCGTGCGTGTCCACCTGGCCGCACCACGTGTGGGATGACGAAGCTGCTGGGGTCAGTGATGGAGTAGCGGTGCGCCTGTCATGGCGCACCGACGGGTGCAGCGATGAAGCTTGCTGCTCGTGGCCGGCAGGGCCCGTGGCGGTGTTGTCCATCGGAGACGGAGCGCGACGGGCACAACCATCACCCGTTGGAGCCGTCTGAGCGACACGGGCGGCAACTGTAGCCCGACGCTCGGCGCGAGCCCGGCGCGTGTCGGCCATGGAGGTGTCAGAGTGGTGGTGGATCGATCGATGGAAGATAATATCCGACGCACCCCTACCTGGCGCGCCAAATGTCGGATTAAGGGATCCGCAAACCCTTGAGAGGTTCGAACTCTGGGCTGCATGCGGAGATCTCAACCTACCTAGCCTGGCTACTCACGATCCCCCTAAACCTAGCGCGACAACCTCAAAGAGACAAAGAGACACAACAATTTATCCTAGTTTGGGCCACCTTACGGTGCAATACCCTACTCTAGTATTTTTGGTGGATTGCCTCGAAGGGCTGAGGATGAACTAGTACAGTGGATGAACTGGCCTCCGGAGGTGAGGTGTTCTTGAGCTCGTGTGGTGTGTTCTAGTTTTGGTCCACTTGCCTCTCTATGGTGGTGGCTAGTCCTATTTATTGTGGCCTTGGTACTCTTCCCAAATGTTGGTGGGAAGGGATCCCACAACAGCCGGATTTGAAAGGGGACAAGTAGTACAACATATCCTAGCAAAAGTAGTCTTTGCCTATGAAAAGCCACTGGCCGTGACGCTGCAGTGGGCTCGTCGATGACCTCCGTCCTGCCGTCCTACCGGTCCTGATCTCGTTGCACCGAAATGGAAACCTTTGGCTGATTCCTCGGGACTCCGCGCCTGTGGCTTGCCTCCTTTGCACCGAAGAGGAAACCTGCGCTCTGCGCCCGCCTGGCGCCCGCATGGCCTTGGTCGTCATGGCTCACGTCAGCTGAGCCTCGTGAGGTAGCCTTGCATAGAACTCTCCGCCCCTCAGGAGCCAGCCTGAGGAGGCCGATCCCCTCGGGATTCTTGGTGTCGCCCACCTCGCGAGGCTTGGCCCCTCGCGAGGGTCTTGTGTTGTTGATACTAAAGCCGGGACGTACCAGGCCGTTGATGGAGCCACGTGGTGGGCCACAGGTAGGCAGGGCTGGATACCCCTAAATCAAGGACTCTGACAGTCGTGGTGTTCATTGATGACATATTGGTCTACTCGAACAATGAAGAAGAGCATAAGGAGCATTTGTGTTTTGTCCTTGAGAAGCTCAGGGAACATCAGTTGTATGCCAAGTTCAGCAAATGTGAGTTTTGGTTGAAGGAAGTTGGTTTTCTCGGACATGTTATATCGGAAGAAGGAATAGCAGTAGACCCTACCAAGGTTTCTTCTGTCACTAAATGGTTGGCACCCACCTCAGTTGGGAGAGGTCAGAAGTTTTCTTGGACTCGCAGGTTATTACCGGAGATTTATTGAGAATTTTTCCAAGATTGTGAAGCCCATGACGGAGTTATTGAAGAATGACACCAAGTTTAAATGGATTGAGGATTGTGAGGCCAATTTTTAGGAGTTGAAGAAATGTTTGGTTACAGCCCCAGTGCTGATACTTCCAGACCAACGCAAGGATTTCTAAGTGTATTGCGACGCTTCACGTCGAGGACTTGGAGGTGTGCTTATGCAGGAAGGAAGTGTTGTTTCATATGCCTCACGATAGCTTCGACCTCACAAGTTGAATTATGTACGCATGATTTGGAGTTAGCAGGCATAGTGCATGCACTCAAGACATGGAGACATTTTCTCATCGGAAACCGTTGCGATGTTTACACGGATCATAAGAGTTTGAAGTACATCTTCACACGGAAGGAGTTGAACCTCATGCAAAGGAGATGGTTGGAGCTCATAAAGGCTTATGATATGAGATTGCATTATCATCCAGGAAAGGCCAATGTAGTAGCAGATGCTTGAGCTGCAAGAGTTATGTTAACACGCTCATAACAGGAGGATTACCTAAGGAGTTAGCAGATGACCTTTGACAGCTATGCTTGGATATAGTTCCGAGAGGTTATGTTGCTGCATTGGAAATTCAATCCACTTTGTTGGGTAAGATCAAAGAAGCCCGGAAGACGGACAAGGAGATTGCTGAGATAAAGGAAAGGATGAGTAAAGGAAAGGCTAAAGGATTTCGTGAGGATGAGCACGACACCTTATGGTTTGAGGATCACATTTATGTGCCTAATGACCCCGAGATCAGGAAGTTGATTTTTTAGGAGGCTCATGGTTCACCTTACTCGATTCACCTACGCAACATGAAGACGCATCTGGATTTGAAGGAAAGTTTCTGGTGGACCGGAATGAAGAAGGATATTGCCAAGTATGGAGCAGTATGTGATGTATGTCAGAGAGTTAAGGTAGAGCATCATAAACCAGCAGGATTGCTACAGCCGTTGCCGATACCCAAATGGAAGTGGGATAAAATTGGCATGGATTTGATCACTGGATTACCCAGGACTTGTTCAGGCTATGACTCAAACTTTAAAGTAGGCCATTTCATCTCGATGAAGAAAACTTATACCAGTGCTAAGTTGGCGAAGATATACACAACCAGGATCTTATGTGTGCATGGAGTTCCGAGGACCATTGTATCAGATAGAGGAACACAGTTTACTTTAAAGTTTTGGAATTAGTTGCATGAAACTTTGGGTACCAGGCTAGAGTTCAGTACAACCTTTCATCCACAGACAGATGGACAGACTGAGAGAATCAATCAGATTCTGGAGAATGTGCTGAGAGCTTGTGCACTAGATTATGGATCTAGTTGGGATGACAATTTGCCCTATCCAGAGTTCTCCTATAACAACAGTTATCAAGCCAGTTTGAAGATGGCCCCTTTCAAAGCTTTGTACGGAAGAAGGTGCAGGATGCCGTTATCATGGGATGAAGTTGGAGATCGACAGTTGTTTGGACCAGACTTAATCAGAGATTCTGAGGAGAAGGTTAAGTTGATACGAGATAGACTCAAAGTAGCCCAGTCCAGATAGAAGAGTTATGCAGATACTAAACGCAAGGAGATAGTCTACGAAGTTGGAGATAGAGCATATCTTCGTGTGTCCCCACTCGAGGAGTTAAGAATTTTGGAGTCAAGGGAAAGCTAGCACCACGTTTTGTGGGACCATACTGAGTTTTGGAACGCATGGGAGAAGTTGCCTACAAGTTGGAATTACCCGAAGGATTGTCAGGAGTTCATGATGTGTTTCATGTTCCTAGTTGAACAAGTGTCATACTGAGATGGCCGACATTCCTCTAAGAGATACAGTGCCACTGGAAGCAATTAAGATGGATAGTGATCTGACCTACGAAGAGAAGCCAGTCAAGATTCACGAGTTTTCTAGTCGTGTACTCGCATCAAGGTTATCAAGTTTTCAAAGTTCCGTGGAGCAATGATACCAAGGAGGAAGCCACCTGGGAGCGAGAAGAAAATCTTCGCCAAGGACCACCCAAACCTTTTTGCTGACCAACCCGAATCTCGAGGGCCAGACTCATCTTAAGGGGGGTAGGTTTGTAACATCCCAATTTTCTATTTGGATGTTATACATAGATCATCATATGCATATCATATTTTATTTGCATTTTGTTGTGATCCTAGAAATCTTAAGCAACTCAAGGACCCAAGGAGAGAGTTGGAGGTTTCACAAAATTCATACTTGAATTTATTTCAAATTTGAAAAGAGGATCAATTTGATTTTAATATTTTCTCTCCAATTATTTCCAATAATAAAAATAAACGAGAGAAGATAATATGACTTCTTCAACATAAGAGAAATATTGGAGAAGAAATTTTAAAATCAAATTATTATTTTATTTGTATTTTATTTGAATTAGAGATAACTTGCATTTTTGAAAATTGCATTTTAGTCCAAAAAATGTCCATCTTGTCCTAAATATTAGGTTTGTACGGTAAAAATTGTTTCTGGAATTTTGAGAATTTCTTTTGTATTTTACTAGGATTTTTCTCTGCCGCAAAATTTATTAAAAAAAAACTTCCCAGACCGCACTGGGCCGAAGCCCAGCCAGCCCGTCCGAGCCGCCGCCGCCTTCCTCGTGTGCGAGAGCCGGACGCCCCGGCGCGCCCCCTCTCGCAAGTCGGAGACCCCTAGGGCCTCCTTATAAGATGGGACCCGACCCCCTCCTCCTCCTCATCACGCCTCGCTGCCGCCCGCAGCACCCACCACCGTCGCAGCCCGTGCCACCGCCGCCGCCACAACCTGCTGCTGCCGCACGCGTCGCCGCCATCCTGCACCACCGCCGCCTCGCCTCGCCTCGCCTCGCCGCCGCCGGATCCTGCCACCCGCCGTTTGACCTCGCCGCCGTTGACCGGTAAGAACCGGTTGGTTCTTTCGGTTTTCCGATCGGTTTTATTTTTGGTTTTGTTTCGGTTAGGTTAGATTGGTTTATTTTTATTAGGTTAGTTTAATTAACGAATGTTCGTTCGTTTAGATCTATTAGTGAACGGTTTTCGTTCAATTAGTTCTGTTAACGAACGTTCGCACGGTAGATTTTTCTTTTTAGCTTTATTTTCGGCAGGGACCTATCCGCGAATAGTTTTCTCATGATTTAACCCCTAGTGTTAAAACTAGTGTATCTTTTTGCTTGTTCGTCCAAATTAGATGAAACCAACACCTAAATCTCCGTAACGGTCTCTTCCTTCCAGTTAACTAACTTGAACATGATTTTGGCAATTTAAAATTTGAGTTTAGTTCAGATTAGTAAACGATCTTGTTTCGTTTGGATCTTGTGTTTCGTAACTCCGTTTGAGTTGTTTCTTTTTGCAAATCGTAGCTAATCACATATACCTACTGTTAAGATCTAATCCACATGATAATAATGCTCCTAGGTTTTGTTTTCTGTTTAGTTTAGACGTTTGCTTGTTTCGTGTTTGATTTGGATCTTTTCTTGATTTCTCTTTGTTTCGTTTGAGTGATTGCTTATGTATGCTACTGTTTGTCTACGCTAGATTACCCGGAGTGCGAACCTTGTTACTACGAATCTCTAGAGTTTGCAGATCGTTAGTAAGGCAAGTTACACTTTGATCATACTCTTCTATACCTAGTTTTTACTATGCATTAGTATTGCCCCTCAAATATTTGCATGAGTAGGATTTAGGAACATGTGGTTTGGTTGTAGTAGTTGAGGTAGGAATCTAATACCTTTTGATCACCCAGGGAATATACGTTATGATTTATTATTGCTTAGCCATGCTTGTAGACAGGGATTGGATCATGATTCACATGGAAGTTATGAGAGTTATTAATCATGGATAACATTAAGGTGACAACTTTAATACACATCTGGGGGGATTGGTTGGGGCACCTGGAGAACCCAGTGTTGACCATTAAGGGAAATCCCGGAGTACCCGTGTGATTTTTCCTTGGTTGGCCACCTAGGCTCAAAGGGATCATATGACATTTCATGCCTAGAAACTTCCGTGTGCAGCCACAAGCCATTATGGGCTCTGGCATAGTTGAGTAAGTTGTAAGAGCTCTCGAAGAGGTGGACTATAAGATGTAGTGGGAAAGTAGGTGTACCGGTCTGCCCGGAGTAGAGAGTTAATGCTTCATAAAGACTTTGTCTCGATCTTCCGATCATGGATGCGGTCGAGTCTTGTGGGGAACAGTGTGCAACCTCTGCAAAGTGTATAAACTAATCATGGTTAGCCGTGTCCCAGGTTATGGACATCTTGAGTATCTGGAATTGGATATTATTGTTGATCTCATCACACTTTAATTAATTGAATTGGGTTTAATGATGATACTTGTTTAATTGGGATTTGAGTTGGAGGAACCTTCTCAAATTCTGGTACAACTTGGGAGTAGTTTAAATAAATGTATTCCTTTGTTGTAGGAAAAAACTAGCTTTATGCAATATCGTAAACTTAGGGCCTCCACCAGCCAAATATTGCATGTAGATATAGTTCTTGCATTTCATTGCTTTGTAGTGTAACTCTGCCAGCATATTCAATGTGCTGACCTACACTGCTTCAACGTCTCATATTGCAGACTTTTCAGACAACAAATAAGGTGTGATAGGTCGTTGTCCTGCACTCAGCTATACCGTTAGAGTTGATGGACTCATTTACCTTTGAAGCTTCCGCAGTTATTTAGGTTAGATGGCCTTGAGACATATATTTTTTGTGTAATCATACTCTTTATGAGGACTCAATGTAATAAGTGTGTGATTGAACTCTGTTATAATTCCTTGAGTACTGTGTGTGTCGGCATTACCGACCCAGGGATGACACTTAAGCACAGAGACTTCGGTCCATTGGGATCATGGTCGTTACATCTTACTGGGCTATTCCCTCTTTCTTCCCTGGGTGGGACACCTGCCTAAGGCTGATATCTCCTCCCCTTCCCGATGTGCCAATAATGCAGCACTAACCACTTGATTATTCACTGCCACATATAGCAACAACGACTCATGTGGTTTGGGTGCAACCAAAGTGGGCACAGAAGACAAGAATGTCTTCAAATCTTGCAATGCTGAGTCTGCTTCTAGGGTCCACTTCATAGGTCCCGCCTTCTTCAAAAAAATTAAGAACGACAAGGTGCGCTCGGCAGACTTGGAGATGAATCAGCTAATTACGGCAATGCACCCTGTCAAATGCCTCACAACCTTAACTATCGTGGGTACCTGAATCTGCTCATGGCCTTGATCTTATCTGGGTTAGCCTTCGTACCGCGGTGGGACACAAAGAAACCAAGCAGTTTGCCGAAGGGAACGCCAAACACACACTTCTCCGGTTTTAGCTTCATGTTGATCTTGCGCAGATTAGCAAATGTCTCTTCCAAATAATGGATGAGGGTTGATCTGTCCTTGGTCTTGACCACAATATCATCCATATAAGCTTCGATGTTCCTATGGAACTGTGGTTCAAAATCAATTTGGACTGGTCTTGCAAAAGTGGACCCATCACTCTTCAACCCGAAAGGCATGCGCACAAAGCAGTATGTGCCACATGGGGTGATGAATGAGATCTTTTCTTCATCTTCCTTGGACATGAATATCTGATGGTACCCAGAGTATGGATCCAGAAAGGAGAGAAAATCACACCCGAAAGTGGAATCCATAATCTAATTGCTGCACGACTAGGGGAATGGGTCCTTCGGGCATGCCTTGTTCAAATCCGTGAAATCTATTCAAACCTCCACTTCCCATTAGCCTTGTGCACAACCACTAGGTTTGCTAACCATGTTGTATGTAGTACTACTCTGACCAAACCAGCTGCCTCAAGTTTCTTGGTCTCCTCGGCAATGAACTGCTGCCACTCCAAGGCCTGCTTCCGAACCTTCTGCTTGACGGGTCAGGCATGTGGGCAGACATCACGGTGGTGCTCGATTACCTTCCTCGGAACACCGGGGATATCAGATGGTTGACAAGAAAACACATTGATATTCACCTGCAAGAAGGCAATGAGCAGACTTTCCTATTTGTCACCAAGGGTGGCACTGATAGTGAAAGTACCATCAGCACCAGTCGGCCCTGCGGGGACCTTATTCAAATGGGGTGCAACAGCCTCTGTCCTCTTGCTTTTGGGACTCTCCGGCATGTCATCAACAGGTGAGTCACACTCTCTAAAGGTATGCTTCCCGGATTCCTTGCCGACGTCCCTACTATACTTCTTCTTTCCTTTGCTTTCCTTGGCGGGCAGTGCGGCTTCAGCGGCCTCTGCCGTGATTGTGTCCGGCACATCTTATCCATGCAAATCATTGCATCTTTCTTGTCTAGCAAAATGGAAATGACGCCCATCTGCCCTGGCATCTTCAAGGTGTTGTAGGCATAGTGGGATGCCGCCATGAATTTGTCCAAAGCCGAGCGCCCAAGGATTCCGTTGTATGGCAGGGGGAGGTCGACCACATCAAACACAATCTTCGTAGTCTGGTAGTTTAACTCTCCCCCAAAGTTCACTGCCGACATGATCTTTCCCTTCGGACGACTCCTGCCGGGATTGACTCCTTGAAACGTGCCCGTGGCCTTAGGCTCTTCCTCTACTATCTGGAGTTTGCTGATAATCTATGGGGAAATCAGATTCAACCCGGACCCGCCGTCAACCGGCATCTTTGTGACCTTGAGGTTGCGGATCGTTGGTGAGACCAACAACCACAAGCACCCTACCGCAGTGATGTTGTCGGGGATGATCCTCTTCATCAAAGATGATGGGCATGTGTGACCACTTCAGCGGTTTCCGAGAACCTGCCGCTGGCTCCATGCCATTGACCTCACGCGCCCACTGTTTAAGTTGACGGTGAGAGGAGTGCAAAGATGCACCCCCGTCAATACACAGGGCGTTAGTGGCCTTCTGGAATTCCTACTCACTGGTTTCGTCTTCATACCCTCTATCAGTTTCATCATTGCAACCCTCATTCTCTTGTCCCCTGGCAGGTTTCCCTTGGTTTCGAGGAGCCTTGCCGGGGCAATTCGCTTCACCGCCCCGACCCTTTCCACCAGTACCGTTCTGACCTTTTTCCTTATCACGCTTCTCATACTTAGCCCTCTACTTCTTGACGAGCTGCTCAATCTGAAGACACTCCTAGAGATCGTGGCCCTTGACCCGAGGAATCTTGTAGTATGGTCCATCACTTTTCCCAGCTTTCTTGGCAGTCGCAAATGTAGCCTCCCGGCAGTCAGCGCACGCGGCAGCTTCCTTGCAGGGGGCTTTGGCCTTAGCCTTCTTGCTGGTAATAGGCATGCCCGATCTCTCAACGGTCATCACTGCCTTATCTTTACACTTCTTGTTGTACTTCTTGTTCTTCTTCTTCTGACTAGTGCTCTCGTCGTCATCCTCTGAGTCGATGTCGAGTCAATCTTCCTATCCAGGCAGTTTCCTCCCCTCCTGCACCCGAGCACATTTATTACCAAGGTATATAGCTCCTTCATAATATTGCGAAACCGAACATTCGTCTTGGAACGTATCCTGCAGTTGCGCATGTTGGATTGGAAGGCAACTATCAGAGCTGCCGGGTGGATGTCTGGGATAATTTTGTGGACTCGGCTGAATCTCTGCAAGTAATTTCGTAGAGTCTCTCCTTCTTTCTGCTAGAGAAGCTGCAAGTCGCTGGGCCGCCCTGGTTCTTGATGGCAGCCCGTGAAGGCACCAATGAACTCATGACACAGTTCATCCCAGATTGAAATTGAGTTCTTCGGAAGATGCATCAGCCAAGACCTCACATTTGACTTGAGCGCTAAAGGGAAGTAGTTGGCGAACACCTTCTCATCTGTTACCACGGCAGGTTGAACAACAATAATATAGATGCTCAAGAACTCTGCTGGGTTCAGTCTCCCATCATACTTCTCACGTATCTCTGGCTTGAACGTGCGAGCGGACGACAAATGGACTTGCCGCAGCTCATGCGTGAAGGCAGGGCACCCGACCTTGAAAGGTAGGCACCCACCATCTCCAAGCACGGGTTCGTCGACGTCGGGGCCGCCACACCCATTGGGCTGGCAATGGATGTCGCAGCGCTGCTCGATGACGACACGCGCACCTTCCCTCCGCTTGTCCTCCGGGGCCCGACGTTGGCCTTGACGTGCTCGAGGGTCGGAAGAGGCCATCGAGACATCATCGGGCTCTTGGCTATGTGGATCCCATGCAGCTTGCCGTGGTGGGGATTGCATCGTGGGCGTGGCCCCATCCGTTCGGCCGGCCGCACGAGCCGTTGCCGTCGCCTGGGGAAGTCGTGGCTGGCCAGCTCACTGTGATCCTCCCGCCTCTGTGAAACCAATCAGGCTTTGGATGGTGGCTCACCACTCATCCATCCGACCGGCTGCCGGCGGATATCTCAACAGCAACTAGGCCTATGCCATGGCCTCATAGGCCGTGCTTGGCATAGATGATGATGATGTAGACCGTATTGTCACTCGGCTCTTCATGGTGCTAGTGGCGACCACGCTGCGCCCTTGTTGTTGTGAACCAGCCGCTTGGATAGTGTGGTGATGCAGTGCAGGCGCTTGAGGGCCAGCGGCTCCGTTGGGCATAGTAGCTGGGTTAGCCCGTTCCGAGGGTGGCACTTGCCCTGCGGTCGTGCCTGCTGCAGCGGCGGCCGGAGGGTTGTGATTCGCCCTAGAATGTGTGCCACCACTGCGGCTGTGCCCTTTGGCGAGGAGAGAGGGTGCGGACAAAATAATCCCTCTATCCGTACCTCGTGGAGTATGGCTGTTGGGATGTTGCTGATGTTGTCCTTCCCCGGTGCCTCCCGCCTCTGCTTCGGCCACGGGGGTGGTGGTGACAATGCCGCGTGCGCCGACCACATCTCCCACAACATCCACATCCTCACACGTCTCTGCGTTCCACGCAACATCAGCGGTCGCGGGTGGCGGAGCCTTCAAGGTGGATGGGTGATTTATAGCTCCGGGCTTCTTCTTGGGTGCCATAGTCAATGATGAAAATGGAAATGAAGATGACGCACTACTGACGCTCTCGGGTTCGCGCAAGTGATCCCCCACCTGGCGTGCTAAAGATGTCATGGGAAACCTCGGCCACCTATGGGGCCATGAGCCCCTTTTGGTTCAGCAGAGGGATGGGCACGTTGCACAAAGACTGGAGAAGCATGAAACAGCGTGACAGAGATCACATGGGTAGTTTAACCCAGGTTCGGGCTGTCGTGAGGCATAAAACCCTACTCCTGCTTTGGTGGAAGAAATGGCGGTGGACGCAGCACACTTCCCCGGCAGGGTTACCTTGGGGCGAATGTGGGTACGCGTGTATGGATGTGTGAGGGTCCGGACGGATATATCCTCGAGCCTCTGGAATCAGAACCTGCCAACCGAACCGAACCCCTTCTATGGTTGCCATGGGCCTCCTTTTATAGATTAAGGGGTCACCACAGTGGCAAATTAGTCTTTACATACTATTTAGACAACAAATGGTGCTATCATACCTATCTCTGCAGGCTGATAGAATGCATTAAAAGCATCGTTGATTGTCACATCATAGCATGTCCGGCAACCCTTGCCGGGCTATTTTGCCAGCTACGCGCCTTCTTTTTTTTTGAGGAACTTGACAGTGGGAGAGAACTCCCACTGTATATTTTCATATATCCATATAAATGGGGTGTTTACATAGACATATCACTTACACAATATCCACCCCCACTACTGGTGTCACCAACAGGGGGTGTCCAGCTACGCCATGATCACTACTTATACACTGTTTTTGGCTCTATGTAAGCTAAAAGAGTACAAAAGTAAAAGAAGGACTCAACCAAGTGTGTCATAGTACGAAAGTAGGGCAGCCCTGCGTGCACCCTTTACTCTATGTTGCAAAAGCCCTAAGTCCTCTTTGAAGCGCTGAAACCAGGATGCAATGCTTGGGGCTACACCTCTGAAGTGTTTATAGTTTCTTTCTTTCCACAAACTCCAAGCAGCAGTGAAGAACGTTTCGATGAAGAAATGATTGGGCCAAATGGGTTGTGTGTTTTGCATCACAACAAACCTATTTTGAAAATCAGGCCAATCAACACATATCTTAGCCCAGCATCCTTTACTAAACTGGCAAGTTAAGATCATATTATCGAGAGTCTCATGAATATTTCGTCCACAAAGGAGACAAGTGAAATCATTCCCAATGTCATAATGTCTTCTCCTCAACATGTCACGAGTGTTCAACCTGTCTTGCAGCAACAACCATCCAAATACTTTGATTTTCATTGTACAGGTTGATTTCCAGAGGAGCCGAAAAGAGGGATGAGCTGCTGTGTCACTAAGTAGTTGTTATAATAATCTTTCGATCTATACTCGGTTGCACCCCAGGCGTAGTGCCAAACATCAGATATTGTTGTTGATGGGTGTATGTGAGATGTTGCATGTTGGACATCCTGCACCTCATTAAGAGCATGAGCAGACAGCGGTTGGTGAAAGGTTTCATGCAGCTCAGTGTTGGCCCAGAAGTCAGCGACCGTTATGTCTTCATGCAGAGCAAAAGAAAAGGCACATGGGTGTGAAGATTGGAGCACATCATTTGACCACAAGTCCTTCCAGAGTAGCGTAGTCGATCCGTCAACCACTTGGACACAGGTGATCCCCCTGTAAATGGGCGTTAGTTTGAGAATGTCTTTCCACCAGAAAGATCCGACCGAGTCTACCGCATGAGGCACCTGGTTAGCGTATTGATTATCCCAAAGCATAGTAACCCGCGACACGTCCAGTTTGTTATAGAACTTGTGCAAAAACTTCAGCAAGAGGGCATCATTATGGATTTGAATTTTGATCACTCCCTTCCAGTTCCCGCCTTCTTGCTTGACACGTCTCAGGACGGGTGTCATATGGAGGTGTTTGTTGTTGGAAGTATCTTCCATGTGGCGAAAAGCAGCTACTTAGTCACCTTGGGGCTTGACACCACACTGATCTATGACTTGCGTGGTGGAGTGGTGGAGTGGCTTGACTCCGCTAGCCCCGGAAGGCCTGCCGGGACGATCTGGAAGTTTGGTTTCGAGGCAAACCCAACCTTGTCAGGCTCACCTGCCCGACAAGGGACGTTCTTTCCTTAGCGATATCTTGCTTCTCTGGCTCATCTTAATTTTCTTGATTTGTGCTTGGATCCTTCAAAGAATTGATCCCTCTTGCTTGATCTAATCCTGGTGTTGTAATCTTGTCCTTGGGACTGTGCACAGTCTGGGCAACGAACCCAGGGTTTGTTGCACCGACATACACGTGTAGCAGCTCTCCCAAGGCCACCTTGCCGGGCTCGAGCGCTGCTTGTTCTTTGTGTTCCTCCACATAATCCACTAAAGCAGGAGTACGGTTTTAAGCTTCCCAGTGGCCCGTACCTGGTTAAAAATCACGAGAGTCATCATCGCCGTGTTGCATCATGGCCTCCGCTCTTTGTGCAATGTGATCTCCCCCTTGCCGACAAAGGGGCCCGAGGCCCCATTGGTGATCGAGTTGTCCCACAATAGCTTTGGCACGCCTGCTAGGGGGAACGCTTGCGCGAACACGAGGTTGTGAACGACACGTCGATCATCGTCATCATCGTCTTCATCCCTGGCGCCCAAGAAGAAACCCAGCGTGACCACACACCCTTCCACTTCGAAGGCCCCCTCGCACGCGGCCACCAATGTTGTAGTTGTGACAGCAGCGTTGGGTGAGGCGGGTACCACGGGAGACACGACCAGCGCAGACGGCGCCGTCGTTGTGTCCCCCATGGCCGAAACTGGAGCAGGAGACACCAGGGAAGGGAAGCACCAACAAAAACCCGACGGGCATAGCCCACAAGCCGTGGGTGGAGGGAACATTCAGTCTCCACCTTCTCGCCGCACTAGCGGGCGCAGCCGTAGTGATGACGCCCTCTCTGGTGCGAGTCGTGACTCCCCAACCGTGTTTGCGCAGGCGCGGGTACTGGGCGCGTGCCTCGCCCAGAGCAAGACGGGCAAGATGCAGCGCCGAACTGGGTCGTCAATCCCCGAGCGCGGTCCACTCATCGCCAAGCCGCCTTGGCGACCGGTGTGCAATGGCGAGAAGCGGGGACGCCCCTGCTGGTTCCACCAGGAGTCGAGCGACGTCGCGGTCTGCCTCGTTCAGTATGCCAAGCATAGTTACGAAAGACATGTCGCGAGCCGAACTCCTGCTGAGATTCTTGCCAGCAGCAGATCAAATGTTGAGGGGAAGGCCACCATCCAAAGTTTGATCGGCTTCGATGTAGCTGGAAGATCCCAGCAGGCAGAACTATCACAGCACCCGTGACCGACGGCAACATTCCAGGCTAATGGCCGTGTCAAGGAGGCCACACAAACGGTGCAGTCCCCTCCACGACAGCAGACCCAGAGGCAGCGGCATCAAGAGCAGCGTGTCTACGAGCCCGATGAGACGTCGATGGCCCTGTCTGGTCTGCAAACCCATCAATATCAGTGATGAGTTCTGGAAGATCGGCGGAGGGAAGATGCGCGCGTCACTATAGAGAGACACCGGGAGACACGCCATGAGTCACACAGGCACAATGGCCTGGGTATTGATGAGCCCGCGCCCAGTGATGGTGGGTACTTGTCTTAGGCTGGGTGCCCTGCCTTCACTCATGAGCTGCGGCAGGTCCGCTGGCCATCTGCCCGAGTCTTCAAGCCCAAATTACCAGAAAAGTATGATGGAAAGAGAAACCCGGCAGAGTTCTTGAGCATTTATACAATTGTCGTTCAAGCTGCCGGGGGCAGGGATGAGAAAGTGTTCGCCAACTACTTCCGTTTGGCACTCAGTCCAAATGTGAGGTCATAGCTGATGCACGTGCCAGAGAACTCCATTTCATCATGGGATGACTTGTGCAATGAATTTGTTGGCACCTTCAAGGGTGGCCACCAAGAGCCTGGGAGGCCTAGTGATTTGCAAGTTCTTACACAAAAGGAAGGGGAGAGCTTGCGGAAGTATATGCAAAGGTTCAGCCGAGTGCACCACAACATTCCAGAGATACACCTAGCAGCTGTGATTGAAGCGTTCCATTCAAACATGCGCAACGGAAGGATACGTTCTAAAATAAACATCTGCCTGGCCAATGCCCTCAGTGAATTATGCACCATAAAGGATAAATGTGCTCGGGCTAAGAAAGGAAGGTGACTCCCCAGGGAGGAGGATGGCGTCGAGGTTGATTCGGAGGACGACGACAAGGCCACTAACTCGAAAATGAGAAGCCGAAGGCGCAATAGGAAGCGCAAGGATAAGTCAGTATTGGCTGTGGAGAGGTCTGGCGATCTCACCACCGACAAGCAGGCCAAAACTGAAGCCCTGGCAAGGAAGCTGCCGCGTGCGCTGATTGCCGAGAGCCCGCGGCGGCAGAGAATGTCATCAAGTTGAACAACTTGTTAAGAAGCGAAAGGCAGAGTATGAGAAGCGCGACAGAGAGAGAACAACAGGGTGTTGGCAGAAAATGCCGTGGCAGTAGAGGGGCACAGCCGCGGGAAGGCCCCGCAGTAAAAAGAGAAACCTGCCAGAGGCCGTGATAAGAAGGAAGGAGATGGTGGGAGTGGTGAAGCGGATGAAGAAGAAACCAGTGAGCAAGAATCCTAGAAAGCGACTGAAGCCATGTGTGTTGACGGGGGTGCATCCTTACACTCCTCTCACTACCACCTCAAACAGTGAGCATGCGAGGTCAATGCTGTGGAACCAGCTGCAAATTCCCGGAAGCCGCTTAAATGGTCCCGCAGGCCTATCATCTTCGATGAAGAGGATCATCCTGACCACACCACTGCGGTTGGGTGTTTGCCGTTGTTGGTTTCCCCAACGATCCGCAACCACATGGTCACCAAGATGCTAGTTGATGGCAGGGTTGGGTTGAACTTGATTTCCCCTAAGGTGGTTTGAAACTGCAGATCCCAGATGAGGAGCTTAAGGCCACGGGTACTTTCTAAGGAATCAACACCGGAGGAAAGGTCACTTTACCTATGATATTTGGCAGTGAGATGAACTATCGGACTGAGACGGTTGTGTTTGACGTGGTTGAGCTTCCTTTGCCTTACAATGGGATTCTTGGTCCTCCAGCTCTGGCAAAACCGATGGTGGCATCCCACTATGCCTACAACACCTTGAAGATGCCAATGTCGATGGGTATCATCTCCATTCCATCAAATAAGAAGGATGCAATTATATGTGTGCATCTGATGTATCGAGATGTGGTGTAGATGAGGCTGCAGAGGCCACAGCTCCTGCCAAAGATACAAAGAAGGGAAATAAATCTAGCAAAGATGCCGTCAAGGACTCCGGGAAGTGTGTCTCTTCGGAGGGCGCCGCACCAGCTGAGGACTTGCCTGAGAGTTCCACTGCCAAGAGCCCAAGGTTCCTTCACCTACTGTGAAAAAGGTCCCGGCGAGGCAGGATGGCATTGATGGTACATTCACTATCAGCGCACCCTTGATGACAAATAGGAAAGCGCGCTCGTTGCCTTGCTGCGGGCGAATGTCGATGTGTTTGCCTGGCAACCATCTGACATCCCAGGTGTTCCCAGGAAGGTAATCGAGCACCACCTTGCTGTCTGTCCTCATGCCCGGCCCGTAAAGCAGAAAGTCAGAAAGCAAGCCTTACAACAGCAGTAATTCATTGACAAGGAGACTAAGGAACTTGAAGCAGCTGGATTGGTCAGAGGAGTGTTGCATCCAACATGGTTAGCGAACCCAGAGGTAGTATGCAAGGCAAATGGTAAATGGAGGCTCTGCATTGACTTCACAGAGCTAAACATGGCATGCCCGAAGGATCCTTTCCCCCTACCGCGCATCGATTAGATTGTAGACTCCACTTCCAAGTGTGATCTGCTTTCCTTTTTGGATGCTTACTCTGGATACCATCAGATATTCATGTCCAAGTAAGACAAAGAGAAAACCACATTCATAACTCCGTGTAGCATGTACTGCTTCATACGTATACCTTTCGGGTTAAAGAGCGCTGGATCCACTTTTGCTAGGCAGTACACATCGGTTTGGAACCACAACTGCACAGAAATGAGGAAGCTTATATAGATGATATAGTGCTGAAGACCAAGGATAGATCAACGCTCATTCAAGATCTGGAAGAAACATGTGCAAATTTGCGCAAGATAAACTGTTAAAGTCTGAGAAATGTGTGTTTGGCGTCCCGTCTAGCAAGCTACTGGGCTTCTCACCAGGGGATAGAAGCCAACCCCGACAAGATCACAACAATCGAGCAGATACAAGCACCCAGGACTATCAAGGATGTGAGGCGTTTGACTGGATGCATTGTCGCGCTAAGTAGGTTCATCTCCAAGTCTATGGAGCATGCCTTTCCTTTTTCCCAATCTTGAAAAAGGCTGGTCTGATAAAGTGGACCCTATTGGCAGAAGCAACACTACATGACCTAAAAACTTACCTTTCCTCTGCTCCCACCTTGGTTGCGCCTAAGCCACAAGAGCCGTTGTTTCTATACTTGCTGTGATGAATCAAGTTGTTAGTGCGGCACTGGTGGCACAGCGAGAAGTGGACAAGGAAGCAGCCGCGGCAAATGGACCTCCCGGGGAAGGAACCGAAGCATTTATGGCAAGACGTGACATACACCAGGGGGAGACAAGGCAAGCTGTCGGGGGCAATTCCAAGACTGTGTCAAGGAAGAAAGTGGTACAGAGACCAGTTTACTTTGTCAGCTCCTTACTACAAGGGGCTAGATCGAGGTACTCTAGGGTCTAGTAGATGATCTTCGGCCTCATCATGGCCTCGAGGAAACTACGCCACTACTTCCAAGCCCACGAGATCACAGTTGTTACTCATTTCCCACTGTAGCGTATATTGAGGAACCCTAAAGCCACTATCAGGATAGTTGAATGGACGCTAGAGCTTCAAGATTTGGCCTGAAATATAAGAGCACCTCAACTATTTTGAGCCAGGGGCCAGGGGAAAAACCGCCAGGGGCTAGGGGAAGGAAGCGTGTGATGGCGAGAGTGATAGAGGGGACGAAGAGGAAACCAGTGAGCAAGAGTTTCAGAAGGCCACTGACGCCCTGTGTGTTGACGGGGGTGCATCTCTGCATACCACCCACCGCCAACTCAAGCGGTGGGCGCAGGAAGTCAATGTCGTGGATCTAGCGCCAGAGGCCTGGAAGCCGCTAAAATGGTCTCGTACACCCATCATCTTTGACGAAGAGTAACATCCTACCCGTACCACTATGGTAGGGTGCTTGCCATTGTTGGTTTCTCCAACTCGCAACCTCAAGGTCATGAAGATGCTAGTGGACGGTGGGGCCAGACTGAATTTGATTTCCTCAGCAGTTATCAGCAAGCTTCAGATAGCAGAGGAAGAGCTCAAGGTTACCGGCACGTTTCAAGGAGTCAATCTCGGCAGGAGTCATCCTAAGGGAAAGATCGTGTTGCTGGTAACATTTGGGGGAGAACTGAACTACTAGACTGAGAAGATCGTCTTTGACGTAGTTGATCTCCCCCTGCCGTACAATGGGATACATGGATGCCCGGCCGTGTCTAAATTCATGGCGGCATCCCACTATGCCTACAACACCCTGAATATGCCTGGGCCACTAGGAGTGCTCACCATCCCATCAGATGAGAAAGATGCCATCATTAGTGTGGACGAGATGTACCGAGATGCGGTCGCGGCAGACGCAGCGATGGTAGCAGTTCCCGCAAAGGAAAGCAAAGGAAAGAAGAAACCTCCGGCAAAGAGTCCGGGAAGCGTGCCCCCACGGAGTGCACGACACCCGTTGATGACGTGCCGGAATGTACCAACGGAAAGAGATCCAAGGTTGCTGCTCCACAAGTGAAAAAGGTCCTGTCAGGGCTAGCTAGCGTTGATGGTACTTTCACTATGAGCACCACCCTCGATGACAAATAGGAAAGCACGCTCGTTGCCTTCCTGCGGGCGAATGTTGATGTGTTTGCATGGCAACCATCTGATATCCTCGGTGTTCCCAGAGAGCTAATCGAGCACCACCTTCCTGTCTGCCTACACGTGAGATATGTTAAACAGAAAGTCTGGAAGCAGGCCTGGGACAGGCAGCAGTTTATTGCAGAAGAGATCAAGAAGCTTGAGGCAACTTGTTTGGTCAGAGGAGTGCTACACCCCACTTGGCTAGCAAACCGAGTAGTGGTCCGAAAGGCAAACAGGAAGTGGAGGCTGTCCATTGATTTCACAGATCTCAACAAGGCTTGCCCGAAGGACCCATTTCCCTTGCCGCGTATTGATCAGATCATGGATTCCACTTCAGGCTGCGATTTGCTCTCATTTTCTGATGCCTATTCTGGATATCACCAGATCTTCATGTCCAAAGAAGATGAGGAGAAGACGTCGTTCATCACTCCATGTGGTACATACTGCTTTATCCGCATGCCATTTAGATTAAAGAGTGTCGGGTCCACCTTTGTAAGGGCAGTCTATGTTGGTTTTGAACCTCAGCTGCACAGAAACATTGAGGCTTATATAGATGACATTGTGGTCAAAACCAAGGACAGAGCAACTCTTATTCAGGATTTGGAGCAGACATTTGCAAATCTGCGCAAGATCAACTTGAAACTAAACCCAGAGAAGTGTGTGTTTAGCGTCCCCTCCGGCAAGCTGCTTGGATACTTTGTGTCCCATAGGGGAATCAAAGCTAATCCTGACAAGATCATGGCCATTGAGCAGATCCAAGCACCAAGGACAGTTAAAGATGTGAGGAGCCTGACGGGATGTGTGGCCACGCTAAGCAGATTCTTCTCCAAGTCTGCCGAGCGTGCCGTGCCGTTATTCAAGATTTTGAAGAAGGCAGGTCGTATGCAATGGACCCTTGAAGCGGACACAGCTTTGCAAGAGTTGAATTCCTACCTGTCCTCTTAGCCTACCCTGGTTGTACCCAAATCCAAGGAGCTGTTGTTGCTATACTTAGCGGCAACCAACCAAGTGGTCAGTGCAGCCTTGCTAGCACAACGAGAAGTGAATGAAGAAGAGAGGGAGTAGAAACCGGCAGAGGTAGATAAGGATCAAAACAGCAGAGAGCACGAAAATGAGGGCAACCCCAAGGAAGTGGCGAGGAAGAAAGTTGTGTCGTGCCAAGTGTACTTCATCAGCTCCTTGTTGCAGGGGGCTAAATCGAGGTACTCTAGTGTACAAAAGTTTATTTTTGGTCTCATGATGGCCTCAAGGAAACCACGCCACTACTTCCAAGCCAAGGAGATCACGGTTGTTACTCGTTTCCCGTTGCAACGGATACTTCGAAACCCAGAGGCTACCGGCAGAATAGTGGAGTGGGATTTGGAGCTATCCAGCTTTGGTTTGAAGTTTGAAAGCACATTAACTGTCCAGAGAAGGGCACTGGCAGAGATTATTGCAGAATGGATGCCAACCCCTGATGACGAGGTGACAGAGACAGTTATCCCCGGCAAGGAATCACCCCAAGAATGGATTATGTATTTTGATGGTGCTTTTTCCCTGTAAGGTGCAGGGGCTGGCGTGCTTCTTGTCGCCCCCTCTAGGGAGCACTTGAAGTACGTCATCCAGATGCATTTTTCCCAGGAAGAAGCAACCAACAATACAACAGAGTATGAAGGGCTCCTTGTCGGGCTCAAAATTGCAGCAGAATTGGGAATTCAGAAGCTGATCATTCGAGGGGATTCACAGCTGGTGGTGAGACAAGTTAACAATGATTATCAAAGTCCATTTATGGAGGCATACATTGAGGAAGTGAGAACATTGGAGGAGCACTTTGACGGATTGCAAACAGAGCACATACCCCGTGCGGAAAACAGCATTGCTGATCATCTATCAAAGTGTGCTGCACAGAAGCTTCCTATGGAACCAGGAACTTTTGTTCTCCGTCTTACTCAGCCCTCCGTATCCCCAGCAACAATGGCCCGGAATAGGAGAAATTTGGATACCGGAAAGCCTCTTCTGGTAGAGCCGTCCGCTCCAGGCAGAGACCCTACTGGAAACAACTCCTCGCAGCCTACCGGACCATCCCCTCCAGCCAGGCCCATGGACCCTGCATACGAAACTGGTGCTCCCGCAGCAGAGGAGGTGCCGCTAGTCCTCGTTGCCGAGCCCCAGGCGCCAACTTGGGCAAGGCACATTGTTCGCTTCCTCCAAACTGGAGAGCTTCCCGGCAACCAAGACGAAGCTAAAAAAGTAGCTCGGAGGGCCAGTATGTATCAGTTTGTCGATGACACTCTATACAGAAGGAGGCCCAGTGGTGTCAAACTGAAGTGTGTCTATAGGGAAGAAGGGAAGGAACTGCTTGCTGAGATACACGAAGGAATGTGCGGCTCCCACATTGTATCAAGGGCATTAGTTGAGAATGCATTTCGGCAAGGATTCTATTGGCCCACAGCCCTCCAAGATGTGATCGAGCTAGTCACTAAATGTGAAGCCTGCCAGTTCCATTCCAAGGAAACCCACCTGCCTGCCCAAGCGCTTCAAACAATCCCTCTATCATGGCCATTTTCGGTCCGGGGCCCAATATCCTCGGCCCCTTACCTCGAGCAATCGGGGGCTTTGAATTCTTGTTCGTTGCCATCAACAAGTTTACAAAGTAGCCAGAAGTGACTGTCGTGAGAAAGGTCACTACTCAGTCAGCTGTCAAGTTGTTGAAAGATCTGGTGTGTCATTTGGGAGTTCCGGCAAGGATCATCACCGACAACGGCACCCAGTTCATGAGACGAGCCTTTATGCAATATGTTCATGCCCTTGGATGCAAGATCTCATTCGCCTCTGTGGCACACCCCCGGAGCAATGGACAAGCTGAGAGGGCGAACGCTGAAGTGCTACACAGACTCAAGACAAGAACCTTTGATACGCTGTAGAAGCACGGCAGGCGGTGGATCGAGGAGCTACCAGTAGTTCTCTGGTCCCTCAGAACGACACCAAACCGAGCTACCGGGCAGACTCCCTTCTCCCTGGTCTACGGGGCACAAGCAGTTATCCTCGTGCAACTCATTTATGGGTCGCCTCGAGTACTTGCTTACGATGAAGTCGTGCAAGACCAGCACCTACATGACGATGTTGTGCTACTCGAGGAGAACCATCTCTGGGCTACTACACGTGCTGCACGCTATCAGCAAGCCCTGCGTCGCTATCATAGCCGCAGGGTTCATGCCCCGTGTTTTTAGGAAGGTGACCTTGCCCTTAGGCGCGTTCAATCCGCCAAGGGTACACACAATTTGTCGCCGAAGTGGGAAGGCCCTTACCGGGTAGTACGAGTCACCAGACCCGGCGCAGTCCATCTGGAGACCGGAGAAGGCACTCAATTGCAAAACTCATGGAATATTGAGCATCTCCGCAAGTTCTACCCGTAAGGTGCGAGGTTGCCGGGCCTATACAGGCCTTGCCTCAGCTGCATGTAACCCCTTGTACAAAGCCGGGGCGATGAACCCATGCAAGAGAAAATAAAGAAGCGCTGTAGGGGGGGCCCAACCTAGATTGCGTGCATGCATTAGCATTCCAGATCACTGCATAAGCATTTCATGAGCATTTGCATATGCATATAGTTAGGATCACATCCTGCATTCATTCTCGTCTACATGAAGCTGCAGGTTCTTGCCAAGAACTTGGCTTCAACAATGAGTTGAGAAGATTGCCCGGCACTGCGACCCCTGGCAAGCCAAACAGAGAAGTTCTGCCTCTTGTCCATTCGTGTTCTGTAAGCTATAACTTATGCATTTGAAAGCCTCGCCACTCTTTTCAGACTTAGGTGCTCCCATTCCTGACTCGAATGTTGCTTCGGTCAGAATGGTCGTAGTTGCCTTTGATGAGAAGAAATTGGCGGGGGGCTGGCCCCTTTGTCTGTAACCCGGCAGATATGGCTCTCTGATAGACAAAAAGGGTGCCGGCAAGATAGCCTGCCAGGAAAACTCATTTATTTACACTAAAGAGGCATCCCAACTCTGCATGGACATATACATGCACGGGTTCCCGACAAGGTTCATCTTTTTCATTAACATGCCGATACAAGTACAAGCATTACAAAACACAAAGATGGACACGAGAGATTACATTATTTGAATTAAAATTTGGCAAGTGCCTACAAGTTTAAGATTGAAAAGAGATAAGTGCCCCATGATGCCTTTGCCCCTGCCCATCTCCTACAATACGAGGTCGAAGAGGTGGGAAGGCGGGCACGGCCGGAGGCCGGCGCCTCCCAGGATCAGGACGTCACCGCTCTCCGGCGAGGAGGAAGAAACCAAAGGGCAGGCGTGGATTGTGACGTTGTCGGAGGATCGGGTTGTGAGGCCCGGAGTCACTGGCAAACACGGCTCACTGGAACGGATGCCCCCATTCTTGGCGCGTCACGGGTTGCCGCCATCGTCCACATCACTACCACCCGAAGACCCCAGATCGTCAGCCACAACAAACGCCATGCTCTCTGGCTTACCGCAAAGAGAGCATGGTCGTCCCCAATGGCCCTGGCGTCGAAAATCACCGCACGCCCCAAAGACATGTACGAAGACGAGAAGCCCTCCTCCGCAAACAGAGGATGACGCCTGGAGGAGACAAATCTGCCCTCACCAATGACAGAACTCCCCCGAGGCTCTTCCTCTATGTCGCGTAGCAACGAAGAATGAGGAGCGACCGACTACCACGCCTCGCACCCGTCGTGGGCCTCGGAATGGTGTTCTTCGCATCCCTTCCCACCATAATCAAGGCTACGGGAGGCACGACGACAAGCATGCTGGAGTCGCCACCTCTGGCGTTAACACCGCGCCGCCCGAGCATCCTCATGACCACAAAGAATTCTGAGCTAAAGCCTGGGCGGCCAGCCCCAGGCCACCGTTCTCGCATATTCAAGATGGAGCAAGGCATAGGAGAAGGAAAGTGCGGATGGATGCCTCCACTCCTCCCCCGCTCTTCCTTTTATAGGCAAATGGGGTGCTGGGGGCTGAATCCGCAACGAGTGACCACCGCCCTTCTCCAACAATTCAAGGAAGTCGGGCCCTCGCCATTATGCTCTCCCACACCACGCACCGCCATTACCTACCCTGCGCGATGCATGCGGCATACGTGGCTAAGGATAAGAGCGTGGTGGGAAGAGTGAATTGGCAGTTTTACCCCGAGCGTTAATATCATTCACGGGCCATTACTGGAGCAGCCCCACCACTATTGGCTTTACACGACGCACGGGGAAAACAGAAATTGGCCTGAAATTCAGACTAATGAAGAAGCAAAGAAGATCTCAAGAGACCAGCCTCTTCAGCAACACTGCCTGTGCACTTGTTAGGCCCTACCCCAACAACGCTCAGCAGCGTGTTCGGGGAAGGCATTGCGGCTTTTGTCGGTGCAACAGACCCTGGGCCTGTTGCCCTGACTATGCACAGACACAAAATCAAGATTGAAGCATTAGACCAATATGAACAACAGACCAAGAGATTCGAAGCATCAACAGGCAGATCAGAAAGGACCAAGGCCAAGTCAGAGAAGCAAGATATCATCAAGAAACAAGCGAAGAAAGAAGCCTCCCTTATCGGGTAAGCGAGGCCACCCCCAGGAGAAGATGACCGAGGCATCCCGGCAGGGCATGGCGGGACTCGCGGAGGCCAGATCACCTCACCAACTACCCCAGCACGACCCACGTCATCGATAAGTACGGTGTCAAACCGCAGAATGATTAAGTGGCAGCGATTCGCCACATGGTAGCCACTCTCTACCAAGAGAACCCACAGATGACACCCGTCCTATGGCGTGTCCGACGAGCAGACATGGAGCTGGCAAGATAGCTCGGCAAGCCTTGCTGGGCAACCAATGACATGACGTTAAGCGGCACATTAAATGTGCACTGTCAGCCTGCAAAGTTAGGTATGATAGCACTTTTTGCTATATTATAAGTGTCTAATGACTAATTTGCCACTATGGTGACCCCTTAGCCTATAAAAGGAGGCCCATGCAAATAGTTCGAGAGGTTGGAAAGTTAGATCACTCGCACCCTCGTACACGCGTAGCCACTGCTGCCCTGAGGCAACCCTTGTCGGGCAAGTGTACTATGCACCACCACCACTTTTCCACCATCAATTCACCAAAGTAGGAGTAGGTTTTTACGCCTCACGATGGCCCGAACCTGGGTAAAACTGCCCGTGTGATCACTGCCGCGCTTCCCCCACATTGGTCTTCTCTTTGTGCAATGCGACTCCCCCTGCCGAACCAGCAAGGGGTCGCCCCGGCCCCATAGGTGGCCGTGGTTGCCCGCGACAACATGCCATGTGCAGTGAACAACATTGTTGATCACCTTTCAAAATGCCTTGAAGCTCTGTGTGGAACCAGGAACTTTTGTCCTCCACCCGACTCAACCATCAGTGTCTCCTTCAATGATGGCCAGAAAAGAAGAAAGTTGGACTCCGGCAAGTATCTCCCTGTAGGGCGTCCTGAGGCCGCTGGTAGAGATGCTGTTGGGGACAACCCTGCTTTGGTTGGTGAGGAGCACCCTCCCGCGGAGCCACAAGTTCTTGCGGTCGAGGTGGGCGCTCCTCCAAACGAGGAAGCTCCTTTAGTCCTTGTTATCGAGCCACATAGTCCAACTTGGGCACATCACATAGTCCGTTTCCTCCAAACAGGGGAACTTTCTGAAGAACTAGAAGAAGCTGAAAGAGTAGACCGATGATCGAATATGTACCAGTTTGTTGATGACACACTGTACAGGAAAAAGGCCAAACAGTGTGAAATTGAAGTGCATTTGTTGGGAAGATAGCCTGAAGTAGTTGGCAGATATACACGAGGGTGTGTGTGGCTCTCATATTGGATCAAGAGCCCTAGTCGGAGAAGCCTTCCGGCAGGGTTTCTATTTGCCCACCGCCCTCCAAGATGCAACTGAGCTAGTCACCAAGTGTGAAGCTACTAGTTCCATTCCAAGAAAATTCATCAGCCAACTCAAGCTCTCCAGACGATCCCTTTATCCTTGCCATTCTCGGTCTAGGGACTTGACATCTTGGGCCCCCTCCCTTGCACTACCGAGGTTTTGAATTCTTGTATGTGGCAATCAACAAGTTTACAAAATGGACTGGGGTGGAGCCAGTGAGAAAGGTGACCATGCAATCAACTGTCATGTTCTTGAAAAGACTGGTGTGTCGTTTTGGATTACCCAACAGAGTGATCATTGATTACGACACCCAGTTCACAAGTCGCGCCTTTATGGAGTACACCCAAAGCCTTGGAAGCAAGGTATCCTTCAACTATGTCGCTCATCAACGGAGCAACGGGCAAGCCAAGAGGATGAATGCTGAAGTGCTATGAGGGCTCAAGACGAGAACTTTCGATAGGCTGCAGAGATGTGGTGGGCATTGTATTGGTGAGCTGCTGGCTGTCGGTGCAACAAACCCTAGTGTACGTTGCCCATATTGTAGACAGGCTCAAGGGCAAGGTTGTAGCGAGAAGACAAGACCAAATTGGAGGGATAGCTCTTTGAGAAATCAAAGAGCAGATCATGAAGACCAGGACAAGCCAAAGGAACAAGATATCACTAATGAAAAACCTCCCTTGCTGGGTGGGCAAGCCTGGTCGGGTTGAGGTCACCCCAAGGGCAAGTCCCAAGATCTCCCCGGCAAGGGTTTCCTGGGCGCCGACGGCATGCTTCCCCGCCAAGACTCCACCGCCCGACCGAATCGCAATGCAAGTCACGTATCGATGCGGTGTCGAGCCTCCAGGTGATTAAGTAGCTGTTACTTGGCATGTGGCAGTCACTCAGATGGAAGATTACCCCTAAGTGACACCCATCGAGGGACGTGTCACTCAGGCAAATGAAAAGGTGGTTGAATGGCGTGACAAGACTTGCCGGGCTATATCCGTGATGTGACACTAAGAGATGCATCTAATGCACCTTGTCCTATCTGGATAGTTAGGTGTGATAGCATTGTGGCTATCTAATCACTAGATAATGACCATTTTGCCATTCTGGTAAATCCTTGACCTATAAAAGGAGGGTCGAGGCAATCATAGAGAGGATAGGACCCTGTTACACTGATACACGCATAGCTGCTCACCCGAGGCGACCTGGCCGGTCTTTAGCGCTGCACGTTCATCACGGTCCTCCATCCAATCCACCTATGCATGAGTAGGGTTTTACGCCTCGCGGCGGCCTACACCTGGGTAAAAACCACCCATGTCACCATTGTCGTGCTGCTCTGTGGCCTTTGCTCTTTGTGCAACGGTACTCCCCCCTTACCGAACCACAAGGGGCCGATGGCCCCATAGGTGATCGTGTTGAACCACGACATCCTTGGCGCTCTAGGTAGGGGGGAGCGCTTGTGCAAACCCGAGGTCGCAAGCAGCACGTCAAATCTTCATTATCGTCTTCTTCATCAGCAGCTTCATCATCCATGACGCCCAAGAAGATGTCCTTCGCAGCAGCGAACAGTTCCATTTCTAAGACACCCTCGCATGCGGCCGCTCATCCCGTGGGAGTTGCGATGGTGTCGGGGGATGCAGACGCCACGGGGAATGTGACGGGAGCGGGTGGCGCCATCACCATTCCCCTTGGACTGAGGTGGGAGCAGGAGGCGCCGGAGGAGGACAACATCAGCGACACCCCGGAGGCCATGCTCCACAAGAGGCGGATGGAGAGAATGTTCTTTGTCCATCTCTCCACCTTGCTGAAAGGTGCAACCGTATCGATGGCGCCCGTTCTGGCGTGAATCGCAACCCCCTAGCTGTCCCTACTATGGGCGCAGCTACGCGGCACACACCTTCCCCAGGACAAGGCAATCAAGACAAAGCGACGAATGGGATCGTCAACCACCAAGAGCACCCTTCTCTTTGTCATGCCGCCATGGCGACTGGCTCTTGGAGGCGGGAGCATGGCACCGCCACTACAGGTACCGTCAGGAGTCGGGCGACTTCGCGATCTGCATCGTCATCCATGCCAAGTACTGCTTTTGAAGCCATGGCGCGAGCCCAGCTCCTGCTGAGATTACCTCTGGCAGCCAATCCAATGGATGAATGGAGAGCCACCATTCAGAGTTTGATTGGTTTCACTAAGGCAGGAGGATAACAGCAAGCAGATCCGCCATGGCATCCGCAAGCAGCGACAAGGGCCTGAGCCATTGGCCGTGCTGAAGGGGCCAATCCTACGGTGTAGTCCCCCCCACAACAGCCAGTGTAGGGGCCGCAACCAGACCTGCGCGACCAAGAACCCGATGAGGTGTCGATGGCTTCATCAGATCCCCGAGCCCGTCGAGATCAGCGATAGGTCCTGGAAGACAGGCGGAGGGAAGACGCGCGCGTTACCATAAAACGACACCGCGAAACCCACCGCCAGTCTGATAGGTGCAACGGTCCCGACATTGACAAGCCCGTGCCCAGTGGAGACGGGTACCTGCCTTCACTCGCGAGCTGCGGCAAGTCCGTTGGACATCTGCCCGTACGTTCAAGCCATAGATAGCAGAAAAATATGATAGGAGTCTGAACCCGGCAGAGTTCTTGAGCATCTTCACCATCGTTGTTCAAGCCGTCGGAGGAAGAGATGAAAAGGTATTTGCCAACTACTTCCCTTTGGCACTCAATCCAAATATGAGGTCATGGCTACTACACTTGCCGGAGAACTACATCTTGACTTGGGCTGTCCTGTGCCACGAGTTTGTTGGTGCCTTCATCGGCGGCCATCAAGAACCAGGGCGGCCCAGCGATTTGCAGCTCCTTCCACAAAAGGAAGGGGAGACTTTGTGGAAGTACATGCAGAGGTTCAACCGAGTGCACAGGAACATTCTGAATATCCACTCGACAACTATGATTGCCGCATTCTAGTCCAACGTACACAACCGCAGGATACATTCCTAGATGAACGTCCGGCTGCCCATCACTTTGAATGAGCTTTACACCTTGGCACATATGTGTGCCCATAGAAAGGAGGGGTAGAGACTCCCCGGTGAGGAGGATGGCATCAACATCGACTCAGAAGATGACGACAATGATGCCATCCAGAAGAAGGACAAGAAACACAACAAGAAGCGCAAGGAGAAAGCAGTGTTGGCTGTTGAAGGATCAAGGACTCCTAGTACCGACAAGAAATCCAAGACCGAAGCCCCCGGCAAGGAAGTCGCCGCGTGCACTGACTGTCGGCAAGCCGTGGTTGCTGAGAAGGCCGGGAAGGTAGACGGGCCATACTGCAAGATCCATCAGACCAAGGGCCGTGATCTCCTAGAGTGTCATCAAGTTGAGCAACTCGTCAAGAAGCAGAAAACTGCATACGAGAAGCGTGACAAGGAGAGAGACCAAAATGGCGTTGGTAGGAAGGGCCGAGGCGGTTGAGGAGGTGGCCTCGGTAAGGTCCCTCAACATCAAGGGAAACCCGCGAAAGGCCATGAGAACAAGGAATGTCATGAGAAAAGTGATGGAGGGCATGAAGAGCAAACTAGCGAGCAAGAGTTTAAGAAACCACTGATGCGATGTGCATTGACGGGGGCGCATCTTTGCACTCCTCTCACCACCAATTTAAACAGTGGGAGCATAAGGTCAATGATGTGGAGTCAACGGTAGATTCCCGAAAACTGCTCAAGTGGTCTCGCACGCCCATCATCTTTGACGAAGAGGATCACCCTGACTACACCACCGCGGTAGGGTGCATGCCATTGTTGGTCTCACCAACAATACGCAACCTGAAAATCACAAAGATGTTAGTTGACGGCGGGGCCAGGTTGAATTTGATTTCCCCCAAGGTGATCAACAGGCTGTAGATATCAGATGAAGAGCTCAAGGTTACCGGCACATTTCAAGGGATCAACCCCGGCAGGAGCCATCTAAAGGGGAAGATTACCTTGACGGTAACGTTTGTGGGAGAATTGAACTACCGGACTAAGAAGATTGTGTTCGATGTGGTTGATCTTCCCCTGCCATAGAATGGAATCCTTGGTCATCCAGCCCTAGCAAAATTCATGGCGGCATCCCAGTATGCCTACAACACATTGAAGATGCCAGGGCCGATGGGCGTCATTTCCATTCCGTCAAACAAGAAGGATGCCATCATATGCCTGGATAAGATGTACAAGGACGCAGTTGCTGCCAAGGCCGTAGAAGCAGCAGCTCCCGCCAAGGAAAATAAGGAAGGGAAGAAAGCTAGTAAAGATTCCGGCAAGGAGTCCAGGAAGCGCACCTCTGCAGAGTACACTGCACTCGTCGATGATTTGCTGGAGAGTTCCACTAGCAAGAGATCCAAGGTTTATGCACCCACTGTGAAGAAGGTTCCGGCAGGGCTGGTTGGTGCTGATGGTACCTTGACTATCAGCTCCACCCTTGATGACAAATAGGAAAGTGCGCTCATTGCCTTCCTGCGGGCGAATGTCAATGTGTTTGCTTGGCAACCGTCTGACATCCCCGTTGTTCCCAGGAAGGTAATCGAGAACCACCTTGCTGTCTGCCCTCATGCCCGACCCACAAGCAGAATATCCGTAAGCAAGCCTTGGAGCGGCAGAATTTTATTACCGAAGAGATCAAGAAACTTGAGGCAGCTGGTTTGGTCAGAGGAGTATGGCACCCAACGTGGTTGGAAAATCCAGTGGTAGTGCGCAAGGCGAATGGGAAGTGGTGGCTTTGCATAGATTTCATAGATCTTAATAAAGCATGCCCAAAGGGCCCATTCACTTTGTCGTGCATCGACCATATTGTAGATTCCAACTCCAGGTGTGATCTACTTTCCTTCCTGGATGCCTACTCCGGGTATCACCATATATTCGTGTCCAAGGATGACGAAGAGAAGAAAACGTTCATAACCACATGTGGCACGTACTGCTTCGTACGGATGCCCTTCGGGTTCAAGAGTGTTGGGTCCACTTTTGCAAGGGAAGTGCAAATGGGGTTTGAATCCTAGTTGCACGGGAATATTGAGGCCTACGTGGATGACATAGTGGTTAAGACCAGAGATAGATCAACGCTCATTCAGGATGGAAGAAACTTTTGCCAACCTGCGCAAGATCAACTTGAAGCTAAACCCAAAGAAATGCATGTTTGGCATTCCCTCCAGCGAGCTACTTGGCTTCTTTGTGTCTCACCGGGTGATAGAGGCCAAGCCCGACTAGATCAGCGCAATCAAGCAGATTTAAGCACCCAAGTCTGTCAAGGACGTGCAGCGTTTAACTTGATGTGTTACCGCACTTAGTAGGTTCATTTCCAAGTCCACGGAATACGCCCTACTGTTCTTCAAAATCTTGAAGAAAGTAGGGCCTATGGAGTGGACCCCGGAGGCGGAAGCAGCGTTGCAGGACTTAAAATCTTTCCTTTCCTCTGTTCCCACCTTGGTCGCTCCTACACCGCAACAACCATTGCTACTGTACTTGGTCGCAACCAATCAAGTGGTTAGTGCAGCATTGGTGGCACAACGGGAAGTAGAAGAAGAAGAAGTAGCTATAGCTACTATCCTCCTCAGAGAAGGGAATGGGCCAGTCACGACAGGACTGAGTGGAGATCGAGAGAATGAAGAGTAGAGGAGTGAAGATAATCACAAGGCTACGGAAAGGAAGAAAGTGGTGTAGTGGCTAGTGTACTTTGTGAGCTCTCTGTTAGAGGGAGCTAGATCTAGGTACTCTGGTGTGTAAAAGTTGATCTTTGACCTCGTCTTGGTCCCAAGGAAACTGCACCACTACTTCCAAGCCCAGAAGATCACATTTGTCACTCGATTCCATTTGCAACGCATATTGAGATACCCGGAGGCCACAGGCAGAATAGTGGAATGGGCTATGGAGTTATCAAGCTTTGGTTTAAAGTTTGAGAGCACGTCAACCATTCAGAGCAGAGCACTGGCAGAGTTTATTGCAAAACTACGCCTACCACAGACGAAGAGATGTTGGAAAGAGTTATCCCCGACAAGGAAGCGCCCCAAGAGTGGATCGTGTACTTTGATGATTGCTTCTCACTACAAGGTGCAGGAGCTGACGTGCTCCTCATCGCTCCCATTGGAGAGCACCTCAAGTATGTGGTCCATATGCATTTCCCCCGGGAGAAGGCAACCAACAACACTGCCGAATATGAAGGACTCCTTGACGGGCTCAGAATCGCGACAAAACTGGGGATTAAGAAGTTGATCATTCGAGGAGACTCACGGCTCATGGTGAGGCAACTGAACAAGGATTATCAGAGTCCACTGATCGAGGCATATGTGGAGTAAGTGAGAAAGTTGGAGGAGCGCTTTGATGGATTGCAAAAAGAACATGTACCGCGTGCGGAAAACAGCATTGCTAATCATCTGTCAAAGTGCACTGCGCAAAAGCTTCCTGTGGAACTAGCGACTTTTGTTCTTCACCTGACTCAACCCTTCGTATCCCTAGCAACAATGATCAGAATGAGGAGGAAACTAGACTCCGGCCAGCCACTCCTGGTAGAGCTTCCCGAAGACCCCGACAGAGAGGTTTGCATGAACAACTCCACTTCACTTGGCGAGAAGCACCCTCCCGCCGAACTACCAGTCCTTGCGGTTCAGGCATGTGCTCCCACAAATGAGGAGGTGTAGCTGATCCTTGTTGTCAAGCCCCAGGCTCCAACTTGGGCACGACACATCGTCCATTACCTCCAGACAGGAGATCTTCCCAAAGAGCAAGAAGAAGCTGAAAGAGTAGCCTGGAGGGCCCAATGGTGTGAAATTGAAGTGCATTTACGGGGAAGAGGGGAAGGAACTGTTGGCAGAGATACACAGAGGCATGTTCGGCTCTCATATTGGATCAAGAGCCTTAGTTGGAAAAGCTTTCCGGCAAGGTTTCTACTGGCCCTTGGTCCTCTAGGATGCAATTGAGCTAGTCACCAGATGTGAAGCCTACCAGTGCCACTCCAAGAACATCCATCAGCCTGCTCAAGCTCTCTAGACGATTCCTTTGTCATGGTCATTTTTGGTCTGGGGGCTCAACATCTTGGGCGCCTTCCCCTGTGCCAACGAGGGCTTTGAATTCTTGTACATTGCTATTGACAAGTTTACAAAGTGGCCAGATGTGGAGCCAGTGAGGAAGGTAACCACATAGTCAGCTATCAAGTTCTTAAAAGGATTGGTGTGCTGCTTCGGGGTGCCCTGCCAGAGTCATCACTGACAATGGCACCCAATTCACAAGCCGCGCCTTCATGCAATACGTTCAAGCCCTCGGAAGCAAGGTCTCATTTTCCTCTGTTGCTCATCCCACAAGCAATGGACAAGCTGAGAGGGCAAACACTGAAGTGTTGCGAGGACTCAAGACAAGAACATTTGATATACTGCAGAAGTGCGGCAGTCGCTAGATTGATGAGCTGTCGGTGGTTCTTTGGTCCCTCCGTATGACACCAAATCAAGCTACCGGCGAGACTCCCTTCTCCCTAGTCTATCGGGCAGAAGCAGTTATCCCCACGGAACTCATATACAGGTCACCTTGAGTATTTGCCTGCAATGAAGTAGAGCAAGAGCAACACTGACATGACGACGTCGTGCTCCTTGAGGAGAACCATCTCCGGGCTGCTATTCGTGCTGCACGCTATCAACAAGCCCTGCGTTGCTACCACAGCCGCAGGGTTGGTGCCTGGAACCTGTAGGAAGGAGACCTTGTCGTTAGGTGCGTTCAGTCCGCCAAGGGTGCAAACAAGGTGACACAAAGGTGGGAAGGCCCTTACCGGGTAGAAAAAGTCTCCAGAACTAGTGCAGTCCATCTAGAAAACAAAGATGGCATCCAATTGCAAAACTCATGGAACATTGAGCATCTTTGTAAGTTCTACCCGTAAGGCACGGCTGTCGGGCCCTACCCGGCAGCCATCCTTTTGTACAAGCATTGTCGATGCTGCATGCAACCCTTTGTACAAAGCCGAGTGCAGACCCCGAGCAACAGATAAATAAATGAAGCGCTGGGGACCCAAAAACTTGCATGCATGCATAGCATAACATGAGCATAGCATGATCATGTACATAAGGTCATATGTAGCTTTTTTTCTTCTACACTAAACTGCAGGACTCTTGCGGCGGACTTGGTCCCGAAGAGAAAAAACAGAGACGAGCCAACATATCGGTCCCCGACAAGCCAAACAGATAAGTTCCTTCTTATCCATACACATTTTGTAAGGAGAACACTTCTGCATATAGAAACCTCGTCATCTTCGAAGCATGGGTGCTCCCATCCTTTGACCCGAAAGTTGCTCCGTTCAAGGTGGTTGTACTGGCCTTTGACGGAGAAGGTTCGACAGGGGGCTGGTCCCTTTCCATGATTTTGAGCCCGACAAGCCTAGCCCCACGGTAACAAATGGAAGGCAATGGCTAGATTGCTTGTCGGAGAAAACTTGTTTACTTAAACGTACAGAGACATTCCACCTTTGCATGGACGTGATACATGCACAAGTACCCAACAAGGCTTGTCCTTTTTCATTAATATGTGGATAAAAAAGTACATGTCTTACTGAATGCAAACATGGAAAAAGAAGATTACATACTTAAAACTAAATTTTGGCATGTGCCTATATATTTTAGACTAAAAAAGACAAGTGCCCCGTAATCCCTTTCTTGTCCCTCTCCTCCTAGGCACTATAGTGGGAGGCGAAGAGGGCAAAAGGAGTGCCTGAGCAGAAGCCCACCCTGACCCCGTCAGAGCTCGCCGAGAGCAGCTTGACAAGATCAGGAGTTGCGAGGCTGTGAAGGGGGGAGATGGAGAGGGCAGCAGGTGATGCCCTGGTCACCGCCACCAGGACCAGCTGGGTGCGCCGGCATAGATACCGGCAGGAGGATCCTGTCGGGCCTCGGCTGGAAGACTGCCGGAGGAGGCGAAGGCACCAAGAGAGCATCCCCTCCCCAGCAAACGCCCGAAGAAGATGGTGGTGATAGTGCCGGAGAGGGAGGGGAGAGCGGGAAGATGGGGCAGCATGCCGACAGTTTGAGACGAAGGCGTCGGTGCCATCGTACTGCGACCTGATGGCCTACCACCAACCTTCCCAGTCCCCGCCTATTCTGTCCTCATCACCGTCACTCCGGGAGAACGCCAAGCCCTTTCTCGTCACCTCTCCTAAAGAGGTGGCTGGCGGAGGCGACACCCAAGGCGCGCGGGGAGCACCAATCCCCACCTTGGCAGGCAAGAGGGCACGACCATCTTCAGCATCATTCCCGGCCTCGCCGAGGAGAGCGGTGCTGGGATTATTGCAGATCCCAAGCATGTTCCCACGGGCGGACACCAGAAGCCCTGAGGACGCTGCCGATGGATTGACGAGCTCCAACAGCCTTTGGCAATGGCAATGTCTCTTCCCTGAACGGCGAGCTCTCGTGGGGAAGGCGGGCGCCCCATTATCATGAAGAAGCGCAACACATTGAGCACCCGGGGCGGTGTGATGTTCACCGACACACCTCCGTGGACGACGAACACCCCTACTACGGTTGCCATGCCTCCGATAGCCCTAGAATAGGATCACCCCCCGAGCAGCGGCACTAGTCCCCGGAGTCATCAACCACAAACTAAAGGCCGGGGCCCGGCCCCGGTCTCTTCCTTTCGGCATAACAAAGGAAGGGGCAAGGAAGAAGAAGGCAGAAATGCATGGATGGATGACTCTACTCCCCCTAGTGCTCCCTTTTTATAGGGGAGCCGGGGCTAGGGGATGATTCTCCACCTACTCCCGAGGGTTCCCTTGAATCTGACCCGCCCAAGCCGAGGATGGCTGCCAAAGCCCATCGACCGCCCTCCTACACCAATCCAAGAACATTCAAGTTTTTGCCATGGCACTCCTTCCCGCGCCATGCGCCTCCATTACCTACCCCACTCGGTGCATGCAAGATACGTGCCAAAGGATAAGGGCGCAGTGGGATGAGTGAATTGGCAGTTACTCCCCTGTGGGTTAAATTCATTCACCGGTCATTGCAAAGATAGCCCCACCACGTTTTAGCACCGCGCCATGCGGAAAGATAGGGAACTGACTCCAGCACAGGTTAATGAATAAGCAAGGAAAATCTCAAGTAATAAGCTACCACAAGCCCTCTGCCCGTGTACCTGATAGGGCCTACCCCGACAACACTCGACAGCACATTTAGGCTAGGCCTGGGGGCTCCTGTCGGTGCACAAAACCCTGGTGTACATTGCCCAGATTGTACACGGGATCAAGGGCAAGGTTGCAACGACAAGACAAGACCAAATTGGAGAGATAGCTCTTTTAGAAATCAATGGGTGGATTAAGAAGAGAAAGATAAGCCGAAGGAACAAGATATCACTAAGGGAAAAATTCCCTTACTGGGGGGCGTTCCTGGTCGGGTCGAGGTCACCCCAGGGGCAAGTCCCAAGATCACCCTGGCAAGGGTTGCTGGGGCGCCGATGGCCTGCTTCCCCGCCAAGAATCCACTACCCCACCGCGCAAGTCACCTATCGATGCAGTGTCGAGCCTCCAGGTGATTAAGTGGTTGTTACTTGGCACGTGGCAGCCACTTAGAAGGAAGATGACCTCTAAGTGACACCCGTCCAAGGACATGTCACGCATGCAGACAGAAAGGTGGTTGAATGGTGCGGCAAAGCTTGTCAGGCTACATCCGCGACGTGACACTAAGCGGTGCATTTAATACACCTTATCCTATCTACAGAGTTTGGTATGATAGCACTGTGGCTATCTAATCATTGGATAATGACCGTTTGGCTATTGTGGTAACCCCATGACCTATAAAAGAAGAGTCGAGGCAACCTTAGAGAGGATTTGGACTCTGGTACACTCATATGCGCATAGGTTCTTTCCCCGAGGCGACCTTGCCGGGCTTGAGCACTACGCATTCATCACGGTCCTCCATCCAATCCACCAAAGCAGGAGTAGGGTTTTACGCCTCGCAGCCGCCTGAACCTGGGTAAAAACCACAGCGTCACCATTGTCATGTTGCTCAGTAGCCTCCGCTCTTTGTGCAACATGTTCTTCCCCCTTGCGGAACCACAATGGGTCGATGGCCCCATAGGTGATCGTTTTGAACCACGACACCGGGGGTTCTTTGGTCCCTCAGAACGAGACCAAATTGAGCTACCGGCCAGACTCCCTTCTGCCTAGTATATGGGGCAGAAGCAGTGGTCCCCACGAAAGTCATATACGGGTCACCTCGAATACTTGCCTATGATGAAGTCGGGCAAGAGCAGCTATGGCATGACGATGTTGTGCTCCTCGAGGAAGATCGTCTTTGGGTTGTTGTGCGTGTCGCACGCTACCAGCAAGCCCTACACCACTATCATAGCTGCAGGGTTCACACTTGGAGCCATGAGGAAGGCGACCTTAACCTTAGGCATGTTTAGTCCGCCAAGGATTCGAACAAGTTGACGTTGAAGTGGGAAGGCCCTTACCGGGTAGTACTAGTCACCAGACCTGGCGTAGTCCGTCTGGAGACCGTAGATGGCATTAAAGTGCAAAACTCATGGAATATTGAGCATCTTCGCAAGTTCTATTCGTAAGGCGCAGTTACCGGGCTTAGCCCGGCAACCAGCTTTTGTACAAACATTGCCAATGTGCATCTAACCCTTTGTACAAAGCTAGGTGTAGACCTGTGCAAAGATAATAAAATGAAGTGCTGGTGCCATAAAAACTTGCATGCATGTTTAGCTTGAGCATATCTTTGCTAGGATCACAACAATGCTTAGCACGAGCTAATTAGTCCTTTGAAAAGAGATCATATGTAGTTGTTTTCTCCCTTGTGCTTCTTTGGTTCACAGCCAGGCTTCCACCACGAGTGAACTTCCCGAAAGGAAAGGTGAAGGGCAGACCAGCACATCGACCCCCGACATCCTATCACCGCAGGAGACAATAAGAAGGGCGGCCGACGTAGCTAAGTTCACCTCACCATCCAGAATGTGCCTCTGTATGGAAAACTTGACCGTGAGAAAACCTAATCGCTCCCAACTTCTGTGCTCCCATCTTTTTGGTCCAAAGTTTTCTTTGGTCAGAATTTGGTCGTAGTAGCAGTTGAAAGGAGCGGACAAGGGGCCTACTCCCATCCTCGCTCCTACCCCGCCAAGGCAAGGGCGTAGTGGTAGCAGAGGAAGGGGCCGACAAGATGTGCTAGCGGGGAATGTTGTTGTCTTGAAAGTATTGAGGAATCATTCCTTACCATGAACATTACACATCCACAAAATACCCGGCAAGCACTCTTTTTCATTAATACGCAAATAAACAAGTGGAATCATACAGAGTACAAGCATGGGTAGAGGATTACATAATTTGAACTAAAAACTGGCAAAAGCCTATATATTTTAGATTGAAAAATGATAAGTGCTCCGTAATGCCTTTCTTGTCCCTCTCCCCCTAGGAGCTCGAGTGGGAGGTGAGGAGGGCAAAAGGAGCACCTAGGCAGAAGCCCAGCCTGACCCTGTCAGGGCCCACGGGACGCAGCCTGACAAGGTCGGGAGGCCGGGGATGAAGACGGCGGATGGAGAGAGCGGCTGGGCAATGCCCTCGTCACCATCGTCAGGACGAGAGAAATGCGACAGGAGAGACATTGGCAGGGCCGGAGTCCACGAGGAAGCCTGTCGGGGTCCAGCTCGAGGAGGCAGAGGCACCTGCAGCCAGCCCTCGACAAATCGCTCTATCGGTAGAAGACCCAGGTGCAGATGGTGGTGCTGCAGGTGCCTACCTGATGGTGACGGTGCGATCGGTGTTGAGCCAGACTCGCCACCGTTATCCTACCCATCGGTGTCCTCTTCATCGCTCTCCCTTGAGGAGGAGCTTTCATCATTGGTCGAGCTCTTCGCACAACACCCAAAACAAACACCCTTGCACCCAAAGACATTGATGGAGAGCAAATTGGCCTCCATCAACTTGAAGTGAAGAATGTGCCCCTCCGCCAAGCTGTGGGCATGTGAAAAAGTTTTCCAGGCGTGCCGGAGCAGCATGACATGAGGTGCGTGGAACTCGGTGCTCACCCACATGCTGCAATTACAGCAACCTCTCATGTGCAACCTCAACCCCGGCGGCTCGTCAACCTCCAGCATCCATGCAAATGGCCGGGGAGGCCGAAGGGGGTCGCGTGGGGGCTCACGCAGCCGGACGATGAATTCCAGCGGTGTGTCCCTGACGTGGTCCTCCACCGGAGTGGAGGCAGCTGGAGGAGGAGCAACTTCACGACCACTGTGTCCCCCTCGGCCCCGAGCGCCGCGACGGCCACGACCGCGTCCTATGGCTCCGCCTTGAGCAATGGACTCTGCCCCTACATCACCAGCAGGAGCAGGGAAATGGATCCTAGAAGAGGCCTTTGTCGCTGTTGCTGGAGGTCGACCATGCCCTCTCCCCGTCGCCATGATTTGAAGAAGAGTTCTAGAAGAAGGAAGGGATGCGTGGGTGAGTTCTTTCGCCTGCCTCAACACTCCCTTTTTATAGTAGAGTGCAGCCGGGGGCTTTCTCTCCACTACCCCTTGGCAACCGCCACCCTCCGCCAATCCAGTCCATCTACGTCACTGGCAGCATCTAGGATCATCGACCATCCTCCCACGCCTATCCGTGGCGCCGAGCTTTCTGCCAGGCACTCATTCCCGCACCCTACGCATCCGCCACCAACCCCGCGCAATGCTTGCAGCGTACATGGAGGAAACGACAGGGTAGTGGGATGGGTAAATTGGATGTTACCTCCCCATGAATATAGGTGGTTCACGAGCCATAACATGGCTAGGCCCACATCGTTCAGCACGGCTCACAGGAAAATCAAAATGGGAACTGATTCGTTCACAGGTTAATGAAGAACCAAAGAGGATATCAGGAGAGAAAACATGGATCCTTCTGCGACCTGAGCAACGTGTCCGCCTCTGTACATGTTGGGGCTACCCCAACGATGCCCAGCGGCACGTATGGGCCAGGCCCGGGGGATCCTGTCGGTGCAACAAACATTCACGTTCTTTGACCAGACTTATACACGGGCGTGCTAATGATTGAGCACCCAACACCAACATACAAAGCAAGGACAAGCTAGAGAATCCGCTTTTCGTGAGATCAAGGAGTGCATTAAGAAAAGCAAGATAGTAAGACATCACCTAGGGGAGGCCTTCCTTGCCGAGTAGGAGAGCTCGACCAAGTCAAGGCCTCCCTGGAAGCAAGACCGGGATAACCCCGGCAGGCCTCCCGAGGACGCCAAGACCAAAAACCCCTCCAAGGTATCACCGCTCCACTGCTCCATAGCGCAAGCGACGGAAGTCACTTATCGGTGTAGTGTCGAGCCCCCAAGTGATTATGTGGCTACCACTAAGCACGTGGCAGGTTGTTGGAAGACATATTATAAGCACCTGACACCCATCCAGAGGCGTGTCAAGATAACAAGCACAAGATGATTAAGCAGCATGGCAGGCTTACCGGGTTTCGTCATCCACATGACACCTAGCAGTGCGTCTAATGCACTTTGTCCTAACTGCCAGAGTTAGGTATGACAACACTATTAGCTATCTAATAATAGGATAATGACTGTTTTCCACTGTGGTTACCCCTTGAACTATAAAAGGAGGTCCAAGGCTACCTTGGAATGGATTCCGAACCTTACACACTTGTACGCGCGTAGCAGCTCTCCCGAGGCCACCTTGCCGGGCACGAGCGATGTGTGTTCTTTGTGTTCCTCCACATAATCCACCAAAGCAGGAGTAGGGTTTTATGCTTCCCAGCGGCCCGAACCTGGGTGAAAATCACCAGAGTCATCACCGCCGTGTTGCATCATGGCCTCTGATCTTTGTGCGATATGATCTCCCCATTGCCGAACCACAAAGGGGCCCGTGGATCCATAGGTGATCGTGTTCTCCCATGACATAATGCAAAGCAATATGACAATGATGATGTTTGTCATAATAATGGAACGGAGGAAGTTGCATGGCAATATATCTCATAATGGCTATTGAAATGCCATAATAGGTAGGTATGGTGGTTGTTTTGAGCAAGATATAAGGAGGCTTATGTGTGATAGATCATATCATATCATGAGGTTTGGATGCATCGGCTAAGTTTGCACCAACTCTCGAGGTGAGAAAGGGAAGTGCATGGTACCGAGGAGGCTAGCAATTTGCGAAAAGGTGAGAGTGGGTATAATCCATGGACTTGCATTATTCATAAAGAACTCACACACTTATTGTGGAAGTCTATTAGCCCTCGAAGCAAAGTACTACTATGCATGCCCCTGGGGGAGGTTGGTAGGAGTTAACCATCACGCGACCTTCACGCAAAGCAAGATCGTCAATAATAAATCATGCTCCAACTTCTTAGCATAATGGGAGACTATACGAGAATGCTTCAGGAATCACAAACTTTAACACAGAAATTATTACTAAACCACAATCATTCACTAGTACCTCCCACATATTACCATCTCTATACCTTAAAACTATTGCAAGTAATGAAACTTATCATCTTTAGTTATCTACATGAAAGTTTTTATTATATCCCTCTTGAATACCTATCATATATGGACCAATTTCATAACCCATGCATATTGTCATTGCTATTATCAAACTCTCAAAATGATATAAGTGAAGCATGAGAGTGCAACCATTTATTTAAAAATAAAAACCACCACCGTGCCCTAAAAGATATAAGTGAAGCACTACTACAACTGCCTAGCTGAAAAGATATAAGTGAAGCACAAAGAGTATTCCAACAAATCACGAATTAATGTGTGTCCCTCTCAAAAGGTGTGTCCAAAAAATACGATTGTGGCAAACTAAAAAGAAAACAAAGAAAGGACCACTAGAATACAAGATGCTCCAAGCAAAACTCATATCAGGTGATGACTAAAAATATAGCTCAGGGTAATTTACGGACGGTTGGTAGATGAACAAGGGATGACTTCTGGGGCATCCCCAAGCTTAGACGCTTGTGTCTCCCTGATTATTACCTTGGGGTGCCTTGGGCATCCCCAAGCTTAGGGTCTTCCCACTCCATATTCCTTCATCCATCGCGTTCTCACTTAAAACTTGAAAACTTCAGCACACAAAACTCAACAGAAAACTTGTGGGATCCATTAGTATAACAAGAAAATCATAAACTTTAGGTACTATTGTCAACCCCATTTATATTTTATTATTGCATAACGCCTACTATATTCTAACTTCACCATGACTTATACCCCCCTCCCCGACGCAATCCATAGATTCATTAAAACAAGCAAACTATGCAACAAAAATAAAATCTGTCAAAAGTAGAACAGTCTGATGATCTGAAGAAACACAATACTCATGTAACTCCAAAAAATCTAAGAAATTAGGACAACGTGGGAAATTCGTGTATCAATCATGTGTCAAAATTTCATAATTTTATCACATACCAATGAATTTAAACAATTTTGCTACTGTGCAGAAAATTTATGTTTTTTCAAAAAATCAAATCAACTATCAACCAAATCATCCCAAAGGCTTTACTTGGCACAAATACTAATTTAAACACAAAAACACAATCATAAAAGTAGCATAATTGTGTGAACACTCAAAAAACAGAAAAGAAAAAAAAAGGGAAAATAAAGATAGCTATTGGGTTGCCTCCCAACAAGTGCTATTGTTTTACGCCCCTAGCTAGGCGTAATGCACAGTTTAATTGTTGTGATCCTTCATTCCCAAGTCCTTTTTAATCAAATCTTCCAAAAAATTTCTTAATAAATCACTATTCCCATGTTCTTGTTTCCTAGTGGGAGAGCTTAAACTATTGAATGGACTTTGCTCGATAATTTTAACATTCATTACTCCAAATTCTGAATCATCGCCATAAAATATCTTCATATAAAACATGTATTTCATCATCAATAGGTTCCCTGGCCATCTCCTCAAACCACTCATTACATAATGGCTCATCAATTCCTTTAGTAATCCACTCCAATTTATCACAAGTATGGTGGTACAAATTTTTAATAATTTCAGCATAAGGAACTCTCCTCCTAAGATTCTCACTATATACAAAGGAATCTTACGATTCCAAACTATGTATAGTATCTTTATGATGGAGAATTTCTTCTATTCGGGGATGCTCAAAATTTATCCTATAGTTGAAAAGACTCTCCAGCTTCTCAAATTATATAGTCAAATACACGCAAAAGGATAATAGTAACAAACTTCTTTATTTTGGGATCATGCATGTTGGGAAGTTCATAGAATATCTTTTGTAGTGTAGGATGAATATGCGAAATTTTTCTTTCTAACTTAACCACAAGCATGGTATTAGCATTCGCATAGCAATTTGTTTTATCAAGAATCAATCCTCTAGTTATGGGTATGACTCCCGTGCAATCAAACAACTCCTGAATAATATTCTTCCCAATGATATTCCTGCTAACCACATGATAAATTTTAGTTTTGAAATTTGTGGGAGCTTTAATTTCTGAAGGATCATTGTTATGATCACAACATTCAAGTTTTTCCTCAAGAGTCTCACTAGTGCTATCTTCACTAGCGCTTTCAACAATAGTTCTCCCAAATTTAGACATGATAATGACTTCAAGCAAGCAAATGAAAATATTTTTGTGTTTTTGTAAAAAAAAATAGAAGTGGGGGAGATGAAAACAAGAGGCAACTGGCAAATGAAAGTAAGAACAAGTAGATGGAAGTTTATGCAAAGTTACTTGATAGGTTTTGGTGATGTCTCCCTGGCAACGGCGCCAGAAATTCTTCGTGCTACCTATGAGCTGTGTTGGGATTTCCTTTAAGAGGAGAGGATGATGCAATATAGTAGAGATAAGTCTTTCCCTTGCTTAAGAACAAGGTTATAAATCTAGAAGGAGAACCACGTGAAACCTCGTTAACAACACCTTGATACTCTGCAAGTCCACAAGGTTTGGTTGTAGCCTTTACGAAGTAAGAGTATCGATCCCATAGGGAGCGTAGGAAATTAGGCTTTTTCCCCTTGTAAAGAATTATTTAGCTTTGTTCCTGTAGATAATTGTAGACTTGAAGCAGAGTGAGGGCGGATTAAAATAGGGATTGAGCAAAATGGTGACGTGTAACTAAATAGCATGAAAATAAAATAAAGGAAGGATAGTAAAGAACTGTGAAACAACAGAATTAAAAAGGTGTTCTTAGGGAATCTGGAATCCCCATTGGTATGTTTCTAGTACTACTATGCATAGGCATAGCATGGAGTGGATACTCGAGCCACTGTTGAGAATTATGTTGTGCGGAGCTGGGTATGGAACATGTTCTACTTGTAGTAGACTTCATGCCACGCACGCCACCGTCATAGCCTCCCCCAGTGGGTTATAGCTCATGACAATTAAGGGTTTACCCCATGGACGTGAACTCACTAAGGGCTCTCCGTGATCCCCGGTCACTTGTAAAGGTTAGGAGAAGTAGGCTTTTACTGTCACCTCAAATTACCTCCACATCCTAAACCTATGCAAAGACACTGATATACTTCGTGTCCTACAAGGGCACACATGTTGAGTGGGGCCCTTCACAACATTCATGAAGTTATTAAACTAAGCATTCAATAGGTGATCTCATATCCACATTAAATGTTTCAGATCCTATACATACCAGGGTTCATCCATATCCCCGAGAACTAGGGTTTACTCGCACATAGGAACAACAAGCATCATGAGGATGGTAATGTGATACATGGACGAGTGATTCAACCAACACATCAAAGGATCCACTAGGGTTCTTGATGTTGCAGATGATAAGGATGTGGATGATGATGATGAATATGGTGGTGATGTAGATGTTGAAGATGATGTTGTTCCTCCCGTGGTGAGAGGAACCTCGTTCTTCTCCTGGTCGATTCTCCCTCCGGATGGAATCTGGAAGCTAGGGTTCTTCCTTCTGGATGAGTTTCTGGAGTATCTGTTCGTCGCCCCATGATCCATTTCCACAAGGTGAAAATAGCTGATCCCATAGAGGTGGCAGCGCACCAAACGACCGCTCATGCGACCACACGCGGTCGCATGGACCACCATCACTCGTTGTGGAGGTGCAACATCGGCTATTTCTTTGGCGTTCTTCCTTGATTTTGTATGGAATGTGTTCATCACCTTTAATACATGATTCCACTACCATATTTGGGTGGTTTCTACATAAAATGAATATTGCTCCAAAAGATGTAACATGAAGGATCATCAACAAAAATAAGTGTGCGAACACGGTTGATTGCTGGTATCTGCGTTGGTATTTCCCCGAAGAGGAGAGGATAATGCAGCATAGCAATCGTAAGTATTTCCCTCAGTTATAAAACCAAGGTTATCAATCCAGTAGGAGAACCAAGCAACACTATGTAAAAAGCACATGCACACAAATAACAAATACTTCCAACCGAATGCGTAAGACGGGTTGTCAGTCACTTTTGGTATTAAGATAAATTATATTGTATGAGATTTGATAAATAGATCTAGCAAAAATGCAAAATAAAATAAGTAAAGAAAAAGTGCAGCAAGGTATTTTTGAGTTTTTGGAATAATAGATCTAAAAATAGTATGATAGGAAATAGAACCGGGTGTCATAGATTTCACGAGTGGTTTCTCTCGAGAAAATAGCATACGGTGGGTAAACAAATTACTGTTGGGCAATTGATAGAAGAGCAAATAATTATGAAGATATCCAAGGCAATGATCATGTATATATGCATCACGTCCAAAATTAGTAGATCGACACCTTCCTGCATCTACTACTATTACTCCACACGTCGACCACTATCCAGCATGCATCTTGTGTATTAAGTTCATGGAAAAACGGAGTAAAGCGATGCTACATCTTGAGCTTGCGTTGGTTTTCCTTGAAGAGGAAAGGGTGATGCAGCAATAGTAGCGTAAGTATTTCCATTCGTTTTTGAGAACCAAGGTATCAATCCAGTAGGAGGCTCCTCAAAAGACCCACGCACCTACACAAACAAACAAAGAACTCGCAACCAACGCAATAAAGGGGTTGTCAATCCCTTCACGCCCACTTGCGAAAGTGAGATCTAATAGAGATAGTATGATAAGATAAATATATTTTTGGTATTTTATAATATAGATGCAAAAGGTAAAGATGCAAATAAAAGTAGATTGAAAGCAAATATGATAAAAGATAGACCCGGGGGCCGTAGGTTTCACTAGAGGCTTCTCTCAAGATAGCATAAGTCTTACGGTGGGTGAACAAATTACTGTCGAGCAATTGATAGATAGCGCATAAGTATGAGATTATCTAGACATGATCATGTATATAAGCATCATGTCCATAACAAGTAGACCGACTCCTGCCTGCATCTACTACTATTACTCCACACATCGACCGACTCCTGCCTACATCTAGAGTATTAAGTTCATAAGAACAGAGTAACGCCTTAAGCAAGATGACATGATGTAGAGGGATAAACTCATGCAATATGATATAAACCCCATCTTTTTATCCTCGATGGCAACAATACAATACGTGCCTTGCAACCCTTTCTGTCACTGGGTAAGGACACCGCAAGATTGAACCCAAAGCTAAGCACTTCTCCCATTGCAAGAAAGATCAATCTAGTAGGACAAACAAAACTGATAATTCAAAGAGACTTGCAAAGATAACTCAATCATACATAAAAGAATTCAGAGGAGATTCAAATATTCCTCATAGATAAACTTGATCATAAACCCACAATTCATCGGATCTTGACAAACACACCGCAAAAAGAGTTTACATCGAATAGATCTCCACAAGAGAGAGGGAGAACATTGTATTGAGATCCAAAAAGAGAGAAGAAGCCATCTATCTAATAACTATGGACCCGAAGGTCTGTGGTAAACTACTCACAACTCATCGGAGGGGCTATGATGTTGATGTAGAAGCCCTCTGTGAACGATTCCCCCTCCGGCGGAGCACCGGCGAAGGCTCCAAGATGGGATCTCGCGGATACAGAAGGTTACGGCGGTGGAAATTGTGTTTAGTTGGCTCCTTGGATGTTTTCGGGGTACTTAGGCTTATATAGGAGGAAGAAGTACGTCGGTGGCCGCCCGAGGGGCTCACGAGACAAGGGGGCATGCCCTATAGGGGTGGGTGCGCCGTACCCTCTCGTGGCCACCTCGGCTGCTTCTTGACTTGCACTCCAAGTCCTCTGGATCACGTTCGTTCCAAAAATCACGCTACCGAAGGTTTCATTCCGTTTGGACTCCGTTTGATATTCCTTTTCTTCAAAATACTGAAATAGGCAAAAAACAACAATACGGGTTGGGCCTCCGGTTAGTAGGTTACTCCCAAAAATGATATAAATGTGTAAAATAAAGCCCATAAACATCCAAAAGGGGTAATATAATAGCATGGAACAATAAAAAATTATAGATACGTTGGAGACGTATCAAGCATCCCCAAGCTTAATTCCTGCTTGTCCTCGAGTAGGTAAATGATAAAAACAGAATTTTTTTGATGTGGAATGCTAGCTAGCATAATTCTCAATGTAATTTTCTTTATCGTGGCATGAATGTTCAGATCCAAATGATTCAAAATAAAAGTTCATATTGACATAAGAAATAGTGATACTTCAAGCATACTAATCAAAGTAATCATGTCTTCTCAAAAATAGCATGGCCAGAGAAAGTTATCCCTACAAAATAATATAGTCTGGCTGTTGCTCTATCTTCATCACACAAAGTATTTAATCATGCACAACCCCGATGACAAGCCAAGCAATTGTTTCATACTTTAATAATCTCAAACTTTTTCAACTTTCACGCAATACATGAGCGTGAGCCATGGACATAGCACTATATGTGGAATAGAATGGTGGTTGTGGAGAAGACAAAAAGGAGAAGATAGTCTCACATCAACTATGCGTATCAACGGGCTATTGAGATGCCCATTAATAGATATCAATGTGAGTGAGTAGGGATTGCCATGCAACGGATGCACTGGAGCTATAAATATATGAAAGCTCAACAAAAGAAACTAAGTGGGTGTGCATCCAGCTCGCTTGCTCACGAAGACCTAGGGCATTTTGAGGAATCCCATCATTGGAATATACAAGCCAAGTTCAATAATGAAAAATTCCTACTAGTATATGAAAGTGACAACATAGGAGACTCTCTATCATGAAGATCATGGTGCTACTTTGAAGCACAAGTGTGGAAAAAGAGATAGTAGCATTGCCCCTTCTCTCTTTTTCTCTCATTTTTTCTTTTTCTTTTTTTTCTTTTCTCTCTCTTTTTTTTTCTTTGGCCTTTCTTTTTTTTCTTTTTGGCCTTTCTCCTTTTCTTATTTTCCCTTTTTTTTCTTTTTGTAAAGTCCGAAGTCTCATCCCGACTTGTGGGGGAATCATAGTCTCCATCATCCTTTCCTCACTAGGACAATGCTCTAATAATGAAGATCATCACACTTTTATGGATTTACAACCCAAGAATTACAACTCAAAGATAGAACAAGATATGACTCTATATGAATGCCTCCGGTGGTGTACCGGGATATGCAATGAATCAAGAGCGACATGTATGAAAATTATGAAGGTGGCCTTGCCACAAATACAATGTCAACTACATGATCATGCAAAGAGCAATATGACAAAAGTAATGCGTGTCATATGAACAGAACAGTGGAAAGTTGCATGGCAATATATCTCGGAATGGCTATGGAAATGCCATAATAGGTAGGTATGATGGCTTTATTGAGGAAGGTAATGGTGGGTGTATGGTACCGGCGAAAGTTGCACGGCACAAGAGAGGCTAGCAATGGTGGAAGGGTGAGGGTGCGTATGATCCATGGACTCAACATTAGTCAAAAGAACTCATATACTTATTGCAAAAATCTAGAAGTCATCAAAAACAAAGAACTATGCGCATGCTCCTAGGGGGATAGATTGGTAGGAAAAGACCATCGCTCGTCCCCGACCACCACTCATAAGGAAGACAATCAATAAATAAAATTGTGCTACAACTTCATCACAAAGCGGTTCACCATACGTGCATGCTACGGGAATCGCAACCCACAACACAAGTATTTTTCATAATCACCTCAACTAGTATGACTTTAATATCACTACCTCCATATCTCAAAACAATTATCAAGTATCAAATTGATCATGGCATCCAATTCACTTTCTATGATACTTTTTATTATACCCAACTTGGATGCTCATCATTCTAGGACCAAATTCGTAACCATAGCAAATACCATGCTGTTTTAAAAGACTCTCAAAAAGATATAAGTGAAGCATGAGAGACTAGAAATTTTTCCAAAATTAAGTCACCGCCGTGCTCTAAAAGATATAAGTGAAGCACTAGAGCAAAAACTATCAAGCTCAAAAGATATAAGTGAAGCACATAGAGTATTCTAGCAAATTCTAATCAAGTGGGCTTCTCCCAAAAGGTGTGTACAGCAAGGATGATTGTGTTAAACTAAAAAGCAAAAACTAATACAATACACGACGCTCCAAGCAAAACACATATCATGTGGCGAATAAAAATATAGCTCCAAGTAAAGTTACCAATTAACGAAGACGAAAGAGGGGATGCCTTCCCGGGTACCCCCAAGCTTAGGATTTTGGCTATCCTTGAATATCTTGTGGTGCCATGGGCATCCCCAAGCTTAGTCTTTTGCCACTCCTTATTCCATAGTCCATAAAAGCTTTACCAAAACTTGAAAATTTCACAACACAAAACTCAATAGGAAATCTTATAAGCTCCGTTAGTGAAAGAAAACAAAACCACCACATAAGGTACTGTAATGAACTCATTCTTTATTTATTATGGTGTTAAAACTACTGTATTCCAACTTTTCTATGGTTTATAAACTATTTTACTAGCCATAGATGCATCAAAATAAGCAAAAAACACACGAAAAACAGAATCTGTCAAAAACAGAACAGTCTGTAGCAACCTGTAACTAACACAAACTTCTGGAACTCTAAAACTCCTACCAAAATAGGAAGTCCTGGAAATTTTGTTTATTGATCATCAGAAAAAATAATCAACGCAAAAGAACGTTTCTGTGATTTAACAAAACTAAATGCTTGCGTGCAAAGTTTCTGTTTTTCAGCAGAATCAAATCAACTATCATCATAGGCTATCCTATAGGTTCCACTTGGCACAAACACTAATTAAAAGATAAAAACACATCTAAACAGAAGGTAGATGCAAAATTTATTACTAAACAGGAACAAAAACAAAAAACTCAAATAAAATTGGGTTGCCTCCCAACTAGCGCTGTCATTTAACGCCCCTAGCTAGGCATAAAAGCGAAGATAGATCTAAGTAGTGCCGTCTTTGGCACTAAATTCATAAGTAGCCTGCATGATAGATTCATAAGGTAATTTGACTTTATTTCTTGGAAAGTTCTCCATGCCTTTCTTTAATGGGAATTGGAATCTAATATTCCCTTCCTTCATATCAATAATCGCGCCAATCGTTCTAAGGAAAGGTCTACCAAGAATAATAGGGCAAGAAAGATTGCAATTTATATCAAGAACGATAAAATCTACGGGCACCAAATTTCTATTTGCAACAATGAGAACATCATTGATCCTTCCCAATGGCTTTTTAATGGGAATCCGTCAGATGCAAATTTAAAGAGCAATCATCGAGATCATGGAAACCTAGAATATCTCATAAAGTTTTCGGAATCGTGGAAACACTAGCACCCAAATCACACAAAGCAAAGCACTCATGATCTTTAACTCCAATCTTTATAGTAGGTTCCACTCATCATTAAGTTTTCTAGATATAGAAACTTTCAAATTAAGTTTTTCATCATAAGATTGCATCAAGGCATCAACGATATGTTTGGTAAAAGCTTTATTTTGACTATAAGCATGAGGAGAATTAACAACGGATTGTAACAAGGAAATACAACCTTCTAAAGAACAATTATCATAATCAAATTCCTTGAAATCGAGATAGTGGGTTCAATGCTATTTAACTCCCCCGCTCCCCCGCTCCTCCACGCTCCTCCCGCCGTGCGCCACTCCGGCGCCGGCGTCCACCGCGCCAAGGCGCTCTCGCCGCAGCCACTCGGACTGCGGCGACCACCTCCCTCCCTTGCTGCTGCCGGCCTCCCCTCATGGCTTCGGTTCCCCCTTCCCCATGGCTGCCAGCCCCAGATCTGTGACCTCATCCTTCTGCCCGCAGGGCGAGCGCCCGGTGGTGTCGGGGCTGGGGATCTCGTCCAGCTCCGAGGGCTCAGACGCTCAGGGCCCGGATGCGGTGGTGGATGGCGCCCCTGCCCCTGGGCCGGTGCAGGCCCCGTGGGTGCGTCCGCCTCCCTCCAAGAAAGAGCTTTGGAGGAAGAGGCACTCTCCCGACGGGCCGAGCGGCCGTGCGAGGGCCTCCGCGCGTCCTGCGTCGCCGGTCGCTAAAATCTCGCCGGAGATGAGGGACAAGTGTTTCAAGTGCTTGGAAAAAGGCCACTACAAGAGCGAGTGCACCAACCAGATCGTATGCTTTCGGTGTAGCCTGCCAGGCCACGGCTCCAAGGATTGCAACCGGCCGAGAAGCCCTTCGCCGGTGGTGACCTGCGCAGGGAGGCAGTGGCCAAGGTCGCGCGTCGCTCGGCTCCTTCCTCGCGGCCGACACCCGCCGCGGCTCCCTGCGGCTCGGGCCAGTTCGTGGCGCCCCTGCCCGCGTCTCGGGGCATGGAGACGGCGTGGCCACCCTTGGCGCCGCCGTGGCTGCAAGTGGAGGCCAGGGCCGCCGAGGTGCCCGCGGAGCTTTGCGTCGTCCGGTGCTCTGCGTTGGTGTCCGAGCTGGAGCGTCGTCTCCAGTTCGCCATGGTGGCATACGTGGGCGGCCAAAGGAGGGTGCTTGCGCTGGCGCGCGTGAAAGAGATTCTTGCTGGGAAGCTGGACATTCCCCCAGAGCTCGTGTCAGTGCATTGCTATAGGCCGGAGGACTTTTTGATGGTTTTGGCCTCGGCGGAGGTACGGAACAGAGTGGCGGCTTGCCCCTCGGTGGAGTTCGAAGGAGACAGGCTACACTTCAGGCCATGGAACCGGCAGTCGCAGGCAGTTCATTCAGTGTTTGGCTTCAAGGTGTGGCTGGAAATCGAGGGCATCCCCCCTCATGCCTGGGATCGCTCGGTGGTGGAGGAGCTGCTCGGTTCGTCCTGCAAGGTGGAGGCGGTGGCTCCTGAAACGGCCTCCCGTTCCGACTTATCATCGTTCAAACTCACGACATGGACGGCGAGCCCACAAGATATCCCCACGGTCCGTTGGTTGGCTGTGCAGGAGCCGGGCATGGAGGCGCCGCCCGCGCTTCTGCAATACAAGATCCTTATCCACATCGACATGATCTTGGATTTGAGGGAGGCTGGCGAGCCGTGGTTCTTCGGCAACTCTTTGGACTGTGGCCAAAGCGGCCTTCCAGACAGCGACGATGGTGATCTTGCGGGCAGCGGGCCGAGGCCGCGGATTTTGGCATGGCAGTTCGGCATCCCAGATGTTCGGACCGGCGGTCACGGCGGTGTGGCTGCCGGAGCTAGGGGTTGGGCCTGGTCCAGACCAGTGGGGCATGACTGGCGCCTCCCCCCCATGGAGTCCCCACCTGTCGCTGTGATGGAAGCCCCAGTTGTCCCTATCCTGAGTAGGCTGACGCGACGCATCTCTGCTTTCAAGCAATTGACTGGTCAAGCCTCTCAAGGCACTTTGAACAACAAGGATGCTGAAATTTCAAACGAGACCGGAGGAAGTTTGGTCGCACAACTGGTGGTGGCCCCTGAGCAAGCAGTGGAGGACAGAACGCTGGCGCAAAACCCAAGGGAAATCTCCCCGCCCCGGCCGCAAGGGCAAGTGGCGACAAATCAGCGAATAGAAGGGGTGGGCACATGCGCTGCAGCTGACCAATCCGGTGCGCCGATGGTGGGGCTGCAGGAGACAGCCCAACGGGAAGAAGTGGTGGGCACATGCCCTGCGGCTATCCAGTCTGCTGCGCTGATGGTGGGGCCGCAGGTGCCAGTTCTAGAGATTCTAGTCACCTTTGTAAAGGAGGGGCCAATCATCAAAACGGTGGCTGTTGATACGGGGACACTGGGATCCCAAGGGAGAGAGCTAATTGGGTGCCCGATCGGCTCAGGAAATCTGCATGTGGCACCGCAGGCGGACCCGTCCAACCCATTGACGGATGTGTCGCATGTGGACATGCAGGCGGCAGCGGACCCAAGGCAAGGCAACATGTTGGAGGCGCTGGCGGTGCCACCTGGCATGCCCCTGGTTGTGATTGCCACACAGCCAGCGAAGGGTCATGTGCTGGTTGGGTCCCACTCTGAAGGGATTCATGCAAGCGCGGCATGCAATACTGTTCACGTAGCTTTGCCATCGAGTGCGCATGCAGAAAGCAAGAGGCTTGGCGAGGCGCTCGTGGGAGAGGGCGCCAAAGAGAAGTGCATGGCAATGGTTGTGACCAACGACCCGGCTAATGGATTAACACCCAAGGAGGTGGAGATGTACGCGACGCTCAAGGCCTTCTGCTCTGGCATTGTGAAGAAGCTAGCACCACCAATACTCAAGGAAGTCCAGGCTTCCACCATGCAGATTGAAGCAGAACCATTCACCCCAAAAAGAACCACCCGAGCAACCAAGAAATCAGCCCAGCTGAATGCGCAAAGAGCCACGCCAGCAGAGAATGTGCTCTTGTGCACATTGGGGATTGTCCCGGAAGACCTGGAAGTGATGGACACGGCCGTGCAAGAGCTCAAGACACTCTTCGACTCCCCTCTACGTGAGCAACATGTACGGGTGATTGCTGCCTTGTTTGGCAAGACCTTACCTGTGCAGCTTCCTGAAGCTAGCACCGGAGTGACGGAGGGAATCGGCGCACACTGAGCGTGCTTCGAGATGGGTGGGGGTGCAAATCTGTTCCATGGATTTGAACCCATCTGTGACATGCTGGAACGTTCGAGGTTTGAACAACCCATCGAAGAGACAAGCGGTCAAAGACTTCCTTCTGTCGGTGCGGTCTAATCTAGTGTGTCTGCAAGAAACCAAGCTTGATGTAGTCGATAACTTTATTTTAATGCAATGCTGTGGACCGTCCTTAGACGGGTTTGCTTATCTGCCGGTGATTGATACTAGATGTGGTATTATCCTTGCTTGGGACACCACCATGATGATAGTTGATCACATCTCGCGTGACACTAACTCCATCACTGGTCTAGTGCACCCTAAGTCAGGGAGGATTGGTGGGTCACGGTGGTCTATGGGCCACAAGGAAACGACCTCAAGACTCTTTTCCTTGAGGAATTGACTGCGAGGCGAGCAGCTTGTCCGGGACCATGGATGGTCCTCGGCGATTTCAACCTAATTGTTAGAGCTTCGGAGAAAAATAAATCGAACATTAACAGGGCCATGATGAAGAAGTTCAGGAGCTTCGTCGACAATAATGAGCTTAAAGAGCTCTACATGCACGGGCGTCATTTTACGTGGTCGAATGAGAGAGGCACCCCGACAATGACCAAAATCGACAAGATCCTCGTCTCGGTGGATTGGGAATTGGCGAGGCCAGACTACCTTTTGCAAGCTCTCCCGACTAGCGTTTCTGATCATGCCCCACTCCACCTTTCGACTAATGCTGCTTATTGGCCGAGGAAAAGATTTAGATTTGAGAGCTTTTGGGTCAAGCTCGAGGGCTTTGAGTAGGCGGTGAAGGATGCATGGGTTTGTGACCAGGCCATCGTAGATCCTTTCAAGAGACTCGATGCACTCTTCCGCAACGCTGCGGCAGCGCTTCAAGCGTGGGGGCAGAGGAAAGTTGGGAATATCAAACTTCAGATGGTAATAGCCACAACGGTGATCTTTCGCCTAGATCAAGCGATGGAAACTAGAGGTCTCACTGAGCTGGAGACGTGGCTAAGAAGAACACTTAAGCTAGCACTCCTAGGGCTGGCTTCGCTTGAGCGCACGATCGAGAGGCAAAGATCGAGACACAGATGGCTCCGCGAGGGAGACACCAACACCCAGTTTTTTTAGTTGGTCGCTAACGGGAGCAGAGCAAAGAATTTCATACCACAGATTAGGCGAGGAGACGAGATCGCCATTGATCAGAGCCGCAAGGAAGAAATTTTCACAGAGGCCTTTCATAACTTGCTTGGCACGACACAGGCCAGAGGGCACACACTAAATCTACAGTCGATGGGCATGAACGCGCTAGACCTGGGCTGTCTAGATGTGCTGTTCACGGACGAGGAGGTTTGGTCTGCTGTTAAGGAGATGGCCCCGGATCGGGCTCCTGGACCGGATGGATTTACGGCCGAATTCTACCAGAGAGCTTGGACTACCATGAAGGGCGATATCATGGCTGCGCTACTCAAACTATGTGTCGGAGATAACCGTGGTTTTGCAGGGTTAAATCGTGCGCTGATCATGCTCATCCCCAAAAAGCCGGATGCCCTAGAAGTGGGCGACTATAGGCCAATCAGTTTGTCGCATAGCTTTTACAAACTGTGCGCCAAGCTCCTAGCCAATCGAATCCGGCCGTGCATGAAGGACCTTGTAGCCACCAACCAGTCGGCATTCATCCGAGGCAGAAATCTACATGATAACTATCTGCTAGTGAAGCAAGTGGCCAAGAAAATACACGCTAGAAAGAACAGAGGTGTTTTTCTCAAGTTGGATATCTCCCATTCCTTTGATTCCTTGTCCTGGCCTTTCTTATTCGAAGTGCTCCATGCCAAGGGATTTGGGAATCAATGTCTTGGATGGCTGGCAGCGTTACTGCAATCCTCGAGCACCAGAGTGTTGGTAAACGGAGTACCGGGGAGAAGAATTTGGCATGCAAAAGGACTGCGACAAGGGGACCCGGTCTCTCTCCTACTCTTCGTTATCGCCATGGACGCCCTCACGGCCATGATCTCCAAAGCCATGTCTGATGGCGTGTTGAGTTCCTTCATTGGAATTACGGCGACACAACGCCTGTCCATCTATGCGAACGGTGTGGCACTTTTTGTCACACCTACACCCCAGGATCTCCTCTTCGTTTGAATCACGCTATAACTTTTTGGGGAAGCCTCGGGGCTGAGAGTCAACTACGGGAAATCCTCGACTATCTTGATCTCCCAGGACCAGGAAGACAAAGCTAGAGTTGAGCAGATTTTACAGTGCACCATTGGAGATTTCCCATGCAAGTACCTAGGGCTGCAACTGGCCATCAAGCACCTCACTAAGGTGCATTGGCAGCCTCTCTTGGATCAAGTTCGGCACTGCCTCCAGGCTTGGCAGAGAGGCTTATTGCAGAGGTCTAGCCTGCTCGTGCTTGTCAAATCGGTGCTCCAGGCCAGAGCCATGCACCAACTACTCATTATGAAGGCTCCAGGTTGGGTTCTAGAGGACGTCGATGGCTGGATGCACGCGTTCTTTTGGGCAGGAAAAGACCGAGTTAACGGTGGCCAATGCCTAGTGGCATGGAGCTCGATATGCAAGCCAACCTGCTTCGGTGGACTAGGGGTTAAAAACCTAAGTCTGCAAGGGCTGGCACTCAGGGTGCAGTTGGGAATGGTTGCGGCACACGGACCTGCAAAGGCCATGGCAAGGGCTGCAGCTTCCCGTGGACAGCGACGCTAGATAGGTCTTCGACAGTTTGATTCAGATCATGGTCGGCAAAGGAGATAAGGTTCTCTTCTAGAGAGACAGATGGATACACGGATTCTCAGTCAGAGATATTGCACCTGCGCTGGTGGCCGGTGTGGAAACGAAGATCAGGAACTCCCGTACGGTCGCTCATGCCCTGGAAGATGAAAGATGGGCACTCGATGTCCAGCCGCAGACTTCTTTTGGTGCGCTTCTGCAAACTGTCCATCTGAGACACGCTGTCGCCATAGTACGCGATGTGCACATGGAGGACACCTTCGCATGGCCGCATGACCCTTCGGGCACATATACAGCGAGCTCCACCTACGACATGCTTAACCAGGGTGCGATCAGATCACCTACTGCTGCCGCGATTTGGCGTAGCTGGGCACCCCTAAAGTGCAAGATCTTTGCACGCTCGCCGTGCAAAGATCGGCTCGACATCCGGACAAAGGGCGCGACATGGGCTCCAGGACAACACCTCGCATTGCTACACTTGTTTGCAGGAGGAGGATACAGTTGAGCACATTGTGGTGCAATGAGTCTACGCCCGCCAGGTGTGGCACATGTGTTTCGACTCCTTACAAATCAACGTCCATCCTCCCAACGACACGGACACATTTGTGGAATGGTGGCTTAGGGCTCGCTCTGGCTTCCAAGGGAAGCACAAGCGAGGTTTTGACTCGGTTGTCATCGGCGCCGCTTGGATGTTGTGGAAGCAAAGGAACGCCAAGGTGTTCAATCGACCGGACCACATTAAGGACTATAGTGAGCTAGATAGAGCCATCCTCGATGAGATACAAGAGTGGTATAATGCAGGTGTGGGTGCGGGTGGTTTAGATCGTTTTGTAAGAGATCACACTTGATTTCCTTGTAGGTGGGTGTGAGTGGGTGCACGGGCGATGGATGTTCGCATGGATCGCTCGAATCTTGTAAACTGTCTTTCTTCCTTCTATAAAGATAAGGTACGCTATTGGTGTACTCTCAAAAAAAAGTCATGACCTCTCCAATCTCACTTTTACGAAATTTAGCATCAAGATCGAAAAACTCCGAATTCTAGGGACGCCTTCTAGGTAAAGTTGACTCATATTTAGTCCCATAATTATCAAGATTCATATTGCAAAACAAAGATCTAATAGGAGACACATCAATAACTTTGAGATCTTCATCATTATTTTCATGGAAACTAGAAGAACACGCCTTTATAAAGCTATCTTTCTTAGCACGCAATCTAGCGGTTCTTTCCTTGCACTCATCAATGGAAATTCGCATTGCTTTGAGAGACTCATTGATATCATGCTTAGGAGGAGAAGATCTAAGTTCAAGATGATCAACATCAAGCGAAAGTCTATCAACATTCCTAGGCAAATCATCAACTTTGAGCAATTTTTCTTCAAGCAAAGCATTAAAATTCTTTTGACAAATCATAAATTCTTTCACACTATTCTCAAAATCAGAGGGCATCTTATTAAAATTACCATAAGAATTATTGTAGGAATTTCCATAATTATTAGAGGAATTACTAGGGAACGGTCCAGCATTAAAGTTTCCTCTATAAGCATTTTTTCCAAAACTATTCCTACCTACAAAATTCACATCCATAGATTCATTATTATTCTCAATCAAAGTAGACAAAGGCATATCATTGGGATCAAGAGGAGTATTTCATATGTTCATCCATCTTTCCACTCAAAACATTGATTTCTTCTATAGCATGCACTTTTTACTAGAAGATCTTTCGGTGTGCCATTGAGAATAATTAGCCATAATATTATCAAGAAGTTTTGTAGCATCTCCTAACATGATTTCCATAAACGTGCCTCCCACGGCCAAATCTAAGAGATTTCTAGAAGAAAAGTTCAATCCGGCATAAAATTTTTGTATGATCATCCATAAATTCAAACCATGAATAAGTCAATTGCGAATCATCAATTTCATTCTTTCCCAAGATCGGCAACATTCTCATGGTCAAGTTGTTTAAAATTCATAATATCGTTCCTAAGAGTGATAATCTTAGCGGGAGGAAAATAATTAGATAAAAGCCTCTTTGCACTTGTTCCAAGAATCAATACTATTTTTAGGCAAAGACGAAAACCAAACTTTAGCACGATCTCTAAGTGAAAACAGAAATAACTTCAATTTAACAATATCATTATCCGTATCTTTCTTCTTTTGCATATCACACAAATCAACCAAGTTGTTTAAATGAGTAGCGGCATCTTCACTAGAAAGGCCGGCGAATTGATCTTTCATAACAAGATTCAGCAAGGTAGTATTGATTTCACAAGACTCAACATCATTAAGAGGAGCAGTCAGAGTACTAAGGAAATCATTATTATTGGTATTCGAGAAATCACACAATTTGGTATTATCTTGCGCCATGGCAACAAGTAATCCAACACACAAGCAAACAGAAAGAGGCAAGCGGAAAGAGAGAGGAGATTGGGAAAGAGAGGGCGAATAAAACGGCAAGGGTGAAGTGGGGGAGAGGAAAACGAGAGGCAAATGGCAAATAATGTAAATGCAAGGGAGATGAGTTTGTGATGGGTACTTGGTATGTCTTGATCTTCGCGAAGACCTCCCCGGCAACTGCGCCAGAAATCCTTCTTGCTATGTCTTGAGCTTGCGTTGGTTTTCCTTTCAGAGGAAAGGGTGATGCAGCAATAGTAGCGTAAGTATTTCCCTTAGTTTTTGAGAACCAAGGTAGCAATCTAGTAGGAGGCTCCTCAAAAGTCCCACGCACCTACACAAACAAACAAAGAACTCGCAACCAACACTATAAAGGGGTTGTCAATCCCTTCACGGCCACTTGCGAAAGTGAGATATAATAGAGATAGTAGGATAAGATAAATATTTTTTTGGTATTTTATAATATAGATGCAAAAAGTAATGATGCAAATAAAAGTACATTGAAAGCAAATATGATAAAAGATAGACCCGGGGGCCATAGGTTTCACAAGAGGCTTCTCTCAAGATAGCATAAGTATTACGGTGGGTGAACAAATTACTGTCGAGCAATTGATAGAAAAGCGAATAATTATGAGATTATCTAGGCATGATCATGTATATAGGCATCACGTCGCAACAAGTAGACCGACTCTGCCTGCATATACTACTATTACTCCACACATCGACCGACTCCTGCCTGCATCTAGAGTATTAAGTTCATAAGAACAGAGTAACGCCTTAAGCAAGATGACATGATGTAGAGGGATAAACTCATGCAATATGATATAAACCCCATCTTTTTATCCTCGATGGCAACAATACAATTTGTGCCTTTCAACCCTTTCTGTCACTGGGTAAGGACACCGCAAGATTGAACCCAAAGCTAAGCACTTCTCCCATTGCAAGAAAGATCAATCTAGTAGGCCAAACCAAACTGATAATTCGAAGAGACTTGGAAAGATAACTCAATCATACATAATAGAATTCAGAGGAGATTTAAATATTTCTCATAGATAAACTTGATCATAAACCCACAATTCATCGGATCTCGACAAACACACCGCAAAAAGAGTTTACATCGAATAGATCTCCAGAAGAGAGGGGAGAACATTGTATTGAGATCCAAAAAGAGAGAAGAAACCATCTAGCTAATAACTATGGACCCGAAGGTCTGTGGTAAACTGCTCACAACTCATCGGAGGGGCTATGGTGTTGATGTAGAAGCCCTCCGTGATCGATTCCCCCTCCGGCGGAGCACAGGCGAAGGCTCCAAGATGGGATCTCGTGGATACAGAAGGTTACGGCAGTGGAAATTTTGTTTCGTTTGCTCCCTGGATGTTTTCGGGGTACGTAGGCTTATTGTGGGGACCCCGACTTGCAAGTCGCGATCACCGAATGCACGTGTACAGTGATCCCAGAGATCAATGCTCACTGAACACACAGAAGCTGAATAACAGAGTCTTACATCCATACATACCGTCTTACACAAATAGTGACCATCATGGTCAAGTCTTACATCAATAAAGCCTTAAGGGCTGAACATCAAATGAAATATAGCAGCGGAAATCATCATCGATAAGTAGAACCCATGCCATCTGCCTTAACCCTACAGGCATTCTGACTGGGAAACGTCCTAGTTCGCATGATCGTCTCCAAAGAACTCTTCTTCGAACTCCGGTTCTTCCATGCCTGGTCAATTAAATAACCAGTGGCAAGCCAATGAGTACTTTGAATGTACTCGCAAGCAACCCATGGTTTGGCTTAAGGTACGGTAATGCATGACATAGGTAAAGTTTTGCATAAAGCTAGTTTTGAGTGCAGGACATGTTCAACAATCCTATAAAGCATGCATCAAGAGAATTCCAGTAATCGTAAGAACTGGTCACAGATATCAACATAAATAGAATGGGCACCAACCCATTTATCATAAACGGAGTGGGCACCAACCCATCTCAATCGGGTCAAGTCCTGGAATTGATCCATGACAACACCATCATCTCACACACACAGGATTTGTAAACAAGTGGACGTAGCCCAAGAGCGGTTACCCAACTGTCCATGACCGTGGACACGGCTATTCAATAGTTTACACTCTGCAGAGGTTGCACACTTTACCCACTAGATCCGGGAACTTCCGTGTCAAACCACGACCAGCGGTACCTCAAGTACCGGGGTAAGCACCGATCATTACCTTTCCTAGACGACACTAACATGGAGTCCACTCGATTAGTAGTAACCCCGTGCCAAACATTTCACATCATAAAAGTCGCGGAGCCTCGCTCCCATATTCATCACATACCACAAGCACGGGTACCAACGGTGTGTCCGGTGCCCGTGAAAACAGTCATGGCCGCCCTACAGCACGACCCGTCCCAAGAGAGAGCACCAACTCTCCCCGTCACTTGTAATGCGGGCTCCAAGCTAGTATCGGTCTAGGTACTCAACAATGCCCTTTCCCATATAAGGGTAGAGTGGTCGCATGTAAGGTTGGAATAACGGTCGCAACTCCGACCAATCCGTTTTGAAAACCACACACCCTTTGCTTAGCACACCACTTCGTCATCAAGTGGTCACCCATCTCTTCATCTCCCTCGGGCATGAGTGGCACCCGACGGGGTTTTCGAAAATACTTTTGAAATCACTTGCCTCCTTCACCATGCATATCCCCATCCCTTTTGCATAGCATCTACTTTAGCATCCTATCTACTCCCACCGGCATAACCCTCATAAGAGGGTAGGGCCATGCACAAATGCAAGTACCAACGAGGAATTGTAATCGTGGCAACCACCCATGTGGTTCACCATCTCGTCATGATTCCGATGCATCATCGATAAGGAGCTAAAAATGACATGCATATAAAGGGGGCATCATAGTCATGGTCAAAGGGCTGCTTGCCTTGGTTGGCTTGGTCTTCAAAGTCTTCCGCCTTGCTCCTCCTTCTTCCTCGGCTACCTCACAAATACGGGATCTAACGTTGCAAGAAAACAACGGAAAAATAAGGCAATAATAAAAACAGAAAAGTCAAAGTGCTCTGAAAAATGTCAACTTAATTTTGTAAAATACTAGGAGGAAAGCTAGGAAGGGGGCAACTTTTGGTTTTGGTTCTGGAGTAGCAAAAACAGGAGTTATGGATTTTCAAAGGCTCATTTAAATGCCAAAAACCACATTTAAATATTTACAGAAAAGGAAAGGTGATTGGATCTGGGTGAAAGTTGCACCATTAAATAGATTGCAATATTCTAGGAATTTAGAAATTGGAATCAATGCATTTGGATTATTATTCTGCCCTGTGGAATTTTTGGAAGTATCACAAAAAAGAAAAGGGAACGGTATTGTGCTCTCGGCGAGAGGCCACACAGCAGCAAGAGGCCCGTGGGGAAACTCAGCCCACGCGCCGCCCGTCACGCGTAAAGGCGAATACGCCTTCGCCGACGGGGTGTCTGTCTGCTACACAAGACGTTTTAAACCTGACGGGTGGATCCCACCCGTCAGGGCGTGAGGCTGACAGGCCGGCCCCACGGCGGCCGTCGTCTACCTCCGGCCCGAGGCGACGGCGAGCTCGCCGGCGGCGATACAGGGCACGGGAAGGAGCGCAGGGGCTACCGTTGGATTCAGGAGGGAGTCGCGGATCTGGTGGTGGTGGAGACGGTCGCCGGGGTGGCCTGCTTCGCCGGCGACGAGGTCCCGCGGCGGAGGTGCTTCGGGCGCCGGTGGCTCCGGCCGTTCCCAGCTGCAAAACGAGGGGGAAAGAGAGGGGAAAGTATCAGTGAGGCGAGGGGAGGCCGATTCGAGGGAGAAACGAGGCGGAGGAGGCCTGTACCCGCAGATCGACGGCGACCCGAGGCGGCGGAGCTCGAGCTCGATCTCGAGCTCGGGCGGCTCTGGAGCGAAGTGGGTGGTTCGAGGTGGATTGGGTGCGTGGAGGAGCGACAGGGAGGAAGAGGAGGGCTCGGGAGCGCCTTAAATAGGCTGGCCGCGGTTCACCGTGGGCGTGGCCTACGGGCACCCGCGGGATTAGCTCTGGAGGCCGAGGGAGAAGAGTTGGAGCTATCCACGGCGCTCGTGGGAATGGAGTAGGATGCCAGGGAGAAGGAGAGAGAGCGAGGGAGGGCTCTGGCGCCCGCGCATGTGAGGCCAGCCATTGGCCGAGCCGGGCGGCGTCGGGCACGCCTGCAGAGAGGAGAGAGAGGGGAGAGAGGGGCGGCGGCGGCGTGTAGCAGACGTCGAGGCACATCACCTGGCGCGATGGGAAGGCACGAAGCGGTCGGGAGGCGCGGCGTCAACGGTCGGCGCTCTGGCAGGCGCTCCAGAGCGCGACTTTGGCCGGCATCCGCGGTTTTTCCGCGGCGCGCGCGCGTCCTTTTGCGTCTGGAAGCTACAGCGGCAGGGGACAAGACCAGAGAAAGGCCTGGGATGCCCTGGGGTGCAGAAGGGAGAGAGAGAAGCTGGGAGAGAGAAGAGAAAATGTTGTCTAGAGAGGACAAACTTGATTCCCCCCTTCCTCCACATTGCTTCTTCGGGTAGAAAAGTGCCTAAGTGACAGAGGGAAGTGAGGAGGGGTTGTGGCAAAGAGATTAACTCAAGGAGATTAGTGAAAGTGGCAAAAGGAGGCTTTTTAGTATTTTGCCAGAAGGTGTTTGATGGAGTTTTGGTTAAGCTAATGATCCTCACTGGCCAAGATACTCCAAGGGGTGAAATGTCACATATATTTAGGGCCTTCCACCCATTTTGAGCTTATTTGGACAAAGTTGCCAATGCAACTTTTGCAAACCCTAGAAATGGGCAGAAATGGGTTTGTGTAGATCTAGTGGAGTAAATCATTTCTCCTTGATGTGCCACTTGGTGTGGTAGCCTTATTAGGTCACATGATCAGGCTCACCAAAGTTGGGGTCTTGGAGAAAAAGTTGGTAGTGCAAAGTGGTTCAAACTTGATTTTGGTCAGAGAGGGTTTTGAGGCACTTTGACCAAGATTTCCTCTTCTCCAACCTGTGCCATTTGGTCCAGTTGCATCATTAGACCAATGAAGCATGTCCACCAAGTTTGAGCACATTTGGACATACTTGGCAATGTAAAGTTGATCAAACCTTAGATTGGACAGAAATGGTTTTGAGGGGTTTTGATGGTGTTATCTTGTTCTCCAAGTCATGAGACTTGGCAAGATCAACAGATATGTCATATGTGACATGATAGAATTTTCCTGGAATTTTTGGAGAATATTTCCTTTGTAAATATTTCAAAAGCTTGAAATATCCAGAAAGGGTTTTAGAGGGATTTGACCAATATTTTGAACATGACCATGTGTTGAAACTCTTATATATGGACAATATATGTCCTATGAGCTTCTCTAAATTTTGTCAAATATTTTTGAAACAGAAAAATAATTATTTCCTATTAAAGACCATTTCTGGCCTTAAGAAAAAGCCCTTAAATAAAATAGAACAGTAACTTTTAAAATTATACTTTTGTGGTTCCTGGGCATCCTATATCTAATAGGAGTCAAAGGTATTTTTGGAAATATTTTTACTGCCCTTGATCAAGTACTTGCAGTGCAAACCTCAAGTCGGGGTTTTGGAAGACTAATTTTAGAAAATACTTTCGCCAAATTATTTTTGTAGGAAAATCCCATATAGCACTATTCACATGGCATGGTCATTGGTCGGGGAGCTTGGGGTAGGGAGATGAAGTATAGAGGGTAGAGTAGTTGACTTCAAGAAGCACTTGAAAAGAAACACGAGAGAAAACCAACTCCAAATAAAAGCCAAATAATGCAAAAGTTTTTGTTGGTCCAAATTTTCATGCTTTAATAATAAAAATGAAATGTTACAAAATGCAGGGTGTGACAGACCTACCCCTTACAAGAATCTCGCCCCGAGATTCCTAAACTAAACTTGAAAGAGGTACGGAAATTCGGATCTAAGGTAGTCTTCACGCTCCCAAGTGGCTTCTGCTTCGGTGTGATTGCTCCATTGGACTTTGAAGTACTTGATGGTGCGGCTTCGAGTGTGTCATTCAGCCTCATCCAGAATGCAGATGGGCCGCTCACGATACGTCAAATCAGGTTGGAGATCAATGGCTTGGTGATTGACGTCTTTGTAGAGGTCGGGCTTGTCTGGAACTTGGAGACACTTCCGGAGTTGTGACACGTGGAACACGTTGTGCACATCAGAAAGTTCAGGTGGAAGTTCCAACTGGTAAGCCACTTCTCCTCGTCGCTCAGTGATCTTGAAGGGGCCAATGTATCTCGGTGCGAGCTTTCCTTTGACATGAAAGCGCTGGGCTCCTTTGAGAGGGGTGACCCGGAGATAGACATGGTCTCCAACTCGGAAGTTTATGTCTCTGCGACGTGAGTCTGCATAGCTCTTCTGCCTTGACTTGGCAGACTTCAGACGCTCTTGGACAAGCTGGACTTGCTCTTCTGCTTCACGAAGGATATCAGGCCCAAAGACAAGTCCTTCTCCGGCCTCCGACCAGTTGAGAGGTGTACGACACTTCCGCCCGTATAACACTTCAAATGGTGCCATCCGAGGCTGGCACGATAACTGTTGTTGTAAGAGAACTCGGCGAAGGGAGGCAATCTTCCCACTTAGCTCCATAAGCTAAGACACAGGCTCGGAGCATGTCTTGAGTATTTGATTCACTCGCTCGGTCGACCTCCGGTCTGTGGGTGGAAAGCGATCTTTGAAGGACAACTTGGTCCCCATGGCCTCCTGGAATTTCTTCCAAAACCTTGAGGTGAAACGGGTTCCTCGATCGACACAATCTCCTTGGGAACACCATGAAGGCTCACGACTCGGTTGATGTAGAGGCGGCTAACTGGTTCCCCTTGTAGGTTGTCTTGACAGAATGAAGTGGGCCACCTTGGTCAAATGGTCAACTATGACCCAGATGGAGTCATGTCCCTTGTTTGACCTAGGTAGTCCAAATGATGAAATCCATTCGACTTTATCCCATTTCCACTCGGGAACCTTGAGTGGTTGGAGTAATCCAGCAGTCACCGATGTTCAGCTTTGACCCTCGGCATACGTCACATTTTGCAACATAGGTGGCGATCTCCTTTTCATCCCGTGCCACCAAAATCTTTCCTTGGTCTTGATACATCTTGGTGCCTCGGGGTGGATGGAATATGGGCTGTCATGAGCTTCTTGCAAGATCAGGTTCTTGAGCTCAACCCTGTTGGGCACGCAGATACGATTCCCAAACCACACAACTCCTTCCTCATCCTCTGTGAATCCTGAGGCTTTGCCTGCCTTGATCTTCCTCTTGATGCCTTCGATACTCTCATGCCCCTTCTGAGCTTTCTTGATATCATCCATCAAGGTAGGCTTAACTTCGAGGTTGGCCAAGAATCCTGGTGCAACCAGTTCCAACCCGAAGCTTTCAAGTTCCTCATACAAGGCGGGTAGCTTGTGCTTCAGCATAGCATTCAAGGAGCAAGCTTTCCTGCTCAATGCATCTGCTACCACATTAGCCTTTCCAGGGTGGTATTGAACACTGAGGTCATAATCCTTTATCAACTCCAGCCATCTTCTCTGCCTCATGTTCAATTCCCTCTGAGTGAAAATATACTTCAGACTTTTGTGGTCCGTGTATATCTCACATCGCTTCCCCAAAAGGTAATGTCGCCAAGTTTTCAGGGCATGAACCATTGCTGCTAGCTCAAGGTCATGAGTAGCGTAGTTCTCTTCGTGGGGTCGTAATTGCCTTGAAAGGTAGGCCACGACTCTGCCTTCTTGCATCAGAACACCTCCCAGTCCGATTCTTGACGCATCACAATATATCACAAACTCCTTGTGTATATCTGGTGTGGCAGAACTGGGGCGGTGGTTAGCCTCTTCTTCAGCTCCTCGAAGCTCTCTTCGCACTTCGGCGTCCATTCGAACTTCTTGTCCTTCTTCAAGAGCTGAGTCATGGGTCGGGCAATGCTTGAGAATCCTTCAACGAACTTGCGGTAATATCCCGCGAGTCCGAGGAAGCTTCTGACTTCCTTCACATTGCTCGGGGATTGCCATTCAGCCACGGCTTCAATCTTAGCAGGTCGATCGACAATCCCTCTTCGGTTAGAACATGACCCAGAATCCAACTTCACGCAGCCGAATTCACACTTGCTGAACTTGGCATACAGCTTGGTGCTCTCGAAGCTTGTCTAGGACCATCCTCAAGTGTTGCTCGTGCTCTTCTTCCGACTTCGAGAAGACAAGAATGTCATCAATGAAGACAACGACGAACTTGTCCAAATATTCCATGAAGACCTTATTCATGAGATACATGAAGTAAGTGGGGCATTGGTCAATCAAAGGACATGACCGTGCATTCATACTGAGCCATATCCGTTCTGAATGCCGTCTTGAATATCTTGTGGTCGATCTTGAGTTGGTAGTACCCAGATCTGAGGTCGATCTTGGAGAACACCTTGGCCCCATTGAGTTGATCAAACAGATCTTCAATCTTGGGAAGTGGGTACTTGTTCTTGATTGTAACCTCATTGAGGGAGCGGTAGTCAATGCATAAGCGGATGGTACCGTCCTTCTTTGCCACAAGTAAGCAGGCGATCCCCAAGGGGAGGCACTAGGGCGGATAAATCCCTTCCTCAACTGCTCTTCCAGCTGCTTCTTCAATTCTGCTAACTCCTCCGATCCCATTCTATAAGGCTTCTTATAGATGGGTCCTGCTCCGGGTATGAGCTCGATGACGAACTCAATGTCCCGATCAGGAGGCATTCCTGGTAGCTCGTCAGGAAAAACATCGGGATACTCGCATACTACTGGCACTTGCTCCCATCCAACTTCAGTCAGACAGTTGACTTGGTTGGCTTGAGCAGGAGAGGGGTTGGAGGCAAATCTGACTTCGACTCCTCGGTCATTGGTCATAGTGACCGCCCGGTTGGCGCAATCAATCAAGCCTTGGTGCTTGCTGAGCCAACCCATTCCCAAGATCACATCCAAGCCTTGTGATTTTAGGATGATAAGGTCTGCTAGGAAGTCTACCCGTTAATGGTAATCCCGACTCCTTTACATCCTATCTTGGCTCTCATCTCTACGCTCCGGGGTTTGTACCACCATAGGGTTGTTTAGGGTGTAGGGTCATGCCACTCTTTAATGCAAAACTTTGGGTGACAAAAGAATCGTGGCTCGAGAATCAAACAAAAGCGATTCTGGTGCTGAATTGACAAGGAATTACCAAAGACGACGTCCGGGTCTTCTGGGCTTCTTCATGGTGACATGATTCACACGACCCTGCCATTGTTGGGCAAGTTGCGGGAGCTTGGTTCCTCGGTGGCATACCACGGCCTTGTCACGGTTCTGCGCATTGGGGCGCGGGCGTCGGGCTTCTTGTTGGGGCAATTCTTGGAGTAGTGCCTGGCTGTCCACATCGAAACAAGTGACTTGATTGGGGACGACGCCCTTGCCAAAGATTGTTATTGGGGTTGTTGTAAGCTGGCCTGGGGTTGGCATCTTCTGAGGTGGATAGTTGGTGCGAGGTGCAGGAGCTCTTGGCTGCCGATAGGTTGGCTTGGCCGGGCTGGCTGCCACGGACGAGGCTTCGTTCTTGGAGCTACCCTTGCCGATCATCTTGCGCTTACGAGTGTCATCCAAGGCACGCCACTTGTCTTCAAGCATGGCGCCTTGTTCACCGGATCAGGAAAGGTCGGGCGGTCACACACAACAAGCGTAGTCCGCAGAGTCTGGTTAAGGCCTTCCATGAAGCGCCCCGCTTGCAAAGCATCGATCTTGACATCCTCGGGGCATACCTTGAGAGGACACTGAACTTCTGCATGTACTCCTTGACCGTGCTGCTACCTTGCTTCAGTGCTCGGAACTCGCGCTTCTTGATGGCCATGAGTCCAGAAGGGATGTGGGCCTTGCGGAATTCCGTCTTGAAGGTGTCCCAAGTGATGTCCCGCTCAACATGCATAGCCTTGAATCCATCCCACCAAGCTCTGGCAGTCCCCCCGAGACAGTGGGCAGCATACGCCACTTTGTCACGGTCCTCAGTGCATCCGACTAGAGCCAGCAGATCCTCAATGGTGCGGACCCAGTCGTCTGCATCCAGGGGTTCAGCAGTCTCGATGAAAGTGGGTGGTGCATGCTTCTTGAACTCCACCAGTGTGGAACGTCCATGGCCGTGCCCCGCCGGCTGGCGGTTGACAGCCTGAGCAATCATCTGGAGGGCTGCAGTGTTGGCTTGGCGCTCCTCTCGAAAAGCTTGGAGAAGCTGAGCCATATCCATGCTTGGAGGAGGTGGTGGTGGTGGAGTCTGCCCTTGGGCTTGGTCCTGGCTGGCTCCGGCCTCAGCAGAACCTCCGGCTTCTTGCGGCTGGGTAGAGGTACAAGACGTGTTACAACAGCATCTGTTGGAGTGGTCAAGGTCTCATGATAGGGAACAACAATGAGGGAAAGCAGTAGAGATGGAATGCCTAGTAAGGGGGTGGTGTGACACAATTTAAGTAAAGCAAAGGCCAGAAGGGCCAAACTCATGCATTAAACCAAATGGGAAATGTAGTCGTTTACAAGTTCCCAAGGAAAGTACGACTTCATCAAAGCAAGTTGAAAGCAAACACAACATAACATGGTTTCATAAGAACCATTACAAGACTCGACTTCGCAAAGGGGTACACGACCTATCCTACCATAGGCTACGAGCTAGCCTATCCTAGTCTGAACGGAGTCTAAGTGGTGGAATGCTCGGTCGGGTATTCCGGCTCCTCTGGGTCTTCCTCCTCATCATCATCTGTCTCGGTCTCCTCATCGCTTGAGGAAGTGGAGGAGTGAAGGAGCTGAACACGGCGCTGCTTTGCTGGTGGTGTCTTGAAGAGGTTGCGGTACTCCTTTGCCGTCATACGGCGTGGCTGAGGTGCTCCCTCGGCAGCTGCGACCTGTGGGGGTCGTCCGCCTCGGTAAGCTACCGCGGGCTGTCCAGGGGGTGCTCCATCCTTCTTGATCCTGTCCGCCTTTGTCTCGAACTATGCGGAGGAGCTCCTTGGTCTCATGGAGTTCCTTCCAAGCTCCGTCGACTCGAGGCCAGTGCTGCGCCTGCATCGCCGGCACACAAGCTGAAGTAGGTCTCGAAGCGGAGAGGAAGTCCCTCGTCCAAGGGTGGTGCTGGTGCGCTGCTCTCGTCGTCACCTTCCTTACGATAAGGCAGGTAACGAGTGGCTGGCTCTCTTGCCATCTCTGGCAGGAGATCCCGGAGGCGAGTCAGTGCCTTGAGGGCAGCATCTCCACGGCGAGTAGCAAGTGTCGCCATCTGGGGTCCCTCAAAGAACCAGCTCGTCAGGCGTCATTCGCCTCACGACTACCTCCACGTGATACTCCTTCTTGGTGCTGTCCACCCAGTGCTCGTGGTAGGAGAAGGTGGGGACTCGAGTGAACTGGCACTTCCTGAGGCTATCCTCAAGAAGCACGGGAAACCCAGTGGTCAGGAAGTCCTCGGGTACGGCGGCCATCTACAAAAAGTGGAAGGGGAAGGGTCAATAAAGGAATGTGTCCTGTGTTTGGGATGCTAACATAAAACATAGGTATATGGGTAATCTAGGGGATAGTCTCGCTCTAACTAACGTCCATGCTAACTAAGGCTTCCTACAGTCAGGATGGCTCTGGTACCAGCTCTGTGGGGACCCCGACTTGCAAGTCGCGATCACCGAATGCACGTGTACAGTGATCCCGAGATCAATGCTCACCTGAACACACGAAGCTGAATAAAGAGTCTTACATCCATACATACCGTCTTACACAAATAGTGACCATCATGGTCAAGTCTTACATCGATAAAGCCTTAAGGGCTGAACATCAAATGAAATATAGCAGCGGAAATCATCATCGATAAGTAGAACCCATGCCATCTGCCTTAACCCTACAGGCATTCTGACTGGGAAACGTCCTAGTTCGCATGATCGTCTCCAAAGAACTCTTCTTAGAACTCGGTTTCTCCCATGCCTGGCCAATTAATAACCCGTGGCAAGCCAATGAGTACTTTGAATGTACTTCGCAAGCAACCCATGGTTTGGCTTAAGGTACGGTAATGCATGACATAGGTAAAGTTTTGCATAAAGCTAGTTTTGAGTGCAGGACATGTTCAACAATCCTATAAAGCATGCATCAAGAGAATTCCAGTAACCGTAAGAACTGGTCACAGATATCAACATAAATAGAATGGGCACCAACCCATTTATCATAAACGGAGTGGGCACCAACCCATCTCAATCGGGTCAAGTCCTGGACTTGATCCATGACAACACCATCATCTCACACACAGGATTTGTAAACAAGTGGACGTAGCCCAAGAGCGGTTACCCAACTGTCCATGACCGTGGACACGGCTATTCGAATAGTTTTACACTCTGCAGAGGTTGCACACTTTACCCACTAGATCCGGGGAACTTCCGTGTCAAACCACGACCCGCGGTACCTCAAGTACCCGGGGTAAGCACCCGATCATTACCTTTCCCTAGACGACACTAACATGGAGTCCACTCGATTGGTAGTAACCCCCGTGCCAAACATTTCACATCATAAAAGTCGCGGAGCCTCGCTCCCATATTCATCACATACCACAAGCACGGGGTACCAACGGTGTGTCCGGTGCCCTGTGAAAACAGTCATGGCCGCCCTACCTAGCACGACCCCGTCCCAAGAGAGAGCACCAACTCTCCCCCGTCACTGGTAATGCGGGCTCCAAGCTAGTATCGGTCTAGGTACTCAACAATGCCCTTTCCCATATAAGGGTAGAGTGGTCGCGCATGTAAGGTTGGAATAACGGTCGCAACTCCGACCAATCCGTTTTGAAAACCACACACCCTTTGCTTGGCACACCACTTCGTCATCAAGTGGTCACCCATCTCTTCATCTCCCTCGGGCATGAGTGGCACCCGACGGGGTTTTCGAAAATACTTTTGAAATCACTTGCCTCCTTCACCATGCATATCCCCATCCCTTTGCATAGCATCTACTTTAGCATCCTATCTACTCCCACCGCATAACCCTCATAAGAGGGTAGGGCCATGCACAAATGCAAGTACCAACGAGGAATTGTAATCGTGGCAACCACCCATGTGGTTCACCATCTAAATCATGATTCCGATGCATCATCGATAAGGAGCTAAAATGACATGCATATAAAGGGGCATCATAGTCATGGTCAAAGGGCTGCTTGCCTTGGTTGGCTTGGTCTTCAAAGTCTTCCAAGACTGCTCCTCCTTCTTCCTCGACTACCTCGTCAAACACGGGATCTAACATTGCAAGAAAACAACGGAAAAATAAAGCAATAATAAAACAGAAAAGTCAAAGTGCTCGAAAAATGTCAACTTAATTTTGTAAAATACTAGGAGGAAAGCTAGGAAGGGGGCAACTTTTGGTTTTGGTTCTGGAGTAGCAAAAACAGGAGTTATGGATTTTCAAAGGCTCATTTAAATGCCAAAAACCACATTTAAATATTTACAGAAAAGGAAAGGTGATTGGATCTGGGTGAAAGTTGCACCATTAAATAGATTGCAATATTCTAGGAATTTAGAAATTGGAATCAATGCATTTGGATTATTATTCTGCCCTGTGGAATTTTTGGAAGTATCACAAAAAAGAAAAAGGGAAACGGCGCTGTGCCTCTGGGCCAGAGAGGCCACAGCAGCAGGCCTGTGGGGAAACTCAGCCAAGCGGCCGCCACGTCGAAGGCGTAAAGGCGAATCGCCTTCGCCGACGGCGGGTCTGTCTTGTGCAGCACAAGACGTTTTAAACCTGACGGGTGGATCCCACCCGTCAGGGCGTGAGGCTGACAGGCCGGCCCCACGGCGGCCGTCGTCTACCTCCGGCCAGAGGCGACAGCGAGCTCGCGGCCGGCGTCTGAGACAGGCACGGGAAGGAGCGCAGGGCTACCGTTGGATTCAGGAGGAGTCGCGGATCTGGTGGTGGTGGAGACGGTCGCGGAGTGGCTGCCGCCCGGCGACGAGGTCCCATGGCGGAGGTGCTTGGCGCCGGTGGCTCCGGCCGTTCCCAGCTGCAAAACGAGGGGAAAGAGAGGGAAAGTATCGGTGAGGCGAGGGAGGCCGATTCGAGGAGAAACAGGCGGAGGAGGCCTGTACCTGCAGATCGACGGCGACCGAGGCGGCGGAGCTCGAGCTCGATCTCGAGCTCGGGCGGCTCTGGAGCGAAGTGGGTGGTTCGAGGTGGATTGGGTGCGTGGAGGAGCGGCGGGGAGGAAGAGGAGGGCTCAGGAGCGCCTTAAATAGGCTGGCCGCGGTTCACCGTGGGCGTGGCCTACGGGCACCCGCGGGATTAGCTCTGGAGGCCGAGGGAGAAGAGTTGGAGCTGTCCACGGCGCTCGTGGGAATGGAGTAGGATGCCAGGGAGAAGGAGAGAGAGCGAGGGAGGGCTCTGGCGCCCGCGCGTGTGAGGCCAGCCATTGGCCGAGCCGGGCGGCGTCGGGCACGCGCTGCAGGAGGGGAGAGAGAGGGGGAGACAGAGGGGGCGGCACGGCGGCGTGTAGCAGACGTCGAGGCACATCACCTGGCGCGATGGGAAGGCACGAAGCGGTCGGGAGGCGCGGCGTCAACGGTCGGCGCTCTGGCAGGCGCTCCAGAGCGCGACTTTGGCCGGCATCCGCGGTTTTTCCGCGGCGCGCGCGCGTCCTTTTGCGTCTGGAAGCTACAGTGGCAGGGGACAAGACCAGAGAAAGGCCTGGGATGCCCTGGGGTGCAGAAGGGAGAGAGAGAAGCTGGGAGAGAGAAGAGAAAATGTTGTCTAGAGAGGACAAACTTGATTCCCCCCTTCCTCCACATTGCTTCTTCGGGTGGAAAAGTGTCTAAGTGACAGAGGGAAGTGAGGAGGGGTTGTGGCAAAGAGATTTACTCAAGGAGATTAGTGAAAGTGGCAAAAAGAGGCTTTTTAGTATTTTGCCAGAAGGTGTTTGATGGAGTTTTGGTTAAGCTAATGATCCTCACTGGCCAAGATACTCCAAGGGGTGAAATGTCACATATATTTAGGGCCTTCCACCCATTTTGAGCTTATTTGGACAAAGTTGCCAATGCAACTTTTGCAAACCCTAGAAATGGGCAGAAATGGGTTTGTGTAGATCCAGTGGAGTAAATCATTTCTCCTTGATGTGCCACTTGGTGTGGTAGCCTTATTTGGTCACATGATCAGGCTCACCAAAGTTGGGGTCTTGGAGAAAAAGTTGGTAGTGCAAAGTGGTTCAAACTTGATTTTGGTCAGAGAGGGTTTTGAGGCACTTTGACCAAGATTTCCTCTTCTCCAACCTGTGCCATTTGGTCCAGTTGCATCATTAGACCAATGAAGCATGTCCACCAAGTTTGAGCACATTTGGACATACTTGGCAATGTAAAGTTGATCAAACCTTAGATTGGACAGAAATGGTTTTGAGGGTTTTGATGGTGTTATCTTGTTCTCCAAGTCATGAGACTTGGCAAGATCAACAGATATGTCATATGTGACATGATAGAATTTTCCTGGAATTTTTGGAGAATATTTCCTTTGTAAATATTTCAAAAGCTTGAAATATCCAGAAAGGGTTTTAGAGGGATTTGACCAATATTTTGAACATGACCATGTGTTGAAACTCTTATATATGGACAATATATGTCCTATGAGCTTCTCTAAATTTTGTCAAATATTTTTGAAACAGAAAAATAATTATTTCCTATTAAAGACCATTTCTGGCCTTAAGAAAAAGCCCTTAAATAAAATAGAACAGTAACTTTTAAAATTATACTTTTGTGGTTCCTGGGCATCCTATATCTAATAGGAGTCAAAGGTATTTTTGGAAATATTTTTACTGCCCTTGATCAAGTACTTGCAGTGCAAACCTCAAGTCAGGGGTTTTTGGAAGACTAATTTTAGAAAATACTTTCTGGCCAAATTATTTTTGTAGGAAAATCCCATATAGCACTATTCACATGGCATGGTCATTGGTCAGGAGCTTGGGGTAGGGAGATGAAGTATAGAGGGTAGAGTAGTTGACTTCAAGAAGCACTTGAAAAGAAACACAGAGAGAAAACCAACTCCAAATAAAAGCCAAATAATGCAAAAGTTTTTGTTGGTCCAAATTTTCATGCTTTAATAATAAAAATGAAATGTTACAAAATGCAGGGTGTGACACTTATATAGGAGGAAGAAATACGTCGGTGGCTGCCCGAGGGGCCCACGAGACAGGGGCGCGCCCTACCCTCTCGTGGCCGCCTCGGCTGCTTCTTGACTTGCACTCCAAGTCCTCTGGATCACGTTTGTTCCTAAAATCACGCTCCCGAAGGTTTCATTCCGTGGACTCTGTTTGATATTCCTTTTCTTCGAAATACTGAAGTAGGCAAAAAAAACAGCAGTACGGGCTGGGCCTCCGATTAGTAGGTTAGTCCCAAAAATGATATAAATGTGTAAAATAAATCCCATAAACATACAAAAGGGGTAATATAATAGCATGGAACAATAAAAAATTATAGATACGTTGGAGACCTATCATGCAATAAGAACGATGACATGGTGTAGACAAGATCTATTCATGTAGGAATAGATCCCATCTTTTTTTCCTTAATGGGACTGATACATGGATGTCACTTGTCCTTCTGTCACTGAGATTGAGCACCGCAAGAATGAACCCATCACAAAGCACCTCTTCCCATTAAGAGAAAAATAAATCTAGTTGGCCAAACCAAACCAATGTTTCGGAAAAGAAATACGAGGCTATAATAATCATGCATATAAGAGATAAAAGAAGACTCAAATAATATTCATAGATAGATCTGATCATAAAGTCACAATTCATCGGATCCCAACAAACGCACTGAAAAAAGTCGTTATGTCAAATAGATCTCCAAGAACATTGAGGAGAACATTGTATTGAGAATCAAAAAGAGAGAAGAAGCCATCTAGCTACTACCTACGGACCCGTAGATCTATGGTAAACTACTCACACATCATCAGAGGAGCAACAATGAGGATGATGAACCCCTCCATGATCGTGTTCCCCTTCGGCAAGGTGCCGGGGTTCTGGAACTTGTTGCGGATGGAGTTGTTTTTCGTCGACTCCCCTAGGGTTTCTGGAATATTTGAGTATTTACAGAGCTGAGAGGTGGTAGAAAGGACTCATGTGGGCTCCGCTACCCACCAGGGAGCGCTAGGGCCCTCTGGCACGCCCTAGTGCCTTGTGGGCCCCATGGGCGTTCCCTCCCGCTTGACCTAAAAAACAGCAATTGGCACAAGGCACTATGTCAATAGGTTAGTCCCAAAAATGATATGAAGTTGCTATAAAATGAATATAAAACATCAATGAATGATAATATAATAGCATGGAACAATCAGAAATTATAGATACGTTGGAGACATATCAGTATCCCCAAGTTTAATTCCTGCTTGTCCTCGAGTAGGTAAATGATAAAAACAGAATTTTTGATGTGGAATGCTGCCTAACATGCTCATCACATATTCTTTTCTATTGTAGCATGGACATTTGGACTTTTAGATGATTCAAAGCAATAGTCTATATTTGACATGAAGATTCAATACTCAAGCATATCAACAAGCAACCATGTCTCTCAAAATGTCAACACTAAAGAAAGTTATCCCTAGCCCATCATGCTCATTCATTGATCCATTCATGAAACACACTCGAATATTAGCTACATCCAATGCACAAGTATGATCATAGTGCTCCCTAGTTGGTGCTTTATAAGAGAAGATGGAGACTCAAATAAAAAAAATTGCATAAAAGTAAATGGATAGGCCATTCGCAGAGGGAAGCATAGATTTGTAGAGGTGCTAGAGCTCAAAGCTTAAATTGAGAGATAAAATATTTTGAGAGGCATACTTTTTCTGTCAACGAAAACGACCGATAATTCCCAGTACATTCCATGCTAGATATATCATAGGCGGTTCCCAAACATAAAATAAAGTTTATCCCTTTTTCCCACATTCTTTCACAATCCATGGCTAGTCGTATCCACGGGTGCCTTCCAGACCAACACTTTCCAAGGAATTTTTTATTTGATAACATAAAGTAAATTTCTTTTTCATTTTGGTACTGGGCATCCCTATTATAGCCACACTCTCGTGCAACGACAAGTGAATAAACACTCATATTTAGAATAACACATCTAGCATGGAAAAATATTGGCCACGCCCTATCGCTTCATGAGCAGTACAGGCAGACAAAATGGGAATTCATTTTGAACAATAGAGTTAGCACATACACATTTATTTGGAACGTCATGGAAATACCGCATATATGTAGATATGGTGGACTCATTTGGCACAACTTGGTTTAGGGATCTTGGATGCACAAGTAGTATTCCCACTTAGTACAAGGAAAGGCTAGCAAATAGATTGAGGAGCAACCAATCAAGAAACGAAAACGATCACAAAGGATCATTAAGGATAACTAACACCGAATAATGCACCACAAGTAGGATGTAATTTCATTGCATAACTATTGACTTCCGTGCTTGCATAGGGAATCACAAACCTTAACACCAATATTCACTACAAGAGAAAGACACATCCGTGACATTTTGGCCTGAACGAATTTTTTCCTATGATGCTTATGACACTTCTATGACGATAATTGTGACAAAATCACGTGTCATCATAGATGTGGTGGGCTCCTACTTCTATGACAAAAAATCACGACAGAAAATGGGCTTTTCGTCCTGGGCGGGCCGGGGATGCACCTGCATGACATTCTTTGGGCCGACCATGACGGAAAAATTCATGGTAGAAGCGAGGGCGAGGAAAATATCGGGGAGTTCCCGGTTATGGTGGGTGGTTGGGGCCGAGCGATGCATTGCTGTTTGCATGTTTCTCTCATGTACGCGCGTGTGTGCGAGGCGTTGGCTAACTGAACCTGAGCGATCGCACTGCTAGCTACATTACTGAACCCAAGCGATTGATCCCTTGGCTGTTAACTGAACCCGAGCGATTCATCCGCTGCTGACTAAACACGAGCGATTCCTTCGCTGCTGCTGCTAATTTAACCTGAGTGGTCGATCACTCTTACTGCTTACTGAAGCCGATCAAGCTCCCATGCGAGACATAGCCAGCCAGTGTTGGGTTGCCTCTCGATGAACAGTGACCGTTACTACTGTGTGCGTGGTATGTAGAACAAGTCGAGACGTGGTGAGTCGAGCCGGTTGTTTTACTGTGTATGAACAGTTCCTGATGGAGGTTGGATGAACAGGACCCCATGGTAGTAGGTCATTGCCGCTGGATGAATAAGACCCCAAGGAGGCCGCCGCACCCCAGCCGGTTGGGGGTGGATGAACCGGACCTCGTGGAGGCTCTATGAACAGTACCCGGTGGAGGCTGGATGAACACTAGTTGGTGGAGGCTGGAGGAAGTCGACGGTGGATGAACAACAGTCGGTGGAGGCTGGAGCGAGGCAGTAGATGGTGGATGAAAAGGACCCCGTTTTGACCGTAGGGCTCCAACAGGAGTCTGTTTCCTCCGTTTTGCGGTACGCCACACCTCTCCCGATCAACAGCACCCTGTTTCGACTATAGGAGCTCGAACGCATGTCTGTTTCCTCCGTTTTGTGGTAGGCCAGACCCCTCCCAATGAAGAGGATCACGTTTCGACCGTAGCCGGTCGAACGAAAGGCCGTTTGCTCCATACTATGGTACACCAGACCCTGTTTTGGCTGTTCCGTCCAAGCCGGTTGGATCCTGATGAACATGACACATTCCGACCCAGTCTGTTCCCTCCTGAGAAACATGACGCTATTTCTCCGTTTCAACCCAGCCGGTTGGCTAACGATGAACAGGACAATGTTGCTGTACGCGTTTGAGACCCCGCCCGTATGGACGTACATAGTCGTATTTTCTTTCTTGCAGTGTGGTTGTACGTACGTGTACACGATATAGACGGGACTACCTGAACAGCTACCGCTCCTTACTACGCCACGGTTCATCGTGGCAGAAAGACTGGTTGACCAGTATGTATGTACACGTTTGCGACCAGAATGACAATGCTACGTACGCTTCGACCAGGTGGGTCCCAACTATCAGGGAAGATAAGGAGGCACTTCCTTGCATGCGAAGATATTGATGGTGGGTCCGAGCTGACAGGGGGAGGATTCTTTTTTTGCACGTCATAAGGAGGCACTTCTTTGCGTGCAAAGATGTAGCTGGTGGGTCCATCTATCAACCTCACCACGTACAGTCCTCTTTTGATGGCTGTTGTTCGTTGACCATGTTGACCATGCCGCGCAGATAGCAGCCAGGCGGTGGACAACGGTGAGGCAGGGAACGACATGGAGCTTGGTAACATGCAGAGGGTAGTACGAGGGTTTACTTGTTGGGCTGCGGTGTGAGGCTGTCGTCGCAAAAGAATAACAGGGGGTATCGGTGAGTAGAGGGATCGCCTGGCCAGTAGCAAGAGTAGTAGGGTGTGGTGATGCTTGCGTGGCAGCACAGCCGGCCATGCGAGGCAGGAGCACGCGATGGTTGGCCTGCCGGAGCAAGAAAATCAATGGTTGAAGAAGTAGGACGACCGTTGGATGTTAACAATCCAACAGTCACTGGTGATAGAATCGTTTGTTGACAGAGTTGACAAAGCCTTGCGTATGCGTGAACTTAGTAGGGCACAAGTTAGCCTCCAAATCCGGTGGGCCCTAGCTGCCATGGGGAGCAATCATTATTTTTTGCTTAATAAAGAGGCAATTCCTTCCTTGCCAAGATATAGCTGGTGGGTCCCAACTGTCATGGGGAGGATTCATTTTTTGGCGTAATAAGGAGGTACTTGCTTGCGTGCGGCTATGGACCATGTGGGTCCCAACTGACAGCCTCTCCATGTACATCCCTCTTCCGATGTTGTCGTTTATTGACAACATTGACCACACCATGCCGAGAACAGCAATGCGACGGACGATGGTGAGACCCAAGAAGGGAATGACCAGGAGGCGGCAAAGCCACAACAGTGGAGGGATGTGGGTGAGTACAGGAATAGCCTGGCCAGCGATGGGAGTAGTAGGGTGTGGTGAGGCCTGTGCGGCAGCACAACCAGCCATGGGAGGCGGGAGTAGGCGGTCGCGCCGGCGCTAGATTTGGTGGTTGGAGCAAGAATATCAGAGATTGAAGAAACACAACTGCCGTTAGATTGACATCCAATGGTCACTTTTGCTAGAAGCGTTTGTTTATGTATATAACAAGTAAAAAATCTTGCATACGCGTCAACTTAATAGACCCACAAGTTAGCCCATTCCCTATTTTTTTAATAATTTACAGTTCATTTGCAAGTTGTTATGCAATTTGTTGCAGTCCGTTGTCTTTTTGTTTGCCAGGGCCAGGGTTAAAAATTTAAAAGAAATTTCGCATATTTCGGTGGGGTCCAAACTATTTTTAATACTGAAATGTCAAGCCAGATTTAAAGTACTTTGAAAATATATTTAAATTAGGTTAAAGACCAGTGAAATTGGAATATGAAAATATGAAAAAATTCAGAAACTGGAAAGTAATTGCAAATTTGTTGTGTGTGTTTTATGTTTACATCCCATTTGCAGCCGTCTTGAAAGAGTTGCGGCCCAGCAGGGTGGAGAAAAATAAGTAGGCCTGGGTTGGGTATGCCTGGATTGGGTATTCTTCATAAAAATAAACTCGGCTAGCCATTTTCATAAAGAAAAAATAGCTGGGCTGGTCATGTAGAATGTAAAATAGAAGCCTGGGCTAGACGGGCCACAACCCAGTTGAAACACAGCTCTGTCTCAACAATAAAATAAAATAAAATAAAATACTGCTCGAGCAGCTACGTCCCAGGTGTTAGCTGATCTTGTGATGTTCTCTTGTCTATTGGCTATATGCTGCCAATGTCGTGGATCCCAGATGTCAGCAAACGACTAGGAGGAAGCATTTTCTTTTTGTATGATGACAATGGAGAATATAACAAAAAATGAGGAACTTACTTCCGTACGACCATGGACATGGTGGGTCCCTAGTGTCATCCTCTCTACGTATAGTCCTCTCTCGATTCCTCTTGTTTGTTGACCTTGTTGACAACGCGAGAGAGTGGAGCCACGGTGAGCGCACCAAAGCGCGGGGAGTACGATGGCGAGGCCTCGGACGTGGGTGTTAACAATTTTGGATACAGTGGGTTGGCGATGCGTACGCTGAGGCGCAGCCAGCCATGGGAAACGAAAGCAAGCGGCCCCGGCAGCACTGGTTTGGTTTTGGCGGCTAGAGGAAGATGAGACTGAAGAAACATGATAGACTGTAAAAGCAGCAGGAGTACTTAAAAAACTTAACTGAAACCAGCAGGGGCACTTAACAACCATAGCTGAAAGCAGTATGAGTACTTATATAGGTTCACCCATACGAAGCACGCCTTGAAGAGTGCTACTTTGCCTACAGTTAAACAAGGGTTAGGCCACCAAGCCCTAGGACAAGGCCCAGGCGTCGCCCCACGCATCCACAACCTTCTGAAAGCGGCTTCATCTCACAATGTGGTCAATAAACGGAATATTCACTTTAGAGCCATGGAAAAGCATGAGCATAACATTTTGTTCTGTTCTCCAAGATGGACGGGCCTTCATAATTTGAGACCACCCAGGAATAAGTATCTTTCACCTCCAAGGGAAAGGGAGTAGGTCGACATAAACATCATGTTGTGACCAAGCGCAAGTCTGACCTGACCATGCTCAAGCATCTGTATATGAACAATAGAATGGGGCCGTTCCTGTTTCAAGATCACACTTGTAAAACTATGTATAAGCAAGAGTTCATGAACACCATATATAGAGAACAACTCGTACCATAAGTTTCTTGAGATAGTTGGACCTGTTCAACATGTGCACCAGTGGCACACATATCCCACACGACTTTCCACCATTGAAACGCCCCACAAGGACCTCAAGACGATCAATAAAGTGTAGGAACTGGTGGATGTCATCCCGGTCAACTTCAGTGATATCAGTAACAGTCGAGTTCTTATAGAATAACGAAGGAGTAGTGTGCTGAACTTTGAAATAACCTACACGCATAGTTTCAAATTGTAACGCCCAGAGACCGAAGCCCTAGTTGCCTTTCATTTATTTTAGTTGTTGCCGTGTGGTTTTTGTGTTTGTTGCTTTATCATAATTATTTTTGCATATTGCATTCCTATATGTTTATGCCATGATCATGGTGGGTGCCATCGTCATATTTTTCTTCTTGCATCATGTTCATCATTGTTTGTATTGCATTGCCATGCCTATCTCTTGTCATATTGCATTTGGTCATTCATGTTGTTGCCATGAGCATCATGTGCATTGCACTCATCCTCATGTTATGTGTGGCTTTTATGTTGTGTGTGCATCAGTCCTTGTTATCTCTCTCTCAAGCCATGCCATGCATCAACACCTCCTTCTTTCTTCTTATTCCTTTCATTTTTGCTAGTGCCATTTTCTGTCCTCCATAAATGTTCATTCTTTTCCTATAAATCCTGCACATTGCCTACATCCTCTCTGCTAATTTTCAGCCCATTTGAAAGTGTTTTGGTTGGGTTAAAAAATGGCTCAAGTTTGAATTTAATTCAAACTTGAATTATTTTTATATCCTTAAAAATGCCCAAAGCAATTTATTAAAATTCTGCACAAATTCTGGACTCCGGAAATATTCTCATATGTCTCTCACGCCTTCCCTTTATCTCTGAGATTTTCTCTCTTGTTTTCTGTTTGAGGAATTTGAGAAAAGAAACAACAGATCGGGGGAGAGAGTTCCAGCCGAGGCCCAGCTCCTCTCCACGCAGCACCGCAGCCCACTTACCCCTTCGATCCAGCCCACCAGCAGCATTCCCCTGTTCATCGTCTTCCCCTTGTACGACAGGTCATCCAGGATGTCCACGTAGACCTCCTGAGTGATTTGACGGCCGGAGAGCTCCCCTAGGCCACTATATAACATTCCCCGGTGCCCTAGTCTTCATCCTCCCTCCATTTCACCCTTCTCCTCATCCTGCCACCGCCAGGTAAGGCACCGAGCTTCACGCCGACGCCATGGCCAAGAAAAGGCCGAGCTCCTCTCTGACTTGACCATCTCGGCCCGTCCTTCTTCTTGCGCGGGGAGCAATGCCCGCGTCTCCATCTTCTTCTTCGACCTCACAAGCGTCCATTCTAGCCCGGATCGACCTCCCCCTCGACGTCTTCTTCCCCTGCTTCCTCTACTTCATGGAACCATCGCCACGATCAGCACGTCTTCCCGCCAGCCACGACCACCCTTGACCTTGTACAACTCCAGTAGCACCACCACGGTGACGATCCGCTCCTCGTAGCCCTCCTCTCTCGTGTGTTTCGTTTCCGTAGACTTGTCCAGACAAGCAGGAACTCACGGTCGCCATGAGCACCATGGCGTGAGTTCGAGTTCGTGTTTGTGCCGCTGCTTCTGCTCGCTGATCCCACACACTGCTGTCTGCACACACACACACAACCTCCATTGCTCGCGTCCTTGTCAGTTTCCTCGCACACCCGTGCACCCACGCCACCTTGTCGTGTTTATCTTCCCTGCCACTGCGCACGTCCGCATGCCCGAGCCGAGCAACGCTCGAGCTCGAGCGCCCCGCATCCCTCCTCTGGAGCGCGCCAAATTCTCCTTACAAACCCGCATGCCCGCCACTGCACAGCCGCCCTCGCCGTCGTCGCGTTTGCTCACCGGCAACCATGGCCGAAGCGAGGCTCAGCCTTGCGCCAGCCCCGCCTTGCGCATCCACGCCCGCACCCTCGCGTCGTTGCGCTACCTCACGCACCCTAGCACATTTCCGCACTCCCGTCGGTGATCCGCTTCTCCTCTAGCCGCTGCGTTGCTCGACGTCGTTGCCGGCAAGTTGCTGTGCATCCATGGCTCCCAGACCGGGCCTTTGCATGTTCAAATTGTGTAGCGCCCCTCTCTGAACACAAGCATGATGGCTAGCGCAGTGGCTACTGCAGATCGTGCCAACACAGAAGGTCCTGGGATCAAATCCCAGGGTGCCCCAATTCTTTGCCCCTGTTTTGTTTATTTTTTTTCCCAGTGTGCACACCCATAGCCAGTTGGGCCCGATTCCACTTCTGGGCTGCTGCACTCTAATGCTTCTGGCCCGTGCATTTGTTTTTCCCTAGTCTGTGTATTTTAGCATTTTTCCAAGGCATTCTTAATTACAGAAAATGCCCCTGTTTTGTACTGCTAATAACTTTTTGACCATGCATCGAAATAAAACATGTCTTATATGAAAAACGCTTAGTTTTTCATCTAGTTTCATCATATGCTACTTTCACCCGTGATAAAAATGCTTAACCCTGTTGCTTGCATTAATTTGCATAAATAACATGCTAAAATGGTTTATTTCATAACTAAATAACCGTAGCTCCAATTTTAATAAACTTTATATGTAATTGGGGTGGATAAATGCCTAGTTTAGCATGGTGCACTTTATTTTCCTGTTTAAAAATATTAAAATATGTTTTAGGGCAGAACAGTAGCTAATTCAAAATATGCACATGGGGATTTTTTGGAATTGTTGTTTGTTGTTCCGGCCTCATTTAAACTTGCCTAGATAGGTAGTTTTCATATGCTTCACCTCTTGCCATGTTTAACAACATTTAATATTGTTTGGTAGCTTATGCGAGATTAAACTAAATATGTCAATGTGGTGTTTTGTCAATATGCAACTCGTTGCATATTGAGCTCCACTTAACTTGTAGTATTGTTTGTTGCACTTTGACATGCCATGCCTCATTAAATCAGACATGCATCATACTTGATTGTGCATCATGCCATGATTATGGTTGTGTGTTTACCATGTTGTTTGCTTCTTTCCGGTTTGCTTCTCTCGTTAGCTTTGGTTTCGTTCCGGAGTTGTGAGGATTCGTTCGACTACTTTCGGTTGTCTTCTTCACGGCCTCGTTCTTCTTTCTTGCGGGATTTCAGGCAAGTTGACCGTCACCCTGGATCTCACTACTATCATTGCTATGCTAGTTGCTTCATTCTATCGCTATGCTACGCTACCTATCACTTGTTCTTCAAGCCTCCCAAATTGCCATGTCGGCCTCTAACCTTTTTCACTCTTCCTAGCAAACCATTGCTTGGCTATGTTACCGCTTTGCTTAGCCCCTCTTATAGTGTTGTTAGTTGCAGGTGAAGTTGAAGATTGCTCCACGGTGGCCAGGATTATGTTGGGATATCACAATATCTCTTATTTAATTAATGCACCTATATACTTGGTAAAGGGTGGAAGGCTCTGCCTTATGCCTAGTGTTTCGTTCCACTCTTGTCGCCCTAGTTTTCGTCATACCGGTGTTATGTTCCTTGATTTTGCGTTCCGTATGCGGTTGGGTGATTTATGGGACCCCCTTGACAGTTCGCTTTGAATAAAATTCCTCCAGCAAGGCCCAACCTTGGTTTTACCATTTGCCTCACCACCACCTATACCCTTCCCTTGGGTCGCCCAAACCGAGGTTCATCTTTATTTTAGCCCCCCCAGGCCAGTGCTTCTCTAAGTGCTGGTCCGAACTGAGCCGCCTGCGGGGCCCCCTTGGGGGAACTCGAGGTCTGTTTTTACTCGTAGCCTGCCTCATCCGGTGTTGCCCTGAGAACGAGATATGGGCAGCTCCTATCAGGATTGTCGGCGCATCGGACGGCTTTGCTGGTCTTGTTTTACTATTATCAAAATGTCTCGTAAACTGGGATTTCGGGACTGATCGGCTCTTCTTGGGAGAAGGAATATCCTTCATTGACCGTGAGAGCTCATGATGGGCTAAGTTGAGACACCCCTGCAGGGTGTTATCTTTCGAAAGCCGTGCCCGCGGTTATGTGGCAGATGGGAATTTGTTAATGTCCGGTTGTAGATAACTTGACACTTGACTTAATTAAACCGCATCAACCGTGTGTGTAGCCATCATGGTCTCTTTTCGGCGGAGTCCGGGAAGTGAACACGGTTTTGGGTTATGTTTTGACGTAAGTAGGAGTTCAGGATCACTTCTTGATCATTGCTAGCTTCACGACTGTTCCATTGCTTCTCTTCTCGCTCTTGTTTGCGTATGTTAGCCACCATATATGCTTAGTCGCTGCTGCAACCTCACCACTTTACCCCTTCCTTACCCATTAAGCTTTGCTAGTCTTGATACCCATGGTAATGGGATTGCTGAGTCCTCGTGGCTCACAGATTACTACAACAACAGTTGCAGGTACAGGTTATGCGCTGATCATGACGCGAGAGCGATGTTTGCTTGTCTTGGAGTTCTTCTTCTTCTTCTTCTTCTTCGATTAGGGGATAGGTTCCAGGTCGGCAGCCTGGGCTAGCAGGGTGGATGTCGATTGAGTTTCTGTTTGTGTTTCATCCGTAGTCGGATGATGCTCTTGTGTATGATGTTGGTGTATTCATGTGGCATTGTATGCCTCTTATATGTATCCCCAACTATTATGTAATGGTACGATGTAATGATATCCACCTTGCAAAAGCGTATTAATATGCGATTCTATCCTTGGTGGGACCTTCAAGTCTCTTTAGGATAGTATCACATATTAGTCGTGACAAGTTGGTATCAGAGCCTCGAGCGACCATAGGAGCCCCCCTTGATTAATCGTGTAGTTTGGCCGTTGTCGAGTCTAGAAGAAACCTATTTCTGAGTATAGTTATATAGGAGAGTAGGAATTCTTTTTACTCCTCAGCCCCTTCGTCGCTCTGGTGAAGAATCTTGACGTAGGTGCTTTGAATTACTCCTCTTCCCCTTCAAATTTTTCTTTAGGATAACGCAGTTCGTTTTCCGGTCGTTGGTTCTCATCTCTTTTTATCCGGTGCATTTCTCGTCAAGTTGACTCGACCCTCTTCATCTTTGCCAAGTTCAATTCTCAGTTCGCTCTCAATGAAGTTGTTTCCCCATCCTCAGTTGTTTTCTTTTCCCACCCGCCCACCCTTTTCTTCTTGGAGCCTGAGTCCGTAATTGAGTATCCATCCTACTCGTGCGAAGTCTTTGCTTTCTTTCCTCAATGATTTCAACCGGTGTTTTCTCTTCAAGATATTCGTCGGTTCCCCCTTCCAAGTTGCCTTTGTTTTCCCGCCCTCCCACCCTCTTCTTCTCGGAGCCCGAGTCTGTTTCGAGCATCAATTTCATTCGTGCGGAGCCTCTTCAATCTTTCATCAATTATTTCAACCGGTGATTTCTCGTCTCGTTTGTCATTCTTCAACTCTTTTTCTTCTCCGGTGGATTCAATTTCAATTTTCGGTAGTGATTATATTCTTTTCCTCGGCTCAAGTGTTCTCCTTGCTCGTTTGCCTCTCACCAGTTTATCCTTCCAGATTGTTCAAGACATCTCATGAGATTCGTCTGTGTTCCAATTAATTCGAGGTTGTCACCTCATTCAAATATTTCAATCATTTCGGTGCATCATCTACCTCTTCAACAACCCTTTCCAACGGTGTTTTCTTTTAGTGGGCCCTAAACCACAGGTCTTTTCCCAGGATCTTACCTGACTCTTCTAATTCTCCTGGAGTTATTCTCAAATTCCTTTTAAGTGTGACATCAGAATGGATCCCATTAGTCACATGCCTTCTCCAAGATCTCGTTCAAATTCTTTTCATTGTTGGCTCAACCTTTTCGGCTTTTCATTCTCCTGGAGTATCTCTGTAATTTTGGTGCTGTTTCTCGTCGTCATTTGAGGATTGAAGAAGAGTTCCTCTTAAATCTTGTCTGTTCTCTCAAAGATTTGTGGTTCTAGCTTCATGTTATCCTCTCGAATTATTCCATTTGTCAGAGATTCTTTTTCTTATTCATCCAGAGTATGTCAGAAGTTGTTTTCCCGTTTCTTTTCACCGGAGGCCATCGTTCCAGAAGTATTCTTCGTCCTCACATTTCAGTTACCGTTATCCAATTATCCCGGTGCTTCGTTCAAGTGTTCTTTAATTAGCTCATGATCTCTTTGTTCTTTTGCATCTAAATCCCCTCTAGCTTATTGGTTCTTCTAATTCTTCCTGGTGATTCAGTCTGTTTCATCAGTCATTTTCGAATTCTTACGATGGTTCATTCAAGATTCTTTTTCCTTGATTATCATTTTAATTCATTCATTCTTTTCAATCCTACCGGTGCTTCATGAAGACCTTCTCAAGTTTGCGATATGTCACTTCTCAATCCTTATCAAGAAGATTATGTAGTATGCAAAATCCTTTGCTTGTCATCAATTTAAGTTGATGAAGGTTAATCATACAATAAATCTTATTCTTATTTCATCCAAGTGAGTAATCCCTTCCTTCGGAGTTTGTTCTTGATGAATAAATTCTAGTTCCAAGTGGTTTCATTTTTCTTTTCCGGAGTTCAAATTTCCTCGGCCATTTCGTTGGAACCTCCATATTAATCATCGCAAGGCTCATCGTATTCTTTCATCCTTCATTCTATCTCATGATCCTTTTTGTCACCGGAGTTCTTCATGGTGGTTCTTCATGATTTAATTCATTCTTCAAGAGTTCATCAAGATTCTTGTTGGTGGAGTTCATGTATATTTCTTCTCGTGTCTTGAAGTGTAATTAATTCTCCGTATTCTTTTGAAGTGGAGTTTTGCATTTCTTCGTTCTTCTCAGCTATCCAATCATTTCCGTTTGTGGCCAGTTATCACCTTATGATCTTGAGATGTTACCATAAGACCAGAACAAGCTTATTCTTTTTGTTGTTGATTTTCTCAACAACTCCGTTTAAACCTTCCTTCTAAAGATGCTTTCAATTTCATTCGTGGCACAAGTTGTCATTTTCTTCTCCGTTCTTTTCATTCAACTCTTTCAATTCTTTCTGGAGGTTTTGTGTCATGTCTTCTTCAAGTATCATTCCATCCTCTAAACTCGTGTTCTATTTCCTCCATGTTTCAGCTTAAGTGCTGCCTAAATCCTTTCAGTCCGGAGTGGTTTCATAGTCTATCTGATTCCATGAGCTTTGGATTCTCGTCATACTCGTCATTCCTCTTTTCTACCCGAGTTCTTTTGACTTGGTTCATCTTTTCTCTTGTGTTCTTAATTCACCTCATCTCCTTTTCTCTTCCTTCTCGTTCCTGAGATCTCGGGATGAGATCTTCTGTTAGTGGAGGAGAGTTGTAACACCCCGAGACCTATGCCCTGGTTGCCTTTCATTTATTTTAGTTGTTGCCATGTGGTTTTTGTGTTTGTTGCTTTATCATAATTATTTTTGCATATTGCATTCCTATATGTTTATGCCATGATCATGATGGGTGCCATCGTCATATTTTTCTTCTTTCATCATGTTCATCATTGTTTGTATTGCATTGCCATGCCTATCTCTTGTCATATTGCATTTGGTCATTCATGTTGTTGCCATGAGCATCATGTGCATTGCACTCATCCTCATGTTATGTGTGGCTTTTATGTTGTGTGTGCATCAGTCCTTGTTATCTCTCTCTCAAGCCATGCCATGCATCAACACCTCCTTCTTCCTTCTTATTCCTTTCATTTTTGCTAGTGCCATTTTCTGTCCTCCATAAATGTTCATTCTTTTCCTACAAATCCTGCACATTGCCTACATCCTCTCTGCTAATTTTCAGCCCATTTGAAAGTGTTTTGGTTGGGTTAAAAAATGGCTCAAGTTTGAATTTAATTCAAACTTGAATTATTTTTATATCCTTAAAAATGCCCAAAGCAATTTATTAAAATTCTGCACAAATTCTGGACTCCGGATATATTCTCATATCTCTCTCGCGCCTTCCCTTTATCTCTGAGATTTTCTCTCTTATTTTCTGTTTGAGAAAATTGAGAAAAGAAACAACAGATAGGGGAGAGAGTTCCAGCCGAGGCCCAGCTCCTCTCCGCGCAGCGCCGCAGCCCACTTACCCCTTCGATCCATCCCACCAGCACCATTCCCATGTTCATCGTCTTCCCCTTCTACGGCAGGTCATCCAGGATGTCCACGTCCACCTCCTGAGTGATTTGACGGCCGGAGAGCTCCCCTAGGACCCTATATAACATTCCTCGGTGCCCTAGTCTTCATCCTCCCTCCACCTCCTGCCACCGCCAGGTAAGGCACCGAGCTTCACGCCGACGCCATGGCCAAGAAAAGGCCGAGCTCTTCTCTCACTTGACCAGCTCGGCCCGTCCTTCTTCTTCCGCGGGGAGCAACGCTCGCGTCTCCATCTTTTTCTTCGACCTCGCAAGCGTCCATTCGAGCCCGGATCGACCTCCCCTTCGACGTCTTCTTCCCCTGCTTCCTCTGCTTCATGGACCCCGAGCACCATCGCCACGATCAGCACGTCTTCCCGCCGGCCACGACCACCCTTGACCTTGTACAACTCCAGCAGCACCCCCACGGTGACGATCTGCTCCTCTTAGCCCTCCTCTCTCGTCCGTTTTGTTTCCGTAGACTTGTCCAGACAAGCAGGAACTCACGGTCGCCATGAGCGCCATGGCGTGAGTTCGAGTTCGTGTTTGTGCGGCTGCTTCTGCTCACTGATCCCACACACAGATGTCTGCACACACACACACACACAGCCTCCATTCCTCATGTCCTTGCTAGTTTCCTCGCACGCCCGCGCACCCGCGCCGCCTTACCGCGTTTTTCTTCCCTGCCACTGCACACGTCCGCATGCCCGAGCCGGGCAACACTCGAGCTCGAGCACCCCGCATCCCTCCTCTGGAGCACGCCAAATTCCCCTTACAAACCCGCATGCCCGCCACTGCTCAGCCGCCCTCGCCGTCGTCGCGTTTGCTCGCCGGCAACCATGGCCGAAGCGAGGCTCAGCCTTGCGCCAGCCCCGCCTTGCGCATCCACGCCCGCACCCTCGCGTCGTTGCTCTACCTCACGCACCCTGGCACATTTCCGCACTCCCGCCGGTGATCCGCTTCTCCTGTAGCCGCTGCGTTGCCCGCCGTCGTCGCTGGCAAGTTGTTGTGCATCCATGGCTCCCAGATCGGGCCTTTGCCTGTTCAAATAGTGTAGCACCCTCTCTGAACACAAGCATCAAGGCTAGTGCAGTGGCTACTGCAGATTGTGCCAACACATGAGGTCCTGGGATCAAATCCTAAGGTGCCCCCAATTCTTTGCCCTTGTTTTGTTTATTTTTTTCCTAGTGTGCACACCCATAGCCAGTTGGGCCCGATTCCACTTCTGGGCCGCTACACTCTAATGCTTCTGGCCCGTGCATATGTTTTTTCCCAGTCTATGTATTTTAGCATTTTTCCAATGCATTCTTAATTACAGAAAATGCCCCTGTTTTGTACTGCTAATAACTTTTTGACCATGCATCCAAATAAAACATGTATTATATGAAAAATGCTTAGTTTTTCATCTAGTTTCATAATATGCTACTTTCACCCATGATAAAAATGCTTAACCCTGTTGTTTGCATTAATTTGCATGAATAACATGCTAAAAGAGTTTATTTCATAACTAAATAACCGTAGCTCCAATTTTAATAAACTATATATATATGGGGTGGATAAATGCCTAGTTTAACATGGTGCACTTTATTTTCCTGTTTAACAATATTAAAATATGTTTTAGGGCAGAATAGTAGCTAATTCAAAATATGTACATGGGGATTTCCCGGAATTGTTGTTTGTTGTTCCGGCCTCATTTAAACTTGCCTAGATAGGTAGTTTTCATATGCTTCACCTCTTGCCATGTTTAACAACATTTAATATTGTTTGGTAGCTTATACGATATTAAACTAAATATATCAGTGTGGTGTTTTGTCAATATGCAACTCGTTGCATATTGAGCTCCACTTAACTTGTAGTATTGTTTGTTGCACTTTGCCATGCCATGCCTCATTAAATTGGACATGCATCATACTTGATTGTGCATCATGCCATGATTATGCTTGTGTGTTTACCATGTTGTTTGCTTCTTTCCGGTTTGCTTCTCTCATTAGCTTCAGTTTCGTTCCGGAGTTGTGGGGATTCGTTCGACTACGTTCGTTTGTCTTCTTCACGACCTCGTTCTTCTTCCTTGCGGGATTTCAGGCAAGATGACCGTCGCCCTGGATCTCACTACTATCATTTCTATGCTAGTTGCTTTGTTCTATCGCTATGCTGCGCTACCTATCACTTGTTCTTCAAGCCTCCCAAATTGCCATGTCAGCCTCTAACCTTTTTCACCCTTCCTAGCAAACCATTGGTCGGCTATGTTACCACTTTGCTCAGCCCCTCTTATAGCGTTGTTAGTTGTAGGTGAAGTTGAAGATTGCTCCATGGTGGACATGATTATGTTGGGATATCACAATATCTCTTATTTAATTAATGCACCTATATACTTGGTAAAGGGTGGACGGCTCGAACTTATGCCTAGTGTTTCGTTCCACTCTTGCCGCCCTAGTTTCCTTCATAGCGGTGTTATGTTCCTTGATTTTGCGTTCCTTACGAGGTCGGGTGATTTATGGGACCCCCTTGATAGTTTGCTTGGAATAAAACTCCTCCAGCAAGGCCCAACCTTGGTTTTACCATTTGCCCCACCACCACCTATACCCTTCCCTTGGGTCGGCCAACCCGAGGGTCATCTTTATTTTAGCCCCCCGGGCCAGTGCTTCCCTAAGTGCTGGTCCGAACCAAGCCTCCTCCGGGGCCCCCTCGGGGAAACTCGAGGTCTGGTTTTACTCGTAGCCTGTCTCATCCGGTGTTGCCCTAAGAACGAGATATGTGCAGCTCCTATTGGGATTGTCGATGCATCGGGCGGCTTTGCTGGTCTTGTTTTACCATTGTCAAAATGTCTCGTAAACCGGGATTCCGAGACTGATCGGGTCTTCCTGGGAGAAGGAATATCCTTCGTTGACCGTGAGAGCTTGTGATGGGCTAAGTTGGGACACCCCTGCATGGTATTATCTTTCGAAAGCCATGCCCGCAGTTATGCGGCAGATGGTAATTTGTAAATGTCCGGTTGTAGATAACTTGACACTTGACTTAATTGAAACGCATCAACCGTGTTTGTAGCCGTGATAGTCTCTTTTCGGCGGAGTCCGCGAAGTGAACACGGTTTTGGGTTATGTTTTGACGCAAGTAGGAGTTTAGGATTACTTCTTGATCATTGTTAGATTCACGACTGTTCCGTTGCTTCTCTTCTCGCTCTTGTTTGTGTATGTTAGCCACCATATATGCTTAGTCGCTGCTGCAACCTCACCACTTTACCCCTTCCTTACCCATTAAGCTTTGCTAGTCTTATACCCATGGTAATGGGATTGCTGAATCCTCGTGGCTCACAGATTACTACAACAACAGTTGCAGGTACAGGTTATGCGCTGATCATGACGCAAGAGTGATGTTTGCTTGTCTTGGAGTTCTTCTTTTGCTTCTTCTTCGATTAGGGGATAGGTTCCAGGTCGGTAGCCTGGGCTAGCAGGGTGGATGTCGATTGAGTTTCTGTTTGTGTTTCATCCGGAGTCGGATGATGCTCTTGTGTATCATGTTGTTGTATTCATGTGGCATTGTATGCCTCTTGTATGTATCCCCAACTATTATGTAATGGTATGATGTAATGATATCCACCTTGCAAAAGCGTATCAATATGCGGTTCTATCTTTGGTGGGACCTTCAAGTCTCTTTAGGATAGTATCACATATTGGGCGTGACACAAAGAGCGGAGATAGCATCCTCTATTGCGTCTGTAATAGCGCTAGTGCAATAGTATCCGCTACTGCTTAAACTAAATGTCTTTGTTTTGTTAATGATATAGAAATACACACAAATATCTAGTGTTTTTACATATCTGCTAGTCGGACATAGCGCCCGCAATATCGCCCGCTATCCGCATTCTGCGACATGGACCCCAATCCGCTACCAGTCCACTATCCACTATTTAAAGCAATGCCTACACGTTCCACCAACTATTAGAAATATTAGTTAGAAGTAGCATCTTCGTGAGAGAAGGGAATCACAAATCATTGCTACTTCTAAAGTCACATTGTGATTAGTTAGACAGAATAGGTGGATTAAGAAGTAATCGAGGAAACATGTAAGAACCAGATACAAAAATAACATGGATGAACTAATGGGGTGACGTCGGGTGGAAGATCACAGTGAAGATGAGACCATTTTCTGCTATTTCCATCAACATTCGTGCGCCAACTTTTAGTCTGTAACACTTGAGAAAGTTTATCGAACTTCGGCCGGAAAAAAACAACAATCTTCTTGGTTCATGAACCCAACTCGGAACTTATATCCATGGCTTGTCTTCAATGTGACTATTAAACTGGTGTATTCAGCTATGGCAAGGCTGACCAAGAGTACATGTGTTCTGGCAGAGCAAGGAATGCACTATAGGAAAAATAATATGAGAACACAATGTATTCGCTACCCAAATCTAGAAATAATTTCCTCTTTCATGGCAATGTTGACCATGGTACTAGTACCTTTTATCCAAATATAGCAATCCAAATTTCCAAATTAGTCGACAGCATGTTCAAAAAACCATACCCTCCCGGATAGAAAAGAGGATTCTAGGAACATACTGTGCACATTTTAAAATCTCGTGTTATGATGAGAAGGAACAAGTGTGGCGTCTCGCGGAGGGTGCAGCAGCCTGCATGGTCCACGCACTTTGGGCACTTCAAATTAAACACACTAGATTCAGTAGGTACAAAAATGCATCAACGGTGGCGACTGTCATCCTAGGATTACCCGCGACCAAGGGACTAGGATTTATTGTGGATGAATGAAGAATCCATACCAGGTTCTCCATGTGAAAACCCTACGCAATCGCCAAGAGGAGGTTTTCTCTAAACAATCAGACGAGGGAGAAGGGGATTCATGCCCAATGAAATATTCCTACTTCACAATTGGTACGGTGGTCTGTTGGTTAGTGTGCTGCTGTTTCAACGGTGAGATCGCTAGTTCGAGCCCTCACATTCAAATAAAATATATAATACTGCTTCGTCCATCCAGCTTACTGCTACTATGAACATATATATAATTTTTTATTGTTCCATGCTGATATATTATCATTCTTGGATGTTTTAAAAACATTTTATAGAAAATTTATATCATTTCTTGGGACTAACCAATTGACATAGTGCCCAGTGCCAGTTGCTATTTTTTGCTTGTTTTTTACTTCGTAGGAAATCAATACCAAATGGAGTCCAAACGCAGCAAAACTTTTTGGTGATTTTTTGTGGACTAGAAGACACATGATGGCCCAAGAAAGTACCTAAGGGGTGCTCCGAGGGGAGCACAATCCACCAGGGTGCGTCTGGGGGCCCAGGCGTGCCTAGGTGGGTTGTGCCCACCTCGGCCGCCTCCTACACCACCTGTTTGCTCTATAAGTACGCGCATAGGTGGGTTGTGCCCACCTCGGTTGCCTCCTGCACCATCTCTTTGCTCTATAAATACCCCAATATTGCAGAAACCCTAGGGGAGTCGATGAAAATCAATTCTAGCCGCCGCATGTTCCAGAAACCACGGATCCAATCTAGACACCATCTCGGAGGGGTTCATCATCCTCATTGGTGCCTCTCCGATGATGCGTGAGTAGTTCATTGTAGACCTGCGTGTCTGTAGTTAGTAGCTAGATGGCTTACTCTTCCTCTTTTGATTCTCAATAAAATGGTCTCTTGGAGATCTATTTGATGTAACTCTTTTTGCGGTGTGTTTGTTGGGATCCGATGAACTTTGAGTTTGTGATCAGATCTATGTTTTTATCCATGAAAGTTATTTGAGTCTTTTGATCTCTTATATGCATTATTAATTATAGCCTCGTATTTCTTCTTTGAATATTTGGTTTAGTTAGGACGACTAGATCGAATTTTCTTGCCATGGGAAGAGGTGCTTTGTGATGGGTTCGATCTTACAGTTCTTGATCCCAGTGAACCGACACGTATGAATCATTGCCATTAAGGATAACAAGATGGGGTCTAATTCCTACATGAATAGATCTTGTCTACACCATGTCATCTTTCTTATTGCATTACTCCGTTTTTCCATGAACTTAATACACTAGATGCATGCTGGATAGCGGTCGATGTGTGGAGTAATAGTAGTAGATGGAGGCAGGTGTCAGTCTACTAATCTTGGACGTGATTACTATAATGATCATTGACTGGATATCATCATAATTATTTGAAGTTCTATCAATTGCCCAATAGTAATTTGTTTACCCACCGTATAATATTTTTCTTGAGAGAAGCCAGTAAAATCTGCGGCCCCGTGTCTCTTCTTTATCATATTTGCTTTCGAGGTATATTTTTATTCGCTTTTATTTTCAAATCTATTAATCCAAAAACCCAAAAATATCTCACTGCATCTTATTTGCTTTTATTTGCATCTATCAATATACTACAGTTTTATCCCGTCAATTTGACAATTTCTGGCACCGTTACCCAAAAGCGATTGACAAATATTTGTTCTTTGTGTGCAGGTACCGTTTACGTAGTGTTGCATGGTTGTCCTACTGGTTCGATAACCTTGGTACATCACTGAGGGAAATACCTATTGTTGTTGTGCTGCATCATCCCTTCCTCTTTGGGGAAATACCGACATAGCTCAAGCCAACATCAAAAGGAATTTCTGGTGCCATTGCCGGGGAGACATCATCAACATCTACCAAGTTCCCAATCACAAATCTCATCTCCTTGTAATTTATATTATTTGCCTATTGCCTCTCCTTTTCCTCTCCCCCACTTCAAAAAAATTGCCATTTTATTCACCCTCTTTTTTGTTCGTCGTTTTCTCGTCAGATCTATTTTTGCTTGCAATCTTGTTGCATACTAATGATGACTCAAGAGAACACCAAGTTGTGTGATTTCTCCAATACCAACAACAATGATTTTATTAGCGCTCCGATTGCTCGTCCCGCCACTAGTATGAAATCTTATGATATTAATGCCGCTTTGTTGAATCTTGTTATGAAAGATCAATTTTCTCGTACTCCTAGTGAGGATGTCGCATCACATCTTAACACATTCGTGGAATTATGCGATATGCAAAAGAGAAAAGATGTGGACAATGATATTGTGAAGTTGAAATTATTCCCGTTTTCTTTGCGAGGTCGTGCAAAAATCTGGTATTCTTCTTTGCATCGCAATAGTATCGATTATTGGGATAAGTGCAAAGATGCTTTTATTACTAAGTATTTTCCTCCCGCGAAAATTATTTCCGTTAGGACGCAAATCATGAATTTTAAGCAACTGAGCATGAACATGTTGTGCAATGCTGGGAAAGAATAAAATTGATTCTAAAAAATTGCCCTACGCATGGTTTAAATCTTTGGATGATCATACAAAAAATTTATGCGATATTGAATTTTCTTTCTAGAAATCTTTTATATTCCGCCGTGGGTAACACTTTTATGGAAATTACTTTGGGTGAAGCTACTAAATTGCTATACAATATTGTGGCAAATTATTCACAATGGCATACCGAAAGAGCTCCTAATAGTAAAAAAGTTAATTCGGTTGAAGAAATTTCTTCTTGGAGTGAAAAAGTTGATGCTCTTATGAAATTGGTTGCTAATAAAAGTGCTCCTATTGATTTTAATGATGTGCCTTTGTCTACCTTGATTGAGAAATATAGTTATGTCGTAGCTGTGAATTTTATCTCTCGAAATAATTTCAGTAACAATGCTTATAGAGGTAATTTTAATTCTAGGCCTTTTCCTAGTAATTCCTCTAATAATTATGGTAATTCCTATGGTAATCCTTCTTATAGTAATAATTTGAACACGTCTGATCTTGAGAATAATATTAAATAAATTATCAATATTCAAAGGTTTTTAATGCTATGATAGAAGAAAAGCTGAATAAGATTGATGATATGTCGGTGTACTAAGGTAGGGGTACCTCAGTACCCCAACTTGTGCACGCGCAGCCCCAGCTCCCCGCAACCAGATCCATCAAATGCTTGCCGGAGACCATCTCCGCTCCACACCAAGCCGTTCAAGAACAAAGTATATAAGATAGAAACTCAAGACCCCGGCAAGAGGAGCTTGCCGGGAAGGCCATTCCAGGCTCAAGGCTACATTACTCCTGCAGATCCCCGACGAGAGGAGCTCGTCGGGAGGACCAGAAGATCACATCACAGAAGACACGCCTCGGCGCCCTGCGCGCGCCCCGGCGAGGACCCGGGGGGCGGCAAGTCACGGAGCCCGACAAGCCCCCGGGCCCGGCAAGATCAAGGCCCCGGCAAGGTGCTTGCCGGGGAAAGCTATGCTACGTGTCTGCGCTCCGGCTCATTTGCCTGGCGTCGCCTCGGCCTTCTCGAGACGCGTGGCGGGTGGCTGTGCTGCATGAAGAATGCGGTGGCACTCCACGGCGGTGGCCGCCGCCGTGGCAGAAAAGACGCAATGGCGGGAGCTTTTGGGCGGCGGCGACGGGCATTTAATGCCCTTGTCCCCTCTGTCAAAAGTAGGTAGAAAGCATCGTAGCTGCCTTTGTCCGCTTTGCTCCAACTACCACCCCTTTTACGTTTTACCCCTCTACCTCACGCTGACACTGCCGGTGACCCTTGCCCTATAAAAGGAGGCCCATGCACAACGAGAGAGGGTTCGCGACTAGCTACTCGCGAAGGTTTCACATACCACTCCACCGCTTTTGCTCGCATTCTTGAGCAAGATCAAATACAACACAATGCAGCAGAGGGTTTACGCGACCATCGCGCCCGGCTGGGTAAAATCCCCGTGCATCGCCTCGATCTGCTCTCCGCAGCCTCCGCCCTGCATCAACGAACACGGCGGGGCCCGCCCCATAGGTGCGCGCCACCCATCGGTCGCGACATCTCTGGCGCGCCCGGTAGGGGCGTCGAGGTTGTGCGAACTGATCCGCGTTCGCGCCAAAGACCTCTTTTCATCAACCTCTCCGGCCGTCGGCAGCTTCATCGACAATCTGCGTCATGGCCCCGAAGACGAGAGCTTCGAGGGTCGCAGACCCATCTCCGTCTTCCCCGCCGCCACCGGAGCCGACGGCGGGCGGGGGAGACGCCGATGGAAGGGTGGACACCGGCGAGGGCGCTCGCGGTGCCACGGATCAAGGCAGGACGGAGGACCGCGCTCGGCCTCCGAGATCCGTGTCCACTCCAGCATATAGCGGCCCAGCGGCGCCATACCGCGAGAAGGTGGTATCCGCCAGCTGGGGCAAGAGCAAGCAGGGGGTTCGCGGGACGCTCTGGACTGCTGTCCATGCATGAGCAAAGCAAAAGAGGTCGAGGCAGGATTCTGCTCCCCTAACATTATTAGGGACCCGAGTGTATCCGCCCTCGCACCTTCGCCCCGCTCCCTCGGCCCGCAAGCGCCTATCCTTGAGCATTACGATGTCGTCGAAAGACGCGCTTATCGAGCTCTAAGTCCGCAAGGACGGCTCGTGCTCCACCCGACAAGCGTACCTCCTCGGAGCGCGTAAGCCCGGTGAGGACAGCTTTGGTGCTCGCCCGACAAGCGCGCCTCCCGGGCGCCGCGCCACCGCCATGGACACACCATTGAGCTCCACCAGCGAAAGAAAAAAAGAAAAGCTAAGTCGCTCGAGCCTTCGTGCAGAGCACTCTTTAATTTCATACTTTTATATGTTATACCCCTCGCAAGATTCGTCCTTTGTGCGCGAAACACGCGCGCGGAGGAGCCTGCTTGTGGATGGTCGCACCTTACTTCGCTCAACACGCCAACGAGTTAAGAGTAAGCCGCGACCAGCTTCAAGGCCTCGCTTCGCTTCGAGCCTGCTCGGCAAGTTAAGTGCGCGCTGCCAGACGCGGCAAGGTTGCTTGCCGGAGGCGACACCAGCCAAGCGGGCTCGCCGACGTTCCGCACTCAGCAAGCGTGTTGAGCACCGCAAGTTACCTAGAAGCGTGGGGTGAAAGCACACAAAGGGTGTAGGGCGAGGGTATAACGTGGCGAGGCATGCCGTGAACGTCGTCCGTATGAGAGACTTGGGCGCAAGAGGAGCCAAGTCGTGGCCCGATTCGCGCATTTGTTTTGTTTCCGAGTCCGCTCAACAAACACAAGTGTGCTGCAGCACCTTATCTTGCTTCCGAGCCACGCCAGCAAGTTAAGCGTCGCGAATGGCCCGACAAGGTTGCTTGTCGAGGCGACGCCACCAGCTGGCTGTCCCGCGGTCACTAAGCGTGTCCGCCCCGCAAGCTCCCCAAGAGCGAGAGTACAAACATCTGAAGGACAAAGCCCGACATCGCATTGCTTAGCCAAGATTTATATACACATACACATACATGTGCGTTGAGCAATTGCATATCTACCTCAGCTATTTTCATGGCTAAAATTCCAGCAACAAGAAGGAACCAAAGATCGCACCAGCGCTGGGGCCCGGCGAGTCGTGGTCGCCGGGCTGCGGATGCCAAGGTTCTTCTTGGCGAGCCAGCCTCACTGGGGCTGCGAGCATCGAGATTCGTCTCCGCGAGCTAGTGTCGCCGGGCTGCGATTTCAGATAAGTTTTCATCCCTCATCATGCATCCTCTCATGGACCGGAGATGCGGGATGCGTCTTTGAACGATCGTGTCTTGTAAAACCCGTGACGTGGAGGAACCGAGTCGTGACCGATTGCATGCTTGGTTTGTTTCGAGTCCGCTCAACAAACCCAAGTGTGCCATCGCACTCTATCTTGCTTCCGAGCCTGCTCAAGCAAGATAGGCGTCAGAATCGCCCGACAAGGTTGCTTGCCGGAGTGACACCACCAGCGGGCTGTCCCGCGGTCGCTAAGCGTGTTCGCCCCGGCAAGCTCCCCGATAGCGTAAGAACACACAAGGCACGCAGTTAAGTAAAAGACTCAGTCCGGCAAGCTTTCCCCTCTTTTCATTAAAAACATTCAATTTAGTACAAGTCCATAGAGGATGAAAGACATGATAGAGAGGATTACAAGTTCTTAAATGCAGCTAAATGCCCGAGAGGCTATGAACGCGATCTCCTGATCCGTGGTGTCCCGTGTCAGCCCGCGGATCTCATCCTTGTTTTTCGCCACCTCCTCGAGGGTGTCGAAGAAGTTGATGATGTCAGCCGGCTCAGGCGGAATCCATGAACGCTCCACGCCGTGGGAATCACACGCGGGCATCATGGCGAGGAGACGATCCCGGGCTACGTTATTGCAGAGGGGCACCACTTGCCGGGGAAGCCTGAACCACTCTGGATGGGCCGGTCAGATGAAGAGCTCCGGACCATCCCCTCAGCTCCAAAGATCGTGAAATTGAAGTTCAGCCCCGCGCAGCCTCATTATATCCCCCCGCTGCCATACTCCCAGCCGGCCTTTTTCTGCCTTTGAGAGGGGCGGCGGCGACGGAGAAAGTCTGCGCCACCGCTGCGATGGACAGCCCAGCTGTGCCGGAGGCGAAGGATCCGGATGAGGGCAGCGTCGAGCTTGACGTCGTCAGAGTCCAGCTCGCTCCAATCTCTGCCCCGCTCAATGGGCGCGGTGCGCGGCGCGGTGAAGGGCTGCGGCTCGTCCTCGACGATCCAGCACCAGTCCGCGCCACTCATCCCACTTGATGCGGAGCTCCCCGCAAGTACGACCTCTTGAGTTCGGACGGAAAACCCAAGAAATCCCTCCGGAGAGGGGGAGCCGGCTCGCTCTCGGGGTAAAGAAATGCCCGAACAGAGCTACATTTGGGTGGATCCCACGAAGTTCTCACACATATAAAGCGAAACCGCCATTGTGAGGACGGCGTTGGGGTGAAATCGAGAAGGTGGAAGCCATATGTGTGCATAATGGCAGAAGAATTCAGAGAAAGGAGGACAAAGACCGCAGTGAAAGAAAGCTGCGAAGAAATGGTACCCGCCGGGATAGTTGTCCTTGAGGTCGGCGGGTGGGCGCTGGTCCGAGGATGCGCTGAGGTCCTCTTGGACCAGAACAAGAAGTACTTGCCCCTGAGTTCGTCCACGCCGAGCACAAGGGAAGACGATGTTCTCCTCCGCATCTGAGCGAGCTCTTCCGCCTGCCGGATTTCTCCTTCTTGGTGCCTTCCGCTTTCTCCTTCCCTTCCCGGTCTTCGGGCCATAACGGCAGCGGCGAGGGAAGGGGATGAGGGTCGGCGGCGACGCCATGGACGAAAGAAACAGCGGAGGAGGCGGAGGTGGAGCGCGAGGAGGGTTTTTGGCGGAGGAAGAAGAAGCAATGAAAGCAATGAAGGGAACCGCGCCGCTGCCTCTGCTTTTATGGGGAAGTGGGGCGGGCGCGTTCGCCTCCTCATTAAGGGACGTGGGCACGCCCCAATCCCTGGCGCCCGAATCGACGTCTTTGCTGCAGGGAAGGCGGCAGAGGCGAAGTGGATTCGACGCGCGCAGAAGCTTCGGCGAGACCGTGCCTTTGCCTTGGGCCTGGCCCAACAGCTTCGGCACTGTATGGCCCAGCCCGGGGCTCTGTCGGTGTACTAAGGTAGGGGTACCTCAAGACTTAACTTGTGCACGGGCAGCCCCAGCCCCGCAACCAGATCCATCAAATGCTTGCCGGAGACCATCTCCGCTCCACACCAAGCCGCTCAAGAACAAAGTATATAAGATAGAAACTCAAGACCCGGCAAGAGGAGCTTGCCGGAAGGCCATTCGTGCTCAAGGCTACATTACTCCTGCAGATCCCGGCGAGAGGAGCCTGCCGGGAGGACCAAGATCACATCACAGAAGACACGCCTCGGCGCCGCGCGCCCGGGCGAGGACCCGGGGCGGCAAGTCACAGAGTCCGACAAGCCCGGGCCCGCAAGATCAAGGCCCGGCAAGGTGCTTGCCGGGAGAGCTATGCTACGTGCCGCGCTCCAGCTCATTTGCCCACGTCGCCTCCAGCCTTCTCCAGAGACGTGGCGGGTGGTCAGGCTGCATGAAGAATGCGGTGGCACTCCACGGTGGTGGCTTCGCCGCCGTGGCGAGAAAAGACGCAATGGCGGAGCTTTTGGGCGACGGCGACGGGCATTTAATGCCCTTGTCCCCTCTGTCAAAAGTAGGTAGAAAGCCACGAGCTGCCACTGCTTCAGACCTTGCTCCAACTACCACCCCTTTTACGTTTTTACCCCTCTACCTCACGTTGACACCTGTCGGTGACCCCTTGCCCTATAAAAGGAGGCCCATGCACAACGTAGAGAGGGTTCCGCGACTAGCTACTCTCGCGAAGGTTTCACATACCACTCCACCGTTTTGCTCGCATTCTTGAGCAAGATCAAATACAACACAATGCAGCAGTAGGGTTTTACGCGACCATCGCGGCCCGAAGCTGGGTAAAAATCCCCCGCGTGCATCGCCTCGATCTGCTCTCCGCGCAGCCTCCGCCCCGTACCGAACACACGAAGGGGCCCCGGCCCCATAGGTGCCGCGCCACCCATCGGCCGCGACATGATATGTCTAGAAGTATTGATAGAATTTCTCATGATGTAGAGAATCTCAAGATGAAAATTTTTGTGCCTAAGTAAGAAAAGAACCTCTATGTGTAGAACTAAAAGAGAATTTTTACAAATAGCGTTTTCTAGTGATTACTTTCATAAAATAATGAAGAGCTTAAAATGATTGGTCTTTCTTGTATTGATTCCTGGTTTAGTAAGATTAAAATTTATGACAAAGGGACTGGAGAAGAGTCAACTTTAGCTAGAAGGCGTCCCGATAATTTGGAGGGTGAAAATCTTGTTGAGAAAATTGATAAAAGTGGGTTTGGAGAGGTCAGAACTTTAACTAGTGATGTGCCCACTCATTTGGATTACAAAGTCTTTAATATGATAATTGCTCTTTGATTGATTGTATTTCTTTGTTGCAATCCATGATAAATTCACCCAATACTTATGAACAAAATAAAGCTTTTACTAAACATATTGTTGATGCTATGATGAAAGCTTTAGAAGGAAAGTTGGAATCGGAGGTTTCAATTCCTAGAAAATTACATGATGAGTGCGATCCTACTATCAAAGTAAAGATTAAAAATTATGAGTGTTTTGCTTTATGTGACTTCGGTGCTAGTATTTCTACAGTTCCGAAATCTTTATGTGATGTGCTTAGTCTTACCGATATTGAAGAATATTCTTTAAATTTGCACTTGGCGGATTCTACTATAAAAAAGCATATGGGAAGAATTAATGATGTTCTTATTCTTGCAAATAGGAATTATGTGCCCGTAGTTTTATTGTTCTTGATATTAATTGCAATCCATCTTGTCCAATTATTCTTGGTAGACCGTTTTTACGTAGTATCGACGCCATGATTCATACGAAAGAAGGCAATATTAAATTTAAATTTCCACTAAGGAAGGGTATGTAACACTTCGTAGAACTAGAATTAAGCCACCATATGAATCAATCATGAGGGCATCTTATGGATCCATAAATAAAGATGACAATACTTAGATCTATGCATTATGCCTAGCTAGGGAAATAAAACGATAGCGCTTGTTGGGAGGCAATCCAATGAATAAAATTTATTTTGTATTTTTCATTCTGTTCTAGAGTGTCTACACAATTATGCATCAGTTATCATTCTGTTTTTATGTTTTAATTAGTGTTTGTGCCAAGCAAAGCCTTTGGGATCATGTGGGTGATAGTTGATTTGATCTAGTTGAAAAACAGAAACTTTTGTGCTCAGAAAACTAATTTTCACAAATCACAGAAACATGATTTTGCTCTAAAATTTGTTACACAAGATATATATACAATTGCCATGTTGTCCTAATTTTGCAGAATTTGTGCAGTTATAGAAGTATATGAAGTTCTCTGATTACTACAGACTGTTCTGTTTTTAACTGTTTTCTTTGTGTTGTGTTCTTACTTTGGTGAATCTATGGTTTGTATTGGAGGGTATAAGCTGCCGTAAAGTTGGAATACAGTATATATAATGCAAAAAGAAAATATGAATTGGTTTGCGACAATACTTAGAGTAGTGATTTGCTTTGTTATACTAATGGATCTCACGAAAGTTTTGTTGAGTTTTGTGTGATTGAAGTTTTCAAGTTTTGGCTCAGATCACGATGGATGAAGGAATAAGGAATAAGAAGAGCCTAAGCTTGAGGATGCAGCAAGCTATTATATAAAAGATAAGCAAGCAACTAAGCTTGGGGATGCCCCGAGTGGCATTCCCTCTTTCTTCTAACGACCATCGGTATTTTACTTGGAACTATGTTTTTATTCGTCACGTATCATGAGTTTTGCTTGGAGTGTCTTGTATGATATGAGTCTTTTCTTGTTTTTCTTTTTATTTTAAGTCATCTATCCTTGTTGGGCACACCTATTTGAGGGAGCCAAAATTATCCTATGACTTGTTAGAATTGCTCTCTATGCTTCACTTAAATCTTTAATGAGCTATGGAATTGTTCTAGTGCTTCACTTATATCTTTTTGAGCATGGTGTGCTTTAGTATTTTTGAAGAAATGCTCTCATGTTAGATTTGTTTGAGAGTTAGATTTTTTTGAAGAAATTCTCTCTTGCTTCACTTTAATTATTTTGAGAGAATAACATTTTTATACTCATGTTCTTCACTTAGATATGTTTGATCTATCAAAAGCAACATATTAAATTAGTCCCAAAGTGATGGATACTCAAGGGGCATATAATAAAAACTTTCATGAAGATCATTGGACAAAATAAACTTGATTCCTTGTAATAGTTTTGTGATATGTTGATATAATATGTGTTTCATGTTGATGAGTAATTATGCTTTAGTAAGAATATTGATGTTAAGGTTTGTGATTCCCTATGCAAGCATGAAAGTCAATAGTTATGCAATGAAATTACATCCTACTTGTGGTGCATTATTCGGTGTTAGTTATGCTTAATGCTCGCTTAAGATATCTTTGGTTTCATGGTTGGATGCTTCTCAATCTTTTGCTAGCCTTCATTTACTAAGTATGATGACTACTTGTGCATCCAAAATCCTTAAACCAGTTTGGCCACATGAGTCCGCTATACCTACCTATATGTGGTATTTTCGTACCGTTCTAAGCCAATTTGTATGTGCCATCTCTAGTTTTAAAAATAAATTTCTATTTTGTGTGCTCGTACAGCTCATGAAACGATAGGGGGTGGCTGATATTTTTCCATGCTAGATGTGTTGTTCTTAAGATGAGTGTTTATTCACTTGTCATTGCACAAGAGTACGACAAAGGTATTTGGGATGCCCAGTCCCGAAATGAAAAATGAATTTACTTTATGTTGTCAAATAATAAATTCCTTGGAAAGTGTTAGTATGGATGGCACCCATGGATTCTGTTAGCCTTGGAATGTGAAAGTATGGTGGAAAAAGGAATAAAATTTATTTTCTGTTTGGGAACCACGTATGATATATCTATCATGGAAAGTATTGGGAACTACTCGATCGTTTTCATTGAGAGGAAAGGCATGCACCCAAAATATTGTATCTCTATATTTTCCGCTTAGAGCTCTGGCACCTCTACAAATCCCTACTTCCCTCTACGAAGGGCCTTTCTTTTACTTTATGCAATTTTTATTTTTAATTGAGTCTCCATCTTCTCTTACAAAGCACCAACTAAGGGGCACTATGATCGTACTTGAGCCTTGGGTGTAGCTAATATGCAAGTGTGTTTCATGAATGGATCAATGATTGAGCATAATGGGCTAGGAATAACTTGCTTTAGTGTTGATATTTTGAAAGATATGGTTGCTTGTTGATATGCTTGAGTATTGAAATCTTCATGTCAAAACTAGACTATTGCTTTGAATCATATAAAGTCCAAATGTCCATGCTACAAAGAAAAGAATATTTGATGAAAATGTCAGGCAGCACACCAAATCAAAAATTTTGTTTTTATCATTTACCTACTCGAGGACGAGCATGAATTAAGCTTGGGGATGCTGATACGTCTCCAACGTATCTATAATTTCTGATTGTTCCATACTATTATATTATCATTCTTGTATGTTTTACAATCATTTTATAGCAACTTTACATCATTTTTTTGGACTAACCTAGTGACATAGTGCCCAGTGCTAGTTGCTGTTTTTTGCTTGTTTTTTACTTCGCAGGAAATCAATACCAAACGCAGTCCAAACGCAGCAAAACTTTTTGGTGATTTTTTCTGGACCAGAGGAGACACGATGGGCAAAGAAAGTACCTGAGGGGGGCTTTGAGGGGAGCACAACCCACTAGGGCGCGCCTGGGGGACCGGGCACGCCCAGGTGGGTTGTGCCCAACTCCGGCACTACCTCGTTTCTCTATAAATACCCCAATATTCCAGAAACCCTAGGGGAGTCGACGAAAACCAATTCCAGCCGCCGCAAGTTCCAGAGACCACAGATCCAATGTAGACACCATTTTCGGTGTCAAAACCGACGGATCTCGGGTAGGGGGTCCCGAACTGTGCGTCTAAGGCTAATGGTAACAGGAGGCGGGGGAAGCAATGTTTACCCAGGTTCGGGCCCTCTCTATGGAGGTAATACCCTACTCCCTGCTTGATTGATCTTGATGAATATGAGTATTACAAGAGTTGATCTACCACGAGATCGTAATGGCTAAACCCTAGAAGTCTAGCCTATGAGGTTATGATTGTTGTGGCTAAACCCTAGAAGTCTAAACCATCCGGTTTATATAGACACCGGGAGGGGCTAGGGTTGTTCAAACTCAATTACACAGAAAGGAATCTACATATCCGAATCGCCAAGCTTGCCTTCCACGCAAAGGAGAGTCCCATCCGGATACGGGACGAAGTCTTCTATCTTGTATCTTCATAGTCCAATAGTCTGGACCAAGTATACAGTCCGGCTATCCGACGACCCCTTAGTCCAGCACTGCCTCAGTAGCCCCTGAACCAGGCTTCAATGACGATGAGTCCGGCACGCAGATTGTCTTCGCCATTGCAAGGCGGGTTCTTCCTCCATATACTCCAACATAGAGTTCCGAACATAGAAAACGTGTCCTGTTCTGCAAAACAAGTACCACACACAACCGTAGAGAGTATAATATTTCACGAGGCCAATCCGCTGACAACTTTTTGTAGCGTGACATCACGCCACTACCCGGTCATTATTCAAACCGTTTTTAGCCTGCCTGTCGGTGTCAAAACCGGCGGATCTCGGGTAGGGGGTCCCGAACTGTGCGTCTAGGCGGATGGTAACAGGAGACAAGGGACATGATGTTTTACCCAGGTTCGGGACCTCTTGATGGACGAAACCCTACGCCCCGCTTGATTAATATTGATGATGTGTATTACAAGAGTGGATCTACCACGAGATCAAGGAGGCTAAACCTAGAAGCTAGCCTATGGTATGATTGTTGTAATGGATGTTATGTCCACGGACTAAAGCCCTCCGGTTTATATAGACACCGAGAGGGCTAGGGTTACATCGAGTCGGTTACAATGGTAGGAGATCCACATATCCAGTATTGCCAAGCTTGCCTTCCACGCCAAGGAAAGTCCAATCCGGACACGGACGAAGTCTTCAATCTTGTATCTTCATAGTCTTGGAGTCCGCGACGATGATAGTCCGCTGTCCGGACACCCCTAGTCCAGACTCCTCAAGAGTCCCTGAACTGGCTTCAATGACGATGAGTCCGGCGCATAATGTTCGGCATTGCAAGGCGGGTTCCTCCTCCGAATAATCCAGGAAGATTGTGAACACCAGGATAGTGTCCGCTCGCAAAATAAATTCCACATTCCATCAGAGAGAATAAAATGTACACAAGTTCAATCTGGCGACGATTTGGCGGCATGACATCACGCCACTACCAAGCCTTTACGTGAACCGCTTTTTATTATACCACCTCAAAGGCGTTTAGCGGCGGTTTCTTGGCATGTCTTGTCGAGCGAGATCGTGTTCCCCTTATTCCGGGATTCTCATCAATACGGACGTGGGTAACCCAACCACGCCATTGATGGTGGCGCTTGGGAGATAAGCGAGTTTTACCAGGCCAGCGGGGACTCATAGTATTCGTCCACCTATATATAAGGGATAAGGATTCACCTTTTCACCTACGCCTTCTTCCTCCTTTGCTTATCCATCTCCGCGCACTCGAGCTCCAGCGCCCAAGTTCGCGCATCTCGTCTCCACCTTCTCCGACCATTTCCGGAGCGGGAGGTAAATGGTTGGCCTTCACCGTTAAGGAGGAGCACATTGCCAAACTGCGCAGCGCCGGATACCTTTCTGGCGACATCGCGCACCGGCTGCCCGACCAGGGGCAGCTCATCACCACCCCCAGGCCCCATAAGAGGGTCGTATTTCTCCCCCCACTTCCTCTGCGGACTGGGCTTTCCACTCCACCCTTTTGTCTGGGGGCTCATCTTCTACTACGGCCTGGATTTCCATGATCTTGCGCCGAACTTCATCCTCAACATCTCGGTGTTCATCGTCATGTGCGAGGCCTTCCTCTGCATCCAGCCCCACTTCGGCTTGTGGCTCAAGACCTTCAATGTCAAGCCGAAGGTAGTGAAGGGCACGCTGGCGGAGTGCGGAGGCGCCATGTTGGGCAAGATGCCCAACGTCCTCTGGTTCGAAGGGGCCTTCGTGGAGTCCGTCAAGGGGTGGCAGTCGGGGTGGTTCTATATCACCGAGCCGCGTGACCCTACGTGGGCGGCGGCCCGCGAGTTCAGATCTGGTATCCCTGTGCAGCTCACCTCCTGGAAAGAGAAGGGCTTGCTATGGGGTAATTCGAAGGAGCTGACGGGACTCCAAGCCTGTATCCAGAAGCTGGTGAACAAGAAGCTCAGGCTTGTCAACGTGGTCCAAGTCATGCTCGTCTGCGAGATTCTCCCATGCCAAGAACGGGCATTCAATCTGTGGGAGTTCGATCCGGAACAGCACCAGGCGTTGAGCGGGCTCTTCGACACGACGCATTTAAGGCGCTCGAGGGTGCTGTTTAAGGGCGAAGTTTCGCATCCGCTGACGGAACATCGCGATTTCACTCGCAGCGCCCACCGACGAGGTAAGTGATTCTACCCTTTACGGGACACTTGTTGTTAATAGTTTGATTCTAAGCGGTTTCAATCTCCCTTTCCTTTGACAGACTGGATGAAGAAGGCGGAGTAGCTCGTCCGCCTGGCTCCCATGCCGAAAAAACCTCAGAGACGCCTCTAGCTGGGCTGTTGGTTCCGCACCGCATGTGGTGCCGGAGAAGAAGGCCAAGAAGGTGGCCACGGGTACTCGAAAGAGTTCCGTGCTCGTCTCCGACAACTCGAGGCGGACTCCTCCCAAGATGAGGAGGGAAGAAGACTCTCTCGGAGGAGGAGAGAGGAAGAGGAAGGCTTCCCAACAGGGAGGCCGAAGGGTCCAAGAGGGAAGAACTATTCCCCCGGACAGCTCTGCCAACACCAACGTTGGTGGTGAGGAGTGGCCTTCGAGGGCCAGGCCTCCGGCGAGATCATAAGTATCCGGTTCCTGAATGATTTATAATCTCTCTTTTGTGTCACATAGTGTCCTTCTAATGCCGCATACCGCCTGCAGTCCGCCGATGATGATCTCCCGCTTCATTGAGGGGGTCGCTGCTCCGCCGGATGTGGATTCCATCCCGATCGCCTCCACCCCTCGCGCCGATGAGGACGCCGAGGTGGGATCCTGTGAAGGGACCCATCAGAGGAGGCTCGAGGCGCCTGCAAGGCAGCCTCCCGGACTTTTTGCGCTGACTCCACACGGAACCCGCAGTGGTTCCGGAGTCCAAAGCGGCCCTTCAAAGAAGGGCAAGACGTGACGCCTGGGCGGCCTCCGCCCAACCTGAGGCGCCGGACAACTTGCCGGAGGCGCCCAAGGTGCTTCCATTGAGGAAGAACACCGCACTGTTATGATTGTGGTGATTCAGAAGGTTCAGCTTGCCAAGAGCGGGCTGACGAAGCTCGCAGAGCCTTCTAACAAAGCTTTGAGGTAAGAAGTTAAAATTATGTAATGTAATATCGCATAGACAAGAGCCTCGATGCCTGGCCGGTGTTCAAAAGAAAAGCCGACCGAGGATCTAAAAGATATACGCAGGGTTGCTAAAAAGTATGTCAATATGGGTTTGCAGGATGCTTGCCGACCTCTGCCGACCGATCGCAAGGTCGGTGCATTGAAGCAGATCTCGAGCGGTCCGAGCAAGAGCTCGGCCGTGCAAGAAGCAGCTCGAGGACAAAGAAGGTGAGTAACACCACTTTGAATAGTTACCTTACGTAAAAGGATTTAGGTTGCAATAAGAGAATAACAAGGATAACATGGGTACCGAGGGCCACAAACCAGGTGGAAACCACAAGGAGGTGTGTCTGCTGGCCAACGCAATGCGGCCGCTGAACGGGCAGAGCGAGAGAAGCAGGAGGCGCGGGTGGCGGAGGTGCGGCAAGAGCCTGTGCTCTCATGGAGAAGCATGAGAGTTTGAGCGCGACTCAAAGACTCGAGAGTCCGAGCTCGCCTCGGCCTCGAAGTGCCAAGTCCGCCAAGGCCGAGGCCTGTAAGGCCCTTCAGAGGTTGAGGATATGAAGAAAATAGCAACGGTAAGGCATTTTTCATGCAAAGCAAGCATGTTAATGTAAACTACCCGACACTTACCCGATTCGGAGCTCTGTAGGCGTTTGCAGATCCGGCCACAGGTGTCCGATGCCACCGTGATTCTACCGTGGCGAGGAGGGGAGCTCAACGAAGAAGGTCTTCTGGTCTCAGTACACTGAGGCCGGCCATCCGGTGCCCCCTAGCGACTAGCTGAAGCAGCTGGTCGAGCTCCACAAGGTAGCTGAGGAGGCCATGAAGGGCCTTATAGTCCGGCTGTGGCTTGGACATGCCATGCCTGGGAGCTACTTCCGCCTCGTGTGGCGGCTGGTGGATGCGTGCCCCTGGGTGGAGGTCATCAAGCGCTCCGCCTGTATTGAAGGTGCTCGTCGGGCCCTTGTCCGCGAAAAGGTGCACTTGGGCAGGCTGGATGCGGAGAGGCTTATCACCGACGCGCCGCCAGCAGGCAAGGAGTATCGTACGCCCGATATGTACTATAAGACTGTCCTGAAGGGTGCCCGCAAGATTGCGGATGAGTGCCCCAGAGATGTAATTATTGAGTAGACTCGCTATGTATTATCCTGTGCGCTAAAAACTTTGTTCATATGCGCGAAGCAATGCTTGTTTGATTTAAAATATTACCTTTTGTGCGGCCGTTTATAAAATCTGAGAGATGGCACGTCATCGGCTTCAGCCCCCAAGCCACGAGTGCTGGGGTGTTCGGGATAAACTTGAGCACTCTTGTTCCCATTTTTGGGTCCATCTAGGGAGGCGCCAACACAACGTAACAAGGCAACCGGACTTATAATGCTTGAACACTCTCACTTAGCCATAGAATTCTATAATTTTAAATTTCAGCGAAGCCCCTAGTATTCGAAGACCGAATTCGGGCGCTATCCACGCCTTCGCCGGACATTATCCGCATTTCGCTTGAAGCGCATAAGTCTTTAGTGACCCAAAAGACCTCTCGAACAGCGCCTCGCCTTATCATGCCGCCAGCTTTTAGCTTTCCACCGAGGTGCTCGCCCAGCTCAACCGGGGCACAATCGCAGTGGTTCTCCAGGCCACCTTAGCCGGCTGAACGGAACGTAAGGCACCAAAACGCGGGAGCCGCAAACCCAACTATTGACCCAAGACATGATTCGAGCCGATTCATATAATGCTATAAGTTCGGGTGCCGTGACTTGTGAAAGTGTTCGGACTTATCACACCATAATGCGGGGAACATAAGCCCCTGGTGTATTCGGCCGTACCAAAATATACGGGTGCAATATGTCATTAGTGAACATATATGTAAAGTAATGCAATTATAGGCAAAAAAATGATGCATTGTTTATTTCAAGGAATTCTGCTATGAGTGCAGAAGGATACAAATAGTGCGGTAAGCAAGGGATTGGACTAAATAAACATGTCCCCCTCCAGGGGTGGGCTGCGGACTGGTGTATATAATCGAATTTAATGCTCGTAATGGAGACCACCTGAGTGTTCGTCGCAGCCTTTTTCCCTCCCTAGCTGTTGCATCGTGAGTTCGGCGGGTTCGCCGTTGGACAGGGCCTCTGATGAACAGAGTCCTGTGTATACAAAGAAGGAAAATAAAAAGCGACACACTTAGAGCCCTCGTGTGGTCGAGCCACACTGGGTCTGTTGTGGTCGTGCCCTCCCCAGGCCCATGATATCTCCAGAGCGTAATGATGTACGCGCGGTTGGTCTTGCAATCGCGCGAGGGCTGGGGTTAGCCGCATTGCTACGCTGCTTCTAACGTGCTGTGGTCTTGATTGATGTTGCTCGCTGCTTGGTCCGGTTCGATCGCTTAACGGCCGGACTCGAAATTGCCTTAAAAGGCTGCTCGTATTCGCCGAGAGCTGGCCAGATGTGCCTCCGCTCGAGGGAGCGCCCGTATTTCCGCTGACCGTGATGACTCCACGAGGGCTCGCATCTTGAGCTTGAGGTATGCATAATGCGGCACCGTGTTGAACTTTGCAAACGCGGTTCGTCCGAAAGCAGAGCGTGATAGCCGCCATGAACGGGACTATGTCAAGATTAACTCCTCGCCCGAAATTGTGCGGGGATCGAAGGCTACTTCCAGCAGGATCGAGCCTGCATAATTAGCTTCAACACCTGGTATGATGCCTTTGAATGTCGCTTTGTAGGTTTAATCGCTGAGGGGTCTATGCCCATCTTGGCGACCGTATCCTAATAAAGCAGTGTTCAAAGCACGCCGCCATCCATCAGACTCTCGTGAGGTGAAATCCATCAACGATTGGGTCTAAAACCACGCGCGAATCCGCCATGGCGGATGTTGATCGGATGGTCTCTTCGATCGAAAGTGATCGGACAAGAGGACCATGGATTGAACTTCGGCGATCGCTCCATCACAGATACGCCCCTTAGTGCATGCTTCCGCTCCCTCTTGGGTATATGGGTTGCGTATATCATGTTTATCGTCCGCACTTGTGGGGGGAAACTCTTTTGTCCTCTACTGTTCGGCGGCCTGGTCACTTCTTCGTCATTGCTGTGCAGCCCATTGTCGTTGTTTTCGGCAATTAATCTGCCTGCCTGCTTGAATACCCAACAATCTCTGTTGGTGTGGTTAGCTGGCTTTTCGGGGGTGCCATGTATCTGGCATGAGCGGTCAAGTATTCGGTCCAAATTGGACGGACCAGAGTGGTTCCTTTGAATGGCTTCTTCCACGACCGGTTTAGAGCCTCGAATCCGCATTGACCGTCAGATCCTCCTTGTTGTCGCCATTAACGCTTGGCGCTTGTTTTGCTTCGACGTGACCGCCATTGTGGTCCTTGGTGTCCGGATCGCCAAGATTTTTTTTGAGGTTGTTGCTGCGAAGCTAGCTAGCTACCCTCTCCCGCATGTAAGTGGGTCATTAGTGATATGAGGGCTGCCATGGATTTCGCTTTTCCATTCCTAGGTGCGGGTTAGCCTACCGTCATGATGTTATGTTTGAAGGCTGCGAGGGCCTCTACATCCGGATAGTCGATTTATTTGATTTTTCTTTGTTAAGAACCGTGTCCGAATTGCTCGGCTGATTCGTCGGCTGCTGAATTATGTGGCTTAGGTCATCGGCGTCGGTGGTCGCACATATGTGCCTCGAAGTTGTCGAGGAATGCGGCTTCCGTGTCTTCCCAACAACCAATTGACTCTGCGGGCAAGTCGTTAAGCCAATGCCGAGCTGGTCCTTTAAGCTTGAGGGAGATATTGATGGCGGAGATCATCGCCGGGCCATATGGATGTGAAGGAGATAATCTTCGATCCAAACCGCGGGTCCGTCGTGCCATCATAGGATTCAATGTTTACGGGTTTAAACCTTCAGGATTTGATGATCCATTACTTCGCTGAAGCATAGCGGTGTGCGGCGCCTCTGTATTGAGCAATATCATGGCGTAGCTCAAGGGAGCGCTGTTCGCTGTGTTCGCCCGGCCGAGTTGTTGTATCCGTGCGACGGTATTCGCGTGGAGTGGGTCGGGCGCCCACGTGATCCGTAGATGGATCTGGATTGCCTTGCTTTGTCCTCCAATATATCTCGCAAGTCCGCGCGTTCCTCTTGGCTTCATACTTTGGAGCGATGCCGGGTACGGTCTTGGTGGAGGGCCCGGATGCCTTTGTCGCACCACACTGTGGTGGTCGGTCGGCCAGATTGTGTGCTGGTGATGAAGGTATGTATGCTTCTTCCTCTAATCGGGGAGCAACTTGCGCTTTGGGTAACTCTTGAGGGACATTCGAGTTCATACTCTTCGCCGCGAGGACCTCGGTCCATCTATCGGCCAAAGACATCTTGGTCGCTTGAAACTGCTGCTGCTTTTTTCTTTAGGCTATTTGCCGTGGCGATAAGCCCGCGATTAAAACGCCTTGTTCGCGGGATCCTCCGCACGATTTAATTCGCTGTCGCTGAGGCTTGCCTCGCCTCCCGGAGGGAGGTATGTAATTATCATCCTCGACCTCTTCGCCTGCCGCTCTCTCATGAGGGCTTGCTTCGCATCCTCCTCGCGCTGAATCTTGCTGAGGGGATTGTCTTCGCACTTTCGAGTGTTATTATCTCCGTGCCGGAATCTCCATTCTTATCGTGGCGGGATTTAGAGCGGCGCCACGACGCCGGCGCTTGGGCTGTTTCTTTAAGGAATCGCCTCCGCTGCTTCTTCGCCGTCCCCATCTTTTGGGGTGTCCACCATGTATATGTCATATGATGAGGTGGTCTTCAAAGGTGCCTGTAGGCGCCGGTTCTTGATCGCCTCCGCATCGTCATCCATACCGCCGATGTCTTCGAGTCATAGTCTAGCATGTCGGTTAGATCGTCGACAGTGGCTAAAAAGTGGGTGGTGGGTGGGGTTTGAATTTCTTTGTCGTCCGCATCCCAACCATCCTGGCCGTAATCCGGCCAGGGCTCTCCGGATAGCGAGAGATGCTTTAGCGAATTTAGGATGTCGCCAAAGGGTGAGTGTTGGAAGATGTCCGCGGCGGTGAACTCCATGATCGGCGCCCAATCAGATTCGATTGGCAGGGGCGCGGGAGGTTCGGAGTCCGGCAAGGAGTCCGGTGCCTTGGAGTCACAAGCTTTATAAGGGACAGGGTTAGTGTTCGGCTCCATCGCCATGGAAATTGCAGCCCCCGAGGCGGTGCCCAACCACCCGTCCTCGATCTGCGCAATCGGCTCCGGACCGTGGGTCGGAGCGGATTTGTGTGCGGCCTCCATGGTACTGTTCGGCGGTAGAGTTAGATCATGTCCATCGCGACAGTGCGGCACGCTCGACTGCGGCTCGGATCCATCGAAGATCAAGTCTCCGTGGATATCCGCCGAGAAGTTTGAGCTTCCAAATCAGACCTGACGGCTAGGGGCGTAGCTTTCGATCTGCTCCAGATGGAAAAAGTGAATTGGCCCGCAGCGTGAAGCCGCCGAACACGAAGATCTGTCCGGGGAGAAAAGTCTCACCCTGGACAGCGTTGTTGTTGATTGAAGGAGCCATCGTTTATCGCTGACGACTACGAGGAACTCTCAATGAAAGCACCAATGTCGGTGTCAAACTGGCGGATCTCGGTAGGGGTCTGAATCGTGCGTCTAGGCGGATGGTAACAGGAAACAAGGGACACGATGTTTTACCCAGGTTCGGGCCCTCTTGATGGAGGTAAAACCCTATGTCCTGCTTGATTAATATTGATGATGTGTATTACAAGAGTGGATCTACCACGAGATCAAGGAGGCTAAACCCTAGAAGCTAGCCTATGGTATGATTGTTGTAATGGATGTTATGTCCTACGGACTAAAGCCCTCCAGTTTATATAGACACCGGAGAGGGCTAGGGTTACATCGAGTCGGTTACAATGGTAGGAGATCTACATATCCGCATTGCCAAGCTTGCCTTCCACGCCAAGGAAAGTCCCATCCGGACACGGGACGAAGTCTTCAATCTTGTATCTTCATAGTCTTGGAGTCCGGCGGACGATGATAGTCCGGCTGTACGGACACCCCCTAGTCCAGGACTCCCTCACTGCCGCTCTGTATTTCAAGATGCGGTTTCATTGGCACGTCTTGTCGAAGCAGAGATCGTGCCCCTTATCATGGGATTCTCATCAATACGGGCATGGGTAATCCAACTGTGCCATCTGCACGGCGCTTGGGGAATAGGTGGATTTTAAGGCAAGCAGGGAGGCACATGGCTTTTACTGGCTTTATAAAGGGATAAGGATTCATCCTTGTTCACCCACGCCTTCTCCTTCCTCTGCCCATCCATTCTCGAGCTTCAGCGCCCAAGCTCTCGCCTTCTCCACCCAAAAAAGCACTCCAATCATGTCCGGATCCGGAGCTGGAGGCAAGTGCATGGCCTCCTCCGTCAAGAAGAAGGACATCAAGGAGCTCCGGGAGGCCGGATACCTGGCCAAGGACATCGCTCATCGACTTCCGGCCAAGGGACAAATCTTCCCCACCCAGAGCCCCAGGAAAGGGTGGTGTTCCTCATACACTTCATCCGCGGGCTGGGCTTACCCCTCCACCCATTTGTCCGCGGATTGATGTACTACTACAGGCTGGACTTCCATGATTTGCCCCCCAAATCTATCCTCAACATCTTGGCATTTATTGTTATGTGCGAGGCCTTCCTCCGCATCCAACCTCACTTCGGCCTATGGCTAAAGACTTTCCATGTGAAGACGAAGGTGGTGATCTTCCAACAAGCAGAATGGGAAGGCGCCATGGTGGGCAAGATGCCCAATGTTACCTGGCCCGAAGGGTCCTTTGTGGATACTGTCAAAGGGTGGCAGTCGGGGTGGTTCTACATCACCGAGCCACGCGACACCAATTGGGCGGCGGCCCCAGCGTTCCGATCCAGAGTCCCGATGTGGCTCACCTCCTGGCAAGAGAAAGACCTGGCATGGGGCTCTTTGGATGAGCTGACAACGCTCCAGACGCGCGTCCAGAGCATGATAATCAAGAAAGTCAAGCTCGTCAATGTAATCCAGGTTATGCTCGTCCGCCGAATTCTTCCGTGCCAAAGCCAGCCTTGCTATCTGTGGGAGTTTGATCCGACCAAGCACCAGACCCTATTAGAGCTCTTCGGCACGACGCACGAAGAAATCTGGAAGGTGCTCTTTAAGGCCTGCGAGGTGCCGCCGGCCACGGATGAGGATTGTGGGCACGACCTAACTCACCCAGCTAATCCGGTAAGTTCTCTCATGTTTTCAAGGTGTACCCTTTACTTGCATATTAGAGGAAGACATCTAAGTCTCCCTATCGATTATTTTTGGACTGAATAGGGATAGCGGAGTGGATTGACTGTCCGGCTCCGCTGCCTGAAGGCCCAGAGACTCCGCTCCTGAGGAAGATGTTGTTTTCGACGCCTTACGAGGTGTTGTAGAAGAAGGCCAAGAAGAAGGCCAAGGGGACCAGAACTGGTCTTCGCAGCAAGGACACTTCGGACGTGACGTCCGAAGACACCAAGGCGCACTCCTCCGCCGAAGACAACAAGGAAGAGGAGGGAAGTGGAATAAATCCACTCCCATCGAGTAGGGAAAAAAAGAAAAGGACGACCTCCACGCATCCGGAGGCCGAGGCGTCTAAGAAAGGAAAAGCTTCCTTGCCGGACAGCTCCATAGCGGCCACTAACAGCAGCTGGGAGTGGAAGCCCAGGGAGAAGCCCCTGGCTGAATCGTAAGTGTCCGGACACCTATTTGTATCCGGATTCTTTACTTTATTGTTTTAATGTGCTTAAATTATGCATTTGCAGTCCGGCTCGGTCCCACCTTGAGCGGTCCTTATCAGAGGATTCGCTCGACCCAGCGGCGATGGACAGCGGGACCCTTCCGTCGGCCACCTCTCCCCGAGACCTGGATGGCGCCCAAGCGTCGTCCCGAAGGATCCGGCGGCCGTCCGGGAGGCACCAGAGGGTGAAGCCTCGGCTGCCGGACACACGGGGGAGCAGATCCCCATGGACACTGATGATGGGGGCCGTATTCAATTCGTCCCTCATCTGAATATAATTCTGGAGACACCTACGGTTCCGGAATCAGGCGAGCAGCGCCCTTCGAAGGGAATGGGCGCGCCTATCCCGCTGGTGACCATTGTCCAACCAGAGGCACCAGATAGGTTGCTGGAAGCACTGAAAGGTGCTTCCATTGTTGACGAACACCGTTCCCTGATGGGTATGGTGATTGGGAACACTACAAAAAAAGACATATCCGTGACATTTTGGGCCGAACGAATTTTTTCTATCATACATATGACACTTCTATGACGATAATTGTGACAAAACCCGGTATCATCATAGATGTGGTGGGCTCCTACTTACAACAAAAAAATCATGATGTAAAATGGGCTTTTCGTCCTGGGCAGGCCGGAGACGCAGCTGCATTACATTCTTTGGGCCGTCCATGACGGAAAAAACCGTGGTAGAAGCGAGGGGGAGGAAAATTTCGAGGAGTTGCCAGTTACAATGGGAGGTCGGGGGCCGAGCGATGCGCGTTTGTCTCGTACAGGTACGAGGGTGTGTGCGAGGCATTGGCTCTAACTAAACCCGAGCGAGGCGTTGGGCTCTAACTGAATCCGAGCGATTGCACTGCAGGCTATGCGTTATTGAACCCGAGCGATCGATCGATGGCTGTTAACTGAACCGATCGAGCGATTCCTTCGCTATTGCTGCTAACTGAAGCAGATCGATGCTACCTCTCGGATGAAGAGTGAGCGTTGGGGGGGGTGGATGAAAAGTGAGCGGTGGCGTTGCCTCTGGATGAACAGGACCCCGTGGTGTGGAGGGCCGGATGAACAGTAAATGATGGAGGGGTGGCCGTGGAGGGGTGGTTGAACAGGACCCCGTGGTGTGGAGGGCTGGATGAACAATAGACGGTGGAGGGGTGCCCCTGGAGGGGTGGTTGAACAGTAGCCGGTGGAGTAGCGCACGGTGGAGGCTGCATGAACAGGAGCCCGTGGAGGCTGGAGGAGGTCGATGGTAGCCCGTGGAGGCTGGAGGAGGTCGACGGTGGAGATGAACAGTATCCCATGGAGTCCCGTTTTGCGGTAAGCCACACCCCTCTAGATGAACAGACTCTGCTTTCGGACTGTAGCGCCCAACAAGTTCGCTTGGTCTGCTTTTATGGCACGCCACACCCTCCCGATCAACAGACCCTGTTTCACCATAGGAGGTCCGTTTCATCCGCTTTGCGGTATGCCACACCCTCCCGATCAACAGACTCTGCTTTCACCGTGGGAGGTCTATTTCTTCGTTTGGCGGCACGCCACACCCTCCCAATCAACAGACCCCGTTACTGAACGTAGGAGGTTTGTTTCTCCGCCAGCGGCACGCCAGGCCTCGCTTCCATCGCTTGTTCCGCCCAAGCCCTCCCGGCGAACACGACCACGCATTCCGTTCCGACCCAGCCGTTGGCTCCCACGCCTCCGTTGCCTCCCGATGAACACGACGCATTCTGTTACCTCCCAATGAACACGACGCATTCCGCTGCTTCCCATGAACACGACGACGACGCTGTTTCTCCGTTCCACCCATCCATGTACACGAGCCCTCGTCGCACGTATGCGCCGAGTAGGCGCTCGAGACCTTACCATATGTACACATACGGCCATATTTTCTTTCTTGCACCATGGCCGGCGTATGTATCGCGTACATGCTACGCAGCGCCTCTACTATGACACGTCGCGCCTCTACATCCACCAAAGATATATGTACGCATATCGCTTATACCAGAATGACACCGCTACATACACTTCACCAGGTGGGTCCCGATCGTGCACTTCCTTGCTGCAAGATGTAGCTGGTGGGTCCCAGCAATGTGGGGCGAATCATTTTTGTTTTGCCCGGACGCACTTCCTTACATGCGAAGATGTAGCTGGTGGGTCCCAGCAGTCAGGGGGAAACTTTTTTTTTGCGAAATACGGTAGCCCGTCCTGGGTCCCGCCGTCTCGTGGAGGAATCATTATTTTGCGCTGTAATAAGGAGGCACTTCCTTGTCTGCTGCTGTGGACCCGCTTGTCGGCCTCTCCACGCATACCCATGTCCGATGGAAGTCGTTCCTTGACCACGTTGACCACGCCGCACCGAGAGCACCGCGGCGGTGGACGACGGTGAGGCCTAGGAATGGGACGACTCGGAGCCGGGGAAGACGTAATAGTGGATGCCCATGCGAAGAGGAGTACGAGGGTTCACTGGTTCGGCTGCGGTGTGAGGCTGCTGTCTCCGCAGAATAACAGGGGGTGTGGGTGAGTATAGGGATGGCCAGGCCAGCGGTGGGAGTAGTAGGGGGCGGTGAGGCCTCCGCGGCATCACAGTCGGCCATGGGAGGCAGGAGCATGCGGCATGACTGGCGCTGGTTTGGGCGGCTGGAGCAAGAAGACTAGAGGTTGAAGAAGCACTACAACCGTTGGATGAACATCGTACGGTAACAGGAGCTAGAATCGTTCATATTAACTAAGTTGGAAAATGCCCTCCGTCCCCGTCAACTTGGTAGGCCCACATTCAGCCTCCCAGTATGCTGGGTTCCAGCTGGCAAGGGGAGTATTCATTTTTTTGTGCGTAATAAGGAGGCGAAGATAGCTAGTGGGTCCGACAAGTCAGCGGGGGGCATGTTTTTTTCACGAAATACAGAGGCCCTTCCGGTGGGTCCTAGATGTCAGGTGGAGGAATCATTATTTTATGCAGAATAAGGAGGCATTTCCTTGTGTGCGGCCATGGACTCACTGTCACCTCTCCACGCACAGCCTACCGATGGTGTTGCTTATTGACCACGTTGACCATCTCGCCGAGCGCATCCAAGGTGGTGGACAACGGCGAGGCCCCAACAGCAACGAAATGGAGATGGGAAGACGTGGGAGTAGAGTCACTGACGGAGAGGTGTACGAGGGTTAATCTGTTGTAAAAGGTGTGGTTCAAAGAATGGTGGAGAAAGAAGGAGGTGTGGAGGGGTGGAGGGATGGCCTGGCCAATGGTAGAGTAGCGCTTAATAGCGCAAGCGTATAAGCAGTAGCTGCTAGCGAGGGAGGCGGAGGTGGTCCCGGCGGCGCTAGAGGAAGAAGACGAGAGATTGAAGATGGATGCCGGTCGTTGGATGTAAATCCAACGGCAAAAAATGTCAGAATCATTTGTTGACTAAATTGACAACGACTTGCGTTGGCTTCGACCTATTGGCCCACATTTCAGCCTCCAAAAATGTGGCATGTATTCAACCCATTTTTTCAGAATTTACAGCTTTTCTTGCACAATAGAATTTACAGTCAATTTGATCTTTTTTTTGAATTACAACCATTAGCTACGCTGGGTGAATAATTATTGTAGCGTCCATGCGGCCCATTTATTTTATTTCCTAAAAATTACAGGCCATTTGCACTTTCTCGAAATACATGATTTTGCTGGGCTGATTCTAATTATAATTTTGGGTTGGGCCAGCAATGTTATCAAAAAATAAAAAGGAGCTGAGCATTTTGTTATAAATATATTTAAATAATAAGTGATATTATTACATTCGTCTTTAAATCTTACCAAGCTTTTGTACACAATCACTAGGATTTTTGTGCCAAAACAATCCAGGATTTTATTTGTTAAGAAATTATTTTTATAAGTTAATAAGATGTGGGATATTGTTTTCTTACATATGTAAGTATCTTTTAAATATATCATGACAATAAAAATAATATATAATAACATATAAAATAATTTAAATATATATAATATAGTTAGAAGGAAACATAAGTTGTACCGGCTCCTATTCTTATATAGAAAAATAGAACAGACCTCTGCATTTTCTTCAAAAAAATACATAAATTGGGCTGCCAAAAATAAAACCTCGGATGGGAGGTCCATAGGCCGGTCGATACATGACGGCCCTAAGAAAATACAAATAGGCCCATCCGAGGTCGTGGGCTGCGCATGTTAAAAATGAAATCCTAGACGGGGCATCCCAAAACCATGTCCAACACTTGCCAAAACTTCGTCCCTCGTTTTCTCTGTGTTTCACACACTCGACATTGTGTGGGCATTTTGACTGTGCATCATATGAGATGTGCTATGCATGAATGTTGATCAGCATGATGTTAACTGGCTGGTAGTTCCATTTTCGACCATGAATAAAACTTCCAACATGATGTTAACCCTGTTTGAAAAGGCCGTGTTAATATAAATGCTCGCCTCAAAGTTGCAGCTTATCCAAATCAACTTGCAGCTTCCTATCTGAAATTGAAACTTGCAGTTTCTTCTCATCTGCACTTTTATACTCCTATGAAACTACATTCTTTTAAGTGCTAAAAATAGATCTCTAGAATTCATAAAATTCTTCATATGCTCAATACTGCAAATCTGAAATTCAAAAGACATTCATATCTGAAAGTACTCTCAAAATACACAACACAAAACACAATTCACAACCTGCAAATACTGACAACCCTAAGCTCCTCCTGACAATTCACAAGCCGCCCGACTATTGGGCCGAGGGGCAGCCCGCCTTATTCCTCGGCAGCATACCGCCTGTGAGACAATGTGAACGGTGAGGGAGACGATGGCGGGAAGCCGTTGGGCCAACTGCTTTCCTCTTGCAGTTGGGTTCGGTCGACGAAGACTCCACCGGCTTGCTCTCGCAGGACACCCTCACAAATGGCACCCTGCAGATGCTCGATCCTTCAATCTCTGATGGATGCTCCATTTGGGATCAATACTCCCACCACCGCTCCCTCACGATCGGATTTGGTGAATCTGTTTGCTCCATGGCCCAAAGGAGCAGCTCTATGTACTCCGACACGACTCCCTCCAGGAGTATCGCCGCCTTTTTCACTCTATTGCAGATATTTGGCCATGGATGTCACCGTCGCTTAGTTGGTCCTTGTTGTCAAACCAACATCAGATTCCAACATCATAGCTAGCTTCACAGGTCGCCGTCTGCGGATCCTCACGTATCGGTTGTACTCCTCCATCGATCTACTTCTCCACAAGACCTTCACTCACCGGGCGTGGTGTTTGAATGGAAGAGGAGAGGAGCAAGACCGGTTTTGGATTAGAACGAGAGGAGCGACGCTGGTTTTGGACCGAAGAGGAGAGAAGGGGCGTGGTTTTGAAATGGAAAAGGAGAGGAGCGGCGCTGATTTAGATTGGAATAGAGAGGAGGGCAAGTGGTTTAAGAGGAGAAGAGCTAAGAGCGGCGCTGGTCTTGGAAGTATTTTTTGTTGTTTTATGATTTTGGGTCAAAGTTTGACAACGATCTGTATTTAACAAGCAAAATGTGAATGCATGTCACCAAAAATTGTATCGCTTTGGTTCATATCTGCATGGACTTTCAAATTATATTATTTTTGCAACGTATAACATATATTTTATGTGTAAAATCATGGTCAATTATGACCCGTAATAAAAGGGAGACTAGTTAATGGGGTCGCTCTTAATTGAGGGTAAATTGATTTTGATTTTGATCCAATCACACAGCACGACACCTCCTCGCCTAATCCTAAATCGCTGCCAAGACGCTCCTCTCCCTCTTCTCCGCTGCAAAACCACCTCCTCTCCTCTCCATCATCTCCATTCCAAAACCACCGCGCCTCTCCTCTTCTCGATCTTCTCCATTGCAAAACCACCTCCTCTCCTCTCCATCATCTCCATTCCAAAACCACCTCCTCTCCTCTCCATCATCTCCATTCCAAATCCACCGCCTCACCTCTCCCTCTTCTCGATCTTCTCCATTGCAAAACCACCTCCTCTCCTCTCCATCATCTCCATTCCAAAACCACCATCTCGCCTCCCTCTTCTCTATTGCAAGACCACCGCCTCCTCCCATCTTCCAAAGCTAGCACCGACCACCTGTATGACATCTATGGAGAGGATGCAAGAATAATCGCAGGCGATAGCATGCCACTGTGCAAAGTTAGCCAGGTTGAAGGAGATCCTTAGTTGGTTTGACAATGAGTGGGAGATTTCGAGGAT